>JASPKZ010001229.1:0-1200000 GCA_030220185.1 Diploptera punctata
GACTAGAAATAGACCGTTTAATGTTCTCCGATCTTGGATTCGTGGTCGTAACAATTCGTGGAAAAATGTTGAAAAGTGATATTTTCGGGCATTAAATACCGTACATCCGATACACGTGTTATGAACACGCAGCACTGAATTTGCTAAGATCGGTTAGCAGAATTTTACACTAGTCACAACGCAGGATCACTCGGTTTGGAATTTAAATTATTTTGAAAGTTGTAGGAAGATCAATAATGTTTAAAGGATTTATGGAATGCACTATAGAGACTATTTATTTCATAGACCGATAATTTTGCCTCTTCCTGTTCGTAATGAGAGATATCACCGCAAATTAACTTACTTATGTCGATTCAATAATGTACGATCGTCCACCGCGTGTGGTCTCGAGGTAGCGTGTTGCCTTGTTACGCAGCGGGTCCAGGTTCGATCCCTGGTCGGTGCAGTTTTTCTGGGTGAGGTTTTTATCGGGGTTTTCCCTCACCTGTAAGACAAATGTCAGGAAAACTTTAAGGCCCAAACGGTCCCCGAAATAATCATCCTTCACCGGCGTGGAAAGCAACGGGAAGCTACCACACCTACAAATTCCCTAGTAAAGCTGCAAGCATAGCATGAAAATGCCATGATTGCAGTGAAGGACCTGCCTTCGGGCAGAATTACTATGGATAGAATGTACGACCGATATGGTACAGCAAGAAATGCCAAAACAACTTAAAAAATTACCAAAAAACGTTCTGTTGATATAAAAATATTATTAAATGTTGTATAATGAATTTGCATTATTGTTAATAGTTATTTCTCATACAATCATGTGTTACGATTTTTCTGAAGCCCAAAGAGATTTAAAAGTATAGATATGCTATAACTATGGGGCACGCCGTAGCGTAGTGGTTAAGGCACTGCGCTACAAGTCGGAAGGTCGAGGGTTCAAGTCCCGGTGGGGTCAGGATTTTTAAAACTGACCAAAACCTTCTGGCGGCACTATGGCCCTGGGGTCGACTCAGCCTCTAACGGAAATGAGTACCAGACGCTTGTTCTGGGGTAAAGGCGGCCGTCACGCAGGGCTGACAACCCGGCTGACATCAAGTGCCGATTGTCTAGAAAAAGTGGGAGCCTTAACCTCCTACTACCCCAAGGACCTCCCGAGGCCTGTTATGGAATCACTTTACTTTACTTTACTTTATATGTATAACTATATGGCCGGCTTAGAAATCGTCCGGAAGTAAGATCAAAATACATAACCTTACATTTGGAAAATATTAAACATTATAATTATTTTAGCTTCATGTTGCTCTGTTCATCAGCTCTAAAGTTTAGGTTATACGAGGGGTAAAGGAGGAAACTCGCCCTCTACTTCCAATAAGGTAATAGTTGCTTAGGAGTAGATGTATGCCACAACCAAATCACTGCTCTTAACGCAGCTATAGCGCGCTAAAGCAGAACACTTTAATAGTTGTACACTACAGCCGCCGGATATCCGGCTCTGAAGTTTAGGTAATACGAGGGGTAAATGAGGAAACTCTCCCTCTACTGCCAATAAGGAAATAGTTTCTTAGGAGTAAATGTCTGCCACAACCAATCACTGCTCTTAACGCAGCTATAGCGCGCTAGTTAAGTTTGAAATTGCCGAGATGATGTCAGCTGTATGTCTGCTAACTTCAGGCCAGTGAATCATTATAATAGGGAGATTTGGACGCATTTTTTTTTCTTTTTTTCCCACGTAGTACTCGGGCCATCTTAAGACTGCGCCACCGTCGCTATTTTATCGATTGTGGACGTATGACGTACAAATAAATCGAAATGTAAAATCGAATTAAATTTAAATAAATCAACGGTATAAAATTGCTTCCAAAATTTAACACAGAGAGACCACTCTATTCGAATGAAATGCACAAAGAAATTAAACATAGGCTCAATTCTGGAAATGCGTGTTATTATGCATTGCAGAGACTCTTGATGTCCCAACTGCTTTCAAAAAACGTTAAACTGAAAATATATAAAATTATTATTCTACCCGTTATATTATATGGGTACGAAACATGGACTCTTACTTTAAGGGAGGAAAGGAGATTACAAGTATTTGAGAATAAAGTACTTAGAAAAATGTTTGCACCAAAGAAAGATGAACAAACAGGTGAATGGAGAAGACTACTTAACAATGAACTATATGGTCTTTATAGGAAGCCAGATATAATAAGAAGAGTTAAGTCTCGTAGGTTGCGATGGGCAGGACATGTTGCATGTATGGGGAATGAAAGACTTGCATGGAAGCTTCTTGTAGGAAAGCCAGAGGGAAAACGCCCAGTTGGTAGACCAAGAATAAGGTAGGAGAATAACATTAACTATGATTTGAGAGAAGTAGATTATACAGGGAATGATTGGATAGGATTAGCTCAGGATGGGGATGTATGGAGAGCTTAACCTGGTTGAGTGGTAGACAAGGCCTTAAGGCCTTAACTCTGCCAGGTAAAATAAAGCTATTATTATTATTATTATTATTATGTTCGCGCGGCCATGAACCTACGGGTTCGATAGTGCCAGTGAGTAAGTAAGAGGCCACTCTATTCGTTCTCTATGCTGCTAACCGCATGTACGTAAAGCGGCCCCTCACACTGAATATCCACTGTTGTGGAAGAGTCAAGGCCGGAGAATCAGTGGTTAGGGTATAGTGAACAGTATGAGAAACATAGAGAACGAAATGAGAAACTATTCAAATTTCTGTTCGTAATAGATTTTCCTCGAATGTATTACCTATGTTGGTGAAGCCAGCCCCAAGTGCTACAATCTTCGACACCTCTGATGTCAATTTGAAAGCATGAACTTCAAATTGACTACAAAAATTGAATTACAAACAGAACATTTGAAATAGTTTCCAAAAAGCGCATGGCGGTACTTAAGTAAGGTGTAAAATATGGCAACCATGTAAAACGGCTGGCATATAACTTGTAAATGTTCATGTGTTAAATTATGTGATAAAACATTCAAGCGTATTACTCACTCTATTAAAACCAAACATTAATGATGAGAAACAGAACATAAATGAGTATATATGTATATTTTATTTATTATAATCTACACAGTAACTCTATTGGCAAATGTTACTAATCGTTGTGCCATCTATGGGCAAGAAATCTATTTCGTTCTCTATGCCCTATTATGCTTATTGTCCCTCCAAACCGGTACTCGTTGTTCCAAACAGCGATAACGCTCCAAAGTCACAAGAATATGCTCTTCGGTTCTCTTGCATGGAAGTGTTCTTCGCACTTTGTGGGTGCGCTCTGTGACGGTTCTCTATGCTTTGTGATGCTTGTGAATGTAGAGCGCGTTTCTCTATGATGTAGAGCTATGCGTAGCATCGCATAGAGATTAGAGAACGAGAATCGGATTAACTTTAGTGAAAAAATTACGAATTACAATTTTTTTTAATTTAAAAATTGTTCCTTTTTACCTCCTGTGTTATCCCACACATTTTATATACTGTACCTTTTACTGAAAATATCCAGAATACAAATTATTGACTTAACTGTTTATTGTAGAAAATATATTGATTACACAGTGCCTGTTGAGATAGAAGAGTGAGGTTATGTATATGTATAGCGTATTTAATCGGTATTTAATCTCTGATTGCATTTCGTGATAATCCCTAAATGAAGACAAATCTGGTATGTAATTTACGTTGTGCTTACAAGAAAAATTTGCTAAAATATCAAATTCTGTAAAGATTGGACAGTTCTTTAGAATTTTACACCACCACATCGTTTACTACTTATAAAAGTGGGGTGTAAAATTCTCAAATATAGATACTTCTAAACGAAGCTGGCCGTTGGTGATGGCAGTGTCATCTACCTGACAGCGGACAAAACGAGAATTATAGATTTGTATATGTGGAAAGAATAAATTGTTAGTGTTTGTGCCAGGTGTGGAATGGTGTAGTGGGCTGCACACTAGTCTGGAGAACTAGAGGTCCACGGTTCGATTCCTGGTTCACACATTAATTTTTTCTTTTCACAATATCATAATACTACCAAGAAATGCTGAGTGTGAAAATAATGAATCCATTGAGCTAATTTATGATTACTATAGCTTGGCAGCAAACAAAATGCAGTGCTAATACATTCTTGCGTTGACTTTACATCTCTCACTACTCAAACTGGTATTCTCCTCTTTGGCTCTTTTTCAACCAATCAGTTTCAAAATACATACTGCTTGTTCTTGCGTTGATATTGTCACAAAAACATTGATACTTATTAACCTATAACAACATTGCTGACGTAATTCGACACCTTCCAAGGTTATAACTAAATCATTTGATCATGGAGAAACCCCACTCAATCTTACTAGTAAAGAAACATTACATTATTGAATTCCAACACATGTGCACCACGACTCCATTCTATTCGCTACCAAGCTATTGTAGGCTTAGAATTATGAAGAAAAAATACATTTGATTTACCATTTTTTTTAAATAATTGTTTATTCATGAGCTCAGAATATTCCTAAATTGAGATTCATAATTTTGATTCTGGTGAAGATCAGTTTTTATGAAAATTCAAAAATATGACTTCGTTTGGAGAAAAATCAGAACTGTTTTATATCACAGAAATATCAGGTGCATTTAGAGTACCTTGGGATATGAAAATATTATTTGTAACATATTTCTCAAGAATAGATCAGCCCTAGCATATCAATTAGTCTTTTAACAGAAATAGCAATTCCAAACTTGCTAAATAAATACTTCTACTCGTAGCTATCCTTTATTAATTACATAGACCTCATTCATTCCTCGAGTAAATTTTGTATGTGAGAATAACTTAATTTAATCTTTAATAGATATTTAGATAAGTGACTAACCACTAGAAGTTCACTGTGCTTCCAACTCCCAGCCTGGCCAGCAGACGACATCCATGCTTACTCTCTTAATTGATTGCTATATGTTGAGTTTAATTCCAAAAAAAATTGTTTATTCATAATCTCCAGCATATTTTATTACCGATATTACATTTATTGCTTATTATGCACCCAAGAGCCCAGAGCATGCATGTCGTCTGCTGGCCCAGCTGCGAGTGGGATGCATGGTATATAAGGGTATATATGGGGCCTATGTATAATATCTATATAAACATTTTTAAAAAGTTTAATATAGCAATCATATATCCATCCATAGTAATTCTGCCTGAAGGCAGGTCTTTCACTGCAGTCATAGCATTTTCATGCTATACTTGCAGCTTTACTAGGGAATTGTAGGTGTGGTAGCTTCCCGTTGCTTTCCACACCGGTGAAGGATGATGATGATGGCCATATAATTTTGGGTACCGTTTGGGCCTTAAAGCTTTCTTGACATTTGTCTTACAGGTGAGGAAAAACCCCAATAAAAATCTCACCCAGAAAAACTGCCCTGACTGGGAATCAAACCCTGGCCTACTGCGCGACAAGACAGCACGCTACCTCGAGACCACAGCGGTGGACTCAATTATATATAGCTACACTTAAATCTTAATTTTGTGATTAAATTTTTGCTCATTTGCAGATTTAATGTCTCCTTTGAGGCTAATTGCAATGCCATAATATAAAATCTTAGAAATTTTGCCAGATAACTTTTACATTTTGATAATGCTGTAACTTACCATGTATTTCTGACATATACTGACCTTTCTAACTTCTATAAAGAAAATCATATCGGTATAGTTTATTTTCCTCATTCAAAAATATTTAATTAATCTCCTACAGGATTGAACCCATGAAACTTGGATCCGAAGTCAGATATATCAAATAAATTGACAATACACTTGTTTCTAAATTCATTTTAATGTTTTCTTTCAGGTACAGTACATCTCCTGTAGTAGAGTTAAAGGAAGTTTGACAAGAAGAAATGGCGCATCACCTTTCTAATCGAGCAAATAAAATGCTAGAGAAAAGAGATTTCCTGGATCAGTATGCTATGTTGTGCTTACATGATCCTTATCACCCTGTTTTGAATGAAAAGGTATTACTTTTTAATCATAAATAATTCTATGATTTTTTAAAATCTGTTTTCTTGTACAATTTATGCACCATAATAATTACCTTTAGATTATGACCAAGAAAGAGGTGGAAGAGTAATATTAAACACAATTTGAGGAAAGTACTTACAGTGGAATTGCAGTGGCATGCAGTGGTCACAAGTAATTACCCCCATCTGTACAATGAAAACTGTTTCTTACACATTATAACAATTTTTATTCCAAAATACTCGTACTATGCTGTTATTTTATTTAAGAGCTAGAGTCATTACAGTGATTAGCATTGCAATTCAAATGTGGATGTGAAATGGCTAACAAATTTTGTTCAGATACCTCTTTTTTCAGGTTTGAGTTTCTTTGACGAACCATAAGTCTACAGCACAAGACTCGTGGCTTTATTTCCTTTTCAAAATAGCCCATACTCAGAAATTGTATGCCTTGAAAAATCCATTGACCTTGGCCAATTTGAACCTGCTAACCTTGGAACCAGGGTCGAGTATGGTAACCACTAATCCACTTGGGTCGACCCTATTGGAAAATGTTCAGCTTATAAATAGTAAATGTCATTTATTATTCTAAATATGTTTCTAGAAACATACCATAATAGTAATTCCATATTAAAAATTAACATTTTATGAAATTTCATATGTATATAAGTACAGTTCAATAACTCTGTTAAGAAACTAAACTCCATGGCACGACAGGCCTAGAAAGCCCTTGGCGTACCAGCCGGCTGCTGGCCTCACATCCACATGTGTTCATCAAATAGGTGTCTACCTTATCCAGCCAGTGTAGGGGTGACACGTGGTCAGTAATTCGAGTCCTCCAGCTGTTATAGCTGGTTTCCTCAACCTGGCGCCACTACTTAGTGTAGCTTCCCAAATACCTCACGATGCTTGGTGGGCACTGGTCCCATACTGGCTGAAATTCCTTAGAAAATTTCTTCTGCATGAGGACTCAAATCCCATAATCTACGCCAACGCTTAACCACTCGGCTGTAGTGCAGGACAACCAACATATAAATTTCTCTAATATTCCGATAGTCTCATCATGGGAAAGTCCTTCCAGATTATCGTGGTCGGTTTTTGTCCAGCTTGACTAAATAATAAACAGTTCCAACAAAATAACATGTTTAAGTTTTTATTGCCAAATAACCATGAATATTTCTTGTGAATTTTGATTGTTTTTTGTTAGGTCCAGTAAGGAATTATAAATTGTGGTGTAAGACAAGGCTGCCCCCTATCCCCAACACTCTTTGTGATTTATATCAACGAAGTAATATGTTGCTGGAACAAGAAATATAAATTTGGAATAAGAATATCAGAAAATAGAAAATTAAACACCCTATTGTTTGCAGATGATAAATAATAATAGCAAATTCAGAAGATAATTTACAGAAAGGTCTGAATGAACGTAACAAAATTACAGAAGAATATGGATTGAAGATATCTACAGAGAAAACAAAAATTATGGCATTTCAAGGTGTAGATCCTGTCAGAAGTAAAATTATACTGAACAATAAAATTTTGGAGCAGGTGAATAATTTTACATTTCTAGGATGCAATATCTCATATGGAGAAGAAAAGGATGTAAATGGCAAAAATAATCAAAATTTTAAGAATTTAGGGTTAATAAATTCTACCTTCAAGCCACAGTTAGTCCAAAAAACATTCAAGACTAAAAATGTATAAAACACTGGCTCTTTCCAACTCTTTTGCATGGTAGCGAAGTATGGACGTTGAAACAGAAGGATATACAGAGACTTAGATCTGCTGACCTTCGGAGGACTGCAGGATACACACTACTAGATGACAAAAAAAATGAAGACATCTTAGAAGAATTACACATGGAAGCTTTAGAAAACAAAATTTCTGATTATAAGTCAAGATGGATGCAACATGTTCATCAAATGGAAGATCACAGGCTACCTAAAACAAATGTTTAAGATATCAACCTGCAGGAAGAAGAAGACCAGGACGTCCAATCAAAAGACTTCTGGATGGTGTTTCTTTGAGGCCGAAACAGGTCAACGAATGGCCTAAATTCGTGAATGTATATGATGATGATGATGATGATGATAGATCCAGTAAATCTGAAGTAGGTAATTTTTCTCTGCACGAAAGTAATCTCTTGTGTATATCTTCAATTGCACAGTCACATTAATTTTCAGTAATGTGACAAATCAACAAACTTAGTACATACAATAACTATGGTAAAAATAGTGAGTCATGAAATCTCACTCTTTATTAATTACTAATTGGGCACGGAAGTTGAGGAAAAATCCTTTTTTTTTTTTTTTTTTTTTTTTTTTTTTTTTTTTTTTTTTTTTTTTTTTTTTTTTTTTTTTTTAATCTCTGAAGGGAGACCCAGCATAATATACGAGGGTGGATCAAATATAAACCGGAATTTGTATCTGGAGGCTCTGGTAGCGAACTGCAAAGGTTGCGGTTTGGATGGGAAGTTAGTGGGGGTGTCTGGAGTAAGGATCTTGATGTGTCGCACTCCGAAGGAGTGGCCGCTTGCTTCAGTACGCCATGAGCGAGCAAGAGGTATACACGTCTGTTGCACAACGCATTATTATTAAGTTTTTGGCAAAGGAAGGCACTAAACCTTCTGAAATTTTGAGAAGGCTCCATGCGCAGTTCAGGGAAGCAACCCTTTTTTTGAAGACGCAGGTGTATGATTGGCGTAAACAAATTTTAGCATGCCGGGATTCAGTGGAAAATGAGCCCCACCAAAGACGGCAACGAACAAGCATCACTGCAGACAACATTCATGCTGTATGGGACCTTATTGAGGAGGATCGGCACGTAACAATTTCTGAAATTGCTTCACACGTTGGAATAAGCTTCGGAAAGCAGCATATCGCAACAAGTGCCGCCGGAAACTGATCCGAAATGTGATTGTGCTGCATGACAATGCAAGGCCACACACTGCTCGGTTGACACAAGAAAAACTGACGAAAATGCATTGGACACCTCTGGAACATCCTCCTTACAGTCCAGATTTTTCACCCTCTGACTACCATTTGTTTGTGCCACTGAAAGAAGACCTGGGAGGAAGGCAGTTTGGTGACAATGCAGCGGTAGAGGAGTTCATGCGCAACTGGCTGACTACACATCATCCCTCATTCTTCAAGGATGGCATCAAAAAGTTGCCAACTCGATGGCAAAAGTGTGTTGGAAATGCAGGAGACTATGTAGGAAAATGAGGTGGCGGTTTTGTATTTTTTTGTTAATTCAATAAAATTGTAAACAATAATTCCAGTTTATATTTGATTCACCCTCGTATATACATTTTGGGTCATTGTATTCTTTCAGCCTTAGTTTAGGTTGTAATGTAAACAGAAGCACGTGGTTAAGTGTGATTTCATTGGCCACATGAACCTAATGACATTGTTGTCCATCGGCATAGATGAAAACATAGTTCCCTGATAAATCTACATTTTATATAATATAACTACTATGTATGAACAAAATTATCACAAAAATAATAATAAAGTAATAAAACACAATATAACATGAAAAAAATGACAATGTGAACAGTAAGTATAAATAATAAATTAATGAGTCATTTTAACATCTTACCTCATATTTCATGTTTTTCAAACACGGTAACTATAGTTTTCAAATGATCTTGTCATTCATTTTCAACCGCCATTATGACTACCGGATATTCGTTGGAATCTCCCTCTATAACGTTGCCATCTGGTGTTGATTTGACGAACTTCGAGATATCGTTACCATCTGGTGTTGATTCGATGAACTTCGAGATGAGGTCACGTTCATCCGGAATGTCGAAATTCATAGATTTAAATTTGTTCTTCTCTATAAATATTTTCTCCCAAACTGTCAAATCCAAAGGTTTTTCCAAATGTTTTAGAAGTTTAGCTTCTTTTTCAATTCTATGACCTTCCAACAAACTATGTGCTGCAATAGCTGATTTTTCAATTTCACCATTTTTAATATTTCTAAAGTGTTCCTTTGTGCGAGTGTCCAAATTTCTTTTTGTTTTTCCTATGTATACTTTATTGCAATCTCGGCAATCAATTTGATAAATTCCAGATTTTTTACTATCTGAGGTGTTCATTTTCTTATTGGTTATTAATAAGTTACCAAGGCTAAATTTATTATCATCCTGGAATACATAACAAATTTCAAAAAATTTTCAAGAAATTCAATATTACATTGGCACCGATAAATAAATTTAGCCTTGGTAACTTATTAATAACCAATAAGAAAATGAACACCCCAGATTGTAAAAAATCTGGAATTTATCAAATTGATTGTCGAGATTGCAATAAAGTATACATAGGAAAAACAAAAAGAAATTTGGACACTCGCACAAAGGAACACTTTAGAAATATTAAAAATGGTGAGAAATTGAAAAATCAGCTATTGCAGCACATAGTTTGTTGGAAGGTCATAGAATTGAAAAGAAGTTAAACTTCTAAAAACATTTGGAAAAACCTTTGGATTTGACAGTTTGGGAGAAAATATTTATAGAGAAGAAACAAATTTAAATCTATGAATTTCGACATTCCGGATGAACGTGACCTCATCTCGAAGTTCATCGAATCAACACCAGATGGCAACGATATAGAGGGAGATTCCAACGAATATCCGGTAGTCATAATGGCGGTTGAAAATGAATGACAAGATCATTTGAAAACTATAGTTACCGTGTTTGAAAAACATGAAATATGAGGTAAGATGTTAAAATGACTCATTAATTTATTAATTAAGAACCTCATAATGTGTTTCCCAATTTTAACTTTGAAGAAGTAAGTATAAATATTGTATTTAAAAAAAAGTAAGTATAAATTTAAATATAACACTATTTCACACAGACGAAGAGGGATATTCAGTTATTCCAACATGGCCGCTTGTGTTGAATACATTAAACATCATCCCTCTTACTAATAATCCATATATAACTTTTATACAAGGTTTATACACATCTCAGTTGAAAATTCTTACTAATAAACACTGTATTAGCTGTTCAGTGTAGAAGAGGTGTACAACTTTACATGGGAATCGTTATACATGCCTCCACCCTTGTTTAAGGATTCTGTAACTAGACAAAATGTCCGACATCAAGATCAACTGACTGTTTTCTTATGATTTTGATGAAAAGTTTCCTTAAATTTAACCCAAAATGCAACACTTTAATGACTGTTTGATGGATGCACAGGGCATAAAATAATAATAATAAAGCTCTGGGTAGGAAAATAAAGGCATCATAAAATGCCTTTCGTTACACTCATTCTCGATTAGGCCTAAAAATATTTAAAATTGAACATTGAATCACAAAAGGATATGTTCTACAATAATTGCTGTAGACAAGATTTAACCTGAATGTATTTTTAATGCTTCATAATATTATTTTAAGAAAACTTTCTTGCATCTATAATACATAACACACACACCGATATAAAAATGTATTTATAGTATAGAGGTACTATTATGCACCATGTTGTATGTTAACTTAGTAGTCCTGTGGTTAGAGTTTCTGACTGCCATGCGTGAGGTCATAGGTTCGATTCCCGGTCGAACTATAGTGATTTTTTTTTTCGCTTGAAATGATATTTTGTTGTCGGTAACATTTCCTACTATTTTGAACGTTTTCTAATGCATCTTAAACATACTCCTATAATTCATAAGTAATGGGCAAAGCTTTTATTAGTTTCCAAGAATTGGTCGAAATTCTTGACGTTAGATGGCAAGCACATAATCTTGTGAAACCATTCTACGTTTTATTTGACAAAGCGTGAAGTGAAATATATATAAATTAAAACAGACTTATTTTTTTCGTACCTCCTCAATTAGGGAATCTCTATTAATTCTTATCCATATTCATTTCTTACACAATAATCACTAGTTGATGTTGTTTTATTTCTGTTTACAAACTGCGAGTAATATTGTTCTGACGTCACTATGATGACTAATATGTGACGTATTGTGTATAACTGCTGTTTTGTTATATAGCTCCGGCACAACGTTTATTAGTAAGGAAATTATACGTGATCTACATAAGGCTTATATATTGTATAACTAAACAACTGATGAAAGCCTGTATTAGAGATTTTTATTAGTAAGACCGCATGTGTATTAGTAGTACAACTATTTTGCTGCTTTCTTGTTTCAAAATTAATTGAATATCATTTAGGTCTAATCAAGTTTGTTATTTTAAATAATATTTTTTATAATTTCTAAAATATGTGTAGATGCATGTGACTTTGGTAAATTATAGTTTTTGCCAAAACTTTAGCACCTCATTTCCAGGAAATACCTTGAACTCACCCCACCTCTTTTCCACTTGTAAATTTCAGTGAACCCTTCTTATCCTGCTTTTAAATACCTGTGAAGAAAAGCAACTATTGTCCTGCAATAAGATGCTGAAATGCTTACAGCAAAAGGTTTTAAAGTATTGCTAATAGCCAACTTGAGGTAGTGGTGTGAGGCAAGGTTCTTAAGTTTTGGTGAAAAGTATAATGCCACCGGAATTTGACAGCAAGTGAGATGGTGCGTAAAATAGTACCATTGCTCTGCCAATCACAAATGCCTGCAGAAGGATACCTTTTGTGACTTTGTTTACAGTACAATATAAACTAAGGCCGAATACGGTATATATTAAAATATCAGTTGATGAGTTTTAACCCAGAGTCTATGTGATAGTTAATCAATTAACTTTTGTGCTGCTTTTAATCAATTAACTTTTGTGCTGCTTTTTGCAACTGAAATATCTCAATAAACAAACTTATCACAATCTACTGTCATCTAAATATTGCTTAATGTTCCAGGGATATGTCAATCTTGGTACATCAGTGTCTTCACTATGTGAGGACATAATGTTAGAAAGAATGAAAGATCCAAGTTTATTTAAATTTACATCAAAAGATCAACATTATTTTCCTATGTGGGGGATTCCAGAATGTCGCAAAGCCATTGCTAACTGTCTCACTCGTCACCTCTCTCCCAACATGCCTCTGCATGAAGATAATGTGAGTTGTGGTATGTTGTATGAATAACATTTGTTACATAAAAATATACCGTTTAAATTTTTAAATAATTGTATGCATGTAATTTTTTCCTATAAACTCTGAATTTTTACTTATTGTATTGATAAAATGTTTAAAATACTTATGTTGTTTCTTTAGTTTTGGCAACTATTTATTTTCTGGATACATAGCATTCATACATGGTTGTAAGTTTTAGAGGCCTTTGATGTAGTCGCCAGCATTACATACAATGTGTTTCCAGTGATATAGTAGCCGTTGGCACTGCCTAATCTCTGGATGGTGCATAGAGACTGATTAACTGTACTCAGAATGTCGTCCTCTCCCTCTCTCTCCTGGCGCGACAGGCCTAGAAGGCCCTTAGCCTACCAGCCGGCTGCTGGCCTCACATCCACATGTGTCAATCACAGAGGTAGGTGATCATCAGGCAGTGTAGGGTTGACATGTGGTCATCATGTCGAGTCCCCCAGCCATTATAGCTGGTTTTCTCAACCTGGAACCGCTACTTATTGTAGCTACCCAAATGCCTCACAATGCTGGGTGGGAACCGGTCCCATACTGGCCGAAATACCATGAGAAAATTTCTTCCCCCATGGAGACTCAAACCAGTACAAGTCCCGTAGCTCTGCGTCAAGGGACTTGCCTTAACCACTCGGCTACAGCGCGGGACCAGAATGTCGTCCACTGTTCTGAATCTCTTCCCACGTAGTGATTCCTTCATGTTAGGAATGAGGCCGAAGTCGCAGGGACTTATGTCCAGAGAATATGGAGGGTGGTAGAGCACCTCATAAATCCAGCGATTGAACAAATCAGACACTGCTTCTGCTACATGCATCCTTGCATTGTCATGCAGAATGATGGGTGGAATATTCGTGAAGTATCGTCGGGTTCTTCTTAATGCTGCTTGCAGATTGTTTCACAGAAACTTACAATACTACTCTGCATTGATGGTCTGCCTTGGGGGAACAACATGTTTTAAGATAATACCATCCCAATAATAGGCTAGGATTAGCATCGCTTTCACATTCGTAGCGATCTACTGAACTGTTGTTTTTTGCGATGACCCTGTATGACTCCATTCGGACGATTAAAATTTCAACTGTAGTTTATAACTTTTTGCCTAGGTCTCATCAATGGTGATATGCCATAAGAAGGGCTCTCCTTCCCTCTCATAGTGCTCCAAGTACATACGAGCAGCTTCATATCGCAGGAATTTCTGCATCTCTGATAACTCATGTGGGACCCATCATGAAGCAATTTTTCGCATCCTGAAGTGGATCTTAAGGATTTCAATGCAGAGTTGAAGGTATGGCTAACTCTTTAATAATGCAGTTCCGATCCATTTCCACTAATGCGGACACTGTCTGCACGTCATTCTCACTAACCGGTGGATGACCAGACTAGGCATATGTGACGCATTTTCGGGTCCTCCTTTAAAGGCTTGTACCCACCTTGCCACTGTTTAGTACGGCAATGCATCTGCACCACAAGCCTCTTGCAATCCTTGATGACACTGTAGTGCATTTCTGCCTCTAGCACATTCAATCTTCAATCAGATTATCTGCTCCTGCCTTGAAAACATTGTCCTATGTTATACTGTGATGCCTAGATCTAAACTGATAACTTTTGGCTCATTGTTATGTGAGGAGGGGAGGGGGGAGAGGCGAGTCCATATGCTCAGATGGAGGGCAGGCACTGAAACTACACGTGCAAGAAACAGAATTTTCAACCCTAGTTTTATTTGGATTCCACACTATTGTTGCCGAAACTAAAGAAACAACCCATGTATTAAAATAAGTACCTGATATATAATGGTATTTTACAATGAATTTTAAAAGTATTGATTTTTGCATTAGTTTCAACTTTATACACACATCAGAGTTTATCCCTAATACAAATTATCATAAAATTTCAGTAATTAATTACCAGTATATGTTTATGAACAGATTTTCAAATCAATGGTAAAGAGAAAAATTTTTCGATCTTTTTATTATTAATTTCATACATCTCAATGATGGATAAATCATATTTAAAGAGAAAAATTATACGCTCAGACCGGGACTTGAACCCGGGACCCTTGGTTTTCCAGTCCAAGTGCTCCACCATTTGAGCTACCTGAGCAAGTACCGATCTAAACGCAAATCTTTCTCTATATACGTTGTAATTCCCGCCCACCAAATGCTTTGAAGCCTTTGCTTCTATCTTTGCAAATGGCGGCTCCTATATTAAGAAGACATATTTGGGAATTATACATTACATTATTATAATGCCAGTACGGCTATTTTCGATCTTTTTATTATTAATTTCATACATCTCAATGATGGATAAATCATATTTAAAGAGAAAAATTATACGCTCAGACCGGGACTTGAACCCGGGACCCTTGGTTTTCCAGTCCAAGTGCTCCACCATTTGAGCTACCTGAGCAAGTACCGATCTAAACGCAAATCTTTCTCTATATACGTTGTAATTCCCGCCCACCAAATGCTTTGAAGCCTTTGCTTCTATCTTTGCAAATGGCGGCTCCTATATTAAGAAGACATATTTGGGAATTTATACATTACATTATAAATGCCAGTACGGCTATCTTCGATCTTTTTATTATTAATTTCCTACATCTCAATGATGGATAAATCATATTTAAAGGAAAAATTATACACTCAGACCGGGACTTGAACCCGGGACCCTTGGTTTTCCAGTCCAAGTGCTCCACCATTTGAGCTACCTGAGCAAGTACCGATCTAAACGCAAATCTTTCTCTATATACGTTGTAATTCCCGCCCACCAAATGCTTTGAAGCCTTTGCTTCTATCTTTGCAAATGGCGGCTCCTATATTAAGACATATTTGGGAATTATACATTACATTATAAATGCCAGTATGGCTATTTTCGATCTTTTTATTATTAATTTCATACATCTCAATGATGGATAAATCATATTTAAAGAGAAAAATTATACGCTCAGACCGGGACTTGACCGGGACCCTTGGTTTTCCAGTCCAAGTGCTCCACCATTTGAGCTACCTGAGCAAGTACCGATCTAAACGCAAATCTTTCTCTATATACGTTGTAATTCCCGCCCACCAAATGCTTTGAAGCCTTTGCTTCTATCTTTGCAAATGGCGGCTCCTATATTAAGAAGACATATTTGGGAATTATACATTACATTATAAATGCCAGTACGGCTATTTTCGATCTTTTTATTATTAATTTCATACATCTCAATGATGGATAAATCATATTTAAAGAGAAAAATTATATGCTCAGACCGGGACTTGAACCCGGGACCCTTGGTTTTCCAGTCCAAGTGCTCCACCATTTGAGCTACCTGAAAGCATTTGGTGGGCGGGAATTACAACGTATATAGAGAAAGATTTGCGTTTAGATCGGTACTTGCTCAGGTAGCTCAAATGGTGGAGCACTTGGACTGGAAAACCAAGGGTCCCGGGTTCAAGTCCCGGTCTGAGCGTATAATTTTTCTCTTTAAATAAGAAAAATTTTTACCTGAACCGGGAATTGAGAGAGGATTTATGCTTGGATGGGAATGTTGCCTGAATTAGCTCAGTGGTCAGAGCATCAGCATGGAAAGCTGAAGATTTGGGGTTCAATTCCCGGTTCAGGCAAAAAAGTTTCTTGCCATTGATTACAATAATTTAGTTGTGTACATTAATTTACTTATTTCAATCATAGTAATAGCTCTAGCTTTTTAATATTAATTTAATAGGTTTTCAAATGATCAAGCACCTTCTTGTGCCCAAATTTTTCTTTGGTATTCTTCTCTATCCTCACACTTCCAAGCCTCTTAATATTTAATTATATTTTGTTAAAATGTCTATCTATAGGATCATTAAGTATTGTTTAATTCAAAAGCATAATATATGAGTGAATTGTTGTCATGTCTTAAATAGGCAAGATGTCTTGGAGCTCTCTCTGACATTAAGATAATCACTCATCTGGGAAGAAGTTCTGTATGTTCTTGTGTGGCTCAAAAAAGTATATACGAGATCAAGATATATTTGAAGAGAAAAATTTTTGCCTAGACCGAGACTCGAACCCGGGACCTTTGGCTTGCTGGGCCAAATGCTCTACCAACTGAGCTACTGAGGCGAGTTATGGTCTAGGTGAAAATTTTTCTCTTCAAATATAATTTATCTTTCAGTGAGAAATGTTAAACCAATAATAAAAACATCATGAGATCAAGAGTTTAAAATTCTCTCCCAAAGGGTGGTCTTCCCATAAGGCTCAGTAGACATATAAAAATAATTTCAGAGAGAAAAATTGGGCTACTGGTAAATAGAAATCAAATATAATTTTAAGTTAAGGTAGAATATGTTTATCACTCACCTCATATTGTTCTTCTTATTTGATTAAAAACTAGTTTCGGAACATAGTTTCTGTTCCATCCTCAGTATCATCACGACCGTTGTTCTGTCGTCTTGAAGAGTTGTCCTTCTCTCCTTCCATTGGCTGACTGAAAAACCTCGAAACCAGGTCATTCTCACCGGGACTTTCAAAGTTCACATTAATTTCGTCTTTTCGCTCTTTTTTTGAATGTAGATCTTTTCCCAAACAGTAAGTTCTTTTGGTTTTTCTATTTGTTTTAATAATTTTGCTTCTTTCTCGATAAGATGTTTTTCAGACCATGCATGGGCAGCCACTGCAGATTTTTCTACTTCCCCTTTCTTGACATTCCTGAGATGTTCTTTAACTCTAGTTTTCAAATTTCTTTTAGTTTTTCCTATGTAGAATTTCTCACATTCTTCACATTTAATTTGATAAATCCCTGATTTGTTTTCTTCTTTAATTTTCTCATTCTTATTAGGTCTAATCAGTCTACTGATGCTGTAGTCATTTTTGGGTGCTAACCTTATGTTGAAATCTTTAAAAATTTTTTGAAACTTGTGGGGTTTTAAATGGATGATATGTGAATTTTCTAAATTTTACATTATCTTATTTAACTTTTAGAAGAGTGCTTTGATTAATAAATTTTTGTCTTTTGAACTTGTTTATTTTTTTGAGTATCATTTTTATAGCAAAACCATTTTTCGTGGCTACATTGATTATGTGTTCTTTTTCTTTTTCATAATTTTCTTTGTTCATTGGTATGTTCACTAATCTATGTGTCAAACTAATTGAAAACTGCTTCTTTGTGAGCTATGTGATTGAAACCTAAAGCTTTTATGTAGTTATCTATGTGTGTCTTCTTTCTGTAAATTCCAAATTCTATCTTATTTTCTTCATTCCTTTTTAAGTTGAGATCTAAAAATGGTATTTCTCCATTGAAGTAATAATTTTAAGTATTATATAATTATTTTTTGCACAATAGTGTGTTTTGTCGTACTTACCAGCAATAGCGACCATTATTGAAAGTTCAACTTCCTACATTTCAGGGTTGCCAACCTAAATAACTATACTGTAATTTTACATTTACACCCACGTGCAGGAAGTAAGACCACTGCCCTCTATGTATACTATGTACAATGTATATACAGAAAATGTCCAAAAGATAGTGTTAATATACATTATGTGAAACAACTTGCTGCATTTTAAATGAACTGAACTTTATTTGAAATACGTACTTGTGGTCATGTTATCAATAATTGTTCTGAAGGCCTCCTGTTGTTTCAACTTATAAACATTGGCCACACTGTAAACATTAGTCAATTGTTTATAATGAACGTATAATGAACGCAAATATTACCAACAAAGATGTAATTATTTTACTATTATTTATTATTTTGAAAACACCATCACGCAAAAAAATAATGTACAATGCATGTTTGTGAAGTGTTTTACAGAATCTCGGCTTCGCTATCGCTCGGTTTTTAAACATTATTCCTCAATTCTGTAAAAACCAATTCCTAGCCTTGCATCGTAATATAGTATAATTTTAATATAAACCACCTTTTTAAATTTTGTACAGGTATATGTGTGTGATTTTTTATTGTGCAAATGCTTTTTTTTTTAATTAATCTGTTTTATCCATAAAAGTCTTTACAAGAGTCATCAACATGGAAAATAAAAACTCTGAGAATATTCTTAGTTAATATACCTTCATATCATATATTATTAAATTATCCTCTGCTTATACAGACCTAATTTAATTTAAACATGAATATCTTGACTTTTTAGGAATTTACACTATGAGGTATTATCTATTTAAGAAAAATTGTATCACTTCACTTTGTATTCTTCTTATTAAACTGGTTTCGGGACCTTATTAGGTTCCATCCTCTACTTTCATGACCATTATGTTGTCTTGAAGAGTAGCGCTTCAAGACTACATAACAATCATGGAAGTACTGAGCATGGAACCTAGTTAGATCCCGAAACCAGTCTAATAAGAAGAAGGATATGAGGTGAGGTTATACAAATTTTCTTAAATGTATCTCTTGCTTTCTCCTCAGTATGTTTTGAAAGTATGTTATGTTTTCAGAATATTAATTTTTTCTTCATTCTATTACAATTTTAATATCTTTTTTGTTCATTTCAATTAATTTTATCCACATCTAAGCTATGGACTATTGCAGAGCTGGTATGTATGTAGATTACATAGGAAAAATCACCAATCAACTCTTCAAGTAGTGTAACTATGCAATGGAATCATGTCATCAACTATGGCTGGAAATATGTAATGAAGAAAGAAAGAAAATAATTTTCTATTTTTGGACTACATGATTCTAGATCTGTAAGAATATATTTATATTTTTAATAGACTTGTTAGTGTTAAGAAAAAGATAATTATCATTTATAAAAGGAAAATTATAAATAGCTTCCTTTAAACCAGGATGTTCTAATTCCATTTTCCAGAATTTTTCAGGACAGCTCAGTTAATAGTGAGTGGAGAACATATTTTTAACGACTCACCTCATATAATCTCAAATTTCTTTGATATCGGCGGTTTCAGACAATATTATATCACTATTAATGATATAACCTCATAATGTTTACTTCCCAATATTAATTTAAATACAGCTCAGTTAAGTTTTGGATAGTACCCAATTTACAATAATGGCTTAGCTTTGAAAAAAGAAAAATACTTTCTAGCCAAAAATTGTACACTTTTATTTGTGAAAATGATACAGAAGAGAAGCTAGAATATCATGGATGCAAAAAAAGAGTATTTTTAAAAAGTGGAGTTAGAACAACTTGGTTCTAAGTAGGCGAGATATGTATACATAATTGGACAGTAGTCATTTTATATTTTTGCCTAACCTGTTTGGGATTTTCTAAGAGATAAAGATACAAAATTAATATGATGATTATCAGGTACTGGTGTTGAATGGAGGAGTGGCAGCAATGGAAGTTCTTGCTTGCTGTTTATTTGATCCAGGAGATGTGCTTTTGACTCCAAGCCCTTGTTACACTCGCATATTTGTAAATTTCAATGAGAGATTCCAAGTTCATGTGGAAGATGTGTTCCTTAAAAATACAACTGTAAGTTTTTTCTCAAATATTAATTAATAGCAAAATATCTCTTCAATAGTTGTATTTAATGTTTTATTTTAGGAAGTAATATTTTGAGGTTCTTTTAATCAAGTTATTTTGATTCTATATATCTTACCTCAATATTAATGTTGATTTGTTCTTGAACATGTTTTGATTAGAAAACTATCGAAACATGTTCAAGAACAAATCAACATTAATATTGAGGTAAGATATTACAGGCTCAATTCTGGAAAGCATGCTATTATGCATTACAGGTACTCTTGTCGTCCCAACTCCTTTCAAAAAAGTTAAACTACGTATATAAAACTGTTACTCTCCCAGTTATATTATATGGATGCAAAACATGGACTCTTACTTTAAGAGAGGAAAGAAGATTACGAGTATTTGAGAATAAAGTTCTTAGGAAGATTTTTGGACCAAAGAGAGATGAACAGACAGGTGAATGGAGAAAACTACATAATAGTGAACTACATATGTATAGGAAGCTAGATATAATAAGAACAGTTAAGTCTCGTAGACTGCGATGGGCAGGACATGTGGCACAAATAGGGAAATGAGAGAGGTGCATGGAAGCTTCTTGTAAGAAAACTAGAGGGAAAACGCCCATTTGGTAGACCAAGAACGAGGTGGGAGAATAACATTATCCATGATTTGAGAACAGTAGATTATACAGAGGATGATTGGAAAATATTAGCTCAGGATAGGGATGTATGGAGAGCTTATGTCTGCATGGCCATGAACCTATGGACTCAATAGAGCCAGTGAGTTAGTTAGTGTTCATAATAAAAACATGTTTCTCATGTCTTAAAGTTCTAAATTTTGAATGTTTATCTTCTATCCCCAAATAGTATGGTCATATGAATACTAGGTGAAAATTAGTGATACTTTTCCACTAAAAAGTGCTCCAGGACCTAAAAAAGATTGGAACTGCTTATCAATAGCATGTCCTATGACTTAATCACTTGGAGCAAACCAACACAAAGAATAAGGAAAACAGTAGTGCAGCAGTCAGTGGGTTATTATGGCTTGATACTCTTACTGTTAGCACTTTGCCCTGATGTCTGCAGTAATCATATAATCAATAATTGCAATAACTAAATTCTGCAATACATGAGTTACAATACAACAAATCTCCTGGTCCAGATAAAATACATGTTGAATTTTTGAAACATCTTGGCCAAAAGTGAAGGAATACACTACTGAAATTATTTAACCTATCATGGACCTCTACTGTACTACAGAGTGGAAAAAAGCAATAATTATCCCTATTTTAAAAAAAGACAAGACAGCTGATGATATAAATAATTACAGACCAATCTCTTTAACAAGTGTCATTGCAAAAACAGCAGAACGTATGATTTCAGCGAGACTAAATTGGTTCTTAGAAAGTAAAAACATACTAACAACAGCACAAACAGGATTCAGGCAACATCTATATACAAAAGAAAATACAATTCAACTTTCTCAAGATGCCAAAGAATCTTTCAACAAAAATCAATATACGCTAACAGTTTTCATTGATTTTGAAAAAGCATATGACTCAGTATGGAGATACAAATTACTTGAAAAACTCACAAAACTAGGCATTCAAAACATGTTAAACTGGATCACCCAGTTCCTTTCACAACGTTTCTGTGCTACAAAATACAATGACAGTACTTCCAAATTCTGACAAATAAAAATGGGCCTCCCTCAAGGTGCAGTACTAAGTACAACCCTGTTCAACATCTACATCAACGATCTGCCACCAGCTATATCAAACACAGAAATAAAGACAGCTCTTTTTTGCAGATGACATGATTATGTGGACATCTTCCTCACAAATAGAAAAATCTAAATCATCCATGGAAAAGGCTCTTAACCTACTAGAAAAGTGGACCCACAACAATTTAATGGCCATTAATACAGACAAAACAACGTTTCAAATATTTAGCTTGAAGAAAAAAAATCCCAAAACTAAATCTACAGTTCAAGAAAACAAATCAGAGACAAACAAATGAAACAAAATATCTAGGAACAATTTTGATCCAAAATTATCATGGAGAAAACATATTGAAGCAGTAGCAAACAAAGCAACGAAAAGATTCTCAATCTTAAAAAGATTAGCCGGAGCAAAGTGGGGGTAGTAATCGCCAGACTCTGAACACCACATACAAAACATTCATCAAGCCAATACTACTATACAATGGGGAGGTAATAATCACAGCAAATAACTCGAACCTGAATTGCCTAGAAGTATGCCAAAATCAGGCTTTACGGCTTATAACTGGCGCAGCAAAATCAACTCCAATCGCAGCAATGCAAGCACTAACTCAGAACCCTCCAATATGTCTAACTTTAGAGGAACAGGCAATAACACAACATGAGAAAATGTTACGATTAACAACAACAAAATGGGATAGTTGAAAACACAAACAAGTTTCTTGTCCAAAGTAACGGAAATAAAAACAGATTTGAATCTTCCTAAATCTAAAGAAAATATTTTGATCAGAGATAACCCTCTTACTTTTGAACCAATTAACATTCAGCTAAATCTAGAAGAACCAGTTACAAAATCTGAAACTCCCACGCCTGTACTAAAAGCTCTAGCATTAGAAGCTGTGAATAAGAGATATCCACCAGAAGAATGGTTACATGTCTACACAGATGGATCTACTATTGATAACAACTCAGGATCAGGAATTACATGTGCATTATTTTCATTTTATCAACCAGCAGGATACCACACAACAAATTTTGATGCGGAAGTAACGGCTATTCATATTTCACTCCAACAATTACTATACAGAATAAATAAATTTCAAAATGCTGTCATACTCACTGATTCTAAGGCAGCAATATATGCAATAAATTCACACAAAATGAAGTCAATACAAATTGAAGAGTGCTACAAAATGATTCAACAACTCCAAAAACTACAGAAAAGAATTCAATTGCAATGGATACCTGCACATGGTGGAATTGCCGGAAATGACACTGCTGATTTTCTTGCCAAAAAAGGCTCCAATTTAATTCAGAATACTACTAAAAGCTTACCTTTCACATCCATAAAAAGAATAATTAAAAACAAATATAAAATCAAACAAAACCAAGACCTATATAATAAAGCCAAAGACAAAAAATGGAATATTTTAGTAAAGAAGCCAGATATTATTCCAGAAATTCCACGTAAAACTACAGTAGCAAAATTTAGACTGCTTACAGAACATGACTATTTGGCCAAACATTTATATAAAATAGGAATCTACACGAATCCAAATTGTCCTCTATGCAATAAAGACGAAGAAATGAACGAAGAACACCTACATACCTGTGAAGTATTACCTGTTGGATCCATCATAGAAAAATATTGGAGAGCAAGAACACTAATGGCTTCGGTGCCAAGGCCCAGCATTTGACAACAACAACAACATAATTGCAATTGTCAATTGTATTGAAGGACACTGCTTTAAGCTATGAATATTGAACTTATAAATCTAACATATTTTAATTGAGATGTGTTTCAAGAGGAGCTCTTATCCATCTCCAGTCTTATTTTTATTACTGCAATAGTCTGTTATTGTGCCTGCTATTCCATTTGTTTGCTCGTTCTAACAATCTCATGGAGTTCAAATTAAGCTATATTCTTCTTTTGTACTATTTTTTCTGTAATAGATATAAAGTATTTTTAATTATCAATACTGTATTAGAAACAGAAAATTTTCATAAAAGTATTGTAAAAACTTATCCAGAATATGACACATATATACAATAGAGTGAATTTGTCAAATTCTTCCATAGTTATTTACATGAAAGAGTCAGTATCTCTATAAAGAAGTGTATGTCAAGATGACAATGTTCCAGTGAAATGAATTTGTCCTGGTTAAAATTCAAGATTTCTATATTTTTTATTGGAAAAATATCAAACTTCAAGTTCAGTTATGAAAACACAGATTGAGTTTATACAAGATGTAATTAAAATAACTGAGAACTTAGAAATAACAAAAAATAAAGAGAATATACTATATGGTATCAACCCAATTGATAATGTTATCATTGAACACAATTTAAACTTAAATCTTATTTTATCTTGTAAGCCCATGTTTTCCTTGACAGAGATTTAGGCGCTCTCCCCCTACAAGGAAAAATTTGAACCATACTAATTTACTTATTTTAGTAATTCTCACTATGAGGTATATTCATTAAGGTAGAATTTTTTATCAGTCACCTCATATTGTTTTTCTTATTTGACTATAAACAAATTTCGGAACATAGTTTCTGTTCCATCCTCAGTATCGTCACGACCGTTGTTCTGTCATCTTGAAGAGCTGTCCTTCGCTCCTTCCATTGGCTGACTGAAAAACCTCGAAACCAAGTCATTCTCACCGGGAATTTCAAAGTTCATCAATTTCTTCTTTTCGCTCTTTTGAATGTAGATCTTTTCCCAAACAGTAAGTTCTTTTGGTTTTTCTATTTGTTTTAATAATTTAGCTTATTTCTCGATGTTTTTCAGACCATGCATGGGCAGCAACTGCAGATTTTTCTACTTCCCCTTTCTTGACATTCCTGAGATGTTCTTTCACTCTAGTTTTCAAGTTTCTCTTAGTTTTTCCTATGTAGAATTTCTCACATTACTAAGAGAAACTTGAAAACTAGAGTGAAAGAACATCTCAGGAATGTCAAGAAAGGGGAAGTAGAAAAATCTGCAGTTGCTGCCCATGCATGGTCTGAAAAACATCTTATCAAGAAAGAAGCTAAATTATTAAAACAAATAGAAAAACCAAAAGAACTCACTGTTTGGGAAAAGATCTACATTCAAAAGAGCGAAAAGAAGAAATTGATGAACTTTGAAATTCCCGGTGAGAATGACCTGGTTTCGAGGTTTTTCCGTCAGCCAATGGAAGGAGCGAAGGACAGCTCTTCAAGACAACAGAACAACGGTTGTGACGATACTGAGGATGGAACAGAAACTATGTTCTGAAACTAGTTTATAGTCAAATAAGAAGAACAATATGAGGTGAGTGATAAAAAATTCTACCTCAACATACTAATTTAGTTACATTTGTTTTCGTATAGATGTAATTTGAGTGGTCTGTGGTCGGCATTCTGCCTCATACTGACATCTAGGAAACCAAGGTAGTACTAGGATGGGAAAATTTGATAAATTTTGCTTAGAGGCCATTTCATTCAGGCTTAAGGATCTTTTACGAGCCTGAAAATCTTCAGGACTCGGGACCCACAGCTTAAAGTCCCTCCCGGAGGACTTGCTCCTTGGATTTTTCCATCCTAAAAAAATCCATTGGCCCCGGCCGGGTTTGAACTCGGCTGGACCAGAGGCAAGCGAGCATAACCACTAGTCCACCACGAACCTATTTATCATCTTCTTCTTCTTCCTTCCAAGTTATTAGGCCAAGGCCTGTTACGATCCTATAGAAAATTTTCCCTCCAGCGTTTCATAGGACGGCCCAGTGATCTTCGTCCTCTTGGTATATAATTATAAACAGCTTTGGGGATCCGATTTGAACTCATTCTTTCAAAATGGTGTTTCCAATTTAGTTGGTACTGTTTAATATATTCCAAAATTGGCGTAGTCTTCAATTCTTTTAAGATATCGGTGTTCCTTTTCCGATCCCATCTGGTGTAACCCGCTGTTCTGCGCATGAATCTCATTTCACAAGCCGTTATTCTGCTTTCATGTTGTTTTTTTAGTGTCCATGCTTCACTACCATAGGTCAACACTGGTCTAGCCAAAGTGTTATATAAACGTAATCTGGTGTTTTTTTGTACAAGGGATGGTTTCATAACTTGATTAATAATTCTTAAACTTTTATTATAACTAGTAACTTTTTCAGGGATATCCTTTTCATCCCAGATAGAGAGATAATATCCAAGATATTTAAATTGATTAGATCTCTCTAAAATTGTATTCTGGACACAGATTTTACTTTGTATGGGGTCCTTCCCATGAAATGCCATAATTTTAGTTTTGTTAATTGATATTTCCATATTAAATTTGGCACCTATTTTTTTGTAAATTATAAATTGATCGTTGCAAATCATTTTCAGAAAGTGCCAGAAGAGCTAAATCGTCTGCAAAAAGAATAGCATCGAGTTTGAGGTTCCTATTGATGGGTATATATCCTCGTTGTGTTTTCCTCCATTCATTTATTAATTTATTCATGTATATAATGAAAAGCACCAGTGAAAGTCCACATCCCTGTCTTACTCCAGTGTTGATCTTTTCCCAAGAAGATAATTTGCCATCTTGTTTAACAGAGATTTCATTATCTTTATAGATGTTGAAGATATTAATAATATATTGTTGTGGGACGTTATCATCAGCTAAAATTTGTAGGGACTATTATTATGCTTTCAAGTCTTATACGAGAATTTCCCGGAAGGATCAAACGACCTATTAATAAAAGAGATATATCCTCTGATGAGACAAAGGTTTTGGCATTAGAAACTATACACACAAATAACCCTTCATCCTCTAATGAGACAAAGATTTTGGCATTAGAAACTATACACACAAATAACCCTTCTGAAAACTGGACACACATCTATATGGGTGGATCTCTCTTAGATGAGAGTGGAACAGGGGCAGGTGGAACATGCCAATTCTTCTCCTTTTATAAACACGCTGGAAGAAATACTACTAATTTTGATGGTGAAATTGAAGCTATTATTCTCTCGCTTAAAAACATTTTTAATAGGCAACAACATTGCAAAAATATTGTCATTTTATCAGATCCCAAAGCCGCGATTCAGGCCATAGCATTAACCATGTATTCTAAAATGGGAAAAATATTAAAAAACAAAACGTTATTCAGACTATTGAGAAACTTGGTATAAACATATAGTCTTACAATGGATCCCAGCCCATTGTGGAATACAAGGGAATGAAAGAGCTGATATACTTGCAAAAAAAGTATATAAAATTAAGTAGAAAGTAACAAATGCATTTTCTTATGAATCAATTAAAAAAATTACAAAGGAAAAATTTAATTATAATTACAATTTCAATTTAATTGAAAAATTCGGAAACAGAAATATAAAAATACTGTTAGAAAATCCATCTATAATTCCCGAACTACCACGAAAATTTGTAGTTGCTATACTGAGGCTACAGGACATGACTGCTAAGGAAAACATCTTCATAGAATTGGTGTATTAATGTCTCCTGAGTGTATATTAAGTTCTCAAGATGTGGAAATAGGCAGAGTACATTTAACAAACTGTGTAAGTTCTTCAAAATTATCAAGATTTGACATCCAAGGAGGAGAATAACTTTCTTGTTAACTCCAGATCCTAGCTACATACATACATACATACATACATACATACATATATATTTAGATTATTTTTTATCAGTGAAAACTATAATGATCTCTACATAATATATAATAATATCATATTTAAAGAGAAAAATTATATGCTCAGACGGGACTTGAACCCGGGATCCTTGGTTTTCTAGTCCAAGTGCTCTACCATTTGAGCTACCTGAGCAAGTACCAATCTAAACGCAAATCTTTCTCTATATACGTTGTAATTCCCTTGGACTAGAAAACCAAGGGTCCCGGTCTGAGCGTATAATTTTTCTCTTTAAATATGATTTATCCATCATTGAGATGTATGAAATTAATAATAAAAACATATAATAATATACTGTATATTTTAAATGATTTTATGTAACTTGTAGTTTTGCCAATTTTTAAGATTGTACATAATATTTTAAGTTGTGGTCAAGTGATAGATAAGTACTTAATTTACCAATAAAAAAATTATCATCAGCAATTAGAGCTGGCTGGTTAATATTTTGCAATTTTCTGTATGTCAATAATTTAGGGCAAGTATATGATGTAATGGACTGATATGCCCAGAACTGGAATTTGTTCATATTTTATAATTTCCTACTAAAATTTGTAACATGGCTATAATGTCTAATAATGAATGTAACATGAACAAAACATAGAAAAATACCTTATTGAGATTATTAGAAGATTATTGCTGTTATTTTGTATTATTTTTAAGATCCATTAATTACTTAAAATAAATAAAAATATCTGCAACGACCTCAACATCTTTCCTCTACATGTAATATTTTTGATTGTAGAAGTAGATGGAATTCCCATGTATTGAGAATGCTAACATTTCGCATTCCAAGATAAACAAACCTAGGACTATAAAGCAACAGGAAGACAGAATCTGGGATGACCAAAGAAGCAATAGAAAGAGTCAATTTTACTGTAATATAGGACAGAACCAGGAAATTCTCTTAAACCTTTAAGTGATGATGATGATTTGTATTCATTCCTTGTTTTTAAAAGTAAATTCTAAAAATAACTATGTGAAAAATATAAGAAAATCTCAAACAGTTTACATAAACACAAAAGTGTTTGGAAAGTCACACTATGAGATATTTTATCATAAGTAATGCCACGAGTGATTTCCAAATTATCGATAAATTCATGAATCACGAAATGACAAGTGAATTTATCTAGAGGATTTGGAAATCAAGAGTGGCGTTTGTTAGGACTATTTAACAAATAAAATTTAGCTATGTAGATAGGAAATAACACTATGAGGTTTTTTAATATTGTTTATTTTTTATTATTTCACTCACGTCATACTTCATAATTCATAGCAGACCCAGGGTTTCTTCACATCTTGTGTGACATTGTGATGTGAAGAAACCCTGGGTCTGCTATGAATTATGAAGTATGAGGTGAGTGAAATAATAAAAAATAAACAAAATTTAGCTGTTTACTCAAAATTCACTATTTAAATATAGTTACCAGTATTTTAAACTACTTGTATATTTAATATAAACAGCGATGTTTGAAAACAAATCAGAAATGTGTGGTTATGTTTCACTGCAAATTGATCATATTATTTATTGCCAAATAGGATCACAATCAGCAATAACCCACTAAGATCGCAATATTGTAAGAATGCACCCTAGTAGAGAAAAAATGAAACACATTAAATTGTGTATTATAACCAACATTATGGGTTATTAATTTATTTTTTTAGAAACAACTCAGTTAAATCATTGTTTAAAAACACAATTATTGACACACAATTATCAAATGTGTAGTTTGAAGGAATTTGTTCATTATTTGCTACATTCAACATATTTGTCGGAGAGTCAGTCTCTGCACAATAATGATCTTTCTTTATTTTGCTAAACAGAATTCGATAAATATTGAGGTGAAACATGCCTGTCAGTGGTTGTAAAACAAAAGTCATTGAAATGTGATTGGTCATTTTCTCCTTCCTATTTGGGCATGAGTTAAATAGTCAAAGAAATTGATTTAGTTCTTTATACCTGACCTCATATTAGCTCTCTCACTTGGATGGTTTCAAAGATTTTTGGCTAATGATGAAGCAGAAATCTTCGAAAAAGTTCAGGTGAAAGCTAGTATGAGATGTGATGTAATTAAATTTCTTTGATTCTCAACAGTTTTTGTACTAATTTTTATTAGGATGAAGGAACAGTTACATTTGAGTTGACTGCAGCTATACTGGAAAACACAATCAAAGAGCAAATGAAGAGGGGAAAGAAAGTAAAAGGTTTTTTCCTTGTTAATCCCAATAATCCACTCGGTGAAGTTTACACTTCAGAACTTGTGCTCCAGCTAATGTCTGTCTGTCATAGGTGAGTATGAAACATACTTCTTGGTTAAGAAAGTCAGTAAAATATTTAATAAATATCTTAATATCTCTTATGATTCAATAAAAAGTAATTATACAACATGTAAATTGAAAACTGTAAAGTTGATCAAGGAACTGGGAAACTTTTACAGATATCTGAAATACAGGATTTAGGGTCGTATGTTAGAACATTACTCTACTCAAATTACTTCCAATCACTAGTGAGCTGATTCACCGTGAGCAATTGCTGAGAACGAATTAACGGCCGACTTATCGGTCATGTATGAGAGTCGACGTTTTCGTAATATTGGCAACGAATTTACCCAGAATTCTCAGTGATAAAACCACTTCCGTTATTTTCGTCTGCTATAGAGGAATGCATTTATGCTTGCATCCCGCAAATAATATCGTATACAAACACGTCTGCGACACGCAATATTACGCCGATTCTCCTGTTCTTCCAGTTGAATTCTTTGGTAGACTCTATCAAATTCCTCTTCTCCGTGTATACCAAAAACATGATCGAAGTCTTCAAGGTCCGACATCTTGGATAAATCTTGGATAAAGCAGCAAAGTACATCGATTACCATTGGTTCCCTTCGGGATTTTAATTTGAGTTGCTCATGTAAGCTACCTCCGCAGGTAGCTTACAAATTTAACCAATTATTATCGCATGAACAGATTTCTGAGTAAGCAAAATCGTATTAGCATACAACTTGCTCAGCAGAAAAGGCATTTTACTCTCTAATGCGTCCAAACATGCGACCCTTAGTAACAGAACTTCTGTGAAAAATCTGCTATAACTACTTACAAATTTAAACATGAAATTGATAGGAACCTAAACATTATGAAGTCAGTTTTTGGCTAAAATGATTGAAATGTCCTTTGAAACAAATCCCAGGTGAAAGCAAAATATAAGGTGAAGTGCGAATATACAATTCAGTTTCTTTGAACTTTTAGAATACTTGCAGGTCGTGATTTTTTGTACAAACATGTGTATAAAATTGGAATAATTGAATCTCCTACTTCCCTGTGTTGTACTTGTTAATGATATGTAACAAACGTCTTATTTTCCTGAAAATTAGTCATTTTTTACATCTTACCTCATAGTTTGTTTTCTTAAACAGGGAACTGCAGTTTTCAAAAGGAAACATCCCTTCCATTTTCAACCAATATTATGACTACCAGATTTTCACTGGAATCTCCATCTATAACATTGCCATCTGGTGTTGATTTGATGAACTTCGAGGTCAGGTACCGTTCATCAGGAATTTCGAAATTCATGGATTTAAATTTGTTCTTCTGAATATATATATATTCAAAGTTAAAAATGGGAAACACATCATGAGGTTCTTAATTAATAAATTACCGAGTCATTTTTACATCTTACCTCATATTTCATGTTTTATTAAACACGGTAACTATAGTTTTCAAACTCTAAATTCTAAAGATTTTTTCAAATGTTTTAGAAGTTTGGCCTCTTTTTTAATCTTAGGACTCTCTAGCAAACTATGTGCTGCAATAGCTTCTTCTTCTTCTTAAACATAATTTGTAGGATTTTCATCCTGTTTATTTCCAAAATCACTCCTCAGAGGAAGACATATTGGATGTGCATTCACTCATATTTAAATATGGGAAATAACATTATGAGGTTCTTAATTCGTAAATTGACTAATTTTTTTACATCTTACCTCATATTTCATGTTTCTTTTAACACAGGAACTAGTTTTCAAGAGAAATATCTCTCTCATTTTCAACTGACATTATGACTATTATTATAAATTTTAGATCCATGAATTTCGAGATTCCTGATGAACGTGACCTCATTTCAAAGTTCATCAAATCAACACCAGATGGCAACGTTATTGATGGAGATTCCAACGAAAATCCGGTAGTCATAATGTTGATTGAAAATGAGAGAGATCTTTCTCTTGAAAACTAGTTCCCGTGTTTAAAGAAACATAAAATATGAGGTAAGATGTAAAAAATTACTTATTAATTTGTGCATTCACTGTCTATCCATCTCTTGGCTGGTCTTCCTCTTGTTCTTCTCCCATCCATTGGTCTATCTTCTTTAGCTCTTTTTGCAAGTCGGTTTTCTTCCACTCTTTCTATATGACCCTTCCAATATTTTCGTCTATCTATAATGAATTTGGTTATGTCTTGAAAATGACATTTGTCCTTAATTTCTGTGTTGTGTATTTTATCAAATAATGTTTTCCCCTGAATAGTTCTTAAGATTTTCATTTTGCATGTGCTTATTATATTAATCAAATGGTAAAGAGAAAAATTTATGCTTGAACCGGGAATCGAACCCCGACCTTCAGCTTTCCGTCGCTGATGCTCTTAACCATTGAGCTAATCCAGACTTCCTTCCCATCCAAGCATAAATCCTTCCTTTACCTTACTGTCTTGGTCCCACATTCAAATGCTATGAATCATCATTCACAAATACACAATGAATGGCTTCTACCTGAAAAAGACATGAAGGGACTCCACATAGCTATAGCATTATTTATTAAATTAATATTAAGAAGCTAAAGCTGTTACTATGATTGAAATAAGTATATTAAAGTACACAACTAAATTATTGTAATCAAATGGTAAAGAGAAAAATTTATAGCATTTGAATGTGGGACCAAGACAGTAAGGTAAAGGAAGGATTTATGCTTGGATGGGAAGGAAGTCTGGATTAGCTCAATGGTTAAGAGCATCAGCACGGAAAGCTGAAGGTTCGGGGTTCGATTCCCGGTTCAGGCATAAATTTTTCTCTAAAAACAAAAATTTAGAGAAAAGTGAAACAAAATACTTTTACAGCAAAATTAAATTCTAAACAATCCTTCAAATTCAGCATTGTTTATGTTAACAATGGTCGATAGTATATACAATTTTCTCCCAGGGTCTTACCTGCTTTAATAAAACATTCATTCAATCATTTTATCAACAATAAACCATTTCCTTATTTTTTTTTACAATTATGTTAAAAGTCTTCTAATTTTCCTCCAAGAATTTATCACGTTCAAATCATACATAAAAGTTAATTTTGGTAGTACATAATCTAGTTAAAGCATTATGATATCTACAATAAATCACTAAGGGTCGTATCTATGAACGCATTAAACCATAAAAATCGTTCTCTGCTGAGAAAAATGCATCCAAAGACTTTTTGCATACTCAAAAGTCTGTTCATGTGATAATAATTGTCAAAATTCCTAAGCTACCTGGCGAGGTGACTTTGCAGAGAACGAATCGTGAGCAAGCTGATGGGAACCGATGGTAACTGATGTACTTTGAAACCTTGCTGCTTTATCCAAGATGTCGAACCTTGAAGACTTCAATCGTGTTTTCGGTATATGCGGAGAAGAGGAATTTGGATAGAGTCTACCAAAGAATTCAATGGAAGAACAGGAGAATCGGCATAATATCGCGCGATGCAGACATTGTCATATATGATTTTATTTGCAGGACGCAAGCGTTAATGCATTCCTCTAGCAGACAAAAATAACGGAAGTGGTTTTATCACTGAGAATTCTGGGTAATTTCTTGCCAATATTACAAAAAAAAACTACTTTCATGCATGACCAGTCAGTGACTCGCTAATTTGAACTTTGCACGTTCTCACGGAAAACTCAGCTCATCAGAGACTAATGTATTTGCATGCGGCCCTAAAAGGAACATCTATGAGTCCACAATACCATACTTGGATCTCTTCCTCTATGACTGTACCTTCAAGAAAAATACATCAACAAAATTTCTATGACCAGATTTCTCTTTGATGCAAGGGCACCACAACTACTCTTTTTTTTTATGTACGACAAGAAATAAATAAAATAGAACAGTAGAAACAGAAATTGTCAGTTATATACTAAAATAGTCAAAGGGCATTATTTTATGGAATAAGCTATATAGACAACATAGTATTTAACTTTTCTAAGGAATTAAATTTTTAGTATATCTATTGTAAATTTTATGTTGAAATTTTCAATTTTGTAATTTCTTAAATTTTTTATATTCCATGTCATTAGGAAATCCCCAATGGGGTTACATAAATTACACTGAGCAACAAAAGAAGTAACTTTTTTTTGTCTCATAAAGAAAAATATGTGATTCTAATAGTATTTTTTCTCCTGAATTCAAATATGATATTGGTTTTTCTCCATCATGCAAGGTTTCCAAGAGACAGGAATTTATCATTTCAAACACTTTAATATTTTCTACATTCATAACTACAAGATATGGAAAGAAACCATCTCCTCCGTTGTCCAGCTTTTGTAGAAGAGACCAGCCTTTCTGCTAAATATTGGAGTGCAAGAGAGCGAATGATTTCATTATCAAGTGCTCGACATTAGATACCAACCAACCAACATTCATAACTACACAACATTTGAACATTCGGACTCACCTAGAAAGTAAGAACTGACAATTTTCTGCTATATTTCACCTGTGGAGCATCCCTCTTGATGGTCCAACATTAATCGGCCAGCATATTAGGATTCCATTTGCCTTGACATCTCTTTTCCATAGCTGAAATCTCCTGAGTTATCTCATTTGGTTTTATTTTACAATGGACAAATGGACGAAAAAACATTTATTAAAAAAATAATTATTTAAATCCATTAATTGAAATTGAAATAAAAAACTGAATACATATTTGAAAACCGATAAAAAACTGCATTAAGTACAACTATTGGTACTCATGAGACAAAAATCATGTTGACCAGTGTTATTAATCATCATCTACCATCATGGTTTAGACGATTTCTGATCTGTTCCAGCTCCATGTTATAGTTGCTCGCTCCATCTTTTAAATGGTCATCCACAACTTGAATTAATAATAATAGTAATAATAACAACAACAATAATACTCATAACTCAATAAGCACAGAGCACACACTCACCAGTGATATCCATGATATTGCTTTCAACAAATGTTAAAATATATGTACAAGATTTGTATTCCTACATATGACTGACTGATACACAAACTACTGTGCAGAGAACACAACCATCATGGAAGCTAATATTTAGAACTATTGAACACATAATCAATGCATTTTCTGGAAAATTATTTTTCAGTGACCAGTTGAGATATAAAAAGGAAGATTATATAAGATTAGTCCCGCGCCGTAGCCGAGCGGTTAAGGTAGGAAGCCTTGGCGCAGAGCTACGGGACTTGCGCTGGTTCGAGTCTCCATGGGGGAAGAAATTTTCTCATGGCATTTCGGCCAGTATGGGACCGGTGCCCACCCAGCATCGTGAGGCAATTGGGTAGCTACAATAAGTAGCGGCTCCAGGTTGAGGAACCAGCTATAACGGCTGGGGGACTCGACATGCTAACCACATGTCACCCCTACACTGGCTGTTGATCATCTACCTCTGTGATTGACACATGTGGATGTGATGGGCCAGCAGCCGGCTGGTAAATGGGCAACCGCTGAGAAGTGGAAAGACCCTCAATCGGAATTATATACAAATGCAATATTTCTTTTTCAGATATAATTTACATTTTATATCTGATGAAGCTTATGCTATGTCAGTTTATGAACCAGAAACAAAGTTCCAAAGTGTATTAAGCTTACATTCCAAGTTGGTAGATCCACAAAAGACTCACGTTATATGGGCTTTCAGTAAGGTATGTAAAAATTCATAAAATAACTATATTGTGTTAGCTTATATGTTATATTTACAATCTCATTATCCTGGCAACAAAATCAATCCAAAATTGTTTTGATGACTGATGAAAATTAAAAAATCCAGCCAGATTTGAATCTTGAGCCTCATAATTACAGCTCTCAAAACCGACTGATAATTAATAATTCTTTTGATAACAAATGGTGTTCAAGAAAGGAGAAAAACTGTTAAATGAATGGTAGGTTTGATTTTGTATTGTAGGATATAAATTTAGCTGGTATGAGAATTGGTGCTCTGGTCACTTGGAATGAAGACTTGCTACGTGTAGTTAAAAATACTTCCATGTATACAGCTGTACCAGCAATAACCCAGCAGACTGCAGCTCTTCTCTTAAATGACACAGGTATATTTACTATTTTAAAAATTCAGTTTTTATGCAATAGTGCATTTTGTCGTACTTACAGCAATGGCGACCATCATTGAAAGTTCAACTTCCTACATTTCGGGGTTGCTAACCTAAGTAACTATACTGTAATATTACATGTTACAAACCACATATGGGAAGTAAACCCACTGCTCTCTACGTATAATACATACAATGTATATACAAAAAATATCATGATTCATTTAATTCTTATGAATTGAACCTCATAATGTTAAAAATTCCCAAATTTAATATATAAAAAGAACTGAACTTTATTTGAAACAATAAGTATGTACTTGCTGCCATTTTATCACTAATTGGTGGCATGGCCTCCTGTTGTTTCAACTATTAAACATTGATAAGAATCAAATAAATCATGAATTCTTCTTACCTTATACTTCTATGTTTTTTTAAACACAGCACCGCAGTATCAGTGACCATCGTTACCATCATCAGCTGTTTTCACGCTGATACTGTGGTGCTGTGTTTAAAAAAACATAGAAGTATGAGATAAGAAGAATTCACGATTCATTTGATTCTTATCAATAAAACCTCATAATGTTAAAAATTCCCAAATTTGTTATATTATATTAACACATTGGTGACGGGCCACGGAGATCTCCGTGTTTAAATGGCCAGCGCTAGACAACGGGTCACGGAGATTTCCATGTTTACGTTTTCTATGGTTTTCCAGCCTCTTCGCTTTTGAAGGAGCATGCAATTTTGTATTTTCTCATTGTGAAATAAACTTTAGTTGTTTTTGTACCCCTCTCTTCTCTTTTATGAAATTGCCAACTTTACAGAAAGAGTTGTTTACAATTTTAAGACAGACGGCTGGTGAAATATGGAATTTTAGTGCCGGTAGTTAGGCGATTACGGGATATGTATGTAACCTGTAAATATATGTTGCAGAGGGGAAAAATTAGAAGAAACACTATTTTGCGTTCTGGAGCCGAATTTATATCTGTGGCATCATGTCTACCAGGATAATTATTATAACAGTGTGGCTATAGCTGAAAATTTGCTCGAAAGAAAGACGATAGTTTGTGGAACAATAAGGATTAACAGAGGGCTTCCAAAATCATTTGTGGAAGCAGGAAATAAAAACTCAAACCAGGAGAATGTGTATTTTGTAGTAAGGGGGACCTTTTGCTACAAACATCGAAAGATAAAAGAGACGTAAGAATGGTTAGCACATTGCATCAGGCAACACGAGAGTGGGAGGGGTAAAGTTGTAAAAATGTCCTATTGAATACTTCAATATAACAAGTATGTGAAGGGTGTAGGGACAGGGGCTGACCAAGTTACCTATCATATTAACTGCATCCTTAAAAAAACCAGGTTGGAAATGAAGCAAAGAAAGTTGTATTGTTGCTTTCTGGAAATTGTGCCACTTATTAAATGCTTTTTTGGGTCTTTATAAATTTCAAAAATCCTAAACAACAATAGGTCAACCAGAAGTTTTTTGGCCTGAAAAACAAGCCTCTTGTTTGGGGCAGTCGTGAAAATTTTTTAGGAACAGATGGACAGGGAAGAGGAGGGAAGACCGAGGTGAAAAAGGGACACCACGGTCAAGACACACCAAGAAGGCTGAGACATGAAGAAAACTAAATTAACACCAACTGTGTCTGAAAAAAAAAACCCTCCAAACCTTGCCGTGAACACAAGAAAAGAAACTCCCTACATATGCTCTTTTGCCCTGTGCCTTTACATAAAAGGAAATGTTTCCAACGCTATCAAACCCTCAATTTCTACTAGAAGGTCTGGTGGAACACAAATAAAGATTTACTTATGGATTATTGTTATTGACTGTAAATACATTGATGTAAAAATCACACTGTGCTAGCACGGTTTAAAATTTAAAAGTCCACGCTACTGACAAATGTCCGGTCTAGCAGCGGTGGGTGGAACGCACAGCAGTCGGTCACCAATGTGTTAAACATTGCCCACACTGTTAACGTTAGTCAGTTGTTTATTGTGAACGTAAATATTTCGAACAAAGATGTTATTATTTTACTATTATTTATTATTTTGAAAACACCATCGCTCAAAAAAAATGTTCAATGCACGTTTCTATAAGTGTTTTACAGAATCTCAGAAATTAAAAACCTCGCTATTGCTTGGTTTTTAAACATTTCCTTGCTTCTGTAAAAACCACTTCCCAACCTCTCATCATAATATACTATTACATTTTCATAATTCATACCTCAGTATTGGTCTTCTAGTTTCATTATAAAAAAGAGAGAGAGGTTTAATCTCTTTGTCTCTACATACTGCATATTTTAAAGGTACTATTTAAGTTTCAGTCCTCTATGATCCCACATGCCAGTTCTCCACCCATAAATTAAGAGTATCTAGAAGTCTATATTTTGTATTGTCTCTTTGCCAAGCTAAGTCAAATAGAGTGTAATTTGCAGAGTAGATGGTATGTTAATACATACATGATGCAACAAAAAATGGAAAAACTGTGTTGTGGATTTCTAATAAGTAAAGGTTAAGTTAAAATGTTCCCATTATATCCCAAACCAAATTTATATCTATGTAATTATTGCTTTACTGCCATGCAGTAAAAGAGGCAGTTTGCTAAATTCTGGATGCTAGTTATAATTTTAAAGTTTGATGTGCTCTTGTTCATAGTGTGGTTAGATGAAATATTACTTCCAACTCATCAACACCGCCTGTACATAGCTGCCAACAAGACTAGAGAGGCGCTTAATTCTATTGGAATTGCTGTTCGGCCTGCACAAGCAGGATTTTTCTTCTGGGTTGATTTGAGACCTTTTATGAAGGAGATAAACCAAAGTGAAGAACTAGGCAAGTTTCTATAAAATGTTATGAAAATACAATAGGAAGTTTAATATATGTAGGAAATAACACTATGAGGTTACTTTTTATTATTAATGAGTTGGTTATTTTGACTCACCTCATATTTCTTGAATTTTATGCAGATCTGGTTTCATCGCTTTTGTGTGACATTATCGATGCATTCCAACTGTTGTTTTGTGATTGTCCATCCTGTAAGTTGATTTCTGCCATGAATTTTGAAATTCCCGGAGAAAAAGAAAAACATTTGCTTTGGAATTTGATTTGCCTAGAATTCAAATCAAGTAGTTGGTGTGTGAAACTTCAGCAGAAACTAGGGAGGGACAAGTTACCAAGTTTCTATTTTCTTTTCTCATTATATAGGCCTAATAGATACCAGAAATATATGAGGAAGTTAAAACTTCAACTTAATGAGGTTGGTGATTGCACTTTCAATGACTGCTATGAGTCACAGGTTTGGAAGTAAAGCAGCTTCCAAAAATGTTCCTCATATTTATAAATCATTCAGGATCTCATGGAGCTTGAAGTGGACTTTTCCAACCACTGGTTCTAATTTTTTTTCTAAATTTTTGATTGGGATTCCTTAGTTTCAGTTTCATCCAGGAAATCTGATTCATTATGTACAAATAATAAAATATATACAGTATTACCCCACTTTTACGTTCTCGCCTTTTACAACATTTTTTAAAGGTCCCTTCAGTTTCCCTATGTTCACAATGTATTAAAATCCCGCTTTTACGTTTCTGAAATTTTGTTTTCCCACAATTTACATCACATCGCTTCGATCTTCAGCGTTAAACATCGAAGATATTCGATTTATTTTATTGATTATCTCGCTTGTGTGCAATCAATATATAGCAGAGCAAGTTCATTGAGCCAATGAAGCTGGCTGCTTTACAATCTTTTCACAATATCATTATAATATTAATCGATAAGAAGCCAAACAAGTTTAATGAGCCAACGAAGCTGGCTTTTGTACAATCGATAAAGAGCAGAGCATGTTCATCTCAGAATTTAAAACATTTCTGAAATTCATTCCATGTATTTCTACGACAAAACAATTTATTTTTTAGTCTCTCAATAAAAATTCATAGTGCTGCTTGCTGAACCTCTCCTTGTTATTTATTTTTAAATGGTGAAAGTTAAAGAAATAAAGTAATTCTGTCAAAACACTCATTACATTGAACTATTATAGGAATATCACTATGAGGTTTAATTTAAAATAAAATTCTTAATACTTCACCTGGTATCGTGTCTTGTAAATAAATAAAAGACAGGATATGAGGTGAGGTGTAAAGAATTTTATCTTAAATTAAAAGAAACATTACATTATTTAGCCAATATTGTATATTATCCCAGCCACATCTTTTTTGCATGTTCTAGAATAGTTGCTGAATGTGGGGGTAAATATTTTTTAGCTCCTTCTCGTTTTCCATAATTTACACTTTTCCCAAATTTGCACCATTTTCTCTCGTGTAAAGTGTAAAAGAAGGGTAATACTGTAGTATATTATCCCCATCTGTTTTTTTTTCATGTTCTGAAATGGATGCAGTGTATGGGGGGGGGGTCAACATCTTTGAACTCATCTTCATTTTCCTCAATTTTACACCATTTTTCCTGTGGTCCCTTGAAAAGTGTAAAAGAGGGCTAATACTGTATATAGTTACAGTTTGTACATTAAAATTTTGATATGAATAGTTGAGAGTTTTAAATAATTGAAAGTTTTTTATTGCAGCCCTCTTTAAACTATTGATGGAACATAAAGTATACATTACGCCGGGATCAGAAATGCGCTCTCTTGAATATGGATGGTTTAGAATAGTGTTCAGTGCTAAATCTGAAATACTAAATGAAGGTAATAACTTTTTTTTATACTTACATTGCAAATATTAAATATGGAAACATTTTCACATTTTATTCAATTTATGAGTTATAAGTACATTGTGTTTTTTAATATAAATGAATAGGTTTATAAAATTACAATAAGAAGTAACATTATGAGGTTCTTATTAATAAATAAGGTGAGTCTGTTGCATGTTCATGAAAGTTGAGTTCTTTTAGGAGATGTTTCAAAACACGTCTGTTTCATTGTCAGCTTGTTCAGATACAATAGACTCAAATAAAAAAATGAAGTTTATATAGGAAAAACCAAAAGAAATTTGGAAACACATACCAAAGAACATTTTAGAAATATGGTTGGTTGGTTGGTATCTAATGTCGAGCACTTGATAATGAAATCATTCGCTCTCTTGCACTCCAATATTTAGCAGAAAGGCTGGTCTCTTCTACAAAAGCTGGACAACGGAGGAGATGGTTTCTTTCCATATCTTCATTTAAATTGCAAAAAGGGCATTTAGGTGAATCTGTTATGCCAATTCTGTGTAGGTGTTTATTCAAGCAGTCATGTCCCGTTAGCAGTCTGAATGTTGCTACTGCAGATTTTCTTTGTAATGTAGTAATGTCATAAGCTTGTAGATTTCCCATTCCTTTCCAGATGTTTTGGTGGTGTATTCTTCTCTAAGTTTATTGATGTATTTATTTGAGATAATTCTTTTGATAGAGTGAAAGGAAACTGGAGCAGAAGTTGGGTTTGAAACAATTTTGCTACCCTTCTTGGCTAGAAAATCGGCTATTTCGTTGCCTGTCACTCCACAATGGGCCGGAATCCATTGAAGTACAACTTTTTTATGTAGACGGGATAAATGTTTTATCATTTTGTGACATTCGATAATTTTGATGCTTTGGGTGTTGTGTCTCGTGTTATAGCAAGAATGACTGCTTTGGAGTCACATAGAATTACAACTTTTGTAAATTTTTGGATGTGATATAAAAGATTTTGTAAACTTAAGAAAATTGCTAGAATTTCGCCATCAAAGTTTGTTGAATTTGTGTTTAGTTTACGATAAAAGGAAAAAAATGGACATACTGCACCAGAAATATTGAAAATTGTGAAATTGAAAAGTCTGCAATTGCTGCAGATGATTTATTGGAACATCATAAAATTGGAAGAGAAGCAAAACTTTTAAAACAAGTGGATAAACTTCTAGAATTGACAGTTTGAGAAGTTGAGAGAAGATATACATTCAGAAAAATAAATATAGATCAATGGATTTTGATATTCCTAATGAACAAAATTTGATTTCGAAGTTCATAAATTCAACCATAGATGGCAGCGCTGAAGATGGTGGCAATAGAAGAGTTGACGGCCGAAGAATTTCATCAGTTGTAGTTATGGCTGAAGATAAACGTGATTACATTTAAAACCGCGGTACTGTGAAAAACACAAAATTTATTAGGTGAGTTGTCTAAAAATGTACTCCAATGAATTTAAACAATAGACTCACTTTATTTATTAAAACTAATAGGAAATAACACTATGAGTAAAAGTAATTAAAGTTGAATCGGAATTATACACCACACTTCATAAGATGAAATTTCTCATCTCACATATTTTGGAAACCATCATGCCTATTCTCAACTATATTCCAACTAGAATATACATATGAATCGGAAATATTTGAAAATACAGTAGGAAGTATATTATGAGGTTTTACTTAATAAATAGTGTTGTCTGTGTTATTCTTAACTCTGATCGTTGTTTCTGTTAGACATATGTTTTCAAGTATGATAAAATCAAATGATTCTTACCTCTCCTCATACAAATCTAAGTAGATCGCGATTTCGAGACCATAACGGTCTCATCTTTATAACATGAGTCACCAAAAAAGTACTAAAGATGAGACCATTTTGGTCTCTAAATCGCGATCTACTCAGAAGATTTGTATGAGGAGAGTAAGAAACATTTGATTTTACCATAAATTAAATCTCATAGTGATTAATTCCTGTAAAAGTTAAATATATGTTTCAAGGCTTGTTAGCAACCATACGAGGTAATAATAATACAGACAACACTTGTTATTAATTATGAATCTGAAACTTTACACTTTGCCTCATAAAATATACTTCTCTCATCTGACGCACTTAAAAAACTTCCATTTTCATCATCTGGTAAACTGAGGTGTGTGACAGTAAATATATGTAAGTTGATGATTATTCATATAAAATAATATACATAGCATAAGATTATTAATATTATGAATTAAATTAATGTTTTTATTACCTCACCTCATATCCTTTTTCTTCTATACTGCAGTTTCGGAGCTTATCTCCATCGTCAGTAGCCTCTGGTCGACCGGTGTTATGTCGTTTCTTGGCGGTTTCCTTCTTACTTCTATCGGTGGACCGATGAACCTCAGGATCAGGTCAAAATTTGCGGGAGTTTCAAAATTCATGAGTTTGTCTTTCTTGTTTTTTTGGATGTGGATTTTTTCCCAGACTGTGAGTTCCTTTAGTTTATCTGTTTGTTTGAATTTCTTTTTGTTTTTCCTATATAGATTTTGTCGCAATCGTGACATTTGATCTGATATATTCCTGATTTATATTCTTCTCCAATTTTTTCATTTTTGTTGGTTTTAATTATCTTGTTTAGGCTGTATTCATTCTTTGGAGCCAATCGAATGTTAAACTTATTGAAAATTTTCAGGAACTTGTGGTGTTTTAAAGGATGGTAAGTGAATTTTTTGAATCTTATGTTCTCTTCTGTTTGTTTTTTAAGTGTGCTTTCATTAATTAGTTTTTGCCTTTTAAACTTATTTATTTTCTTGTGTACCATGTTCTCTTCATAACCATTTTCTATTGCTACTTTAATTATGTACTCTTTTTCTTTTTCATATTTTTCACGGTTCAGGAGTACATTCACCAATCTGTGTGTTAGGCTATTGAATACATTAATATTGAGGTAAGATGTCCAGACCAAAAATAATATAATTAAAATAACCTCAAAATATAACTTCCTAAAATTAAATATTGAATACAGCTTCTTTGTGAGCGAAATGGTTGAATCCTGATGCCTTAATGTAGTTATCTTTATGTGTGTTCTTTCTGTATATTCCAAATTCTATTTTGTTTTTTTCGTTTCTAGTTAGGTTTAGATCCAAAAATGAAATTTGTCTGTCAGTTTCAGTTTCCTTTTGAATTTTACAGTTTTGCTCTGAAGGTTCAGGAGTAAGGCATCTTCTATTTGTTTATGGTTTATAATGGCTATTATATCGTCAACATATCTGCCGCCAAAATTTGAAAGTTAATGGGTGTCCCCTTGTGATTTTCTGTTCAAAACTACCCATGAATAAATTGGCCAGAAAGGGAGATAGGGGGTTCCCCATGGAAAGTCCAAAATTTTGTTTGTAGTATTTCCCATTGTATGTAAAGAACATTTGTTCGATGCACAATTTTGTCAAAATGATGTATTCTTCTATCTTTTCCTTTTCCAAATTATTATTCGTTAACCATTTTTCCAGAATATCAATGGTGGTTTCTCTTGGGACACTGGGAAACAATGAAACTACATCAAAAGAAACTAACCTGTCAGTTGGTTCTAATTCTGTGTGCTTGAAATCCTCTATCAATTCCAATGAATTGTCGATTGAAAGGTTCTCAAACCCTCCCATATTCTTGTATTTGCTACATAACCATCTAGATATTTGGTATGTAGGAGACCCTATACAGTTGATAATGGGTCTCATTTTGTTTCCTGCCTTATGTGTTTTCGGGAGGCGGTGCATATTAGGGTTGGGAACCTTTAGGTAAAACTTTTTTTGTTTGGTTAGGATATTGTTTACGTTCTTTAGGGTGTTGTCCACCTCTTTGATGCATTTCGGAAGTGGGTCAGATTTAATTTCTGTGTATTCAGTTGATTCCAAAAGATTGTATATTCTATTTTTATAATCAACAATGTCCATGATTACTACTTGATTTGCTTTGTCAGCTTTTGTGACTATTACATTTTTCTTGTTTATTTCTTTGATGATTTTCATGTTTCCCTTTCCCGTTTTGTTTATAGGATTTTCTTTGATCTCCTCAATAATTTTTGCGCATTCATTTCAAATCAATTATTAATATTATATTAATTCCAGAATTTATAATAAAAGATAGAAAAGGATAAAATATGAATAAATTAACCATTTTTATTATTCGTATTTAAACATTTTAATGATGGACAAATTATATTTGAAAAGAAAAATATATGCGTAGACGGGGGTTTGAATCCAGGAAAGAAAGAAGCACTACTGGCTTTATAAGTAATGTTTAAATTCCCAATAAAAAGTCTTCTTAATAAAGAAGCCGCCATTTGCAAAAATCGTAGCAACGGCTTGTAGCATTTGGGGTTAGGGAATTAACTATGTATAAGAGAAAAATACACGTTTAGATTGGAGGCCTAGGTAGCTCACTCGGAAGAGCATTGACATAGAGAGTCAAAGGTCCTTGGGTTCAAACCCCAGTCTAGGTGTATTTTTCTTTTCAATATTAATTAACCATTCTTTATATCAGTAGAATCATAAAGATGCAAGGAATTGATTCATGTTATTAATAAAACTGTATCTTTAAATTTAAATTTACAGGCGAAGCTTAATTAAAAATACATCAATAAATGATAGAAGCTAGGAAACCCTATTTTGCACTTCAGTGAATAAGTAGGTTGAATGTAACACTAAAGGCAAGAAAATTTAGAAATTTAATAGATAGCTATCTGAATTGAAATTTTGTTAGAAATATTAACTTGCCTTAGTCAAAATAATTTTGGGAAATCCAAGAACATATGAACATATTGTATGAAAATATCCAATATGATTATTCTATGTAGATAAATAGTCCAGAGAAAACTTGTGATTAGCTCCTCACTAAAATATCTAACCGAAACGGTAGGCCAAGATATGTAACGGGGGAAATTGAAATGTTAACGTTGAAAGTAGGAATTTTCTCATCACTCTGTCATTCTTCATCATTCAAATCTGGAAGAAGTATCAACAGTTATTGCATCCAAGATAGGCGACTAGTAATTAAAGACTTAAAAATTTTAGCTGATTCTCTGGTTCATTAAATTAACTTACAAGGGAACTCTCAACCATTGCATGCTGAAACCTACTTGAAATTTCTCCTAGAGAAGCATAGTGATGTACCAAGGCCGTGTCCAAAAAAATTATCTGCCATTTTAAAGTACAAGGCACAGAAATCGAAGCCAAAATCTAGCAATGGCAGCCCACTGTATGGAGCAGATGTATGTCCTGCATGAGTTATTACTCGACAACATTAACTTTCAATGCGGAAAAATTGCGAACTAAAAGAATGTGGTAAGTGTGAGTAGGGGTTGGAGGTAGTAGACCCTTGTCTCAGGTTGCAGTGACACAGTGTTTATTAACTGTCATTTGTTAGTGACAATGTCAAGTGCGAAAGTTACACCCTATATTCACAGTATATAAACATTTAAGTGTGCCAGACAGTAGTTGAAATCAGTGCTGATTTAATTTCTCTGTATGTCACATTATCCAGAAACCTATAGACATACAAACTCCGATGATCTTTCATTAACTTCATCTCCTATTTCAAATAGGCTACCACTATATTTTGCCACTGATTATACCACTTGCCCAGTCATTTGCTTGCACTAGTGGTGGAAGGAGACACTTTCCCCATCTTCACCACTAGTGCCATTGCTTCACCTCACCGGCTAAAAAGTTAATGCGGTCGAGTAATACTCACAGAGTGGAGTGAGGTGGGACGTGGCACAGACTGCGGGTAGTCTATGCCAATGCTCTACCAACTGAGCTACCTGGTAGTATAGAAAGCCAAAGGTCCTGGGTTCAAACTCCAGTTTGAGCGTATATTTTCTCTTCAAATATAATTTGTCCTTCATTGATAAGTATTAAATTAATAATAAAACATTAAAAGAAACTCTACTGGCTTTATAAAGTAATGTTTAAATTCCCAACAAAAATCTTCTTAAAAAAGCTGCTATTTGCATTATCGAACAACAGTTTGTAGCATTTGGCGCTCGGGAATTAATGTATAAGAGAAAAATTTGCATTTAGATTGAAGTGCTCAGGTAGCTCAGTTGATAGAGCATTGGCCAAAGGTCCTGGGTTCAAACCCCAGTCTGAGAATATATTTTCTCTTCAAATATAATTTGTCCTTTAGTGAGAAATATTAAGTTAATAATGAAAACTTTACCTCATAATGTTTACTTCCCTACATTAATTTTAAATTAGAAGGTGATCTGTTGCTTCTTACCTGATAAAAGTTAAGTTCTTTTAGGACATGTTTCATAACATTTCTGTCTTATCCAGTCTGGGCAAGCTGATAAAACAGAATTGTTTTGAAACATGTCCTAAAAGAACTCAACTTTATCAGGTAAGAAGCAACAAATTATCTTATTTATAAAGAATTAAGTATTTTGATGTTTTATTATTAATGAGTGATTCCATGAAAATGTCATACCGAGGTGAAAATTTTGAAACTGACGCAGGATAATTCTGTTGATATAATATATATCTGTAAATATCAAATTTTATAATTCTATAAGAAAATGTTTCATATGTGCATTATTTTAATGTAATAATAGCAGTAGAACTTGTCATATTCCAAACCTGAAAAAATATGCAAAATTTTACCAATTTCTTTTTTAATGATTTGGTCGTATGAATTTGTCTTATTTCACAAAATCTTTTGTTAAACCATACTTTGGTCCTCCTTGATCATAAATTAAACAATATTAATTGTATTCTAATATTCTATATACCTTAAATGTGTCCTATAGTTGTTAACTGTAAGTTATGGTCAGTCAGTCACAGAAAACGGATAAAAATTACTGTACACAACATAATAATTGATGGATTAAAATTTCCTCTTGGATTCTACGTTATCGGTACACAACTGACAAAAAAGTATAGATGACATTTTCTTGTAAAGTCATTATTTTACCTGCTGGAGTCCCGTGACTGACTGACTTTTTGTCGCCTCACTTATATTGCTAATACGCATAACGCAGTCAGTTGCTTGCTGGACTCCGCTGTGTATTAACATAAACATGGTTTAGGAAATCTGGTAGACTGTTCGGCTCAGCTGTTTCATGAAATAATTACTGGCCCTTCTTTTCTGACAATTTGAGCTAAAAGGCAGTCAGCAGAAGGATTTAAATGTAGAGTAATTACATGAAAATGTCATACCGACGTGAAAATTTTGAAATTGGCGCAGGAGTAATTTTTTCGATGAGATATTTTTTTTGCAGATGAAATTTTCCGATTATAGAAGTTCATGTTTGAAATACGGATTATTTTGATCTAAATTAATAGTAAAACATGATATATTCCAAAACCTGAAAAAACATGCAAAATTAAACAAAATTTTGTTTTACGATTTCACTGTATAAATTTGTTTTGTTTCACCGACTCTTTTGTTATACCATATTTCGGTCCTTCCTGATCATAAATGTAATACTAATAATTGTAATATAATATTCTAGATAATTAAAATGTGCCCTATAATTATTAAGGGTAAGCTACAGTCAGTCACATAAAACATACAAAAATTATTGTACACAATACAATAATTGATGGATCCAAATTTCCTCTGGGATTCTACATTATCGGTACATAACTAACAAAAAAGTATTAACGACATTGTCTTGTAAAGTAATTACGTTAATTATATTAATTACATTTTATATTTTTATTAATGGCATTTAAATAATTTTTCATTATGCGATTCCTCAATATGTATGTTATTAAGTGAGTGGACTTAAAACATGTGCGCGGTTCTTATGTGTGTTGGAAAATGTATGTGTGGGAGTCCTTGAACTTGAAAGGTTCACGCATTAATTTGACCTTTGACATGACATGTGTGCCGTATTATCGGGGATTCACAGTGCGATGTTGCCACATTGTACTAGCATTCACTTTGTGAAACAGAGTCATGCTTGTTAATTGCAAAATCAGTTTTAAATCATATGAAGTTTCTTGTATAAAAAATACAATTGGCGTGGAGTATATGTGATTAAGTATGTATAACCTGTAGTGTAAAATAAAATTATTATTGGGTGTAGCGTTATTGGAAACCAACAGAGTGAATACATATATGACAACGCTGTACTATGTGCACCTGCTGCAAACAGTCAATCATAAAGTAAGATTTTGCGCGTTGTAAGAGATTTCTTTCAATTGTTTAGTTTAAAAATAGAACTCATGTCAGCAATATAATTTGTAATCAGTTGCTTTGAAAGAATTATAACAGAATTTTCCATATTTAAATACACATTTCAATAATTTGTATACTGTACTTTTTCGTTAATTTTTTTTTTGTCTTTGTAGTTGAGACGCGTGACAGTTAATTTTAGTGTTCTGGAACGAACAATGCAAATTCCATATCAGCATTTTTATTTATTTTAATGGTTCAATCTATTAACAGCATCAGATAAATTTTAATCAGTTAATATGGATGTAATAAAATTATACTCATAATAAGCATATTTAACTATAGAGAAGGCCCTATGTTGTTAAAAGTTAATATTTTCTTTATTTTGTGAAATTTAAAATGATGCTTGGTAACCAAGTTAAATAAATTACATCATCATCATCATCATAGTACATTCACGAATTTAGGCCATTTGTTGACCTGTTTCGGCCTCAAGAGAAACATCATCTAGAAGTCTTTTGAGTGGACGTCCTGGTCTTCTTCTTCCTGCAGGTTAATATCTTAACATTAGTTTGGGTATTCTGTGATCTTCCATTCGATGAACATGTTTGTACCCATCTTTCCACTATTTATTTAATATTTTTACAGCATATCAAATTGTACATTTCCTATACATGATAAAAGGAGTGAAGTTCTTTATTCATCTCCATATTATCGCTTTTTTATATTATCCATCCATAGTAATTCTGTCCGAGGGCAGGTCTTTCACTGTAATCATAGCATTTTCACGCTATGCTTGCAGCTTTACTAGGGAACTGTAGATGTGGTAGCTTCCCGTTGCTTTCCACACCGGTGAAGGATGATTATGATGGCCATATGGTATCGGGGACCGTTTGGGCCTTAAAGTTTCCTTGGCATTTATCTTAGAGGTGAGGAAAAACCCCGATATAAAACCTCACCCAGAAAAACTGTCACGACCGGGGATCGAACCCGGGCCCACTGCATGACAACGCAGCATGCTACCTCGAGACCACAGCGGTGGACTTATCTATTATAATTTCATATTATTTTTAATATTTGTATAATATTGCAGCTCCAGAATATTAAAGTCTAAATAAAATTCAGATATGTCAGTTAGTCGCAGAATGTAGTCAGTCAGTCACACATCATATATTAGGTTGTAACTCTGGTCTTAATTGTGATTTTTGTTTCGTTTTTTATTGAGAATGTAACTTGAAATGTGTCCTCCAAACGGTATTTTGGAAAATTGAATTAGGAATCACACTTTAGAGCATGATGCAGATGAACATGTTAAGCTGTATGATGAGTTGACATTTATGTCAGTCAGTCACACATACTTGATAGATATTAAATAGCACTATTTTTCTTCAAAAGTTGTATATTTAAGTACAGTCTTAACCACACACTATTCTCTATCATATCACGTAGATTCAATCAATTGTAATATTTTTGCACCATTTTGCTGCAAAAGTGTATTGTAAATGTCAGTCAGTCACATATGGAATTACTCTAATATAATACTCTCACCCCAATCTGAGCATATATTTTTCTTATTAATTAGGTAAAAATAAAACTTATATTTTTCTCTTCAAATATAATGAAGTATTTATCCAAAAAGACAAAATAGAAAAACACTATGAGGGTATGATGACATACATTACTAGATATGGTACAGAAGTTTGGTTAAGTAGCTTGCTTATGAACTGTAAGATTACAAATTTGATACTTTTTTATATCATATATGTTCATAATTTAATATTTTGAAGTTAATTATTGTACAAAAGTTTCTTAAATAAAAAAATAGCAATTTTTGCGTGATAGTGCATTTTGTTGTACTTACAGCAATAGCAACCATGATTAAAAGTTCAACTTCCTACATTTCGGGGTTGCCAACCTAAATAACTATACTGTAATAAAATAACTATACTGTAATATTATATTTACACCCATGTGCAGGAAGTAAAACCACTGCCCTCTATGTATACTTTGTACAAGTATATACAAAAAATATCCAAAAGGTAGTGTTAATATACATTGTACGAAACAAATCACTGCATTTTAATTGAACTGAAGTTTATTTGAAACAATATAAAACAATAAATATCTACTTGCTGCCATTTTATACTTGATTGGTGTCACGGTCTCTTATAGTTTCAACTAATGAACATTGCCCACACTGTTAACGTTAGTCAGTTGCTTATAATGAACGCAAATATTTCCAACAAAGATGTTATTATTTTACTATTATTTATGTTTTTGAAAACACCATCATGCAAAAGTCCACTGCTGTGGTCTCGAGGTAGTGTGCTGCCTTGTCACGCAGCAGGCCTGAGTTCGATCCCCAGTCGAGGCAGTTTTTCTGGGTGAGGTTTTTATCAGGGTTTTTCCTCACCTGTAAGACAAATGTCAGGAAAACTTTAAGGCCCAAATGGTCCCCGAAATCATATAGCCATCATCATCATCCTTATCATTATCATCATCACCATCCTTCACCGGTGTGGAAAGCAACGGGAAGCTACCACACCTACAATTCCCTAGTAAAGCTGCAAGCATAGCATGAAAATGCTATGATCACAGTGAAAGATCTGCCTTCGGGCAGAATTACTATGGATGGATGGATGGATGGATCAGGCAAAAAATAATTGCAATGCACGTTTGTGAAGTGAATCTCGGAAATTAAAAATCTCGCTATCACTCAGTTTTTAAACATTTTCCTCAATTCTGTAAAACCCACTTCCCAACCTCATATCGTAATATACTATTTTTTGTACAGAGTATTATTATGAAGAGCTTGTCTGCCAATTTTTTTTTTTACCCTGTAAAAGGTTTGGAAACATTTGCCCAATTAACTCACCTGTTCATTACATTGCATAAATTTCCTCATAGCTTTCCTTCATAGTTTTGTCAGTCCTGGTGGACTAGTAATCATCCTTGTCTCTGGTTCCAATTTTCAAAGGTATAAACCCAGCTGAGTTTGATGGATTTTTCACAATGTAAAAATCCTGGGTATGGTTTTCTTCCCAAGGGAACCAAAACCGTGTCACCATGTCATAGATTACAGCATGTAAAAGAACCTGAAGCCAGCAGAAGAAGCCTCTGACCAAAATTTGTTGCTCCTTTCACACCCTGATTTGAATTCCTATGCTAATAATTTTACTGTTAAAAACATAATTAAATAAAATATATAACTAATAAATTAATTCACTGGCACTATAAAACCTGTGGTTAATGGCTACATGGACATAAGCCCTCCATATATCTCTATCCTGCACTAATGTTTTCCAATCATTCCTGTATAATCTTCTTCCCTCAAATCATAGTTAATGTTATTCTCCCACTCATTCTTGATCTACCAACTGGGCATTTTTCCTTTGGTTTTCCTACAAGAAGCTTCCATGCATGTCTTTAATTTCCCATTTGTGACACATGTCCTGCCCATTGCAGTCTACAAGACTTAACTGTAGACGGCTATGGACAGGACATGTGGCACGAATGGGGAATGAAAGACGTGCATGGAACCTTCTTGTAGGAAAACCAGAGGGAAATTATAACTAACTAAATTAATTCACTGGCACTGGTTCATGGCCACATAGACATATGCTGTACATACATCCCTATCCTGAGCTAGTGTTTTCCAATCATCTCCTATATAATTTACCTCCCTCAATTCATGGTAAATGTTATTCTCCTACCTCATTCTACCTACTGGACACTTTCCTTCTGGTTTTCCTACAAGGTATTTCTTCTTCTTCTTCACTTCCTGGTTTAGGCAAGAGTTGCCTGTTCCATCTTCACTAATAGATCTAAGACCATCTCTTCAGAGGACGTCCGACATCTCTTCTTTCTACATGTTCTTTCCACTGTATCTTGTTGTTAAATATATTTTCTTTTCTTTTATGGAGTAGATAGGTATTTCTATGGCTCTATTTCATTCCCCATTCAGCCACATATTTTTTCATTCCATATTTTTCCCCATCTCATTCTTGGCCTACCTACTGGGCATCTATCTTCCAAAGAGTGCATGTTTCATTCCCATAATAAGGAATTTAATTAACCTATTGTTTTTTTGTAAATTGACGTTAGTTAATTTCTTTCTTTCTTCTTTTCAGGTTTAAGAAGAATTACAGACACTTTAAAGGAGTTAAAAAATGATAATTAAAGCTGGTATTTTAATTACTAACAGCATTTAAGTTAAATTGCTGTGAAGAACAGAATGATAAAAAAAATAATCTAAAAACATTTTTACAGAGAAGAATGCATGATGTAAGTTGCAGAAGGATTATGCATGTTGTTTTTGTATAATTTTATTGTATTTAATGAATGCTTCCGTAGCGTAGTTTTAAGGCACTGTGCTACAAGCCGGAAGGTTGAGGGTTCAAGTCCCAGTGGGGTTAGGATTTTTAAACTGACCCAAACCCTCTGGCAGCACTATGGCCCTGGGGTCGACTCAGCCTCTAATGGAAATGAGTACCAGACGCTTGTTCTGGGGGTAAAGGCGGCTATCATGCAGGGCTGACATCAAGTGCCGATTGTCCAGAAAAAGTGGGAGCCTTAACCTCCTACTCTCCCAAGGGCCTCTTGAGGCCTGTAGTAGGAACACTTTACTTTATTTAATGAATGCTTAACTTTCTAAGTAACAGGCACATAAAGAAAAATTTCTTAAGGTATTCACATCTCACTCCAACTTTTTATTGGATGTAGAAGTATTATAGATACAAAAATGATCATGCGGCACTAAGAACACTTCAATATTTTACTTATTAAAAGCTAGAGGACAAAATGTTAGAATGTTATATAAATGGATAAGAAAAAGCCATTTGAGAATATATTTGTGTATCTTATTAGCATAGTTTCAGTCCTGTGTATTAAATGTGTGGGATACCCAATTTTTTAGTAGTGCTTAAATTTGAATACAATATTTCCATTCATTATTTTCCAATTCATATCTTTCCCTGGAATATCCTGCAAAAATGTATTCCTGCAATTTTGCATATTTGTCTCTCTTACATTCTTCATTACTCTTATATCAATAGAAAATATTTTTTTTAATAGTGATATGACTTGAAATCATGAATTTGAGTAAAAAATCTTTACACCTACATAATTGACTTTTATAATAGAATGTTAGAATTTTAACGGATCACCTCATAATTGTAGATTTCTTGAAGAGTTTAGTTTCGATATGCTACGTATCATTATCAATCCCTTTAACGTTGTGTGATATTATTTAAAAGAAAAACCGTGAATTTTGAAATTCCTGAGGAGAAAGATTTAATTTGGAAGTTCATCAGTCAGCCAACAGAGGGAGCAGAAGTCAACCTACAGAATCACCAACCATCAATTCAACAGCTAGAAGGAATTGATAATGATGTTCACTCTTGAAGAGGAACTAACAAGCAAGAGAACAAAAAGATATTGGACATTCTAGAAAACGATGGACTGACATCTTGTGAAGTCGGAATGGACAATTGCCTATCCTTGAGGTGATGATGATGAAATAAGCTTTGATTAATGGATAAATGGCAATGGCTTCTGGCTTCTAGAATCAATTAAATGAGAACAATTCATGGGTTGTTAAGCTCCCGTTTTCTCAAGCAAAATTTAATTGATAGATAATTAAATTATTTGGTCTGTGTATTCTTACCTCTTATGGTTGTTTTTGTTGAACATATGTTTCAAGGCTTGTGTGCCCCATCTTCAGTGATTACAGACTGGTTTTTCTCAAGTTGTTGGTCCTGATTCTTGACTTCTGCTCCCTCTCCTTCCCAGAGGAAGGAACCTCATTAGCAAGTTCGTTGGACCACAGGCAGAGGGAGCAGGAGTTAAGAATCAGGGCCGACAATTTGAGAAAAAAATCCGTCTGTAATTGCTGAAGATGGGGCGTCACAAGCCTTGAAACATATGTTCAACAAAAACAACCATAAGAGATAAGAAATACACAGACCAAATATCTTAATTATTATTAAATAATCTCTTAATGATTACTTCCTATTGTTTTTTTTAAATTATTTATAGATGTTGCAAACAACTTGTCATGATTAGTCCCATCCCCTGAGACTCAATACCGATGTCATCTTAAAAGAGTTGGAGGTAGATATTTTGCATGGATGAGCAATCTGGCAGTTCAGTGGACCTCAGTTGTTGAGATAGATCAGCAGTTGATCTTATATCACCAGTGTGCAATTTAACTGTGAATTTTTAGAATACTTCATATTGTATTTTTAAAATCAATTTATAGATGTTGCAAACAAATTGTCATGATTAGTCCCATCCCTGAGAAGCATCAATACCGATGTCAATAGAAAAGAGTGAGTGACGGATATAGGAATTAGATTATGCACTAGTGATGAGCCATTGGCAGTTGATCTTATATCACCAGTGTGCAATTTAACTGTGAATTTTTAGAATACAGACCATGCTACTTATTAAAATGCTAGTGGCTTGTAATTTAACTTACAATAATGGCTTCTTATTGCATCAGAATTAAAATGAAACAACTGCTTCAGGCCCAGCCCAAGAAATTATTTGGAGTATTTACAAATATATGGTTATCCGAAACAGAAAGATGTAATGAAAATTGCAATTCCAGAAATCAGAGCAACAGTCCATCACAGGATATCAGAATTTACTGGAATGCATTTGAAAACAAATTATACAGAGGGACAAGACACAAACCTTTCATGCCATAGCTTTGGAAAAGTGGGAAAATATCTATGCTCATGTAGAAATAATTAAAAAGTATAATCATGAGCAAGATGTACTTTTTGAAGAGACTATAGATATGATAGTAATTCAAGATGGTAGTGATGTTGAAAATGAATTAAACTTTTTTAAAAAACTTTGTGGGAAGTAACACTATGGGTAAATTATCAATTCAATATAAATGAATCGGATATTTTTACATCTCACCCTCGTAAAACATACTGCTTTCAGAAACCGGTCCAGTGAAAATCACAGTATTTTGTGAGATGAGATGTAAAAATATCTGATTCATTTATATAAAATGAATTAAACTGTTATAGCAGACAAGAATATGAAAGAAGCTTTTCAAGGAATAGAGGAAACTGCAGATTAAAAATAGTATAAATTAATAAACTGAAAAAAATCATTAATAACAATAGTAATTTGATTCAAACTTTACCTAAAGTGCAATATTTGTATGAAGAAGGAACAGGCTGCATGTGAGGGGCAAGAATCTGTGTGAGTAGACTCTCACCTCATCTCACATTTCATTTTACAATCTTGATACTGTCACAAAAATGATTGTCCTACCTATATAACTTACTGCCCTTAAGATGCCTATCACAACTACAGTGAAGTGCCAGTATGAAAAACTAAAACATAGCCAGGAAGTTTTGTCTTCTTTTTTAATTAATATATTTTAAAACTCTTATCTTGTAACATCTTACAGTTTATTCTGACAGTTGTGAAATATTTCAAGATAAAACATACCTCATCTGTAACATACTAAATCTAGGGCTGACAGTTGTCCAAATTAAAAGAAATAAAAGAAAACAAAGACAGTTATGTTTAAAAAAAAGTAATGTTATTTCAATACATCATACTTGTTAATAAAAATATCACTTTTCATTTTCCACAGTAAACTTCAAAATAAATTATACAATGTCTTGCTTGCTCTTATTACTGAAACTGTTTGCTTAGCAATTCTGAAATCTTAAGACACACTGGCATTAGCAGCATATTTTTTTCAGATTTTTTATAACTTTCAACTTTTTATTCAAAAAGAGGGATTTATTGTGATGCTATATTTCAAATTAACATTTTCCAGAATTGGATATAGTTTTTGTTTTAGAAAAAATAATTATGTTTGAACAGGGAGTCGAACTTGGATCTCTGATTCTGTACGTCAGTGCGATGACCGTTACATCATTCGAACTTCCAATAGGAATATCAAATTTCTTTCCGCTTATACAATTTTCCTTTCATCCGAAGGCCGATAGCTATCACTATCGCTATCAACAATGCCATCTGATGACTTCTTTTTATTGAGAATTTAAACATTACTTTTTAGCAGTAAAGATTTTCCAGAATTGGATATAGTTTTTGTTTTAGAAAGAAAAATTATGTTCAAACTGGGAGTTGAACCCTGGGTCTCTGGCGTAATGGTTATCACACTAATGTACAGAGTCAGATCCGGGGTTCAACTCCCGGTTCGAACATAATTTTTCATTCTAAAATAAAAAAAGGGGGATATATGTTTGCACTTTCTTGATACCAGCTTTTTACTAAACATTTTTCATTTGTTTCAACTGATCTTGGAATCTAGGAAAACTTATCAAGAGGACCCCATATATTGCTTCAAGTGTGATTAACTGCACAAACAATTAAACTTGCAGTCTAGCTATTTACTATTGCAACAATAATAAAGGGTAGTAAGAAGTGGAATGTAAAGAATCAATTTAGTCATAGTTAAATATGGGAAATAACATTATGAGGTTCTTAATTCGTAAATTTATGAGTCATTTTTTAACATCTTACCTCATATTATGTGTTTCTTCAAACACGGGAGCTAGTTTTCGAGAGAAGGATCTCTCTCATTTTCAACCGACATTATGACTACCGGATTTTCGTTGGAATCGTTGTAATCTCATCAATAATGTTGCCATCTGGTGTTGATTTGATGAACTTTGATGAGGTCACGTTCATCAGGAATCTCGAAATTCATGGATCTAAATTTTCAGAAAAACAAATTTAGATCCATGAATTTCGAGATTCCTGATGAACGTGACCTCATCTCAAAGTTCATCAAATCAACACCAGATGGCAACGTTATTGATGGAGATTACAACGATTCCAACGAAAATCCGGTAGTCATAATGTCGGTTGAAAATGAGAGAGACCCTTCTCTTGAAAACTAGTTCCCGTGTTTGATGAAACATAAAATATGAGGTAGAATGTTAAAAAATGACTCATTAATTTATTAATCAATTTAGTGTTGCTTTACCTACTGTGAATCCCCCCTGAACCCAAAATAGTCACATTATTAATTTATATTTAATATATAGAGTCTAATATGTTCAAATAATTATGAGACTAAGAATCATTTAATTTGGAAAGATGTTGATTATGTCCTCCTTTCCCCTTAAGAAAATTTCTGATATCTCTGGCACAATTGAGAATAACAGATGTACAGTTTAAAGGAACAATGCAGAGAGTGGTACACAGCTTTGTCATTTGATAATTTTCTAAAAACAAAAAATCAATGGGAACTTTATTGCATGGTGGTAATGGATTTAATACGACCATAGCTACTGTTCAGGTTATCCAGAAATAAGTGCACAGTTTTGTATTATATATTAACTATATTTCTCGTGATGTTTTTATTCTTCATTTCACACATCTCAATGATGGATAAATCATCTTTGAAGAGAAAAATTATATGCTCAGACTGGGACTCGAACCCAAGAACTTTGGCTTTCTAGACCAATGCTCTACCAAACTGAGCTATCTGGGTGCATTCCAATCTAAATGCAAATCTTTCTCTTACGTTGTCAGTTCTTGCGCACCAAATGCTATGAAACCTTTGTTTCTGTCTTTGTAAATGGCGGCTTCTTTATTAACCTTTTGGCCACCAAGTTTCTCTTTTGCCAGCTGGGCTGTGGGTGCCAGGTTTTTTAAATGTAAAGTACTACGACATACTATATAATATAAATGTATATAAAGTATAATTTACTGTCTATATGCCATGCTAAATTGAATTTAAACTCACTATTATACATTTATTTGAAGGTTAGACGGTGTTGCTTCCACTTGTAAAGATCCCGGTTCAAATTCAGCACAGTGTTTTCATTGAAATTTGTTATCACTATCAATAAAACATTTATCCTATTGAATAATTTTGATGGCATTATCACTAAACACTTATAATATTAAATATTGTTGAACATTTTTTATGGTCCTGGGTTCAAATCAATTCCAGTTAAACAGCTGTTTTATGCCATGTGTTTCGTCTGGTGCGACATGCCCACCACTGTCACTCACACTCTGTTCATTTAGGTCTACATCACTTGCTTTACTATTTACAGGCTTATATTGTAATAATATTCTCTTAGAAACGGGACTGCTATCACATTTGTCAAACGAATAACCATTTGATGAACTGTTACTATTACTTTCATCTTCTGATAAAACTCACACAATAAACTCGCGTATTGTATTTTCATCATCTTCGAGACATGAATCACTATGTTTCACCACACGACCTACCCCTTGGCCAGGTATCTATTCAACTAAACATAAAATAAATAAAGAGAAAATGCTGAAATTGCAATATTCCATAGCCAAAAAAAAGACCTTGAAACATGAATGTACACCTTTAGAAAACCCTTTTACAACCAGCCTGTAACGTTATTGTGTAAGGGATGTGCAAAGTATTGCTAAGAAAGGATGTACAAACACAGAATGAAAAAAAAATTTAGTTTATTGAAGTAAAAACTTCAGGAAAAAAATAATTAAAATAATAAGATTGAAAACCGGAGCTTGCCGGGCATGGCATACTGCTGTACACACACTGCCGGGCATGGCGTACAAAGGGTTAAGAAGACATTTATTTGGGAATTTTACATTACATTATAATGCCAGTATGGCTATTGACAACGTATATAAGAGAAAAATTTGCTTTAGATTGGTACTTGCCCAGATAGCTCAGGTGGTAGAGCATTGGTCTAAAAAGCCAAAGGTCCTGGATTTGAGTCCCAGTCTGAGCATATCATTTTTCTCTTCAAATATGATTTATATTTTTTCTGTCCCCCCCCAGGAGCTATCACCTTGACGTGGTGGGGGGGCTTAGTACCCGATGAACCAGACGACTCTACTGGGGAAGATTGACTTAGGTTAATCTTGCTGGTGGGTAAGAGGTGAGAGGAACTAAGTATAGCTCACAACGAAGGAATGGCGTCTGTATCCATATTGGGCGGCCACATATTCGTCAAGTCTTCAACGGTCAACAGGGTGACAAGGAATAGCACAGCTAAACTTGTAGGGCTTGAAGAGCGGAAGAAGCAGCCCTCTCTTGGGGGGTGGATACCCAGAGGAGCATGTTTGGAGGCTCAGAGGAAGCAGCCCTTCCACCATCCTTGTCCTGCGAAGCGCTCGTAACGCTTCCAGGAGACATTTATCTTACTGAGAAGCTTCATGGAAAATCCATTGTTAGCCAGAAATTATCAAGCAAGAGGAAGGCGTGATGTTGGAAGACCTAGAAGACGTTGGGCTGATGCAATATGAAGTCGGAACGGGCAATTGCCTAATCCCTGGAGTGATGATGATGATTTTTTCTGTTTATTTTTATAATCACATATATTTCTAAAACTCTGCCTGGATTAAACAAAGTTTGGTTTAATGGAATCTGAATTGACAAGATTTTACTGTACTAAAAAGTATATATATATTACTAATGTAAGAGTAAATATTTTGACTTAGATTTTTTTTCCAATTTTTTGTACCTACATTTGTAATCTATTGATTTTTATTCCTCTGTTATGTCAGCTACTACACCATTTGATTTCCTGTTAGTTCCAAAGGGGGGTGGGCCACATTGGGATTTTTTTAGTTTTTCTCAGAGTTCTTCCATTTTCGAATTTTATCTCATGTCATGTTAGGTAAAATAAATAATAGTTTTAAAAAACTAAAACAGCACGCTTTATTAGAAAACCAAACTCAAAAATGAAAAAATAATTTTAATTTCCAACACGCTTGGGATAAATTTAAAGTGGTCAACAAAAAAATCATCTCCAACACATATAGAATAAAACTAGAATTATCAACAAAAAGAAAATAATTTTACCATCAAAAGCGTGGGGTGCTCTATATCAAGTTAATGTATTTGATAATAAACAGATATTGGTAAAAGTAAAGTCTCTAAGAAGAACATGTAAATATCATAAAAAGCACCCCACACTTTTGATGGTAAAATTACTTTCTTTTTGTTGATAATTCTAGTTTTATTCTATATGTGTTGGAGATGATTTTTTTGTTGACCACTTTAAATTTATCCCAAGCGTGTGGGAAATTAAAATTATTTTTTATTTTTGAGTTCGGTTTTCTAATAAAGCGTGCTGTTTTAGTTTTTTAAAACTATTAATTATTTTTTTATTTTTTAGTTTTAATATTTTACAGAATAAGATAAGAATGTAAATCTCTTTAAATTTCATACTATTGTAGTATGAGCTAAAAGTATTACTCTTCTAAAAAAACCCTCCCCAGCCGGATTTGAACCAGCAACCTATGGATTACAGAAATTGTATACCACTAGTTCACCGCTCTACAAAGTGAGCTCTTACAACGATTGACTAAAATGTCGACAAGTCCGTAACCTATTATACCAGTTATAATTTTTTTGATTTTCTGATGATTCTGGCCAGGAATTCAGAAATAAAATATGAAATTATTGTAGTGTCACGGGTCCTTTACAAGCATACAAAGTTTCAAGTCGATCCAATATCTCTAAGTGGGTGAAAATCGTGTTCAAAGATTCCGTTACATAAATACAAAAACACTTTTTTTGATTTTCTGATGATTCTGGCCAGGATTTTAGAAAATAAATATGAAATTATTGTATTGTCATGGGTCCTTTACAAGTATATAAAATTTCAAGTCATCCAATTATTTTAAGTGGGTGAAAAACGTGTTGAAAGATTCAGTTACATATATAGATAGATAGATACAGGTCAAGCTAATATAAAGTGTGTAAAAATAGTTTGATTAGCAAATCCAGGAGTTTAAAATATGTAGTTGTGGTTATGTACTGAAACACTCATGTACTTTATGTTTTTATTATTATAGTAATTTAACACTTTTCACTGTAGGATAAATTATATTTGAAGATAAAAATGATACGCTCAGACTGGAGTTTGAACCCAGGACCTTTGGCTTAGCATTGGCCTGGTTCAAACCCCAGTCTGAGCATATAATTTTTGTCTTCAAATATAACTCATGTATAAGAATCAAATGAATTGTGAATTCTTCTTACCTCATACATCTATGTTTTTTAAACACAGCACCACAGTATCGGAGAACCAACTGGTGTACTTTTGAAGGAGTAATTTTTTAAACTGGTATATTTTTGAAGAACTTTGTAATCAAGCTTGGTTCGTCCGGAATCTCGAAGTTCTTGGTCCTAGTATGTTTTTTTTAAATATATATCTTTTCTCAAACTGTTAATTCCAAAGGTTTAGATGTTTCAAAAGTTTTGCTCCTTTTCAATTCTATGATTCTCTAATAAAAAAGAAGCAAAACTTTTGAAACATCTATCTAAACCTTTGAATTAACAGTTTGGGAAAAGATATATATTTAAAAAAAAAACCATACTAGAACCATGAACTTCGAGATTCTGGACAAACCAAGCTTGATTACAAAGTTCTTCAAAAATGCACCAAATGGCAGTTTGAATAATTACCAGCAAAAGAAAAAATTGACAGTCATGAAAACAGCTGAAGATGGAGAAGATGGTTCTCCGATACTGCGGTGCTGTGTTTAAAAAAACATAGATGTATGAAGTAAGAAGAATTCATGATTCATTTGATTCTTATTAATGAAACCTCATAATATTAAAATTCCCAAATTTATTATATTAAAATAACTCGTGTACTTCCTCGTGACTCCAAGCCTATGTGTTAAAAAGGGCAAAATACGGCCAAAGAGAGGGTTGTAGCTTTGGTCCCAGCCTAAATAAATGCTCGTATGATTCATGTGTGTGAATGCTTGATGTATGTCAAAGCAGGAACACCATAACAAGCTATATATCACCATAGATTTCATCTTATTCATTCCATAAATAAAGATGGGTAATTAAATGAACAAATCAACCTTCCGTAAGGAGGACACAATAAAATGATGATAATGAATTAAATGAACCTAAAATCAGATTGCCTCTTATGGACTTATAATTCAAATATATCTCTGCTAATCTAATGTAATACCATTTGATTGCATTTTCTTTATCTATTTATGATATATTTTCATTGTAGTTTATTTTTATAAATTCTTCTCGTTATTAATTATATTATTTTCAGTCTGATCATCTTACCTCAATATTAATAATATTGAGGTAAGATGATCAGACTGAAAATAATATTGAGGTAAGATGATCAGACTGAAAATAATATAATTAAAATAACCTCAAAATATCACTTCCTAAAATTAAATATCTTCTGGTTATTTTCATTTTCTATAAAACACATTTTACTAAGCTAATTGTAGGCCTGTATTGTAAAGTATTTCTTTATCAGTAACTTTTCTAGAATAAGTTCTTCTTCTCCTTCTTCTATTTTGATGCACTGGTTTATCATTATTTTGTTTAGTTTTTCTGTTGAGTAATTTTTCTACTAGTGCAATAATTATAGAAATTACAGCACCTACTAATAATACTGTAGTTGCAAGAACTGTTTCTTTTATACCAACACTGATCCAGTTTTCTTCTATTGTGTTAATTTTATGAGGCCAGACTTCTGTCCAAAGTTTTATTAGCATTCCATTTCTTCTGAGAGCATGAATACTGCAATAAAAGTATATTACATATTCACAAAAAAATATTATTTCAAATATAACTTTAAATTACTTAAGAGTACTACAGTCAAACCTTGTATAACAGTATTTCCAGTCCTGATAGTTTATATAGTTATATTAGAGTTATAATGAGGATTTGATGGATTGCATTATACAGTATTAGAAAAGTAACTCCATAGCCCAAGCAATTAGACGTTTGCCTCTCATCACTGGAGTATCAAGATCAAGTCTCGATCACTCCATGTAGGTTTGTGGTGGACAAAACAGAGCTTGGGCAGGATTTCTCCCATTGTCTCCTGCCACAATAAACAATTCTCTGTACTCATCTCATTCATTTCATTTTATTTTGTTCGTCTGCCCCTGTGATGGTGCGTCAGGCATAGTCGGCCAGCACCCTTGTCATTCGTAGACCTCTATAATATAGGGGCTTCATCTCAGCTCACCCCTCGACCCTACTCTGATTTGGACATGAATTGAGGAGAGATATATATATAGTATTAGATAAATAGAATTTTGTAAACCCTATAAAATGACTTATTTATGTAAGAAAATTTGAGGTGAGTGATAAAATATACATAAATAAATAATACTTCATAGTGTTAATTCTTTTAAAAAAAGTAATCCTATAAAATTATTTTTAATCTGTAGCATAATTCAAGGAGATAATATCCAAAGGAGTTAAACATAAATTACATGTTACACAGTTTTGTAATTATATACTCATCTCCTTGGAATGTCATTACTTTAGTTTTATTGTAGAAATAATCACATATTTACGTGCAACCTGGCTTAGCTTGTGAACTGCTTCTTGGGCTTCTTTTCTGTTTTCCCTCTAATAATCTGGTCTTCAGTGAAGAGTAAGTAATGATGTAGAATTAAAATTCATCGGAGAACATATTGTTTAAAACAAAATTGTTTCATAAAATTGGAAGAGAAGCTAAACTTTTAAAACAAGTAGAGAAACCTTTTGAATTGACAGTTTGGGAAAAAATATACATTCAGAAAAACAAAAATAGATCAATGAATTTTGATATCCCTAACGAAATTACATTGATTTCGAAGTTCATAAATTCAACCATAGATGGCAGCACTGAAGATGGCGACAATAGAATAGTTGACGGCCGAAGAATTTCATCAGTCGGAGTTATGGCTGACGATGAACATGATTATGTTTGAAATCGCGATTTCATGGAAGCATGAATCCTATGAGGTGAGTTGTTTTAAACAATATGTTCTCCGATGAATTTTAATGATTATACCTCATAATGTTTACTTCCCAACATTAATTAAATATAATGATGTAGAATTTACATTATTAATAGCTAAAATGTTTTTCAATATATTTGAAGAAAAAATATATGCCTAAACTGGGATTTTACACCCAGGACCTTTAACTTTATATGGTAATGCTCTACCATCTGAGCTATCCTAAACACTCCAATCTAAATATAAATTTTTCTCTTATACATTTTTAATTCCCGAGAGCGCCAAATGTTATGAACCATTGCTCAATACACACAAATGGCAGCTTCTTATTTAAGAAGACTTTTAATGGGAATTTTAACACATTGCTGAGGGCCACGGAGATCTCTGTGTTTAAACGTCCAGCGCTAGACGACCGGCCACGGAGATTTCCGTTTTTACATTTTGTATGGTTTCCCTGCCTCTTTGCTTTTGAAGGAGGTATGCAATTTTGTTTTTTCTCATTGTGAAATAAATTTTAGTTGTTTTTGTACCCCTCTCTTCTCTTTAATGAAATTTCCATCTTTACAGAAAGAGTAGTTTACAGTTTCAAGATAGACGGCTGGTGAAATATGGAATTTTAGCGCGGGTAGTTAGGCAATTATGGGATACATATGTAACCTGTAAATATATGTTGCAGAGGGGAAAAAATTAGAAGAAACACTATTTTGCGTTCTGGAGCCGAATTTATATCTGTGGCACCATGTCTACCAGGATAATTATTATAATAGTGTGGCTATAGCTGAAAATTTGCTCGAAAGAAAGACGAGAGTTTGTGGAACAATACAGATTAACAGGGGGCTTCAAAAATCATTTATGGAAGCAGGAAATAAACTCAAACCAGGAGAAAGTGTATTTTGTAGTAAGGGGGAAGTTTTGCTTTAAACATGGAAAGATAAAAGAGACGTAGGAATGGTTAGCACATTGCATCAGGCAACACGAGAGTGGGAGGGGTAAAGTTGTAAAAATGCCCTATTAAATACTTCAATATAACAAGTATGTGAATGGCATAGACAGGGCTGACCAGTACCTATCACAAATGCCACTCTTGTTTCACCTTAGAAAAACTGAAATGGAACAAGAAAGTTGTCCTGTGGCTTCTGAATTGGGCACTCTTTAATGCTTTCAGGGTCTATAAATTTCAAAACCCTAACAACAAAATGTCAAACAAAAATTTTTTACTTGAAACAGCCTCTTGTTGGGCAGTTGTGGAATTAGGAACAGATGACAGGGAAGAGGAAGAAACACATAGAGAAAAGGAAACCACTTCTAGGACACCAGGTCAAGACCCACCAGATAGGCTGTCAGGAGACATGAAGAAACATAAATTAACACCAATTGTGACTGGAAAGAAAAAAATACCCCTCCAAAACTTGCTGCATTTGCAGTGAACACAAGAAAAGAAACTCGCTACATATGCTCCTTTTGCACTGGGCCTTTACATAAAGGGGAATGTTTCCAACCTTCAATTTCTACTAGAAGGTCTGGTGAGAACACTAATAAAGAATTACTTATGTTTTATTGTTATTGATTGTAAATATATTGATGTAAAATCCACACTGTGCTAGCGCGGTTTAAAATTTAAAAGTCCACCCCACTGACAGAAATGTTCGGTCTAGCAGAGATGGGTGGAACGCACAGCTGTCGGTCACCAATGTGTTAACATTACTTTATAAAGCCAGTAGAGCTTCTTTCAATGTTTTTATTATTCATTCTTCGTTAAATGTATCTAGTTGTAGCTGATAACACGTATCCATTGCATACTTATGGTGTAACTTGCAATCGGGCTGCATATACATTTAGTTTATATGGTCATTGAATGCCCATGAGGTTAAAAAGAAAGAGAAATAGGAAAGACAGAAATGAACCCTTTGGCCTTGAATATTCTAATACCATCAGGGTCGAAGAAAACAAGAGATCAGTCAAGGGACACTGGATAGGAAAGCAAAAAGAGGGTTCTGGTACTAGAAAAGGAAGAAATACAAGATCGGTCTATAACCCACCAAGCTGACCAGTGTTAATTGGTGGGTAGCCCATCCCTTTCGTTCATATTGCATAAACAATATGTTAACAGCTGCACCATGAGAAGGTAAGATTGGATGCTGGGTTATTGTCCAGGTTGGTTCTAGTAAGCTTTCATTCTACAGAGAATTAGAGGGTCTCCTCCCTGTTTAAAACAATAACCCTTTGTAGCCAATGTTTTTCTTATAAATTTAACATTTCTCACTGAAGGACAAATTATATTTGAAGAGAAAAATATACATCTAGACTGAGGTTTGAATCCAGGACCTTTCTTCTTAAATAAGAAGCTGCCATTCGCATGCATCAAGCAATGATTAGTAGCACTTCGCACTATCGGAAATTAAAAACATATAAGAGATAAATTTACATTTAGTTTGGAAGCTTAGGATAGGTCAGACAGTAGAGCATTACCATATAAAGCTAAAGGTTCTGGGTTCAAATCCAAGTCTAGGCATATATTTTTTCTTCAAATATAATTTGTCCTTCAGTCAGAAATGTTAAATTTATAATAAAAACTTTGAAAGAAGCTCTACGATTTTAGAAAGTAATGTTAAAATTCCCATTAAAAGTCTTCTTAAATAAAAAGTCGCCATTCACATGTATTGAGTAATGGATTGTAGTAGTTGGTGCTCCTGGGAATGAAAATGTATAAAAGAAAAATTTACATTTAGATTGAGACCTTAGGATAGCTCAGACCTCAGAACATTAGCATACGAAGCTAATATGAAGTGAGATATGACTGATTATTTATTAGTTATTAACTTGAAAAAATCTTATAATGTTATTTCCCATAATTAATTTATGAATGCATTAACATATTTGGATGAAATAGACATATTAAATAAACATATTAATTTTAATAAAACTATGGGAATAATAAATTTGTAATGAAACCTTCATTAGTCCAGAGAGATGCCAGGATATAATTTATACAAAACCTTAACAAGACCTGCACTTTGCTACTGTAGTGAGGCATGAATTTTGAGGAAAGGAGAGGCGAGCAGGATAACTTCTTGTGAAATTATATTCATGAGATATTCAGCAGGATACACCAAATGTGGTTACAAACAAAATGCCTTGAAGAAACTAAGCTTAGAACCAGTCATTAAGTACGTATAAGAATACCAGAACAACTGGATGAATCATTTGTGATGAATTGAGTTCAGGTAGAGTTCCCAAAGCCATGGTTTGTCATTGTCCAGCAGAGAAGAGATCTCTGGGCCATCCAAGGAAGCACTGGATACAAAATTCATCAGTGAGATCATAATAGGCATGTAGGCCCATTTGTATGGGTGAAGAAAAAAAGATTCCTCTATAATCTGAATATTGGGCTTTATCGCCTTTCTTGTATATGGGGTATAATACAGCTTCATTTCACTCATCTGTACATAACCACTTGTCCAGCAAACATTGATCAAATTCAATTAGAATTGATATTTATCTTTTAAGTAAAATTTACATTCCTCAGTGTAAATGTAGATTGACAGAATAATTTCTAAGTTATTTAAATTTCAGTTACCACCAGTTTATGAAATTTATTTGGAACATAACTTCTAAGAAAAAGGAGCACCAGAGGAAGATATTAAGGCTAGAATTGGAAAATCAAAAGCTGTATTCTCACAATTGTCACCCATATGGAGAACTAAACAAATCTCAACTAAAACTAAATTAAGACTTTCATCCCATTTTTTGACCTTTACTTAATAAGGAATCAACTACAAGCAAAAATTGAATTCAATATATATATAGGAAGGATACTCATACAGACAATTATATAAAATCTTCGGGTTTCAATCATATTGCGCATAAACATGCAATTTTCAACAGTTTGATATATAGATTATTAAATGTTCCATTAAATGAAAAAGATTTTAAGAAAGAATACAATCACATTTTGAACATAGCCAATTTAAATGGTTTTGGTAAATAAATAATTATAAATACATTAAAGAAATTCAGACAACAAAAAAGATTAAAAGAATACACTACCCTGCAATCTGATTCAAAGAAAGGAAAACAATTTAAGAAAATTACTTATCATCCTGAAATATATAACAAATTTCAAAAAATTTTCAAGAAATTCAATATTACATTGGCACCTATAAATAAATTTAGCCTTGGTAATCTATTAATAACTAATAAGAAATTGAACACCCCAGATAGAAAAAATCTGGAATTTATCAAATTAATTGTAAGGACTGCAATAAAGTGTACATAGGAAAAACAAAAAGGAATTTGGACACTCGCACTAAGGAACACTTTAGAAATATTAAAAATGGTGAGATTGAAAAATCAGCTATTGCAGCACATAGTTTATTGGAAAATCATAAAATTGAAAAAGAAGCCCAACTTTTAAAACATTTGGAAAAACCTTTAGAATTGACAATTTGGGAGAAGATGTACATTCAGGATAATAAATTTAGATCCATGAATTTCGAGATTCCTCATGAATGTGATCTCAAGTTCATCAAATCAACACCAGATGGCAATGTTATTGATGGAGATTCCAACGAAAATCCGGTAGTCATAATGCCAGTTGAAAATGAGAGAGATCCTTCTCCTGAAAACTAGTTCCCATGTTTAAAGATACATAAAATATGAGGTAAGATGTGAAAAAATGACTCATTAATTTATAAATTATTAAGACTATTCAATAGCAACTGAAAAGTATATTGCTCTATGGGTGTGAGACTTGGAAGGACACAATCACATTATATAGAAAATTGCATGTACATATAAATAGATTCCTGAGATTTATTTTGAGGATCTGGTGGGAAGAAACCATATCAAACGAGGAATTGTGGAGGATAACATCACAGAATGAGATCTGGAAGGAGATTAAATATCGCAAATGGAAATGGATTGGACACACTCTCAGAAGAGAACTAGACAGTGTGCCAAAGAGAGCACTGGATTGGAATCCATAAGGATTGCCTAGTAAAAGAGGAAGATCAAAAATTACATGGCACAGCACTGTAACAACAGAAATTGAACAAGAAGGGAAAAGTTGGAATGAAGTAAAGAATTTGGCAAAAAACAGAGCCCAATGGCATGCTTTCACATAGGCCCTATGCTTCCAAGAGGAGTGACAGGAACTTCTACTACTAACTTATAAGAACTGGACTAAAATTGATGAAACAATATTGCATGTTATTAAAAATGAAAACAGTAAACAAATTCTGTAATTATATTTAAATTAATGTGGGGAAGTAAACATTATGAGGTTATATCATTAGTAGTGAATGGAGAACATATTTTTAATAACTCGCCTCATAAAAAATTCAAATTTATTTGATTTGAGACCATTGGTTTCAGACGACTTCTCGTCCATCTTCAGTCATGACTCCAACTGTTGAAATTCTCTGGTTGATTTCTAATATCGATCAATGAACTTTGATATTCCAGTGGAAAAAAATTTAATTTCAAAATTTATAATCCCAACCAAAGATTGCAGCACAAGAGGTGACATCCATAGAGAAATCAACAACCAGATAATTTCAACAGTTGGAGTCATGATTGAAGATGGACGAGAAGTTGTCTGAAACCAATGGTATCAAATCAAAGAAATTTGAAATTTTTATAAGGTGAGTTATTAAAAATAATAAAAATATGTTCTCCACTCACTACTAAATTCTGTAATTTCTATATCTCTAAGGATTACATTTAGCAGAACAATATTATGAAAAAGTATATTAGAACTTACCTTCGATCAAATAGTTTTCGATATGGGCTGTTCTTTTGAATTGGAAAAGATAAATACATTGTAAATAAACGATGTGTAGCAACACGTATATTGCAAGTAGCATTGCTCATTAATAATATAAATTTTTCAGGAGCTAGAAAAGCAAATGATGAATTGCATATCATTTCTATTCCTTTTTCATTTGTTTCTGGCAGTTCATTATTCATTTGTTCAGTAAATGCTCTTTGGAGTAATGGGTCTTCTGAATCCTAAAACAATTATAAAATACAGAGTATCTCAGTGAACTGACATCTGGCTAACTAGCAACTTTGAATGTTGTACAATGATGAACTGTCCATCTAAGAAAACCATACATAGCTTGTTCACTGCTTGATTTAGAAGGAAATCATAATTTAATACTTTTTATTTCTGATTTTTACACACATAAGAATCATAACATTATAAATCCATTTAAACTTGCAATTTATTTTATTATTTAATGCCATAATATTTCTGAACCTGCAATGGCCATGTTAACTTATAACTGTTGGGCAAAGAATGGATTCCCTGGCTATATAACTTGAAACTGTCTACCTAAATGTCCCGCGCCGTAGCAGAGTGGTTTAGGCAGGAAGCCTTGGCGCAGAGCTACGGGACTTGCGCTGGTTCGGGTCTCCATGGGGGAAGAAATTTTCTCATGGTATTTTGGCCAGTATGGGACCGGTGCCACCCAGCATCGTGAGGCATTTGGGTAGCTACAATAAGTAGCGGCTCCAGGTTGAGGAAACCAGCTATAATGGCTGGGGGACTCGACATGCTGACCACATGTCACTCCTACACAGGCTGATGATCATCTACCTCTGCGATTGACACATGTGGATGTGAGGGGCCAGCAGCCGGCTGGTAGGCTAAGAGCCTTCTAGGCCTGTCGCACCAGGCGAGAGTATACCTAAACTGCCTAGATTACTGAAGGGAAGTTGTTACGATTACCCTGGTTTTTATAGTTTCTAGCCAATGAGACATGCCTTCTTGAGACTCAACCATATCTTACATGCATCTAATTACCTATACTACATTACTTGTACTATACCTATAATTAAGTAACTTTGTAATTTAAGCAAGAAAATAATACAGTGGACACTTTTTAATTCAAAGTCAAGGGGAATTTTTAAAAATTCAAATTATCAAAACTTTGAATTAACAAAAGACACTTTATTTTACATAGTACTGTACCCTGAAATAAATTTATTTCATGCAAATACTGCAATTAGCATGGTCTGTAACTCACCTTTTAATTTCTGTATTTTGTCATAAAATATGTAGTCCTAGTAGTTTGACACAAGTTTAAAACAATTCAGTACAAGACTGCTCCCCCTTAAACGTAAATGTTTTGTTAGGCATACGCATGAAGAAAAGTCCAGTTTCATCCACATTAATGATGTCTTTTGATTCATAATTCCGGTGGATTCTGGTAATCCACTCAATAGTTGTTTCCCTATTAACTGAAGCACTCTCACCGCACATGTTCTTAAACAGAATTCCATTTCTTTCCTGAAAACCATTGAACCAACCTCCACTTGCTTTACAATTTTTAATGCCCAACTTTTTTGCAAATTCTTCGGCCTTGGCACACAATAATGGGCCACTCAGTTGTATGTTACAATCACGCAATTGTTTGAACCATTTGAACATGCACTCATCAACTTCACGAAATTCATCTCCTCTTATGCGTTTACTACTTCCACCACTTTGTAAGTTCCAACTCTCAATTATTTTTTCTTTATTCTTTATGTAGGTGGATAAAGTGTTCGGCAGTATTCCATATTCCTTGACAATATCACACTTCTTTGTTCCTTTTTCTACTTCCCTGAGCACTTAAACTTTTTTTTGCTAATGTTAAACTGGTGTACACTCCGCGTTTCGACATTGTGAATTGAGTCACTTATAGATTTGTATACTGACTGAAGTTATTAACTATACTGTACTGTATATGTACATGTATACCTGTACTGTAAAAGTAAGGGAGGGTACATGCATTACCCTCAGCCTATGAGTGAGGGATGGGTGTCTAAGTACTGTACCCGATGACACAAAGCACTGGACAATATGGTCCAGTTTGCTTGCCATCTGACGGGACTTTAACAATAGCAACTAGGAATGTGGGTACTAGAGTCAAAAAACAACTCAAAATTAACTAGATAAATTCTTGGAATTTTTCAACTGTATTTCAACCTTTATAGAATTCAGATTACTTTTTTTTCATTATCAATAAATTGAATTGTGGCTTCAAATTATCCGAATGTTGGCTTCAAAACGTCGAATTAAACATGGATTTTTAACATTATTTTAAATAGGAGTTTCAAGGGGATTATATTTATATTCGAATTACCCAATTATTTGAATTATTGATTGTCAAATTAACCGATGTCCACTGTACTACAATGGATTCCACCACACTTAGAATTATGAGCATTATACTAGTAGACCAACTGGCCAAGAAAGGCTGCAACCTAACACAAAACCTAATTTGTGTCTATAAAATACAGTATATAAGCACGATATAAATCAAATGTATGAACTATTTGAAAAAATCAGCTAAAAACGAAACATGGGCCCCTTTCTCCATCAAGTATCTATCCAAGTTGCCTACTCTACTGAAGGGAAGTTGTCATAGCTTGTAGCCAACAAGAGAAGCCTTATTTTAATCAAAATTGAAGTGGGAAGTAATAATATGAGGCATTTTCAATTTATGAACGAGTTGGAGAAAATTCTTTTTATATCTCATCTCATAAAGGTGCATGTATTCACAATACTGGTTTCAAAAGTCAATTTTACTTTCATCTTCAATCCAACTCCAAACTCAGTTGGAGTTTGACTGAAGATGAAATTAAAATTGACTTTGATACTGGTATCATGAAAACATGATGAAACTTTATGAGGTGAGATTTAAAATCTATTTTCTCCAACTCATTCATAAATAGAGAAGCCTTCATGAACTAAGACTTGCATAAATGCATTCAAGCATTAAGGCTCGAATCTATGAACGCATTAGAGCATAAAAGGCGTTCTCTGCTGAGAAAGTTGTATCCTAATACGATTTTGCTTACTCAGAAATCTGTTCATGCGATAATATTTGTTGAATTGTGTAAGCTACCTGACGAGGTGACTTAAGAAAGAAACTTATTGTAAGAATTCCGAAGGGAACCGATGGTAACCGATGTAATTTGAAACCTTGCCGTGTACCTTGCTGCTTTATCCAAGATGTCGGACCTTGAAGACTTCGATCATGTTTTCGGTACATACGGAGAAGAGGAATTTGATAGAGTCTACCAAAGAATTCAACTGGAAGAACAAGGAGAATCGGCGTAATATTGCGCGATGCAGACGTTGTATACGGTATTATTTGCGGGACGCAAGCATAAATGCCTTCCTCTAGCAGACGAAAATAACGGAAGTGGTTTTATCGCTGAGAATTCTGGGTAATTTCTTGCCAATATTACGAAAATGACGACTTTCATGCATGGCCAGTTAGTGGGTAGCTAATTCGATCTTTGTACTTGCTCACGGAAAGTCAGCTCACCAGTGATTGGAAGTAATTTGAGTAGAGACTAATGTATTTGCATGTGGCCCTTAGTCTCCTGTCCAGACCTTTGAAACAATTAAAACAAATTAATACAGTGGAACTTTATAATTGAAATTGTGGATAATTCAATTATTTCTTTCAGTCCCTTGATTTTGTATTAAAGCAATGTAAAAAAAATTGTGTGTAATTCAAATGTCATCTTTGTTAATTTGAAGTGTTTATATCATAAAAATAAATCAAATTATTAATTTTGTCTATGTATTTCTGTAAGAGGTCATTGTTCCGAATCCACATCTACTATTGTTACAATACTTGCATCTTCTACCTGCTATGCTATTCTGATCTTGGGATTGGAATGTTAACTTTTCCTATCTGCGCACTGGCCTTGACCTACCCAATTTAATAAAGTTACAATTACTGTACTTACAATATTTACAGTACTGTAACACTTGCCTCTTCAATTCTCACTCAACATTTCTGCTACAGTATAAGTAAGTTCAAATCTAGCACCAGTTGATTGGATAGTTTTAAAGAAAGAAATGGCATTTCTTTTAAGTCTGTCTATGGTGCAGCAAATTCTTGAAAAGTGGATGTTTTGCAAGTGATTGAATAAATGCTGGCTAGGAACATCTTTATTGTTGATGAAATAGGTTTGTTGTTTAAATGTACTGTGAGATCTTTGGATTTTTCTGTCCTGAGTTTTATGCTAAAATATGAGGTGAAGTGCAAAATCTGATGCATGTAATTATTGTTTAATCCTGTAATTATGAATGAAATGTTCCCATAGATAGTAAAAAGGAATAAAGTTGATTTCTTGCCTGCTTGGGTATTCTGTTAGGTTTACTGCATGTTCTTCATTTACATAGATGTTAATTCATATATATATATAATATATATATTCTAGAACAATAATTATGAGTAGGTTAATCTAAAAAATATAGCATTCTATTTTAGAGCTTGAACAATAGTTCCAAATATAAATAAACCATATCTAAGCTTACACGAAGAAAGAAATATTCAGCTGAATCCTTTATGCATCCAAGTTTATATTGTCCGTCATCTAGAAACTCTTGTAAAGAACGAAATGGCATTTCATCAACATCAGTGGCCAAAAAGGAAAGAAGTGTAGCAGAATATCCTGCATATAGTATGAAGGCAGTTAAAGTTGCTGTCAAAATTACTATGCGAATTGAAATAGATTGGTGACATAATTCACTTCCTGAAAATAAAAAATAATAACAATTTAATTTATGTAGGAAATTTAATATATGAGGTTTCTTTTAATTATATTAATGAGTTGGTTATTTTGACTCAACTTGTATTTCTTGATTTTTATGCAGACCAGGTTTCGTCGCTTTTGCACAACATTGTCGATGCATTCCAACTCATAAATAATAATAATGTTTTATTTATGCTGACAAAGTTAAGATTACACTTTAAGATCAAAAGTAAAGTGACACTCCTGAATAGTGCTGCTATGGTCAAATGACAAACTGTTCATGCAATGGCAGCATGTTGTATATTGTTGGGTATTATAAATAATAGCAACATGGTTTGATCTGCAGAGCTCAGTAATTTTTAAAGTGGCATGATCATAGATGCTCCACCAGTAAGTCTGTCATAGATATTTTAGCCTTTCTAAAGCTTAATAGTGAGTGGAGAACATATTTTTAATGACTCACCTCATATAATTTCAAATTTCTTTTATACTGGTGGTTTCAGACAATATCTTGTCCCTCTTCAGTCATGGCTTCCACTGATGAAATTCTCTGGTTGTTGATTTCTCTAAGGACATCACCTCTTGTGCTGCCATCTTTGGTTGGGATTGTAAACTTTGTAATTAAATTTTTATCCACCGGAATATCGAAGTTCATAGATCGATATTTATTCTTCTGAATGAATATCTTTTCCCAAATTGTCAATTCCAACGGTTTATCCAATTCATAAAATTGAAAAAGAGGCAAAACTTTTGAAAAATTGGATTAACCGTTGGAATTGACAATTTGGGAAAAGATATTCATTCAGAAGAATAAATATCGATCTATGAACTTCAATATTCTGGTGGATAAAAAATTTAATTACAAAGTTTATAATCCCAATCAAAGATGGCAGCACAAGAGATGATGTCCTTAGAGAAATCAACAACCAGAGAATTTTATCAGTGGAAGCCATGACTGAAGTGGGACAAGATATTGTCTGAAACCGCTGGTATCAAAGAAATTTGAAATTATATGAGGTGAGTTGTTAAAAATATGTTCTCCACTCACTATTAATGATATAACCTCATAATGTTTACTTCCCAATATTAATTTAAATACTTTCTAAAACTATTAAAATTGTCTTATTTCAAATGATATAAAGTGGAAATCTGATGTTAATAATGCAAGAAACAACCTCCTCTTAGGCCACATATTATGTCCAAAAGATATTATTGATTTTCAAACTGGTTGATGTTTAAAAATTGTTGATTGTTGACTGAAGCAGTCACCTAAGAATTAAACTCTGATACCAGTATAGAATTAATGAATCAATTCTTATCTTACCTCATACTTCATGTTTTTAACACGGGAACTGCAGTTTTCAAGAGGTGTCCCTCTCATCTTCAGCTAAACCTTGACTACCGGATTTTCATTGGAATCTTCATCTATAATTTTGCCATCTGGTGTTGATTTGATGAACCTTGAGATAAAGTCCTGTTCACCGAGAATTCCAAAATTCATGGGTCTAAATTTGTTCTTCTGAATAGATATATTTTCCCAAACTATCAATTCCAAAGGTTTTTACAAATGTTTTAAAAGTTTAGATTCTTTTTTTCAATTTTATGACACTCCAGCAAACTATGAGCTGCAATAGCTGATTTTTCAATTCGCCATTTTTAATATTTTTAAAGTGTTTCTTTATGCGAGTGTCTAAATTCCTTTTTTGTTATTCCTATGTATACTTTATTGCAGCCTTACAACTAATTTGATATAAATCCCATATTTTTTTACTATCTGGGGTATTCACTTTCTTATTGGTTATTAATAGATTACCAATGCTAAATTTATTTATTGATGCCAGTGTAATATTGAATTTCTTGAATTTAAAAAAAATTGTTGTATATTCCCATGTTAAAAAACATGAAGTATGAGGTAAGATAAGAATTGGTTCATTATTTGTCTTAAATTGTTGACTATTATGTTTTTAATTAAATATGGAAAAATATGAAGGGTAGAATATGAAATTCCAACTCACTTTTTCCTTGACAACCGAGGAAATCCACATGAAAGACCTCAGTTATGTTCTTATATTATTTTTTTTAGATTTAGTTAAAAATATGTATTCAGTTAACATTATATAGATAATTATTTAAAAACTCTATAGATTTTACAGACCAAAAAGGGTCATATGTAATGAGTCTGTTTTGGAATAGCCATTTGTTTTGTAATTTTTTTCAATTTTTAGTATCATTCTATTACATTCTACATCAATCCAATTACTGAAAAATTGTCAAAGTTGTATTTCTAATTAAAATATGATATTGTTTTGAACTTTTATAGGAAGAAATCACTATGAGGTTTAATTTAAGATTAAATTAAAATATTCATACCTCACCTCATATCCAGTGTAATAATTATACTGCAAGCTACCACACCTACACAATTCCCTAGTAAAGCTGCAAGCATAGCATGAAAAATGCTATGATTGCAGTGAAGGACCTGCCATCAGGCAGAATTACTATGGATGGAATTATACTGCAGTTTCAAAGCATTGGTAGCTTCACCTCAGCAATATCTCGTCAACTGATGTTATGTCGATCAGAACAACTACTACTTCTTCCCTCTGTTGGTGGACTGATAAACCTCCGGATGCAGTCAGAATCCATGGGAATTTCAAAGTTCATAAGTTTCTCTCTCTTTTTTTTTAATGTGAAAAACAAAAAGAACTATCGGTTTGGGAAAAATCCACATTCAAAAAAATAAAAAAAAACTTTTGAACTTCAAAATTCCCACGGATTCTGACTGGATCCCGAGGTTTATCAGTCCACCAAAAGAGGGAAGAAGAAGTAGTTCTTCTGAATGACATAACATCAGTCAACGAGATATTACTGAAGATGACGCTGCCAATGCTTCGAAACTGCAGTTTAATTAGAAGAAGTGAGATATTAAGTATTTAAATTTAATCTTATGATATTGTTGTCTCATAGATGTTTCTTTCTCTTGTTTAACCGTTAGTGGTTGGTTCATATTTGTTTCAAATCTCACTGTTCATTCTCTGTAATAAACACTATTCATCCTTTTGATAATGATAATATCTCTCTAAGCTACTGTCTTTAACAGGGCAATATAAATCTCACAATTCTTAACAGACGAAACTGCTCTCTTACTCTTGCTATAATGGTGACTGTTTTGGAAGAGATTCATCACATTGTCAATAGCTGCGGACAAGAGTTGATGTTTCTTTCATTGCAGTACCTGCAATGTATCATCTCTACATCCATGCAGTTCTGCTATTATTTCATTTATGAATACTCTTTAACAGCTAAAGTCATTAGTATCTTATTTCAAATCTGGCTATGAAAGGGCCAACAAATTTTGCTAAGAGGCCTCTCATTTCAGGTAAATTAAATCAAATAGTTTCCTAATTAATTTGTACTAGAGCATGCCATCAAATCTTTAGAGGATGAAGAAGACCTATAACTCAATTGTGTTAATAAGCTGTTAGTTTATGCTGATGAAGTAGTATTATTGATAGCAAAGAGATACTAAGGGCCAACACACACACTTTATTGAGTAACACTAAGAAATTGGGACTGGAAGTAAACATCAATAAAGTTTTAATTATTGATTTCGTACATCTCAATGATGGATAAATCATATTTGAAGAGAAAAATTATACGCTCAGACCGGGACCTGAACCCGGGACCCTTGGTTCTCTAGACCAAGTGCTCTAGCAACTGAGCTACCTGAGCAAGTACCGATCTAAACGCAAATCCCTCTCTATGTACATTGTAATTCCCATCCACCAAATGCTGTGAAGCCATGCTTCTATTTTGCAAATGGCGGCTCCTTTATTAAGAAGACATATTTGGGAATTATACATTACAGCCAGTACGGCTTTTTCCAAGTTTTAATTATTGATTTCGTACATCTCAATGATGGATAAATCATATTTGATCAATAAAGTTAAATATATGTCCACACATAAAAATAAATTATATAATGGAAATGGACAATTGATGACGAACGAGGGAAATTTTGAAAAAGAGTGGCTGAATTCAAATACCTAGATACATTAATTACAATTGGAAAGAGATGCACAAAGAAATTAAATATAGACTCAATTCTGGAAATATGTGCTATCATATATTACAGGGACTCTTGTCGTCCTAACTTCTCTCAAAAAACATTAAACTGAAGTTATATAAAACTGTTATTTTTCCCAGTTATATTATATGGATGCAAAACATGGATGCTTACTTAAGGGGAGGAGAAAAAAATTATGAGTTTTTAGGAAAATGTTTGGACCAAAAAGAGATTAACAGACAGGCAAATAGAGAAGGCTTCATAACAATGAGCTTCAGGATCTTTATAGGAAACCAGATGTAATAAAAACAGTTAAGACTCATAGACCGCGATGGGCAGGACATGAAGCACAAATGGGGAATGGAAGAGGGGCATGCAAACATCTTGTAGGAAAACCAGAGGGAAAACACCCAGTTTATAGACCAAGAATGAGGTGGGAGAATAACATCCACGATTTGAGGGAAGAAAATTATACAGGAGATGATTGGAAAACATAAGTTCAGGATAAGGATGTATGGAGAATTTATGTCCATGCATGAACTTATGGGTTCAGTAGAGCCAGTGTGTTAGTTAGTTGATAATAACTGCCTTCGGTATGCCTAATGAACATGTGAATGTATGAATTTAGTACCTATAAGTTAGAACATAATGCCTTAGGAATAATATCTGTGGAACTGAGAACTATGCACAGTTATCACTTTCTCCAATTTCCATTACAAGATCTACATTTCTACATGTGTTTTGTGTAAATTGTCCTATTGTTAGGCAATCAAGTAACTTCTTTTTTAATTTATAGATTAATTAAAATATATATACAGTCAATATGCCCATTTCACCAATTAATGTTTAAAAAGGTCAACAAGTTTCCACAGCCAAGCTGTCATTCTCAAGACCAGATATTGACTGAAGACAAAATTGATATATTATCAATTTTGTCTTCAGTCAATATCTGGTCTTGAGAATGACAGCTTGGCTGTGGAAACTTGTTGACCTTTTTAAACATTAATTGGTGAAATGGGCATATTGACTGTATATATATTTTAATATTTGATCACCAAGAAGATCACTTGTGTATTAAAATTATAGATTAATGTTTTGTGTGTCTGTTATGTTGTACCATTTTATTTTGAAAGTAGCAGAGCTGTTGTTATTACAAAATTAAAATATAAAATTATAGAATATTCACCTGAAAGGTCCGTCTCCTCAACTTAATTAGTTATTTAACTGTAGTGCTTTCAGGACTTGTCCCATCATCGGCAAGATTCAAAAAGTTGAGGAAACGGACCTTTCAGGTGAATATTCCATAATTTTATATTTTAATTTTGAATAATACCTCAATGGAACACATCATGAATCTTATAAAAGTTGTTGTTATTACATTTGGAAAATTGTAATTTAATAAATAGACCTACTTACCTTGCTGGAAGAATATGCCAATAACAGACATGAGTAAATCAGTTAGTGTGTGATGATGTTTATTATTGTTATAGAGTGGATGGTGCAGAGCAAGCCACAGGAATATTGTTATGACGATCAGAGACACACAACTCGTCCACCACATCTCAAGAGTAAAAGGACTGATCAATGAATTCCATGCCATTTTATAAGGATTTGGCTTTTCGATAAATAGTGTGTACCTTGAAATCCAAACAGAAAATATTATATCCAAACTACAATTTGGAATAATTGAAGGTGAGCCTAACACAATTTCATTTTGAGTCAAATTATTTTTAAGGACTTATTTAATTTATGTTTTTAACATTTGACAACCAATAACCAGCTATAAGAACATACAGCCAATTTTTATTACTGCTATACATGTATTTAATCTGGAATATACCTAAATTTATGAGCTTTTTTTTTTGTAATTTGCTGACAATGGACTTTTAACATTAAAAACATTAAAAAGCTATACTTTTGGCTTATTCTTTAATTATAAGTTAATTATGCAAGTTGAGTTAAAACTGAACTGAATCAAAAAGCATATAGCTAAACTGAAGAAAGTGATGATGGTCATTGATACTGCAGTGCTGTGTTTAAAAAAAAAAAATAAAAGTATGAGGTAAGAAGAATTCACAATTCATTTAATTCTTATTAATAAAACCTCATAATGTTAAAAATTCCCAAATTTATTATATTAAAAAAATATCTATACATATACATATACAAAGAATGCCAAATAATCGTTTATCAAAACAGCTGCTTCATTATAGGCCTCTAGGCCGAAGAAATGTAGGAAGACCAAAATGTCGTTGGAAGGACGACCTGCACCTGCGGCATATAGTGCGCCAGGGAGCAGAACGGGCCAACAGGCCCATACCTTGAAGATGATGATGATGATGATGAAAAAAATATCTATTAATTTAAGATAAATTAAAATGTTTCATACCTCTCCTCATGACCAATCTTCTAAGTATATCACTATTTCAAAGCCTTGGTGGCTTCATCTTCAGTACTTCCTTGTCGACTGATGTTATGTCAATCGAAAGATCTACTTTGAAAATCATGATATACTCAGAAGATTGGTTATGAGGAGAGGTATGAAACATTTTAATTTATCTTAAATTAAACCTCATAGTGATTTATTCCTATAAAAGTTCAATCTATTAATTTATTGTTTTATTACATACATATTGATACAAGTAAAATCTAAACTCCATAGTATGACAGATTTAGAAGACCTGGGCTCTCCATCCAGCTGCTGGCCTCACATGTATCAATCAGTTAAAGAGGTGGATGATCATCAAGCCAAAATAAGAGGATTTGGGTCAGAATGTCAGGTCCCCCAGTTGCTAAAACTTGCTTTCTCATCTTGGAGCCACTACTTATCATAGCTACCCAAATTCCTCATGATGCTGGTTGGGAGCTTGTACTTTACACAGGTCGTAAATCCAAGAGACAATTTCATCCCCCGTGGGGACTTAAACCAGCATGCATCTCATAGCTCCAAGCAGGATCTCCTAGACTGTTCAGTCATGGTGCAGGATTACATTATACAAATTTAATATTGTAAAATATATAATGTTAAAAGTATTCTTGCTTAAGCAATATTTGGTTCACATGTCTTCTTCTTCTTCCTTCCAAGTATTAGGCCAAGGCCTGTTACGATCCTATAGAAAATTTTCCCTCCAACGTTCGAGGGAAATTCTCGTATAAGACTTGAAAGCATAATAATAGTTCCTTCGATTGGTTGCTGGCCAAAGGAAGGCAAGACCAGTGATGGAGCTGCCATCTTATAGCCTCTGGTCAAGCTTTTGGTTCACATGTAGATCCCAGAAATTATCATATTTCCTATATTTTGTTAAGAATATGGTTTACAATTTCAAATATATTCATAGAGTTCAATGTTTTTATTATTAATTTAATACTTAGTCAAATTATATTTAAAGAGAAAAATATATGCTCAGATTGGGATTTGAACCCAGGATCTTTGGCTTTCTATGCCAATGCTCTACCAACTGAGCTACCCCTGCACTCCAATCTAAACACAATTTTTTCTCTTATACAAGAAATGCATAATCGAGCACTGGTTTATAGCATTTGATGCTCAGGAATTAACAGTGTATAAGAAAAAAATTTGCATTCAGATTGAAGTGCTCAGGTAGCTCACTTGGAGAGCATTGGCATAGAAAGCCAAAGGTCCTGGTTTCAAACTCAGTCTGAGCGTATATTTTTCTCTTCAAATGTATTCATAGAGTGTTAACAAAAGGAAGGCATTTTATGTTATTCATATCAAGTAAGTATGTTGTCTTATGAATTAGAACAACTGCAACTTTTGATTTTGAATGAGAATAGACAAACTTGGAACATTTCAAGTTTTAAGCTGTTAAGTTAAAGACAAGTTTCATAATTACCCAAAGTCTAGGAGAGGCATTGTGAAGTCAACTGCCTGTGCTCTTCCTTGTGTTATGAATACAGCACTTGCTCCCATATGTACTTCTCCTTGTTCAATCATTCCTATCATTCCAGTCCATGTCTCATTTTCTGTCTTCCATCCCCAGGAATTCACTTTAGGAACACTGTACTTCATCCTGAATTTATGCACAATTATATCACATTAATTCATTTTATGAAAATAAAAGGATATTGTTCTAGAAACTACTTTTTATAACTTATTATTCCTGAACATTTAAAAATTAAACATATTATTTTTATTATCACTATATATATATCCATCCATAGTAATTCTGCCCGAGGGCAGGTCTTTCACTGCAATCATAGCATTTTCATGCTATGCTTTGCAGCTTTACTAGGGAATTGTAAGTGTGGTAGCTTCCCGTTGCTTTCTACACCGGTGAAGGATGATGATGGCCATATCATTTTGGGGACCGTTGGCATTAAAGTTTTCCTGACATTTGTCTTACAGGTGAGGAAAAACCCCGATAAAAACCTCACCCAGAAAAACTGCCCCGACCGGGGATCGAATCTGGGCCCGCTGCGTGACAAGGCAGCATGCTACCTTGAGACCGCAGCAGTGGAAATATATATATATATGTGTGTGCACATGGAAAATATGTTAGGAATGTACTCAATTTTTCTTTCTTCCTTTTACCATGTTGCCACTACCAGTCTCTGTGTTGTGTTATTTGACTATAAGGGGAGAGCTGGTGAATATTGTGCTTTTTAAATGATCCGATCCTTCAGCAGTCTTTGACCAAATGAATAATCCGGCAATCATGTTACTACTGGAAAAAAAAATATATAGAAATGGGATGTCCCTTCTTTGTCTTCCACATTACATGTTGTCACTTCTCGTCCTCTGTGTTGTGTTATGTTGTGAGGTGGTAAAAGAGAGATGGCAAATACTGTAATTTTAAATGTTCCAACACCTTTAGCAGTCGATGACAAAATTAGACAACCATGTTATGATCTTTCACACACGTTTAGGGATTCTCCATCTGTACTTGAAGTTCATTCATTTTCAATATGTGTCATGTAATTTTCAAAGTACCAGTTTTTCATTTAGTTATTTTAGATTTATTTTTAGTTATTTTACATTTATTTATTTTATTTTATTTGTTTGTGACAAGGATGTAAAATGTTACTATCCACAGTGAAGTTAGCAAATTTATACATGGGTTATTCAAAATTTTGACACTTTTCTTTTCTTTCCAGAATTATAATTTTATTGCCATATGCACTGCAATAATTAATCTAACATTGAGTGCTTCAATGGCATTAGGGATAAATAAATACTGGACAGTCAGGTACTATATTATTATATCTAAGGAATAATAATAATAATTAATGGTATACATATTTCATATGCTTGCACATCTTTCTGTAATAGAAGTTTTATTTTTGTTTTCCACTCACAGTAATAATAGTAATAAAATCTAATAATCAGGAATGAAGTGCAAAAAGAAATTAAACATAGAATCAACTCTGGAAATGCAAGCTGTTACACATTACAGAGACTCTTGGAATCTCAATTTCTCCCCAAAAATGTTAAACTATGAAATATGTAAAATAGTTATTTTTGTCCATTTGTATTACATCCATGAGAACATGGGATCTTACTTTAAGGAATGAAAAAAATAATACTAGTAAGAATATCTGAGAATCAATTTTTTAGGAAAGTTTTTGGATGAATTAGACTCGAACAGACAGGTGAATGGATAAAACTACATAACAGGGAGAGATGTGTATTTTTATGGGAAACCATATGTAATTAAAATAGTTAAGACTCATAGACTACAAATGCCAAATTAAAAACGAGCATAGAGAACTTCTTCTAGGAGAACCATAGAAATAGTGTCCTATAGGTAGACCATGAATAAAAAGGGAGAATTATACTACTACAGTCATTAAGTTCCGAGACTTTACGCCTGGAGGGTAGGATGTCTCACAAGATGCCGATAACTTGGCATATGCTTAGACAGAACCACATCCTCCCTCGAAATAGTCGCCATTATGCATGTTTGCCAATGTTGGTATAGCTGCTAGAAGCACCGCTGAAAGATGTTGGCAGGAAGATCCCATATTGCTTCTCTTGTGGTAGTTATGACCTCTTCAGAAGAATGAAATATACGCCCATGTAGGATTGCTTTCATGCGAGGAAAGAGAAAAAAATCACATGGCACGAGATCAGGTGAGCATGGAGGGTATGGCAAAACTGTCACCTGTTGCCTTGCAAGTTCCTCTTGGACAACGACAGAACGATGTGCGGGAGTGTTGTCGTGTAGCAACAGCCATTTCTTTGTATGCCAAAGCTGAGGTCGCTAACGATGAATTGAATCACGTAAACGGCCAGGGATCTCTTTGTAGCAGGTTTTGTTTACAGTTGCACCTTCTGATATGAATTCCATGTGAACAATTCCATTTGAATAAAAAAACAGTTCAAGCATCACCATGCCTTTTGACCTGTCGTGTCGCGGTTTTTTCTGTCATGGTGATAATGGCGTTTTCCAGATGGCAGATTGTCGTTTCAGTTGCAGATCATAAAGGAAACACCATGTTTCATCTCCAGTTTTTATCCGGTTGAGAAACATCGGATCATCGTCAGCACATCGTCATAACAATTCGTCATGTTGGTCTTGTGACAGGATTTGTGGCACACTGTGCTGGGTAACATGAGACATGTTTAGGTCATAAGACAGAATTTTGTAGCAAGTACCATGGCTGACCCCTACTGATTGGGAGCGGTTAGCATGCCAGATCGTCTACTGATTGGGAGCGGTTAGCATGCATCAATGTTACTACTTCTTTGATCTGGCGTTTAGTTTGAGTTATTTCTTCTAAACTGTCTCTTCCTTGCAAAAAAACTTCGGTGCCACCTAAACACAACACTGCGCCTCAACGCATACTCACCGTAAACTTTCTGCATCATTTGAAACGTTTCGGCAGCAGTCTTGCCAAATTTCTGACAGAACTTGATGTTGCTCAAACTGTGACATCTCGAGTTCCAACATGTGTATTCAAATCACCGTCACAACAAAGACCATAGTTCTGCTTGCAGTGTATGCAGTCAACTGTCTCTTGCTGGGACGAGAGACTAACTGACAAGGTACCATACCACGGTGCCACCTATGCACTATAATGCATCACAGTGCCACTATGTGCTCATTCTCAAAACTTAATGACTGTACCATGTATTAACTATGATTTGAGAAAGGTGAATTATATATATATAAGGAATAAATGGAAATTTTTAGCTCAGGATAATGATATATGTAAGGATGCATCTATGAACTTCTTTCTTTGCAATTCTAAATAACTCTACTCTTTCCCCTACATATCTTTACTTAAAGTAATAATTTGGCAGCATTAGTGCTAAAACACTTTTTCTCCAGCCGTGCTGACTTAATTTGGGTGAGAAGTACATATTTATTTATTAATAAACAATAGTTTACGTTTAACATTTCTTCTTTTTCTTCTTATGTTGGAGCATAGAGCTGAAGTGAAGACCTTCCACCTATTCCTGTTGGTTGCCATCATTTTCTCCTCCATCTAAGTCTCTCCTTCAATCCAATGCTGTTTTCGTTATGAATCCTTTTGGTTTTCTTAAAATATGGCTACTTCATCTCCATTTTCTCATTTTAATTTGGGTTGTAATAGGTCATTATCTAGTATCCTCCCAAATATTATCATTTGATATAACTATCGACCATCTTAATAAAGACTTGCAGTCGATTTGTATTAAATTGTGTATTGTGCCGGTTCGCTCAGGGTAGAATATGATCACTCAGGAATGTATATTATACACATTTTATTTCACTTTTATGGATAATTTTGTGGGTACAATTGACGATTTACAATGTTTCATACTTAAACACTCGGAGTGAAGTTGATGAATTACTTCCGCCCACGTGTTTTATTATCACCTTCGCGAACTGTTAGTGACAAACTTGACTATTGTGGAACGTAGGAGCGTGAGAGAGTTTTCACACGCGTCCTCGCTTTATAAGGGCGATGACTCCTCCCATAAGTCCCCCTCTCCGAGTGTATATGTTATTCATTATAGCTTAGAAGGGTAGGTACCATTCGTTTGGGTTTCTATGTTGGTAATAGACTCGTGTGCACGTTTGTGCGCCTTCCAGTTATTACTATTAATGGTAATGGTAATAGTACTTACGAGTCTATTACTTCTTGCCACAGTACCTCACAACTTTCATATGCATATAGTAATACAGACTTGACATTTGCATTAAAAATCCAGATTTTGATCTGTTTGTATAAAAATGATTCTTCCACATTGGATATAACCTCTATTTGCTTTTATTATAGACGCAGTATTGAATATTGCTCAAATAATTAATTTCAATAATTTAATGTAATTTATTACCATCTTTATTATTTATTAATTAATTGATCTGCTCTCTAATTTACAGTATATTCATTTAACTGTGTATATATATATATATATATATACAAATTGAGAATATAATAGTGACAAAGCACAATGAGATATTTGAGAAGCAGAATTACAAGAATATAGTATGGAAAATCAAGTCAAAATTAATCTAAAGTTGAGCTGTTTGACTAATTTTGTTATAAACAAATGTTCACTTTAGTTAATCTATTGTTTAATTTTCTTTCATAACTTACTTAAAATTCAGCTGATGTTCAAGTATAGACCACAAGGTACCTAAGTAGCCTCCAGGAATTATCTTATTTCCTTCATTTTTGATTGACAAAAGAAATGGCATCTGAAAATATATTTTAATGATTATATTTTTAACAGTTAAACTTACAGCTATTACAGAAAACACATGCACTGATTCATGAATTGTGAATATTTCTTTTGATTCATAATAAACCATAGATTGTTATTTTCTATAAATTTTATTTTTCAAAACAATCATAATTAATTTTAGCATAATTATATTCATAATATATTAAAAATAAAATTTTATTCTATATGATAGACAGTATTAAAATAAATGGTTTGTATGCAGATACAAAAAGGAAGGCTGAATTAAGGAAAGAGTGGAGAATGTTCAGTTTGCAGTGAAAGACCTGCTATTGGGCAGAACATTATGTATGTATGTATATATGTAGTTTTGATAATAAAATTCTATGTGTATATCTAATAATCAAGATTTGACAACAAAGCATGTTTTTTCTTCTAACATCCCAATATATATAGTGACAATATCTAAAAGAGTATCTACTGACTGATTTTAGTTTTGGCAATCCCCTAAATATGTATGAGAACTACACAGGTCCATCTGACCTGTCCATTGGTTTTCCCCACATTGACCACTTATTTGTGGAGCATTAATTCAAATCATATTAAGTACAGAAAAGCAAATTTTACAGGAAGCATGAAAAACATTTGATGGCTATATAATGAGAAGAAAGTCTTCTTTTTTTCTTCTTCCTTCCAAGTATTAGGCCAAGGCCTGTTACGATCCTATAGAAATGAGAAGAAAGTAAACATTTTAATGTGAACATTCAGTCACTGTGAAACTGTACCAAATGTTAATAATAGATTTGTATAGCTTATTCTAATACATGATATTACTTATTAAGGTTTATATTTAATACATTTTATACTGTCACAATTGATTTAATATGTTTTGAAGTAATTTTATCATATAATACATTTTGAATCTCTTAATGTCTGTTGACACTCTAGCAGCTGCATTTCCCCCCCCCCCATCCAAACTAAGCTTAGAACAATCAGTTAAGAAACATAAGGTCAATTATGACCATAGGTTTGGGAGTTAATAAATAGAAAATAAATGGGGAGTTAACCTGAAGCAGAAATTTTTAAAAATTGCTTTAATGACCACAATTTTTTGTTTGTCGCAACAAAATTTTGTATGTACCATGAAATAAAACAAGAAATTTATTATCCAGGAATCACCAAAATCTGACCATTATGAGTGGGGGTTTACCTGAAAACCAAAATTTGAAAATTGCTATAGTGATTGCCATATTTTTCTCACAATTTGATTTTAAAAAATGTATGTTCCATAAACTAGAAAAATTACACCATAAATTAGTCTTACTGAGGAATATGCTTAGTTTACACAGTTCCTGCATGCATAAACCGGCTATGTGCCATTATGTAAGTTTTGAGGAAAATATGTTTGGAGTTTAAGTCAATGCATGCTATTATGCATTGCAGAGACTTTTGATGTCCCAACTCCTTTCAAAAAACGTTAAGCTGAAAATATATAAAACTATTATTCTACCAGTTATATTATATGGGTGCGAAACATGGACTCTTACTTTAAGGGAGGAAAGGAGATTACAAGTATTTGAGAATAAAGTACTTAGGAAAATTTTTGGACCAAAGAGAGATGAAGAGACAAGTGAATGGAGAAGACTACATAACAATGAACTACATGGTCTTTATAGGAAGCCAGATATAATAAGAACAGTTAAGTCTCATAGACTGCGATGGGCAGGACATGTTGCACGTATGGGGAATGAAAGACGTGCCTGGAAACTTCTTGTAGGAAAGCCAGAGGGAAAACGGCCAGTTGGTAGACCAAGAATGAGGTGGGAGAACAACATTAACTATGATTTGAGGGAAGTAGATTATACAGGGAATGATTGGAAAGCATTAGCTCAGGATAGGGATGTATGGAGAGCTTATGTCCGCGCGGCCATGAACCTACGGGTTCAATAGTGCCAGTGAGTAAGTAAGTAAGTAAGTAAGTTTAAGTCAATCTTCACCTTTTATTGTAATGCCAAACTAACATAACTGGATATTATAAGTTATTTTCCTTGTTTGACAAGCAGGATCATTCGATGCTTAGCTGCTTGATACAAAATTTAGATTGTCATTTATGAAGATCTGGTTTCATATTCATTTGTAGCAAAACACAGTAACAAAACACATAGGTAACAATTAAATGAATCGTGATTTCTTCTTACCTCATACTTCTATGTTTTTTTAAACACAGCACTGCAGTATCACGACTCAGTCGTGAAAACAGCTGAAGATGGTGACAATGGTCGCTGATACTGCAGTGCTGTGTTTAAAAAACATAGAAGTATGAGTAAAGTAAAGTAAAAGTAAAGTGATCCCACAACTGACCCGGAGGCCCTTGGGGTAGTAGGAGGTTAAGGCTCCCACTTTTTCTAGACAATCGGCACTTTATGTCAGCCGGGTTGTCAGCCCTGCGTGACGGCCGCCTTTACCCCAGAACAAGCGTCTGGTACTCATTTCCATTAGAGGCTGAGTCGACCCCAGGGCCATAGTGCTGCCAGAGGGTTTGGGCCAGTTTAAAAATCCTGACCCCAATGGGACTTGAACCCTCGACCCACCGGCTTGTAGCTCAGTGCCTTAACCACTACGCTACAGCGTGTCCCCCATAGAAGTATGAGATAAGAAGAAATCATGATTCATTTAATTCTTATGAATTGAACCTCATAATGTTAAAAATTGCCAAATTTATTATATAAATCTCTCATAGGACTGATTGCATTTACATTTTCTTTAAAAATAAGGCTATATTTAAGTTTGGTGCTAAAAGTGTGTGTACGCTTACTTCATGAGCCAGTGCAACAGATGGCATCAAAATCTCTTTTTTTTTTAAATGACACTTAACCAGCTGATGCATACATTGTCCAATTACAGGTATAATAATTATCATCTTTTGTCATAGAAAATGTTGAAAATTATGTCCTTATACTGCACACATTTGTTATATTTACAAAATAAGGTAGCTGATTGTAGTAATTGACTGTAACTGAAGTTAAGAGACTCGTGCACTTAAATTGAGGTGTTATGTACTTGATACTTTATAGGTCGACAATTCTTCTAGTTCATAGTTAAATATGGGAAATAAAATTAGGAGGTTCTTAATTCTATAAATTAATGAGTTATTTCTTATCTTATCTCATAGTTTGTTTTTTTAAACATGGGAACTCCAGTTTTCAAGAGGAACATCACTCCCAATTTCAACTGATATTATGATCTATGCTTAAGAAAACATAAACTGTGAGGTAAGATAAGAAATGACTCATTCATTCATTGAATACTTCTAGTCTATTGCACAGGCCTAGAATTCTTGGCATATCACAGAAATGACACTGTGTAAATGGTATTGTGCAACATGAATGATGAATTATTGTAAACATAATTTCAAAGGCGTGAAAAAAAAGTGCTGTAAATGATAATTTAAAAATGCTATAACTGATTTAATTAATTGTGTATGGTACTGAAGTATTTTTGAAAAATTGTAGTGCATTACAATAGTATATTATGATGCGAGGTTTGGAAGTGGTTTTACAGAAGCGAGAAAAATGTCTAAAATCGGTGCGATAGCGAGGTTTTTTAATTTCCGAGATTCTGTAAAACTCTTCACAAACATGGCTTGTACATTATTTTTTGCATGATGGTGTTTTCAAAATAATAAATAATAGTAAAATAATATATTTCTTGGAAATATTTGGCGTTCATTATAAACTACTGACCAACTGGACAATGGTTATTAGTTGAAAGTACATGAGCCCGTGAGACAATATTAGTGATAAAATGGCAGCAAGTTCGTATTTATTGTTTTATATTGTTTCAAATAAAGTTTGGTTCATTTAAAATGCAGTGATTTTTTCGTATAATGTATATTCACACTACCTTTTGGACATTTTTAGTACATACATTGTATGTAGTATACATAGAGGACAGTGGTTTTAATTCCCACACGTGGTTTGTAATATATAATATTACAGTATAGTTGTTTTATTACAGTATGGTTATTTAGGTTGGCAACCCCGAAATGTTGTTGTTTTTTAATGGCGAGATTTGACGCTTAAGTCATTTTCTCTCTGGCTTCCCAGTACAAGCAAACAATGTCCTTAGAGTGTTGTGCAGTTGGATTTAAGGCTGGACAGACTAGAAGGTGGTGTTTGTCCATGATCAGGTCTGGGTCTTTGCATATGACACATCTGTCTGATTGGAAAACGTTTATTCTGTGGAGATGGTGAGCCAGGCAGTCGTGTCCTGACATCAGTCTGAATTTTGCTACTGCTTCCTTGCGGCCTTTATATTTTATTTCTGTGTATAGCTCATCAATTTTTTCCCATGATTTCCCTCTGGTTGTTGCAATGTTTTCTTTCATGTTTTCCATTTGGAATGCTTTCTTAATTTCTTCGATCTTTCTGTGGAGGTTCGAATTGGGGTGGGTTGTTATCTGTATTTTGGTATCCTTTTTGGCAAGTCCATCAGCTATTTCATTGCCAACTATTCCGATGTGTGAGGGTATCCACTGGAAGGTTATTAATTTATTTTGGTTGTTGAGGTATTTCAGAAGTTTACAGCATTCCAAGATGGTTTCATTTTCTGGTGTTTGGTTGGAGGTTATTGCTTGTATAGCGGCCTTAGAGTCTGCCAGAATAACAGCTTTTGTAAACATTTTTGTTCGGAATAGGAGGTTGTGGAGTGCTACTTCTATGGCTTTTACTTCACCATCGAAGGCTGTATTGTTTGTGCCTACTGCAACATATTGACTAAACAAATGAGAGAAGATTCCTGCGCCAGCATTTTCACTCTTGGTTTTGGAGCCATCAGTGAAGACTCTTAGCCACTCTGGTTCTGGGAACTTTGTACTAATAGTTTCTAAGGCCATTTGTTTGGCTATTGATGCATTTGTATCATTTTTCTTTATTATTTCGTCTATTGAGAGGGTTGCATTGTACAGTTGGTAATCTAATGGGCTTGGTATTTGAGGTGTTGGTTCAGTTTTGGCATCTAATTTATGTTTTTGGAAAAGATTACTAGTTTTGTGGAGAAAGGAAGGTTGTGTGATTAAGATCTGGGGTGTTGTGCTTTGAGGTTGGATTGCTTTGTAGCACTGCTAATTTTGTGTGCATGATACAGGATTTCTTTTCTATCTCATTTTGAATTGAGGGGTTGCCTGTGAATATTCTCATAGTTGCAGTATTAGTTGATTTTACTGCTCCAGTGAACCCCGAAATGTTAGGAAGTTGAACTTTCAGTCATTGCTGTATGTACGACAAAACGCACTCTCATGCAAAAATTATCATAAATTTCATCAATTAAAGTTTTATATTTGAAGAGAAAAATTTTCGCCTAGACTGGGACTCGAACCCGGGACCCTTGGCTTTCCGGGCCAAGTGCTCTACCAACTGAGCTACCGAGGCGAGTTACGATCTAGACGCAAATTTTTCTCTTATATACGTTGTAATTCCCTATCGCCAAATGCTTTTGAAACCATTGCTTCTATCTTTGCAAATGGCGGCTTCTTAGTTAAGAAGACATTTATTGGGAATTTAACATTAAAAATTTTTCTCTTCAAACATAATTTATCTTTCATTGAGAAATGTTAAATGAATAATAAAAACATCATTAGAAGCCTTACTAATTAAAGTTTTAATGAAGTTCATGAGTACAGCGGATGCTAGTATTGTACATCATATGTATGCCTCCCTCTCCAATTACATTGATCGACAAAAAACAAACTTTTTTCTTTCACAAGAATAAAAATATGAGATTTTAGAAGTATTTTTCATCCTGAATTTAAATAATTTCAGTTTTTTCCTATCAGGCAAGAGTTTTCTGTGATATTCATTTACATTTTTTATAATTTTTAATAAAATCCATCTAACTCTTAACTCATTCTGACTTACCTAGAAAGTAGTATATAGTGATTTTTGGACATATTTTGCATCTGGAACATCTCTCTTCTTGGTCCAACAGTAGTCAGCTAGCATATTAGAACTCCATTTGCCTTGGTACCTCTTTTCCATTGTGGAAATTTGCTGATGAAAACACTCGTCATGCTCATCATAAATACAGTGTGAATAAAATCGCTACATATAAGGTAAAGGTTCCTATCACAAGTCAAAGAGAATGCTAAAATCAATTATAAAAAAGTAGCTGTCACAAAAAAACTGTGCCTGATGGAAAAATTCTGACTACATATCTGAATTCAGTATGAAAATGCACTAGATTCACTAATCAGATTTCTTGTGAAGAAAACCTTGTCACCAATGTTATTTAAAACACTTTTCTAATTAAAATGTTAACTAGACAAAAAGACAATAATAATTGCTCTTACATCAATGACTGCAGAAGAAATTTCAAGACCATGTAGACTGTTTCGAAAATATTGATTTCCAGACAAATTTAAACCTTCTTCTTCATTCCAGTTCCCAAGATATTTTTTTCTTAAAGGATAATCCTCACTGACTTGATAAATCTCTGTTAGTACAGTCACGTTGGCATGTTGTCTTATAATCACAACTTTTGAGTTGAATGGAATGTAAATATTCTGAAACATTCTTATATCAGCTGACTCCAGAAATATTAACCATGTAGGTCCAGACCATATTTTCAGCTCCTTATTAAATTAAACAATTAAAAAACAAAATGATGACACTGGTCAATAGTGGTTTTGTTTCCCTTGATATAAGATTAATTTCAGATATATTTATGCTCACAATTTATGAAACTATCAATGATTTTGGAAGATTTGCTCTGTTTTTTTTAAATCTTTATTTTCATTTTACACTACAAAAATTGGAAAATATGAAAAAAAAAAAAAAAAAACATATGTTTATAATGTCAGTTGTTTTTTGAAAAATTAGTATACACTGACGTAAATAGAAAAATGTCGAAAACCCATGTTATTCTTCAGTGAAATGCCTTTTATAAGATTTTCTTCTATAATTTTATAGAGCACATTTAGCACTTTCATGAATATATTTGTAAATTGTGCTACTTGAAAACATAGAAATTCGCAGAGATATCTAGGGCAACAAAAAAAAATTGTTTTTTGTAGAACTGTGTAATTGGACCACATTCTCCAAAAGGAGGCAACCCTGATATTTGAAATATATGAGTTAATGTTATATTATTGTTCCTCAAGTATCACTCCATGTCCTGCAAAAAAAAAAAGATCCTACCAACCACCCACATTCTTATGCCATCTATCAACCAAAAAACAAAAACTAAAAAAAAAAACAGAATATGTCATTTTGATCTTCAAATATAATTTATCTTTCAGTGAGAAATGTTAAATCAATAATAAAAACATCATAAGTAAATGTTTATTTTAATTTGTGAATTTTTTTATTGACATTCAGTTTTACTTGTATTTTTCGTAGTTCAGTTATCTTGTGGCTTGATTCCTTTCTACAAAATGCAGTCCAATTAAGAGTGGAAATATATAATGGACCAAGCAACTACTTTTCAATTTTATACATTTTATTGTAATTTTTGCTACAAAACATGATCCATACTGAGATAAAACGTCATGTGAAATATTATTTTCATGTAGCTTAAATTTTTGCTCAAAATATATTCTCAGAACCACAGTCACTTTCAGTTATAGTGGGAGGGAATTGTCTGTCATTATTATATTGCTGGGGCACGCCTTAGCAATTTTGGTTACGGCAATGCACTGTTAGCTGGAAGGTCAGGGGTTCAAGTCCTGGTGGATCAGTATTTTTAACTCTGTTAAGCCTTCAGGCAGCACCATGACCCTGGGGTTAACTCACCTTCTAACAGAAATGAGTTCTGGAAGCTTGTTTTGGGAGTAAAGGCAGCCATTATGTAGGACTGACAACCTGTCTGACATCTAGCCTTAACCTCCTACTACCCTGAGGGCTTTCTAAAGTGTGTGGCATTGAACTCCATTTGGCTTTGGCTGCTGTTGAATGATTAACATTTTAATATTAAAAGTAAGTTATTTATAAAGTTATGTAGATAGGAAATAACACTATGAGGTTTTTTAATATTGTTTATTTTTTTATTATTTCACTCACCTCATACTTCATAATTCATAGCAGACCCTGGGTTTCTTCACATATTTTGTGACATTCTCAATGCTGCGTCACGTTCACAACTGACGTCCAACGGCCTTCTATCCTGCAGACTGACCTCTGCGCCATCTGGTGGCCGACCGAAGAATTTCCAAATCAGTCCTCTTTCTTTATAACCGGGTATTTCAAAATTCATAGTTGTATTTTCATTCTTGCATATGTAAATTTTTTCCCAAATTGTGAGTTTCCTTCGGTTTTTCCAATTGTTTAAGTAATTTTGTTTTTGGTTTCTATTCTATGTTTTTCTGACCAGGCATGTGCAGCTATTGCAGATTTTTCGGTTTCTCCATTTTTAACATTTCTGAGGTGTTCTTTTAATCTTGTATTTAGATTCCTTTTTGTTTTTCCTATGTATATCTTTTCACAATCTTTACAATTAATTTGATAAATTCCCGATTTTTTGCAGTCTTCAATCTTTTCATTTTTGTTGGTTTTTATTAAATTACCTAAGCTGTAATCATTTTTCGGTGCTAATTTAATGTTGAATTTGTTGAAAATTTTTTGAAACTTGTCAAATACGAAAGGATGGTATGTGAACTTCTTGAATTTTTTGCCTATATTTTTATCTGTCTGAAGAGTACTTTCATTGATGACTTTTTGTTCTTTGAATTACTTAAACAATTGGAAAAACCGAAGGAACTCACAATTTGGGAAAAAATTTACATATGCAAGAATGAAAATACAACTATGAATTTTGAAATACCCGGTTATAAAGAAAGAGGACTGATTTGGAAATTCTTCAGTCGGCCACCAGATGGCGCGGAGGTCAGTCTGCAGGATAGAAGGCCGTTGGACGTCAGTTGTGAACGTGGCGCAGCATTGAGAATGTCACAAAATATGTGAAGAAACCCAGGGTCTGCTATGAATTATGAAGTATGAGGTGAGTGAAATAATAAAAAATAAACAAAGTTATTTATAGTTTGTGCATCTGTTAAAAATTGGTGACAGTGATGTTAACAATGAAGACTAGGGCTTTCTAAAGCATGTGGCATTGAACTCCATTTGGCTTTGGCTACTGTTGAATGATTAACATTTTAATATTAAAAGTAAGTTATTTATAGTTTGTGCATCTGTTAAAAATTGGTGACAGTGATGTTAACAATGAAGACTATTCAAGATGAGACAAGCTTGGAGTTTCACCATCGGAAAACTGAGTGTACAAGATCAAAGATAGAGGAAAAGCATATCTACTCTCAACTTTCAACAAGTGACACATCCAGATTTAAGCATAGACTTCCAACAAGTACTGTTAATTGCAACATTGACACATGGGATTATACATTTTCTGTAACAGTAATCCTGGTACAATTTTGGTATAAACATGAGTGACTTCATGAAGCTATACTTTTTAAGTTCATAATTGTTTTTTTATACCGTTGAGGTTATAACAATATTAAATTATACATTTTTTTTTACCTTGTATACTACCGTCGTCCTCAACTACTATAATGTTTCTATTTAAAATTTTTGTTGATTTCATTCTTTTCGCTAAACACATTTCAGAAAGCGGCCACAGTTTTAACAATATTGATAATACAATGTCAGTTATGCACAGAGAGAACAACAGACACAAAATTAACATCTTAAAAGAAATGGAAATTATCAAGGAAGCCAAGAATACAAACATTCTCAATGAAAATATGCCTAATAAACAAAACTCTCTACTAGACATATACAGATAGTTCAATACTACTACAACAACTCCAGAAGATGAAGCATGCTTCGAAAGGCCTAAAGTGAAATCAACGAAAATTTTAAATAGAAACATTATATATTTGAAGAGAAAAATTTTCGCCTAGACCGGGACTCGAACCCGGGACCCTTGGCTTTCCGGGCCAAGTGCTCTACCAACTGAGCTACCGAGGCGAGTTACGATCTAGACGCAAATTTTTCTCTTATGTACGTAATTGTAATTCCCTCGCGCCAAATGCTTGAAACCATAGCTTCTATCTTTGCAAATGGCGGCTTCTTAGTTAAGAAGACATTTATTGAAACATTATAGTTGAGGACAATGGTAGTATACAAGGTAAAAAAAAAAAAAATTATAATTTAACATTCATGAAGCTATGGAACAGGGATTTTATAGAATGATAATATCATTCTATATTATATTTTATATGCAATATATGTTAAATGCAATAAGAGCTTATTATTATTATTATTATTATTATTATATTTAATGTTGTCTTTTAACAACTAGCTTCAGTTCAAATCTGTGTGTGAAAGGACCTACAAATTGTGCCAGAGACCTCGCTTTTTCGAGCTTGAGGTTCTTTTACTTACTGTAAATGTATAACAAAGGACTCATGACTTTAGTTTTCTTCCAAAAGAATGTATGCTCAGGATTTTTATGCCATGAAAATTCGATTGGTGGGATTTGAATCCATGAACTTTGGAAGCAAAGTGGAGCATGATGATCACTGGTTGACCAGGAATGACAATGGATCACACACAAGTGGAAACTGGAAGATACCTGTAGTGCCCAGAATAAAAATTTCATGCTCATCTTCTTCTTACTTTATATTATTGCTGAGAAGATCATTGGTGAGGTGAATAAAAAAATCTTGATATACAGTTTTCTTTTTAAAGTAAAACTATGTCCCAATTCTGGAAAGTGTTATTTTAAAATATGACATCAAAAACTTGATATTCATACCTGACATACTTCCATCTTATTGAAAACATGAGAAATTGAAGGTACCAGGGACCTCAAAAGATTGTGGATATTAAGAGAAGAACCAGGTATCATACAGGTAAAATAACTCTTTAAATGAGATTGAAGACTAGTTACTAATCTGTTCAAGAAAAATATGATATTCAAGAATCTGCCAACTAAACTCCAGCCTTTGAACTGTTGTACAAGCTCAGTGATTCTAAAAAAAGGTTTAACTCAAATAATACTGTCCACCAGTAATAACAGTAAAATCGTCTATGAAAATCTTGTGGAGTAACAAATACTAGGACATTCGATAAATAATGGCAACACTATGGTAAATCATCAATCCTAGTGATGACCTTTGTAATCTTGTAGTATATTGTTGAGCAGCCTTTGTTGTATAAATCTGTAATATTGAAAGTCTCAAAATAGCAATTTTTGTGAATAATTCACTGTTTCTCACATTTAGTAGTAATACTTCCCTAACAAGATGTTCAGTAGAATTTGTTTAGAAGGTGGAATTGGGAACATTCACCAAATCCACCAGACAGGAGCCTTTGTGACTGTAACTTATTCCTAAAGATCAAAGAACTTCTACGAGCAAGTAAAATTTCAATCAAGAGTTGATATCCAGAAAGTTCTAGATAGATCAGATGAGAGAGATGTCCAGAAATATTGCTGCAGATGGAGTGTACCATCTAGACTAGACTAGACTATGTGGTGGAAGTGGATCACTTTTCCAAAATGTATCTCTCCCCCGAGCCAGCCAATGATGAATCCAGTTTCCTAGATGCATCCTCGGCAACCGAGAAAGGAACCGTATGGTCCATGAACCATACTACCAGCTATTTTAGGGATTTATTAACCCTCTTTAACCCTTTTGTGTATCGTCAGTGTAGATAGCGAGCGTATATCCTAGTGCCGACCATAACCAGCCGCAGATCAGGAGACAAAGATCCAGTGGTCGGACATTAACAAGCCTTGGTTACGCTGGTCATAGCTGATGATCTAGTTGATGTTCTTGCCGATACTCCAAGCCATCAACAGGAAGACCGCCGCCACTGCAGAAGCCGCCAACCCCCAAAGGGGCAAGAGCGAGAGGCCAAGTCGTCATTCCAATCAGAAATGGCTCTTTTCGGATTTGGCTGATCTGTTGAATATTTTAGAATTTTGAAAATTGTTGGACATTTATATTTTACTGGTGGACTCTAGGGGACCACTCCGACATTAGTCTTAGCACCAAGGGAAACCACCTAAAACCTTGGTAGAGTGGCTTGAATTTAATAATAAATTAAAGTCAAATTGATCAGCATTTTTGGCTCCAATGCTAATTAGCCATAGGAGTCACTATTTAAAGGTGTGTCAGGGCACTTCCTATTTTCATTGTATGTTGTCATACACTCTACTATGAAAGTGTGTTTTTTCTGATCTAGTTCGATAGATATAAGTACCGAATCTGGATTACTTACTAGTTCCTTAACTAGTTTGTCTATTACTTCATTCGTAATTAGACCATTTATTTTAGAGAGGATAGTTTGAACCAACCTACTCTTTTTTGTTGGAGCCATGTCCGTTTGAGTGCCTATGGTCTTTTTTTTTGGGTTCAGGTGAGATTTTGGGCTCATCTAAGGCCTTGAATTGCAAGGTCTTTTCTTTCCTAGCCTTGATGATCCCGGTACGTTTCTTCTTTCTTTGCTTGGCGCTAGTTACAGCGCTAAGATTGGTGTTCTCGACGTTCTCAGGCCGAAGAACAGCTGGCTCTATCTGGTCTGAGTTGTTGGGCAAGACAGTAGGAGCAAGCTCCACCAAGACTGTCTTATTTCTGGTAGCAGGAGTGACCTGCATTACCTTCTTTTGCAGACGTCGATATGGCTCAATTTTCACTTTGTAGTGAAGGAGCCTATGAAGCTGCAATAACTCGGCAATCATTGGATCATCCCTCAGAGTGACCACAAACATGGGCAATGGACTCTTGGTTTTTCCGGACGTCATGTTGACAACCTTAAAGGCCTCAAATCCATTGGCCTTCAAATCTTTCTGAATGTAGGATGGTTCAATGACGTCGTCAATTCCTTTGATGACTGCTCTTCATGTCGTAGCTTGGCATTTGTCTTCCTTCTTGAAGGGGATGTTGTGATTCTTCAGCAGTAGCTGGTACTTGTTGTAGGCTGAAACTGAATTCAGCCTAACCCTTGTACCAAACCCGGTGTTCTCGCAAATGAATGAGAGAGGTTCGGATTTGAAGAATTCCTTATTCACTGCTGCCAGTAGACAGGTATAAGCCCGTAGTACCAGCAGGGAAGAGATCTTAGTCTTATTTGGGTGCGAGTCCTTCACCTTCGAGCCTCCACAGTTCCCTCCATTTATGCATGGTGAGGTCTTTGAGGGCAAGGAGACGACAAGATGGGACTCAAATTTGTCAACAGTCAAGGCTGCTGAATTTGCTGGCAGAGCAGTAGCTTCCCTTTGTTTCCGCTTGTACCATAGCTTGGTACGTGGTGGAGTATCTTCCTGTCGATTTTTTGATGTTCTCTTACTATTTATATGCTGGCCCAAGGATTTGGCAACTTATAGTTCACTTGACAAGAGACTATAAATGGAGTTTGTAATGTCAAAAATAACCTAAATAATTTTTTTATGATGTTATAGCAGTATTGTAATTACTTATTGAATGCCCTAGTATTATTTTTTTTGTAATGAAAAACCCTTTAATTGCTAATGGTACATAAAAAGTCTTTTTAAACAAGTTTCTTTTGAAAAAAAAATAGGATAAAAGGGAGAGGGAATTAAACTAATACCAGTACTGATAAAGACCACTACACTATGGCGTGTCCCCTGTTTCAATACATAATATGTAATAATTTTTCACTCATATCCAACTAGTCCTCTTTAAATAAATATTGTATCTACATTTATCAGTTTCAAATTATTAATTTTAATTTATGTTCTCAGGATGACTTACACTTTGATTAAAGAGGTAAATCATTGTGGATGCTTGCTTCTAATGAAATAATATTAAAAAATTAATATAGCTTAGGAAATCATCATCATCATCCTGCCAGGTATTAGTCCTAGAAGAACTGTTACGGCCTGAGAAAGCGGTTTTTGTGCCATCTTTTCATAGGTCGACCAAGTGACCATTTCCCATTTGGACAGTAGTTCATTATTGCCTTTGAGGATCCTGGATCTAGCCATTCTTGAGACATGTTCCTTCCAGTTTAGCTGATATCTGGAGATGTAGTCCAGTATTGGTGACACATTAAGTTCTTGAAGGATTTCTACATTTTTCTTTCGATCCCATTTGGTGTAGCCAGCTGTTCGGCGCATAAATTTCTTCTCACAAGCTGTTAGTCTGCTTTCATCTCTCGTCCTTATAGTCCACGCTTCACTCCCATAACATAGGACTGGTCGAGCCATTATTTGATAAAGACGAGTACAAGTTGATTTTTGCACTAATGAAGGTTTTAAAACTCTATTAATGATTCCCATTGATTTGTTGAATTTCATAATTTTCCCTGATAAATCCAAATTTTCAACAAAAGAGAGTTTATATCCTAAATAAGTAAACTCATTAACTCTCTCTAAAATTTTGTTATTTAAACAAATTTTGCTTGGTATTGGGGATTTTCCACAAAAGGCCATTATTTTAATTTTATTGGTAGATATTTCCATTGAATATTTCTGGGCTATCAAATTTAAATTATGGAAATTAGCTTAGGAAATTCTACAGTCATATTATTCATAAAATATGATTTTCTTCAAAATATTGATTTTAATTGCTTCTTCTACTATAATATATCCACTCTTCAATTACAAAAAAATGGAAGAAATATATCTATTAGTAACTAATTTAATTCTGTACATCAGTGCGATACCAATTACGCTATTCGAGCAGCGATAAGAACATGAACATTTCTTTCCATTTATACAATTCCCGTTCATCCAAAGGCTAATAGCTGTCACTATCCTCATGCCAACTAATGTCATCTATTCAAAAGTATTTTTATTGAGAAATTATACATTACTTTTTAGCGGTAAAGCTTCATATTTTTTTTATGTTTTATTAAAATTAATATTTTCCAATCCTGGATAGAAACTAATTTAAGAAAGAAAAATTGACGCTCAAACAGGGGAACATCAAAAAAAAATAATCTACTGGTAAGTTAATGTACACACTTAGACAAAAAAGAACTTCGTGAGCACTCGCAGAAGCCGTATTCACATCAATACGTATTCAGTAATTGTACTGGGTTGTTTGCTAGTTAACGCAGAGCACACTCAAGCAACATGAAAGAAAGAGCTTGGCTTAGTGTGTTTCCATGGTTGAGAGGTTTAACAGACATCATCTGCGTTTGTAACCTCATGGGTTCGATTCCCGTTCTACTTTTTTTTTAACTGAATGTTAGAATAGCATTTCGCCTGTAATATAGTTTCATATTTAATTTTATAGTTGAGTTTTATGGCTTTAATGCACACACAAAAACATAAATTAAAACCTTCTTCTAATAAATAAACGAGGAAAGAAAATAATATCTTCTAAAATTAAAACTTTAACAAAAATAAAATCAGTATGAACCCTCAGCATCTATTACCGCCCTCAATCTGCAGGGCATTGAAATTGCCTCGTGCCTATGTCCTTGTGTGTGCGCTGAGCCATGGTAAAACTCAATAATTATGATTCATTATAAACAAACTTGTTAGAGGCTATATTTAATTAATGTTGGGAAGTAAACATTATGAGGTATAATCATTAAAATTCATCGGAGAACATATTGTTTAAACAACTCACCTCATAGGATTCATGCTTCCATGATATCGCGATTTCAAACATAGTCATGTTCATCATGAGTCGGAGTTATGGCTGATGATGAACATGACTATGTTTGAAATCGCGATATCATGGAAGCATGAATCCTATGAGGTGAGTTGTTTAAACAATATGTTCTCCGATGAATTTTAATAATTGTTAGAGGCTGTTGCATCACAGTCAATTGAATGCAATACATTGAAATTACCTAGAACAGACCCTGAATGTGGTAAATATAATTGTTACAATAACAACATTAACATTGATTTAATTTAAATGTCAAAATAAAATGTTGTATTTAATTCATAAAACATTTTAATACAAATATCACAAAAAAAATGTGAACCTGCGACCTTCATTAACAGAATCAGTGACTGCATGCTTTACCGCTGACCTAACAGGACACGTAGGAGTATCTTCAGTTTATGCCACATAACACAGTAGCTCAGGGACTGCACAATTATGACTAGTTTCCTAGTTTGAACCCAGCGCTGTGCCGAGTAGGACTATAAGAAATGTGCATTCAAGAGATGACTTTTTTTTGTCTAAGAGTATACATCAAAGTTAAATAAAAGAACGGGGCAACTTATGTTTGTATAATTGTAGGTTTTCATGGCCGGTGTCTTGATCTATATGGTTCATCTTCTAGGCTAAATGGCCATGGTTCGGTTTTCTCGAAACTCGATGTTTCATCTACTACTGCAGCAGACCTCATCAGGAGATTCTGCGTCCTCTCTGTGAACTCCTCAACAGTCAGCTGCAGACTGACTGATTCATAAGGCTTCTTTTTCTCTGCATGATAAGTTTCTTGTAGGTGGTTTGGCTTTTCGGAGAATGCAGGACACTTCGTCCCTTATTTCCTCACTTTGATGAATAGGCAGCTATCTTATGCCGGCTTCTACATTGGCTATGATATCCTTGATCGGCACAGTTTTAGGTGTTACAGCAAAATTCTCTCCTTTGATAAGTACCAATATTTTTTCTCCGTTGAGATGCCGGTCTGTCAGATTCACTACCACTCTTGAGTTGGATGGTTTGTTTCTGTTTTTTTTTTGATGGTATTTGCCAGTATGCAGCTGACTGTTGAGGAGTTCACGGATAGCATGCAGAATCTCCTGATATCTACCACAACAGTAGACTAAACGTCGAGTTTCGAGGAAACTGGACCATGGCCATTTAGCCCAGAAGACGAACCAAACAGGGATCAACTTAGGTTTATTAGAAATGTAAGGGTCTAGAGCAGAAGTCCCCAAACTTTTTTGTCTTGAAGATCACATGCCAATTTTTTTTCTATTTTGGGTAGACCCTTGCTATTCTTATATTGAATTTTTACAAATTCATCAACATCAATTGAGTTTCTGACAGCTGACACAGTGCTACTCACTTTGATATGGACTCCTCACAGGTCAGAGTCAACCTCTATGGGTCGATATAGACCACTTGAGGAATGGCTGGTCTAGAGCAAGACTTGTATGTGTAAACAAAATTAACTTGAAGACATTGCTGTAACTTAAATATATTGCAATAATCTGCCATGTTAGAATTAAAAATTGAAGTGTAATTGTTGATAATTGGGAATAGCTACATTCTTCTGATGGATCAATCAGTAATTATTTTTCTCTTCAGAGGCTCTGCTTTATCTACAATCAACTCTCTAGTAAATTTTATTACACTCTTAGTGAAATAAATTGTATTCTTCTTCTTCTTCCTTCTAAGTATTAGGGCAAGGCCTGTTACGATCCTATAGAACATTTTCCCTCCAGCGTTTCATAGGACGGCCTAGAGATCTTCGTCCTCTTGGTATATAATTATAAACAGCTTTAGGGATCCGATTTGAACTCATTCTTTCAAGATGGTGTTTCCAATTTAGTTGGTACTGTTTAATATATTCCAAAATTGGCATGGTCTTCAATTCTTCTAAGATATCAGTGTTTTTTTTCCGATCCCATCTGGTGTAACCCACTGTTCTGCGCATGAATCTCATTTCACAAGCCGTTATTCTGCTTTTATGTTGTCTTTTTAGTGTCCATGCTTCACTACCATAGGTCAACACTGGTCTAGCCAAAGTGTTATATAAACGTAATCTGGTGCTTTTTTGTACAAGGGATGGTTTCATAAATTGATTAATAATTCCCAGACTTTTATTATAACTAATAATTTTTTCAGGGATATCCTTTTCGTCCCAGATAGAGAGATAATATCCAAGGTATTTAAATTGATTAGATCTATCTAAAATTTTATTCTGGAGACAGATTTTACTTTGTATGGGGTCCTTCCCATGAAATTCCATAATTTTAGTTTTGTTAATTGATATTTCCATATTAAATTTGGCACCTATTTTTTGTAAATTATAAATTGATAGTTGCAAATCATTTTCGGAAAGTGCCAGAAGAGCTAAATCCTCTGCAAAAAAATAGCATCAAGTTTGAGGTTCCTATTGATGGGTATATATCCCCATTGTGTTTTCCTCCATTCATTTATTATTCTATTCATATATATAATGAAAAGCACCGGTGAAAGTCCACATTCCTGTCTTACTCCAGTGTTGATCTTTTTCCAAGAAGATAGTTTGCCATCTTGTTTAACAGAGATTTCATTATCTTTATAGATGTTGAAGAGAAAAGCACAAGGAATTCAATATAGAAATTCATATTGCCTTTGTTGACTTCATAAAGGCTTTTGACAAAGTAGACAAAAATATATTATTACAAATAAATTGTATTTAAATAGTTAAATAGGACTTTGATGAGCTTTACCCAATGTTCTGATTCTGGAACTTGGAGTATCTTGCCAGCTCATTCATTTTGAACTTTATTGTACATATGAAGAGTATAATTTCAAAATGTATTAAATAACGAAATGATGGTTGATAGCCTTTGTCACTCTCGGGAATTAAAATTTATAAGAGAAAAGTTTACATTTAGATTAGAAGCCTAGGATAGCTTAATGGCAAGGGCATTAGTGTATAAAGCTATAGGTCCTGGGTTCAAACCTTAGTCTAGGCACATATTTTTCTCTTCATATAGGCCTATAATTTGTCCATCAGTGAGAAATGTTAAACTTATGATAAAAACATCAAAAGAAGCTCTACTTGCTTTATAAAGTAATGTTAAAATTTCCTTTAAAAGTCTTCTTAAATAAAAAAGCCACCATTTGCATGTTCATAGCCTTCGGCACTCTCAAGAATTGAAATGTATAAGAGAAAATTTTGCTTTTAGATTGGAGGCCTAGGATACCTCAGTGGCAAGAATATAAAGCAAGTGAATATAAAGCTGAAGGTCCTAGGTTCAAACCCCAGTCTAAGCATATCTTTTTGTCTTCAAAAAATTACTTACCATAAGTTGAAACTAGAAAAAATAAATTTAACACATATGTGATAATACAGTATTATAATTTCTAAAAAAAAAAATTATGTTTAATAAAAGCTTGGATGTATTTTAAATATGGTATAACATATTTTGAAAATATAAGCCTATTCCAAATAAAATTGTTATATCTAGATATGTCAAGTACTGGTATACACAATTTTCATTCTTTGATTCAATTAAATACAAACATAATATTTATGTAAAATCAGAGCTTGTTATGTTTTAAATTAATAATTTATAGAATACATTTTTATGTAACAAAAATATTTCAACATTAAAAAGCAGAATAATTAAGTGAACCAGTCTCCAAGATATCTGATATAAAATCAGAACTCAATATATTTTGGACTTCGCTTGAAACTGTGGTTTCGTGAAAAGCACTAAATTTATGAGGTGAGTTTTCAAAAAATGTTCTCTGATGAATTTAAATGATTATATTTCTCTACATTAATTTAATATATTTTGGACTATTTATTGTTATCTGTATAATAACCTTTGTTCTCAAACAAACATTTCAGTATGAGTAGTGATAATCTCAGTTGAATATGAGGTAAGATGTAAAAAAATGACTCATTAATTTACAAATTAAGAACCTCATAATGTTATTTCCCATATTTAACTATGAAGAAACATTTTAGTATTAAAGGTTGATGCAAAATAATATGGCAAGATCAGTCAAAACATTTGCATTTCATTATATGAAGCCATTTCAAACTAAATTTCAACCCTGAGGGGCATTTACAATAATACTTCTCGTATATTTAATGCTTCAGACAGAATGTTTATAATATTTGAGGAATGAAAAAGAGGTAAAGGGGACTATTTATATGTGTAAAGATCTCGTTTCAGTATTCATCTACTAGTGATAGTGATAAAAATAGGTTGTAGAAGAATCAGTTATTCTCTGTGCCACTATCTCCCATTTGTGTTTGCACTTTGCAACATTGTTATTAAAAAATGTATTCATTGGAGCAGTTGGAGTAAATCTGTACTTTTCACTTACTTTAAACAGTTGCTCATTTCCTGGAAGGATCAAATAGCTTGGACTATTTCGTTGGCATATATTTACCTCTGACATATAAACTAATTTTTCAATATTATGTACGAGTGCTGTTAATCCATTTTCAGAAAATTGCTTTACTAGTGTTATTAACTGATTCATTATTTTCCAATCTGTTGAAAACAAATTATATTTTGTAATTTTATGTGATTACTTTCTACTTGATTTATTATACTTGCAGTATATAAAAAGTTATAAGATTATAAAATTATGTACATTAAATATAGTCTCCTCAAGTATTGAAATAACACAGGTCAACATGATTTTTGTCTCATGACTACCAATAGTTGTACTTAATGCAGTTTTTTATCATGTTTTCAAATATGTATTCGGAATTTCTCCATCACCCACATTTTTTTTTAATTTCAATTTCAATTAATGGATTTAAATAATAATTTTTTTAATAAACATTTTTTTGTCCATTTGTCCATTGTAAAATAAAACAGGGAACACTTTCAGGAGATTTCAGCTGTGGAAAAGAGATATCAAGGCAAATGGAATCATAATATGCTGGCCCATTTTTGTTAGACCATCAAGAGAGATGCTCCACAGGCAAACTATAGCAGAAAATAGTCATTTCTTACTTTCTAGGTGAGTCCGAATGTTCGAATGTTGTGTAGTTACGAATGTAGAAAATATTAAAGTGTTTGAAATTATAAATTCCTGTCTCTCGGAAACTTTGATAATGGAGAGAAACCGATATCGTATTTGAATTCAGGAGAAAAGATACTATCAGAATCACATATTTTTCTTTCTGAGACAAAAAAAAAAGTTTATTTTTTGTTGCTCAGTGTCATTAAAACATTGTAGGCCTTTCGGGACCAGTCCTGTTCCTTGGAGTTAAGCAAGCTTCCTATAATATGAGTACCAGGAACTTTACTGAGGAATAAAGCTGGGTGGAGCATAGAGATAACCACCCTACCTCCTCCTTGCTAAGAATCACGGATCCTAGCATGAGTATGGAACTGTGGAAATCACGGAGTTTTAAGAGGTAAGATGTAAAAAGATTTCTCTGATTTGTGCTATAAATTACCTCATAGTGTTACTTCCTATCACATTTTTATTAAAAGTGCCTATGGATATCCATGAGTTGTTAAAGGAGTGTTTTTATAGCACCTAGGATTGACAAAGACATGACAGTCCAATAGCAATTTGTCTCTTGGATGGGATGGTCCACTTGTGCTTTTTGTCAGGAGTTGACTGTATGCCAGCACTGATGTTACCTTTTTTCTTCTCTTCATCATCATGCCTCACACAACACACTTAAAGCCCAACATACACTCATCCTACACTCCTGACTGTAGACAATATAAGTATACATCACCTACATAACATGGTTTGCCAAATGATCCATAGATTCAAAATGTCGTGTTATGCATCAAACAGCAGAACTTGAACTTGAAGAACAAATGTGCAATGGGTAGCATGGGAACACACAATGTCTTTTGGAAGATAGTCTTTTAGGAAAAAAATCCATAAATTATTAGAAATTAATAAACTGTCAATATAGTAAATGAGAGAAAAATAAAATTCAGAAGAATACAGTTTTTTCAATGTGGACTAGGATCACAGATAGATAAAGAATATGTTCTACTGTACACAAAATGTTGTAGTAAAAAATATTAATGCCTCTTTAGTTGTATTAAATAGTATAATGAGTTAATTGGACGATGTTATGCATCAACAGATTAAGCACCTTTTTTTTTTTTAAATTAAGATTTTGATGTTGTCTGTTGCTCTGGCTCATGAAGTAAGTGTATGCACACTTTTAGCACCAAATCTTTAAATAAGCCTTATTATTATAGAAAAATGTAAATGCCATCAGTCCTATCAGAGATTCTATGTTTTGCTGCAAATGGCTATGAAACCAAATCTTCATAAATACTAATCTAAATTTTGCATCATGCAGCCAAGGGCCAAATATTCCTGCTCTTAGATTGTTGATGCATAACTGTCAAACAAGGAAAATAATTTGCAATATCCAGTATTGTTAGTTTGATGCTACAATAAATAGTGAAGATTGACTTATATTTTAAACATATTTTTCTCAAAACTTACATAATGGCACATAGCTGTTTGATGCATAACACCATCCAATTAGCCTTTGGAAATAAATAAATGAACTCAAACCTGGGTTATTAGAATGAAGGAGAAATGCACAGTCAGAATACCACTTATGTTGTATTGTTGCTACCAATTTAGAAATATTTTCCAGCAATATTTTTTCTTTCTTGCTTTCAGTAGAATTGTTAACACCATTATCAAATTCATCAAGAAAAAATCCTTTTATTTCTTCTGATGTGTCTTTCATCCACTCTGGTTTTCCCCAGTTTGAAATAACCATATCCATGTCAGGTGGAAAATCTAACCACCAGTCATCATCATATTCTATAATTGGTATTTCTTTATCTTCAATTTCAGACACAGATGTTTTTGACATGGTCAAGATTTCATCGTTGAATTCTGGTAACAAATCAGATCTAATTTTATTCTGTTTAAACTTTATATTGTTTGATTCTGAATTTATAATTTCTACAGCTGAAATGCTTCTATTGGTGTTGGCAAAATAAAATATAGTTAGACATAGACATGTTCTTTTCATGCCCATGGTTTTCATGTGTACTGTATGTCTATTCCAGATTTTTTGTGACTTTACATAGCACTTCTATATGTATGTGACAAATCATGATAGATATTTTATTCATGACATTATAATTGCAGTAGTTGTATGCTGTATTGACAGATCTGTCCATATTCATATGATTGAACTGGTTTCTACCTGTTCCTTGCCTTGATCAATCTAACTCAATTAAACAGATAATGGTCATTTGTACACACAAAAATCTAAGACTTTTATCAATTTTCATATTAACTTACAGTAAGAGTAGAGCCTTTACTGCCATTTTTTTATACTTTGATCATTGTATATTCTTGCTACAGTTCTCCTTAAATTCTTTTATAATACATGATTATGGGACAGATTCCTCTAAATGGACTACGGTACTGCCAAATTCTTAAAGTTTCAAGACCATAATTATTTATTTATTTTGAAATGGCTAAAATTTAAGAGTCCACCACTGTCTTGGTGTTTCCTCATAATGCAGTAGGTCTGGGTTCGATCTTTGGTTGGAATAAGTTTCCTGGAAGAGGTTTCTTGGGGTTTTTTTTCACCTTTAAGACAAATGCAAGGAAACTTTAAAAGCCCAAATTGTCCCTAAACACTTTGGCCATCATAATCATATTTGCTTTATTTAGTATGAATGAATGAATGATGTATCTTACCTTAAATGGTTCATGCTGTCTGAGAGATAGCCTATATTGAGCTGAACCCTCATTTGGGGAGGCCCTCTATGTCCTTATGTCCTTATGTAGTCAAAAAATTATGTATATTGCCACTAATTGTCATGATGTTAGTATTTACATTGTTTTGGTATAATAAAACAATTCAGTTGATCATGTATATCTACGGGGGCACGCCGTAGCGTAGTGGTTAAGGCACTGCGCTACAAGCCGGAAGGTTAAGGGTTCGAGCCCGATGAGGTCAGGATTTTTAAACTGACCCAAACCTTCTGGCGGCACTATGACCCTGGGGTCGACTCAGCCTCTAACGGAAATGAGTACCAGACGCTTGTTCTGGGGGTAAAGGCGGCCGTCACGCAGGGCTGACAACCCGGCTAACATCAAGTGCCGATTGTCCAGAAAAGTGGGAGCCCCAACCTCCTACTATCCCAAGGGCCTCCTGAGGCCTGTACTTTACTTTTTTTTTATGTATATCTACATAATAACTTTATTTAATTCTATAAACTCTTCCTGACATTACATTAATAAATTGCTATAATAATTGATATCATTTTACAGTCTCTAACGAAGTTTCTTCTCTTTCACAGCTCACTGTGTCACTGTCAATTCACAACTGACTCGCTCTCATCTCTGGCAATCATTTATACAGGCCAGTGACAGAAATTTCTTGGCTCCCGATCAAGATTTTTCCAATATGGAAATTTCTTGCATCAATCTTACCTGAGAGGGGAAGCCACATTGGTGCCAATTTTAAATTCATAATATTTCAAAATCACCTTACTTATAAAATATATAAACAAGCTTATCCCTATCTATATTAAACTAAACTCAAAAATCAATTAATAATAAAAAGATTAAAATAAGGTTTTAAATTGAATTCTTTTCCCATAAAATTTGTGCGGATCTTTCGACTTGTGAGTCAGCGACTCACAAATCTATTTCACTAATGCAAAACCACTATTCTCACCTTTGCCAGTGAAGTTTAAATCCGCTATTATGATGCATCGCAATATGATCCTGAGTTTAAACATCCTTTCATGACAAGTTGTGTCACTGAGTTCAGATTGCATGTAAAAGTAGATGGGATACGTAAATGTACCTAAAAGAGTGTACCGAAATCACTTTTTCGGTATGTAACAACTACATCATCGTGTCTTCCCTCTACAGTGATGTTATAGAACAGTAGCCAAATTCCTGTCTTCGTTGTCTTCTTTCCTACGTACCTCCCCCTTCCTTCTTTATGCGCTGCGTGTGACTGCGCATCTTCCCCTCGTTATCGAAAGCCTCAAATAAGCTGTGCAAGTTATTATCAGGGTCATCATCAACTTTGGGATCGTCGTGGTTAGGTCAACTGTAGCTCGTGGGTGCTGTTTGGTTTCATCAGTCCCACAAGCCAGGGAAGGACAACCAGGACTGTAAACCCTAGCCCTCGGCTGGACTGGATTGTGTGTGTGTGTGTATGAATATTATTATTATTATTATTATTATTATTATTATTATTATTATTATTATTATTATTATTATTATTATTATTGATTTTTTTTATTTATTGATGACCGAGTTTGTTAATTTATTCATATCTTTTAACGGTCAAGAAGATGAATTTTTTGTTAAATTATTTGTATTATCTGACTTATGATTCTCATTAAAAATTACTAATTTTTAGTTAACGTATGTTTACTAATTGCATAGCTAGTCATGTTTGGTATTGATTTATACTCTAAAGCTTTCTCAAGCCAAATTAATCCCCTTTTTCCTTCTAGCTTCCACAATTATAATGCTGTTTAGCATTCAGTACTATATGTTAAATAATTTACAAAGGAAAGGTGGATTAATCTTTGCCTTCTATGGGTCCGGGCAAAGGAATGTGGATATAGTCACTCAAAACTTTCAAACTCAATGTTATAAAAAGGTAGGATCGTGGGGGCGCAAGAGAGAGGTTGAACTAAGAATAAGGAATCATCATCATCAATTACAGTCATGGATTAGACCATTGGCATGTTCTGCTTCAGGATTGAAATTGATCCCTCCATCGCTTCTTAGGTCTTCCTGGGTCTCTTCATCCTGTGGGTCTGTAGTTGAATAACTTCAGAGATAGTCTATTATTTGGCATTCTAAGGAGGTGTTCATGTCAATTATTTTGGTATATTTGGATGGTTTCAGTTATTGCTGGTGTGTTGAGAGCTTTGCGGATATCTTCACTATGCATGTGGACATAAAGCATATAACCTGCTAAAGATCTTAATAACTTCATTTCTGCAGCTATTATTCTATTTAATTTACCTGTAGTAAGAGTCCAGGTTTCAGAGCCATAAAGTAGAGTAGGAAGAATCATTGTTTTATAAAATTTTAGAATTGTATCTGGGCGTACTTTTCGGAGAAGAATGTTTTTTATTGTTCCTATAAGTTTTTAGAATTTGATCAATTTATGTCTATGTCTTTACATGTGTCATAGGAAAGGATAAGAAATAAGGAATTTAATTATCAGTTATCCTAATCTATTTCTTCCTTCCCGGTATCTATTACTCACAGTTCCTGGTTTTAAATCTGGACATTGTATTATATGTTCTTTGTTCATCATTTTTTTCTTCATCACACAGTGGACACACAGGATGTGGTTATATGTTGATATGATGCAAATAGTGTGATAGGCAGTTATATCTGATGACCAGTAGGAAATTAATATCTACTACACTTCTGGGATGGTTCTGATGGTTTCCTTCCATTCATTAGATGCTATCCTGTTTGAAAGATAACGTTGACATATAGTTTAAATGAATTCCTTGATGTACATCTTAAATGTAGAAAAATACATTAGTCTGTTAAGGTCTGAAGTATATTTAAACATTTCTTAGCAAGAGTATGAGCAACCTTATTGCCATTCAATATGTGCGGACTGTTAAAGACAAACATGTTTATTCATGGATTTAGCTGTTTGTATAGACTCCAGCGCACTGTAATTTAAACTGTAGTAGGAGATTCTAGACTGCCTTGTTAATTTTTTTCTGACTTAGCTGCTGAAGTATTCCTCTGATGACAATTATTGTAGTTACACATGAAATTAGGCTATTGATGACCTGTTTTGGTTTCTTCTAAGTTAGGTTCCGAAGATGTATTTGTGAACATCAGTTTGCCATTAACTTTTATAAGATTCATGATGTGTTCCGTTGAGGTTTATTCAAAATTAATATAAAATTATAGAATATTCACCTGAAAGGTCCGTCTCCTCAACTTAATTATCAATATCAATAAAGCAAAATTACTTCCAATTTAACAATGAACTATTTATTCAAGAAGACGGGATCCCAATGGGGAGTCCTACATCTGGAATAATGGCAAAAATCTTCCTACAAGAACTGGAAAATAAACATTTTGAGGAACTAATACACAAATTCAACATAAAACTAATAACACGATATGTCGATGATGTACTAGTAATATATAAAAATGAAAACAGAAAAGAAAAAGAAATACTACAAGACTTAAACAACATGCATGAAAAAATCACTTTCACCGAAGAAATAGAAGTTAACAACAGCATAAGCTACTTAGATTTGTCTATAACCAAAAATCTACACAACAATAAACTAGAAATCGGTATCTACCAGAAACCCACAAACAATGCTCTGGCCATAAACAAAAATTCTACACACCCTTTTCAACAGAAAATTAGTACATTTAATAGCTTAGTCAGTAGAATGTTGAAACTCCCATTAAGCAAAGACAATTATATCCAAGAACTCAACTACATTAAGTATATGGCAAAAATCAATGGCTATAATGAAGAATTCATAGATAAGCTCGTAAAAAAACAAAAAAGGAAGAACAACATAACCAACATAACTAAACTAGAAAAAGAATCTGACAACAACAAGAAAACATGGATAACACTTACATACACAGGAAAAGAAACGACAAAATTAGCCAATGCACTAAAGAAAGCCGATAAAAACGTAAAAATAGCATACAGAACCAATAACAAATTTAACGACATAATAAACAATAACATTGAAGAAAATAACATTTTCAACAACAAAGGAGTTTATAAACTGACATATAAGGACTGCAACAAATTTTATATAGGAAGGACAAACAGGAGTTTTAACATCAGATTCAAAGAACATTTTCGAGACTTCATTCACGCAGAAGGTAAGTCAAGCTATGCAAAACACGTTATCCATGAAGGACATCGCATGTTAAATATTGAAAACACTCTAACAGTAATGCACAGAGAAAATAATCCAGCGAAGATAAACGTACTCGAAGAGATGGAAATCATGAAAGCAGCTCACAACGACAGCCTGATAAACGAAAACGAACCCAATACATGCAACCCCCTCTACCAGATCTTCAGTGAAACACCAGTTTTGAATCCTACCGATGATGGGACAAGTCCCGAAAGCGCAACAGTTAAATGATAATTAAGTTGAGGAGACGGACCTTTCAGGTGAATATTCTATAATTTTATATTAAGTTTGCCATTGTCCATGAGATTGGTATTAGAGCATTTCTCAAGGTATCATAACTGCTGCCATTCGAGATACATGTAGAAACCATTTATATATGGAGATTTCTCCTCCAGTAGTTCAATATCAAGTTAGATTTAACAACTCACCTCATAATTGTAGATTTCTTGAAGATTTTTTCGATACATCTTTGTATAATTTTTAATTCCATCTAAAATTGATGCAAAGATGTATCAAAACTAGTCTTCAACAAATCTACAATTTGGAGATGAGTTGTTAGATCTAACTCTATTAATTAAAATAAACCTCATAGTGTCACTTCCTATTAAAATATTAATCCATATTGAGTTCTTGCAGAATTTTATCATTCCTCTTACGGTCCTGTTGTTTATGGTAGTTATCTCAATTCAGCAGCTTTTATCCTGTTGATAATTTTTTTCTTTATTAGAACCCAAATGTAATTTGTATAGGAGAAAATTGCATTAGTTTTACAAATTTTTATCCTGGAATGTTTTGTTATCAGTACATAAGAGTAGAATTCAGCAGTCCTAATACACAAATTTGGTAATTTTCTTATAGTATATTGCAATACGAGTGTGGTAAACACTTGATACAGATCGCCGAGATTCTGTTATGTATTTACCACATGAGTATTACATACTATTTTTTGCACTATGTGTATTTATTTCAGTAATTAAGATCCATCCATAGTAATTCTGCCTGAAAGCAGGTCCTTCACTGCAATCATAGCATTTTCATGCTATGCTTGCAGCTTTATTAGGGAATTGTAGGTGTGGTAGCTTCCCGTTGCTTTCCACACCGGTGAAGGATGATGATGATAATGATAAGGATGATGATGGCCATATGATTTTGGGGACTGTTTGGGCCTTAAAGTTTTCCTGACATTTGTCTTACAGGTGAAGAAAAACCCAGATGAAAACCTCACCCACAAAAAACTGCCCCAATCAGGGATCGAACCTGGGCCTGCTGCGTGACAAGGCAGCATGCTACCTCGAGACCACAGCAGTGGACTGTAATTAAGATATTAACTAAAATATTAATAAATATAATTGATACTAGTAAAATTCATGGTGATTTTCCGTTGAGGTATTAGTTCACAGTAATATAATGTACGGTTAAAAACTATAATATAGTTACCTTGTAGGTCCGTCTCCTCAACTTAAGTTCTTTTAAAACTCTGTAGGCCTTTCGGGACTAGTCCCATCATCAGCAGAATGCATTAGGTCCGTTCTTGTTGACCCTTGTTGAAGTGCTTCAACAAGGGTCAACAAGAACGGACCTAATGCATTCTGCTGATGATGGGACTAGTCCCGAAAGGCCTACAGAGTTTTAAAAGAACTTAAGTTGAGGAGACGGACCTACAAGGTAACTATATTATAGTTTTTAACCGTACATTATATTACTGTGAATATAATTGAAGATAAATATTGGATCTCAGAAGGTGAATCGGCTATATGTGTTGCTATGGAAAAATAATAAGTATTGTTGGTCATGTCGCCATCATTTATTTATTAAAACTGTAAAACCAATTTGATTTGGGATTTATTTCTGATTATGGAGAAAGTTTTAAACGATGTGTGCTGTGATGATGAAATAAAAGAGGCGTGGAAAGCTGGATGTGATGAAATTAATACAAATTGCAGTATCACTATCAATTCATAGTTAAATATGGAAAATAACATTATGAAGTTCTTAATTCATCATAATGTCAGTTGAAAATGAGAGAGATGGTTCTCTTGAAAACTAGCTCTCATGTTTAAAAAAAAACATGAAATATGAGGTAAGATGTAAAAACGACTCATTCATTTATGAATCACTATCAATATTTGAAAATAAATGTTTTTACTTACCACACTAGTGCTTTTAGTCATTTTTAAAGTATTGAGATTTCTTTTGTTTTCATAGCAACCAAGATTGTATGCGGGAGTATCAAATTACATTGCACATCAACAATAACAGTAAGTATACAATATTAGTTACATAGTGCAAAAAATATATTTAAGCTATAAGTGTTAATATAACTTACTTTTTAGTAGACCTCAAACTTTTACAAATTCCTACTGGTATTTAATTCCTTGAGGGTAAATAAAAACATATTATAGATATTTATATTCATGAAAATTAATCAAATAGGAAGTTTTTTATTTTACTTAAAATTGTATTTGGTCCTAATTTTTTTTATTTTCCTCCTAAAACTGCTTAGAATTCATGTTTCAATACAAGTATATCACCATCAGTCAGAATACTATTTTTCATTGTTCCCTGCTCGTACTTATGTCCTACTCTTCTGGATCAAAATTTTTGCTTTTTAAACATTATATAGGGCCTATATAAAAATGAAGTACATATGTATGTCTATCCTTTATAAACTTCTAAACCATTCAACCGATCTTCGTGAAAATATGTATATACAGGGTTTCAGATGTGGCAAGTGTTTATCCATTATTTATTACGTTCTAAAATCATTAGTTGTAGGAGTTCACCTGAAACAAAAATTAAAAATTTGCTCTAGTGATCGCAATATTCAGTTTTTCACAACAAAACTTGGAATATCATATTAAAATAAACTGAGGTATGTACTATCAAAAAACCAGCGAAATCCGACTGTTAGAAGTGGGAGTTTACTTGAAATCCGAAATTTAAAAAAAAGTGCCTAAACAACTGGACCAATTTTGATGAAATTTTTGTGTGTTTGAATGGGTCCCTGGATAGCTTATATTCACAATTGGATTCTCTAAAACCATTAGGTATAGGATTTCACCTGAAGTGAAATTTAAAAAAAAATCGCTCTAGCAGTCACAATTTCCGATGGTTCACAATGAAAGTCAGTATGTCCTATTAAAATAAACTGAGGTAGGTATTGTCAAAAAATGAGCGAAATCCGACAATTAGAAGTGGAGGTTTACTTGAAATTAAAAACTACCTAAGCGACATTCACTGATTTTTATGAATTTTTTTGTGTTTGTTTGAATCGGTCTATGGATGTTTTAGATTCACAATTGGACCCTGTAAAACCATTAGGTTCACATGAAGTGAAAATTTAAAAATTGCTGTAGCAGTCACAATTTTCGATGTTTCACAAGGAAACCCAGTATATCCTATTAAAATAAACCAAGATAGATATTATCCAAAAGTAAGAGGAATTAGAAGTGGAAGTGTACTTGAAATCCGTAATTAAAAACAGCCTAAACAACTGGATCGATTTTGATGAAATTTTGTGTGTGTGTTTGAGTGGGTGTCTGGATGGTTTTGTTTCACAATTTGACCCAGTAGAGGGTGCTGTGATCGAGTAATAGGATTTTTTTATGTCAGATGTGTAGTCATCTGCATTACCGACATATTCCATGTGATAACAATGTGATGTCATAATGCACACTTCTTGGGCCACAACAGATGGCATAACCAATTTTAAATTCATAATATTTCAATAACTCTTACTTATAAAATATAGATAAGCTTATCCGTACATATATTAAACTAAACTCAAAAATCAATTAATAATTAAAAGATTAAAGGAAAGTTTTAAATTAAATTCTTTTCCCATAAAACTAGATATCCTATTTGTCGCAGTGAGGAGTTTTCTTGCAAACTTATTAATTACTGAATTTTATGGTAAAAACTTAACTTATATTTTTGTTGTCCGGCGTAACTTATATTTTTGTCGTCTGGCCATGACATAAGAATTGAATGTTCGGTCAAGACAACATTTGCCGGGTCCACTAGTATCTTATAATTTCTGAATATCTTAATATATAAAACGTTTGTCCGCGATGGAATCCTAAATTACTGAACCGATTTTAATAAAAGTTTGCACACTGATTGCTGTTTGATCCAACTTGAGACCTAAGGTTGTTTATAACTAAATTTATAGTCGCATTATTTTTTATTGCAAATTATTTGTTTATTATTTAACAAAGAGAGATAATTATCTGTGAGTTCCATTGATTCTAACAGATGACGGTGTAAGGTAATTGGTTTATTATTTAACCAGGTGGCTGTGCTTTTTGTTGCAACCGCGAATTTCAATTGAATTACAAATATTGATTATTTCATAATTTAAGTGTGTTCAGTGTTTATTTTATTTTCAATATATTGATAATAATATTAATTTTGTGTGTAAATATTAGTTTTAAGTAATCTGGCTGAAAGACAGCAACTTAATTTAAATTTAACTGGACCGAGAAGGGACATTGAACAATATGGCGAATCAGTTCTAGAGACCATGAATGATAAGATATCAAGTGAATTTCCGCAAATTGGTATAGGCTATGTGACATAAATCTTCCATTTAAGAAGAATCAATTTAAAAACATATGAAGGTCCTAAGGAACAGACTAACAGAACTGTAAGTAAGTCTGTTAGTTATAATAATATGCCTAATATTGCAGAAACAATCTCCATGCCTCAGTTAAATGAAAAACAAGATGACTATAATATATTACAAGATGATATTACTATACAGAGACTTTTTGATGATGATGAGAATCCAAACGGGCAACAAGTTCGTAGAAAAAAACGAAAGTATAATGAAATCAACAAGCCTCCTCAAAATATTCCATCAATAAATGTATATAATCCTTATGATATAATTATGGATGATACTGAGAATGCAGACAACATAAATTCATCTCAATCAACAAAACCACTTCCACATAAACCACCACCCATATATAACATACCAGAACTAAAAAATTGTGTAAAACAAAAACTTTCTGATTTATATTTCTCACTTAGTTTACTACAACATAATTTAACATATACCCTAGCCACAGCAACGCATGGCCGGGACTTCTATATATATATAAAACAAAGTCGGATTAGTTACACTATTTATAACTCAAGAACGGCTGGACCGATTTTTATGATCTTTGATTTGTTGGATTTGTTTCCGCCTCGAATAGCAGATAACTATTAAAACATCGGAAAAATTAACGTAAAAATATTTAAAGGCAATACGACTTTCGCCGGGCCAGCTAGTTATATATATGTGAAAAATATTCTGATTCAATTTCAATATAATTTGCAGGATTTTTTAAAGAAATATATTGTTTATCTAACTTCAAATGAAATGACTGGTGAAAACCTAGAGTACTATTTTAAAACAAATATTATTTCTTAATTGATTCTTCTATAATTTGAAAATACTTGTAGAAATTAGGAAAAATGTTTTTGAAATAGTGTGCTGCTAATTATGGATACTATTTCAATGTTCATCCTATTAAAAGTAAATTTAATTTAAAAGTTATTAGTGGCACCTTTTAAATTTTAATTCCTAGGTTATATTATACAGGGGATGATTGGAAGAAATTAGCTCAGGGTAGGAATGTATGGAAAGCTTATGTCTGCATGACATTGAACCTATAGGTTCGATAGTGCCAGTGAGTTAAATAGTTTGATTTTATACTTTCGTGACACATAGCCCAAACTGTTGAGACATACTTATTAGAAAAGTTCATGCCACAGAGTAATAGGATACATGGTGGTATGAGCCGCTGTGATGTAAGAACTTTTCCCATGAAATTTGGGCCAGTGTTTGAGACTGGTGCCCACACAGCACAGTGAGGAATTTGGAAAGTTAGAATAAGTAGTGGTTTCAGTTTGAGAAAACAAGCTTTAATGGCTAGATGATCAATTGTGCTGACTACATTTCATTCAAGTATTGACTGTAAATCTCCATTTCTTCAATTGGCTCATGGTTGTGAGGTCAACGCCAGTTGGTAGGCAGGATATTTTAGACATGTCATACTAAGGAATTTTATTGATGAATCAGACAGTAATATGTACTTTGGCCATGCAAACTAAAGATCTATTATTTTAATTATACCTCATTAATTTAATCACTTTTTTATACAACATGTCAGTTGATTAATAGGTAAATGTGAGGTATAATTATGATGAAAAAAAATCTTCCCCTATATAGTAATTATCTCTGTGACAAATTTTTCCTAGAATGATATTTAACAGAATAATTAATATCAAAATAAATTTTATGGATTGGGGAGCTATTTTATGTGACTTTTAAATTTGGAGCTCACATGACTTTATTCTTTATATATGTGGAATAACTAACTAAACTAATTAACTCACTGGCACTATCGAACCCATAGGTTCATGGCTGCACGGACATAAGCTCTCCATATATCCCTATCCTGAGTCAATGTTTTCCAATCATCCCCTGTATAATCTACTTCCCTCAAATCATAGTTAATGTTATTCCCCCACCTCATTCTTGGTCTACCAACTGGGTGTTTTCCCTCTGGTTTTCCTACAAGAAGCTTCCATGTACGTCTTTCATTCCCCATTCATGCCACATGTCCTGCCCATTGCAGTCTATGAGACTTAACTGTTCTTATTATATCTGGCTTCCTATAAAGACCATGTAATTCACTATTATGCAGTCTTCTCCATTCACCTGTCTGTTCATCTCTCTTTGGTCCAAAAATTTTCCTAAGAATTTTATTCCCAAATACTCATAATCTCCTTTCCTCCCTTAAAGTAAGAGTCCATGTTTTTGCATCCATATATTATAACTGGTAGAATAATAGTTTTATATATTTTCAGTTTAACGTTTTTTGAAAGGAGTTGGGAAGTCAAGAGTCTCTGTAATGCATAATAACATGCATTTCCAGAATTAAGTGTATGTTTAATTTCCTTGTGCATCTCATTCCTGTTTGTAATTATTGTTCCTAGGTATTTGAATTCAGCCTCTTCCTCAAAATTTCCCTCATTTGTCATGAGCTGTCCATTTCCATTATGTAATGTATTTTTATGTGTGACCATATATTTAGTTTTATTGATAATTACTTCCAGTCCCAATTTCTTATTGTTAATCAGTAGTGTGTACGTGTTGTCCTTTAGTATCTCCTCGCTATCAGCCAATAGTACTACATCATCAGCATAAACCAACAACTTATTAATACCATTGAGTTGTAGGCTTTCCTCATCCTCTAAAGATTTGATGGCATGCTCTAGTACAAAATTAAATAGTAGAGAAGATAGTGCATCTCCTTGCTTCAACCCATTGTGGATTTCAAAAGTATCTGAAAATTGTTTGCCTACACGCACCCTACTCTTTGTGCCATTTAGACACATTTGTATAAGTCTAACAGAATACTGTGGAATGCACATATTAATTTTACTGTGCATCATGCTTAAATAAATTTTAAAAATATTATACTGGAAACTTCTTTTAGGAAAAGCAGAGGGAAAAATGCTCAGTTGGTAAAACAAATATGAGGTGGGAGAATAACATTAATCATGATCTGAGGGAAGTAGGTATACAGAAGATGATTGGAAAACGTTAGCTCAGGATAGGGATGTTTGGAGAGCTTATGTCCTTGTGACCATGAACCTATGGGTTCGATAGTTTCAGTGAGTTAGAGTTAGATTATTATACAGGATAATTCGGAATTTCTGTTTCACAGTTCTATGGGTTAATACTTTTAAGTAATTTTATTCTCTCTTAAAATTACTATACAGTAAAAGCTCCTTATTCACGGATGCATTTTCATTATTTGCAGATTAAAAAATTGCGACACAGTTCCTGTATTCATGACTAAAAATTTCTTTATTCGTAGATCCAGTCGGTATATTAGAAGAATTAGTATCTTTATTAATGCGTCTGCAACTTTTTTTTATAGCAGGCACGTGCCAAGGTGGCTTTTACAAAGTGAGCAAATGGACAAATAAATATCAAAGTAAAACAAACCTTATTTTCACTAAGCCTAAAGTTTGTTGTTAAAAGCCACCACCATATTTCATGTGCCGCTGTATATGTTTATAAATTCTGCCCTCGCCCGATCGGTGTTTTATTGTTTCAACTTGTCATTCATTGCAATAATTTTGATAACACCTGTCTCTTCTGCTTTGTTCCCAATTTATAATTTCTAGTAAAAGGAAAGAAAAATTAGTTCCGAAGCAGAAAAAAGTAGTGTTGCTGCTTAAATTAAAAATAGAAATGCTTGACCGTTTACGTATTGGTGAGTTGTTTGCATCCATATCACGCTGTTTCAGTGCTAATGAATCAACTGTAGGATTCATCAAGAAATCTGAAGATAAAATAAGGAATTCTATCGCTGAATTTACAGCAGAACATGAATCAGAATTGAAAGACCTTTTAAAAGCAGCAAAACAGGAAAAAATTTCTGAATTCTTTAAGCCCTTGCCTAAGACTGACAATAATAACACTGGTCAACAGTGGTTTTGTTGCCCTTGATATAAGATTAATTTCGGATATATTTATGCTCACAATTCATGAAACTATCAATGATTTTGGAAGATTTGCTCTGGTTTTTTTTTTTAATCTTTATTTTCATTTTACACTACAAAAATCGGAAAATATGAAAAAAACATAACATATATTTATAATGTCAATTGTTTTTTGAAAAATTAGTATGCACTGACGTAAATAGAAAGAAAAATATTGAAAATCCATGTTATACTTCAGTGAAATACCTTTTATAAGATTTTCTTCTATAATTTTTAGGGGACAATCCATCATGTGATGGTCCCATCTACCCTGATACCTTTCCTCCATTACTTTTAGATCCTAGTGAAAGTGCACTCCCTGTTCATCACTATAATTTCCTAAATTATCCGGAAATCTATCCAGGAGACTGTGGAGAAAGTGTAACTTTATACTCATATTTGCTCCCAAAATCTTGAAGCGTATCAACATGTTTTGCACAATTTCTTTATAATTTGGTGCTTTATAGTTACCTAGGAAATTTTCTACTACCAATACAAAACCCTTCCAAGCTTCACTTTCCAGAACAGTCATAACTTTGATAAAATTTGCATCTTTCATCAATTGCCAAATTTGAGGACCATCAAATATTCTGCCTTTTAACTTTTACATACAGAGCTTAGGAAATTTTCTACAAATGTATTTGAAACATTTTCCTTCCTTGTCCAACGCTTTGACGAATTGTTTTATCATATCCAGATACATGTCATGAGTACTTTAATTTTGTCAAATAACTGAGATCACGGCCGATGTGCGGAGTGAGGGATGTGAGAGTGGGGATCAAGTGATATTTGTATATGCGAAAAAAATGCACACAAATCAAATCATGACTGGAAACATAAATTTTATTAGTAACAAGCCATTTACTGTTTAAGATATAAGATATACAAAAATTATAAAAACTAGAGCACGTTCAGCACTTTCATGAATATATTCGATAAATTGTGCACTTGAAAACATAGAAATTTGTTGAGATATCCAGGGCAACAATTTTTTTTTTGTAGAGCTGTGTAATTAATAGAAATTGTTCAAAATCTCTAATTAAATTGATTTTATTTTGATAATTTTTATTTTATTTTGGAACCTTGGAACATATCCCCTAGAGGCCTATACCTATACAAATTACCATTCCATATTCACGATTTCTGTATTTGCAGCACATTTATGGAACATATCCCCTGCGAATAAGGAGCTTTTACTGTATATATAAACTTAAAACTATTCCAATTGAGGGTCTTTCCACTTTTCAGCAGTTGCCCTTTTACCAGCCGGCTGCTGGCCCTTCACATCCACATGTGTCAATCACAGAGGTAGATGATCAACAGCCAGTGTAGGGATGACATGTGGTTAGCATGTCGAGTCCCCCAGCCGTTATAGCTGGTTCCTCAACCTGGAGCCGCTACTTATTGTAGCTACCCAATTGCCTCACGATGCTGGGTGGGCACCGGTCCCATACTGGCCGAAATACCATGAGAAAATTTCTTCCCCCATGGAGACTCGAACCAGCACAAGTCCCGTAGCTCTGCGCCAAGGCTTCCTACCTTAACTGCTCGGCTACGGCGCAGGACAACTTAAAACTATAAAATTGTAATTTACCTAAGATCTCAGATAAATTTTTAGCAGATGAATATGATACATGTTCCAAAGAGCCTACTACAAACTTTTTTAAATGAAGTTTTGTTGAGGACAACTGAAATCTCGGGTACAATTTTATAATTTTAACTTTTTCTAAGAGTTGTAGAAACAATTTACAAAGGAACTGTCAACCATTACATGCCGAAACCTACTATGAAATTTCTTCTAGAGAAGTGTTACGATGTACCAAGGCTTGTCCAAAAAATGATCTGCCATTTTTAACTACAATGTATTAAAATCCAGCGCCAAATCTCTCATAAACTATAGAGAAGTAATGCAACTCGTGAATTGATGGATTGGATAAACCTCACTACCTGCCGTCCAAGTCACATCCTGCCTCACTTCACTCCACTCTTACTCGTGCAGGGAGACCATAATTTCTAAACAGTGGATTGCCATTGCTGAGTTCTAGCTTAGATTTCTGTACCTTGCAGTTTAAAATGGCAGATCACATTTTGGACAAGGCCTTGATACATCACAACACTTCTCTGGGAGAAATTTCAAGGTAGGTTTCAGCAGGCAATGGTTCACTATTCCCTGGTTAGTAAATAAAGTTTTTATAAGGATCTCATTCATCATCTTAAGGCACGACAACTTCAAAAGTGAAAGTTTTGGCCATCTCAACAATCCTCCTCCATGCCAATCTGTCTCTTGCCATATTCAAATTAGTCACTTTCATTTTCCTTAGATCGTTCATTGTGTCATCCTCCCATCTGATCTTCAGTCTTCCTACAGCTATGCCTCCTATAGGTTTCCATTTGTAGAATTTTTTGACCGGTCTCTGATCATCCATTCTTATCAAATGTCCAAGCCACCAACCAATTCTGAGAATTGTATATGGTTTACTATGTTCTGATTTTTTATTAATTTATTTAGTTTGTTATTTGTTTTGATTCTCTATTTGGTCCAAATATTCTTCTTAAAATTTTTCTTTGAAAAATTAGTAATTTCTGTTTTATTGTTTCTTTTAGGACCCAAGTTTCACAAGCAAATGTAATTACTGGTCTAATGAGTGTTTTGTATAACCTTATTTTTGCAGATAAGGATCTCATTAACAATTCAAATTTATAGAGGGGGGATCTTTAGTCACTTATTGTCACCATGATGCAGGAACACTTATTCTGTTTTGTGAAAGGTGGCTGTAATTTTTTTTTTTTTTCCTGTTAAAGTTAAAAGGATGATTTATAATGGGTAGAGAGCAGTGTCCCAAAATAACATTTCTTCTGCATGAGGAGAATTGGACAATGTTATGCAAAGACTGACTAAGCGTGATTTTTTTAAAAATGACATTTTGATGCCATCTCTTGCTCTGGTTCATGAAATAAGTGTATGCACACTTTTAGTGCCAAATCTTTAAATATAGCATTATTATTAAAAATTTAAATGCCATCAGTCCTGTCAGAGATTCTGTGTTTTACAACAAATGGCTGTGAAATCAGGTCTTAAATGCTAATCTAAATTTTACATCATGCAGCTAAGTGCTCTTAGATTGTTCATGCATAACTGTCAAACAAGAAAAAATAACCCCCAGACCGGGACTTGAACCCAGGACCCTTGGTTCTCTAGACCAAGTGCTCTACCACCTGAGCTACCTGACCAAGTACTGATCTAAATGCAAATTTTTCTCTATATACGTTGTAATTCCCGCCCATTAAATGCTATAAAGCCTTTGCTTCTATCTTTGCAAATGGCAGCTCCTTTATTAAGAAGACATATTTAGGAATTATACATTAATGTAATGTATAATTCCCAAATATGGATTCTTAATAAAAGAGCCGCCATTTGCAAAGATGTAATGTATAATTCCCAAATATGTCTTCTTAACCCTCTGCATGCCACTGGTAAAATCTCTTGTGTCAGAGATTTAAATCGCATCCGCTGATGTTATCGGCTTTGCTAGTTAGTTTAAGTATATTGTCTGGCAGGTAATAGACAGGAGCATCAGAGCCGATCTAATCAGCTCACGGCACCTAAAGGGTTAATAAAGGAGCCGCCATTTGCAAAGATAGAAGCAAAGGCTACGTACCATTTGGTGGGCGGGAATTACAACATATATAGAGAAAAATTTGCATTTAGGTCGGTACTTGCTCAGGTAGCTCAGGCGGTAGAGCACTTGGTCTAGAACCAAGGGTCCTGGGTTCAAGTCCCGGTCTGAGCGTATAATTTTTATCTTCAAATATGATTTATCCATCATTGAGATGTATGAAATTAATAGTAAAAACATCAAGAAAAATAACTTTCAATATCCAGTATTGTTAGTTTGGCGCTACAATATGTAGTGAAATTGACTTTAAACTTTAAATATACTTTTCTTGAAACTTAACATAATGGTGCATAGCCTGTTGATGCATAATGCCATCAAATTATAAAAAATTACATATTATGCAGATAACCAAATAAAAGTATTAATTTTACATAATCATGTTTCTCATTTAAGTTCACTCTTGTTCAAAATATAACACACTTGAAATCAATTATATCTTCATACTTTCTTTGATTCTGAATTAGTAATAGGTTTGATTGTAGTAGTTGTCTGCCTATTTCTCTGATGTGATCATTTTCCTGCCATGTGTTTCTTGGCCTTAAAACTGTGGTCTCCTGTAAGAAAACAGTCAGTCATAATGAGCAACCAGTAAATAAATATATAAATACTAAGTGTAAATAAATATTTACTGAAATTGAACTTTTAAAGGAAAAAATCACTATGAGGTTTAATTTAAGATTAAATTAAAACACTTAATACCTCACCTTACATCCAGTCTTCTAATTATACTGCAGTTTCAAAGCCTTAGCAGCTTTATCTTCAGTAATCTCTAGTCGACCAATGTTATGTCAACCAGAAGAACTACTTCCTCTACTTCAGAAGTAGAAGACATCTTCAGTAATCTCTTGCCGATCGATGTTATGTCGATCAGAAAAACTACTACTTCTACTTCAGAAGTAGTTCCTTTGATCAACATAACATCAGTCTTTATATATTTAATTAATGTTGGGAAGTAAACATTATGAGGTATAATCATTAAAATTCATCGGAGAACATATTGTTTAAACAACTCACCTCATAGGATTCATGCTTCCATGATATCGCGATTTCAAACATAATCATGTTCATCATCAGCCATAACTCCGACTGATGGACGGCCGAAGAATTTCATCAGTCGGAGTTATGGCTGACGATGAACATGATTATGTTTGAAATCGCGATATCATGGAAGCATGAATCCTATGAGGTGAGTTGTTTAAACAATATGTTCTCCGATGAATTTTAATAACATCAGTCGATGAGAGATTACTAGAGATGAAGCTGCCAAGGCTTTGAAACCGCTTATGAGGTGAGGTATGAAGCATTTTAATTTAATCTTGATTTACTGAAATATTTAATTATAAGTATGATAGAATAAAAAAAATAGTAAAAATATGTACACAAAATAATGGGAGCAGTCTGACTAGGTTTGAACCCATAAACCTCACTTTCAGGGGTAGCCATAATACCAACAAGTTCAGAATGCCATACTGTTATAGGCCTGTTAAATTTACGGTGTCATTTGACTTTTGAAGAATTAACACTATGATATATAATTTACATAAAAAATTGTATGATATATTGTATAATAAGGAAAAGGATATGAAGTGTGGTGATTCAGTTTTTCATAAATAAATTATGATGTCATGTTCACAGAATTAAGGCCTTCTCTTCCACACAACCACTAAAAATATACAAGATTAACTGATATACGTATAAGTACAAGTTATATGAAATTATAAAATGTAAAAAATAATACAAAGGAACACATTATATAGGTAAGTGTCAAGAACATTTAAACAGAAGTTAAAGCAAATATAAATTTAGATTTTTATTTAAATATTCTAATTTAACTTTTACAGGAATTAATCACTATGAGGTTTAATTTATGGTAAAATCAAATGTTTCCTACCTCTCCTCATATAAATATTCTAAGTAGATCGCGATTTCGAGACCATAACGGTCTCATCTTCAGTACTATCTTGGCGACTAATGTTATATCAATCAGAAGAAACTCTTCTTCTTCCCTCTGTTAATAGACCGATGAACCTCTGGATCAGGTCAGAATTTGTGGGAATTTCAAAGTTCATAAGTTTTCCTTTGTTTTTCTGAATATTCAGAAAACATTTGATTTTACCATAAAATATTCTAATGTTTAATAGCCCCTGTTTCATTGTGGTAGGAAATTCCAATTGTGGAAAATGGATATAATATATGCTGTGGAGTGATGAGATTTTCTAATTTGAGGTTTATTAAACAAGAGATTATGAATTAGTTGTATGTTTAAATATTATTGTGGGATAAAAGTGGAAATGTGAGACTAAATAATTGAATTGAAATATGAAGAATTTTTAATATAAAAACTAGAGAATGCAATTACTGTGTTCTTGGAGACGAAGTTATTACAATTAATTAAAAAATGGGGAAAAGTGATCATATCTTTAGTCAGTAAATATGGAAAGCTGAAGATAAAACAGAGAATTGTTTTGAAACATGTCCAAGAACAAATCAACATTAATATTGAGGTAAGATGTCCAGACCAAAAATAATATAATTAAAATAACCTCAAAATATAACTTCCTAAAATTAAATAGTAAATATGTATCTGATACATATATTTTGAACATGCTACAGTTTTTTCTTACAGTCCATTGTTAAGATAAACTTAATTTATTACAGTAGTCAAAATTGCAATGATACTAAGGGTCGCATGTTTGGACGCATTAGACAGTAAAATGCCTTCTCTGCTGAGCAAGTTGTATGCTAATACGATTTTGCTTACTCAGAAATCTGTTCATGCGATAATAATTGGTTAAATTTGTAAGCTACCTGCGGAGGTACCTTACAAGAGCAACTCAAATTAAAATCCCGAAGGGAACCGAACGGGAACCGATGGTAATCGATGTACTTTGCTGCTTTATCCAACATTTATCCAAGATGTCGGACCTTGAAGACTTCGATCATGTTTTCGGTATACACGGAGAAGAGGAATTTGATAGAGTCTACCAAAGAATTCAACTGGAAGAACAGGAGAATCGGCGTAATATTGCGTGTCGCAGACGTGTTTGTATACGGTATTATTTGCGGGATGCAAGCATAAATGCATTCCTCTATAGCAGACGAAAATAACGGAAGTGGTTTTATCGCTGAGAATTCTGGGTAATTTGTTGCCAATATTACGAAAACGTCGACTCTCGTGCATTACCGATAAGTCGGCCGTTAATTCGTTCTCAGCAATTGCTCACGGTGAATCAGCTCACTAGTGATTGGAAGTAATTTGAGAGAGAGTAATGTTCTAACATACGACCCTAAGGCTTAGGGCAGAATTCATGAAACCATCATTATGCAAAGAGTGACTCTTTCCCCCTCTCTATGACGTAGAGAGTATTCATAAAACTGGTTTTATGAATACTCTCTACGTCATAGAGATGCATAAAGATGGTTTCATGAATTCCGCCCTTACTCAAAAATTATTTTGAGAATTGGAGGAAGAACATTTTTTATTTGCTTAGTTGACTTACTTGATTTAATTTCTGTGTCTCCTTGTGGAGCTTAGGGCATCAGTTAGGGTCTTCCTTTGCCTCCTATTCCCAGCAAACCTTTTTTTTTTTTACTTCTCTCTATGTTTTTCCATACTCTTGTGTTTCCTCTTCTATTGTTTTCTTCCATGTTCTCCTAGGTCAATCTTTTTTCCTTGCTTCCTGGTGGATTACAGTACAATGTTTCTCTCTCAACCGCACACTCTGTTTTTTTCAATGTATATCTAATCCACCTCCATTTTCTTTCTTTTATTTGAATTTTTAATTGTGGCTGATCAGTTTTCTTTTTTTTCATAGATCTTCATTTCTTTTTAGCTCTGGCCATCTGATACTGAAACTTGACATTTGAATTAAAGATGTGAAGAGATGCTTAGTCCTGCCAGTTTATTAGCAAATTAGTTACTTAATTAGTGAATGTTACAAAAAATTTTATCTGGATGTTTGTTATTCCAATTTAGATTAGAACCCCAAATTTTGAACACCAACATTTTGTTATCTAATGTGATGGCTGACATGTTTCTGTTATTTATGCAGTGTAATAGTCTTGGATGTCTGTCCTGATTATTGTTTATTACTTACCTTTAGTAAGTTTTTTAAATTGTCTTGTAGTTTTTGTAAATCTATAAGTCATAACTAGGACTACGACTTTTATAATATAGCATATAATTTTTGGTAAGAGTGATATGTTTCTTAAATATGTCTTACAAGGAACAACAAAATATGAGGTAAGAAGACAGCAGGCTCTACTCATTTATTAAGTAGAACCTCATAATGTTACTTCCTATTGTATTTTCATACCGATTGGTCTCAAATATTCAGGTACTCTAAGTATTTTTGATTTTGGTAATGGACAAACAGAGCCATTTTCTAGATTGTGGGATAATCACAGCCATTATAGAGATATTAAAAGTGTGGGTTGTCAACAGAAGAGTTATTCTAATGTTGTATGTTCCTTTGGATTTAGATTTCATTTGTAATACAGTTCTGCTAATATAATCAGATGAAATGTAAGAGAAAAAAAAATTGTCTTGAGTGGGAGGGGAATGTGAGACTAGTTCATCTATTGTCTGTATATGATATACTGTATTGATCATATGATTTTCATTCATAGATGAATGCAAGATACATTGATTTTTTGTATTGTAAGCCTGTATTTTCCCTTTACAGAGATTTAGGCGCTCTCTCCCTACAAGGAAGAATTTCAGCCATACTAATTTAGTTACACTTGTTTTTGTATAGATGTCATTCTGAGTGGTACATGGTCAGCGTTCCGCCTCATACTGACATCTAGGAAGCCAAGGTAGTACTAGGACAGGAAAATTTGGTAAATTTTGCTTAGAGGCCTTTTCATTCAGGCATAAGGATTTTTTACAAGCCTGAAAATCTTCAGACTCGGGATCCATGGCTTAAAGTCCCTCCCGGAGGACTTGCTCCTTGGATTTTTCCGTCCTAAAAATTCCATGGACCCCGGCTGGGTTTGAACCTGCGACCCTCGGGACCAGAGGCAAGGAGCATAACCACTAGTTCACCGCGGCCGACAGATACATTGATACATTCAGTGAAAGTCATCATGAATAAAAACAGAGATAATTCAAATTTTGTGGAAATCACTTTTTGGAGAATTTATTTATTCAGCATTGCACTGCTTCATTTGGTAAGTAAAACATTGATTTTCCTTATTTTATTGCACTCCAGTAGATATTTATCTTATTTACCAGCACATAAAACAACCTTAAGACATGCCCAAATTTTAAAGGGTCTTCTAGGTCTGTCGTGTTATAGAGTTTTAATTTATATAAATTGAAGTGCTCAATTCCAAAAACAAGTTAAATAACTGATGTTAATGTATGTACATTATTTTATTTCATTCTTATTTATAGACATTTTAACATCCAATCTGATTTCACATCTAAAATATTTGATTTTATCCATTAGGCTATTTATTTCAATTGTTGTAGTTGTTACCTATTTTCTGCAGATGTTCAGTGATTTTATGTTGATCATATTATGAAAAGGTGATGATGATGATGAAATGTACTGTTGTGATGTAATTCCAATTCAACATTTGCCTTGATGACAAAACCCATTCTAATCCTAGGATTATATCATATTTGAAGAGAAAAATTATACACTCAGACCGGGACTTGAACCCGGGACCCTTGGTTCTCTAGACCAAGTGCTCTACCAACTGAGCTACCTGAGCAAGTGGACAAAGCTAGAGAACCAAGGGTCCCGGGTTCAAGTCCCGGTCTGAGCGTATAATTTTTTCTCTTCAAATATGATTTATCCATCATTGAGATGTACGAAATCAATAATAAAAACTAGGATTATATCCTGGATAATCTTTTATCCTCACAACGTCTTAGATTGTAAGTTATATGTGTACAAAATTTAGTTGAAATTGCGTTAGGCTTGCTTCCACAGTTATATTGGAACATACAAACATACATCTATTTTTATTTATACAGTGTGTCTGTAAAGAAAGTCACATTGTGTTGTGTTTAATAACGGATTTTCTGTTATTTTTTGCATTTATTGTTGTAATCACACTAGTGTGCAATGATTTCTGCATTGTAATTAGTTTAGTGCATTTGTGGTGGCATTGCCTCTTTGTTCATTGTAAAATGTTATTCTTACTTCATTAGCATTCTTGGTTTGTACATGATGGTGTACATTCAATTTTGATGCCTTGTTGCCTTAAGGGCATGTGTTTTGGGATCAGTTGGATCATATTGTGAGAGAATTCACGTGAATTCTTAGTTCAGTTCGATGTGTGGCCATTCTATTAATTGACAATGGTCAATATGTTGTTTTGGGATAAAATTTATCAATTTATGATCGATGGATCCTCATGTGTTAACATGGATTTTGAATTATTGGTTTAAACAGTGGACAAAGTGTACCACTCAATCAGAGAAGTGCTAAATGGTTAAATCAAATTAAATAATGTTGATTTATTCTCGAACATGTTTTTGATATATTCTTCTATATCATCATCAGCTATATATATAGATATAGAAGAATATATCGAAACATGTTCGAGAACAAATCGACATTAAATTGAGGTAAGATATCCATCCATAGTAATTCTGCCTGAGGGCAGCTCTTTCACTGCAATCATAGCATTTTCATGCTATGCTTTGCAGCTTTACTAGGAAATTGTAGGTGTGGTAGCTTCCCGTTGCTTTCCACACCGGTGAAGGATGATGATGGTGATGATAATGATAAGGATGATGATGATGATGATAGCCATGTGATTTCGGAGACCATTTGGGCCTTAAAGTTTTCCTGACATTTGTCTTACAGGTGAGAAAAAACCCCGATAAAAACCGCACCCAGAAAAAATTGTCCCGACTGGGGATCGAACCCGGGCCCGCTACGTGACAAGGCAGCACTCTACCTTGAGACCATAGCGGTGGACTTGAGGTAAGATATACATATAGACTAAAAAAAAAAAAAATAGAAAGAACCTCAAAATATTACTTCCTAAAATAAAATAATTAAAATAATGATGTTAATCACTAATCCCTTGAAACATTACCAGGACCATTATATATGCATGCATTCCACTGTGGTTATTTTCATTCTATCAACTGAAGACCTGGATGTGAATAATAAAACACATTTGGTAAATATAATATTCTATCTATCTTCAGGTTTATACAGCTGCTGCCATCTTCCCGTGCCAAACCTCCAAAGCCTACAATCGTGGGCATCTTCAATGCTTAGCCCTCTTGCTTGCATTAATGTTTTCATGTTTTCCTTCCATGTTAACTTGGTCTCCCTCTTTTCCTCTTTCTGGTCGGATGCCATTGATATAGTTGCTTTGACCATCACTCATCTATCATTCTTAAAACATGTCCTAACCACTTTATTTCCTTCTCCTCAATTCTTTCAATTATGCTTTCTTCTGCTTCCATTATGTTTCTAATTTCCTCATTTGTGACATGTTCTAATTTTGACTTTCTGGCACTTCTGTGTAAATAATCCATTTCTAGAGCTATTAGTCTATTCTTGTAGTACTTATTGATTGCCCATACCTCACTTCCATACATTGCAACAGATTCCACCAATGTTTTACCAATATATTTTTTTGTGTCTTTCCAAATATGCTTATCCCACCATATGTAATTTAATGATGATATTATTTTGCTACTCAATTCAATTCTATGTTTTTTATTCTCTTTGCCTATACCTTCAATGTTATCCATAATTATTCCCAAATATTTAGTTTGTTTCACTTGCTTTATTTGGATTCCTTCCTTCAATATTAAATTTTCTCTTTCATTGCCATTTATTGCCAGATATTCTGTTTTTTTGTAAATTTACTGTGAGATGCCATGATTCATATGTGTTTTTCAACCTTTTTATCATGAATTCCAGATCAAATTTGTCTTGCTCTAAAACCAGTTGATCATCAGCAAATTGTAATGTCAGCAAAAATCTGTTGCCTATTGGGATACCCATACCTTTGCAGGTTTCTTTCCATTTCATTAATATAAATTCTACATAAATATTAAATAAAATTGGTGATAGGCTGCATCCTTGTTTCAATCCCTTTGTGGTTTTTATAGGATTAGATATTATATTTCCAATTTTAACATAAGCGGAGTTATCTTTATAAATTTGTTTCATAGTTTCTATTAGGTTTCTATCAATATTGTATTTCTCTAATACTTCCCATAATTTGTTCCTCAGAATTGAGTAAAATATATTATTCAAATACTATAATATCCAACTGATGATTGATGGATCATATGATGCAATGGACATTTTTTTCTTTTGTGCAGCATTGCATTACAATGACTTGTTGTGGCTGTCGGCTGTCATGTGTAATCATCATCATCATCTGCCTTTCAAGTATTAGGCCCAGTGACCCGTTACGGTCTCCCGCCATCTCCGAAAAGGTCGACCCACAGATCTTCTGCCTCGAGGAATGTAGTGAAGAATTTGTTTTGGTATTCTGTGATGATCCATGTGCTGAATATGGGCTAGCCAATTGTTTCTATATTCTTGGATGTATTCAGATATAGGTACAATGTTTAACTCTCTGGCTATTGTTGAATTTCTTTGGTGGTCTAGAAGGCTATAACCTGCTGTTCGTCGCAGAAATTTCATCTCCGTGGCTGTACTATGACAGTCATCCTGAGTTCTGATAGTCCAAGCTGCACTGCCATAACAGATTATGGGTCTAGTGAGAACTTTATAGATTTTCATTCTTGTGTGTCTCTGCACTTTTGATGGTTTAAAAACTTGGTTGATAATTCTTAAAGCTTTATTATAGTTTTGTATTTTAAAGGATATATCACATTCCTCATTATAAGTGTCATGTGTAATGTGACTAATATTATGCAAATATTCCAACTCAGGACAACATGTCATGTGTGACTGTTGCTCAAGCTTTTTCAATCCTCATTTGAAGTTCACATAGTTCATATGGTAAAGGAGGGATGTAAACACTGTTCTTATGTAACATACATACGCACAGTAAAAAAATCACATTGTTTTAAATCTGGGGGATCGCAGAGGCCATTTCATAAGGACATTGTCAAGAGGTCCTATTTGTCCTACCCAACATTCTAGAAGCACCCAATCAGAACCTAACAGTGATAATGGTACAGATAATCATCTGAATCCTCATTCAGTTCTGATATTAACCAAGGTTCGAGCATGTCAAGGTAAGATATGATATTGATAGTGTCAGTCATAAAAAAACAGAGTGAACACCTTGTGACATAACATGGCGCAGAAAACATTCAGCTTGGGTGAATTTCGTTCATACTCAATTATTCTGCATGGATAGTTTGCCCTGCCAATACATTAGTCTCTGGTGAGCTGAGTTTTGCGTGAGCACGTGCAAAGTTCGAATTAGCGAGTCGCTGGCTGGTCATGCATGAAAGTAGTTTTTTTCGTAATATTGACAAGAAATTACCCAGAATTCTCAGTAATGAAACCACTTCCGTTATTTTTGTCTGCTAAAGGAACGCATTTACACTTGCATCCCACAAATAAAACCGTATTCGACGATGTCTGCATCGCATGATATTATGCCGATTCTCCTGTTCTTCCAGTTGAATTCTTTGGTAGACTCTATCAAATTCCTCTTCTCCGCGTATACCGAAAACATGATCGAAGTCTTCAAGGTCCGACATCTTGGATAAAGCAGCAAGGTTTCAAAGTACATAGGTTCCCATCAGGTTGCTCATGATTCGTTCTCTGCAAAGTCACCTCGCCAGGTAGCTTAGGAATTTTGACAATTATTATCGCATGAACAGATTTTTGAGTATGCAAAAATGTCTTTGGATGCAACTTTCTCAGCAGAGTACAAGCTGAGATGACTTGTACGCTCTAATGCGTTCATAGATACGACCCTTAGTAGTTATGATTATTCTATTTAATTATGATGATTTTAACGTAACATGGCAGAAAATTATGTGCTCCATGAAACCAACATTCTCTCCTAACTCTTGAAAATGATATGCAATGTGAAATCTTTTATCTCTCTCCAAATCCTTAAGCTTCTAGTGCAGTTGCAATTTGTATAGTTTCATGTGCAACCATTTTCTCAGTGTCCCCTACACTGTGTGGTGCAGAATTCCCAACCTATAAGTTGTTCAGCACAATTGCATTTGAAGGCTATGTTTAAAGATCTTTACATCTTCAACATGTTCATCAGAGACTATTAAATGGCCACTTCTTTTCTCTGGAGATAAACTACTAGTTGTGACAAATTGGTGATGACATCTCTCTATCAACTTCCTGGTGGGAGCCTGCTTTTTCACACATAGTGTGAAATGAACATTACATTTGCAAAGCAAAATGATTTCCATTAAACTGTAGAACATAAAAAGCTATTTGAGTGTCAAAAAATCCCCTTGTTGCATTGTTGCATGTAGAGCAACATGCAGCCAACAGGGGAAATTTCAATGTAAACAAGAAAAACTTAATATCCAGTGCATCATGTGAGCCATAAATTGTCAGCTTAAGGATGTTAATATTTGAATTTTAATTTATCAAAGTTTGACTTTTTTTAGAGACATCAATCCATAGTAATTCTGCCCGAGGGCAGGTCTTTCACTGCAATCATAACATGTTCATGTTATGCTTTGCAACTTTACTAGGGAATTATAGGTGTGGTAGCTTCCCGTTGCTTTCCACACCGGTGAAAGATGTTGATGATGATGATGGCTGGATGATTTTCGGGGACCGTTGGACTCTGACATTTGTCTTACAGGTGAGGAAAAACCCCGAAAAAAGCCTCACCCAGATGCCTGCCCCAACCGGGAATCGAACCTAGGCCCGCTGCGTGACAAGGCAGCATGCTAGCTCGAGACCACAGCGGTGGACTTTTTTAGAGACATGGTGTATGTATATTTACTTTCTTTCTTCAGTGCCACCAGGTTGTATTTTATGACATTTCTGGCTTTCTGCGCTGGCATTGGCAGAATTGTAATCCATTTTCTTAGGTTGGGGCACCTGGTAGGTGGAGTTATGTTGCCCCGATGATGTGAGGGGTACTAAATGATAATGAAGCACCAGGAAAGTCCATAACCTAAATTTCAGCCCATGGGCAACCATAGGAACAATTCCCTTTAAGGAAAAATTTTCTGTGATCTAACCAGAAATCGAACCTCATGAACTGCAGTAAGAAACACCAACTACTAGCCCATGAGGCTGGTCATATTTACATATATATTTATATACATGTATTACTATAATGGCTAGAGGGCCCGACATGCTGACTACTTTGTCATCCCTAATTCTAATTGGATGATCATCCACCACTGTGATTAATACATGAGTTTTGCAGCCGACTGGTGGTTCAAGGGCCTTCTAGGCTTGTCTAGCCATGGAATGTATTTATGTATTACTGTAAATGTACAAAGTCTAGTAACTTTTTTAAATTTACTTGTGTAACCTAACATTTACCATTATAGTGCAGTAAAACCCCAAAATATCTTATTGGATTAAATTTTACCAAGAAATGTTGATAAATATCAGGATTTGGTATGTTGCCCTTGTAACACTCTTAATCTACATTTTTATAATGTAATGGATCAGAAACTTACCTAAGGATCCAAACTTCTTCATCTTCCTTCCAAGTATTAGGCCAAGGCATGTTACAATCCTATAGAAAACTTTCCATCCAGCGTTTCATAGGACGGCCCAGAGCTCTTCGTCCTCTTGGTATATAATTATAAACAGCTTTGGGGATCGAAACTAACCTAAGGAAATAGTTAATAATTAACTTAAGCAACTTTTATAAGATTCATGATGTGTTCCGTTGAGGTATTATTCAAAATTAATATAAAATTATGGAATATTCACCTGAAAGGTCCATCTCCTCAACTTAATTAATTATTTAACTGTAGCACTTTCGGGACTTGTCCCATCATTGGCAGGATTCAAAACTGGTGTTTTACTGAAGATCTGGTAGAGGGGGTTGCATGTATTGGGTTCGTTTTCGTTTATCAGGCTGTCGTTGTTGTGAGCTGCTTTCATGATTTCCATCTCTTCGAGTACGTTTATCTTCACTGGATTATTTTCTCTGTGCATTACTGTTAGGGTGAGAAAATAATCCAGTGAAGATAAACGTACTCGAAGAGATGGAAATCATGAAAGCAGCTCACAACAACGACAGCCTGATAAATGAAAACAAACCCAATACATGCAACCCCCGCTACCAGATCTTCAGTGAAACACCAGTTTTGAATCCTGCCGATGATGGGACAAGTCGCGAAAACGCCACAGTTAAATAATTAATTAAGTTGAGGAGACAGACCTTTCAGATGAATATTCCATAATTTTATATTAATTAACTTAAGGACCTAAACTACATACATTAAAGGGTATAAAATATTTTTTCTGTTGTTTATGTTGTATGACAAGAAAGCAATAGTAGTTGTTTTATATGTCATGCATAACACCTAGAGCACTGAGGCAGATTACACACACACATATACTCTGTATAAAGTAAAGAGTGTATATAAAATGAGTTTTCTTACCATGGCATGGTATTGTGATCTCCTGATGCAACACGAGATTTACGCCCCTTTCTCCTGATACCCTTTGCTATACCCTTTGCTCTCGCTTTTGTTCCTTTAGCATCTACACTAGATTCTCCAATTAACAATACAATTATTGTTACAAGGAACAATAGACGTATCATTGTACTGAAAAGTTAATAACATACATTTCTTTCAACAGTGAATTACATGATGTTTTTATTATTGATTTAACATTTCTCACTGAAAGATAAATTATATTTGAAGAGAAAAATTTTCGCCTAGACCGAGACTCGAACCCGGGACCCTTGGCTTTCTGGGCCAAGTGCTCTACCAACTGAGCTACCGAGGCGAGTTACGATCTAGACGCAAATTTTTCTCTTATATACGTTGTAATTCCCTATCGCCAAATGCCTTTGAAACCATTGCTTTTATCTTTGCAAATGGCGGCTTCTTAGTTAAGAAGACATTTATTGGATTTGGCAATAGGGAATTACAACGTATATAAGAGAAAAATTTGCATCTAGATCGTAACTCGCCTCGGTAGCTCAGTTGGTAAGCACTTGGCCCGGAAAGCCAAGGGTCCCGGGTTCGAGTCTCGGTCTAGGCGAAAATTTTTCTCTTCAAATATAGTGAATTACATGATAAATATGGATAGTCTGTCATTGCAGGACATGGTGTAATATTGTTCATTTAATGGCTTGATACAAATAACTATTTGTTTTTGTTTTAGAAAGAAAAATTATTGCTCAGTCTGAAACTCGAACTTCGGATCTCTGATTCTACATGTTACTCTATTTGTTACATAAATTATTTTCTGAAAAACTGTTTTAGGAAAACAGGAATGGATAAAAATCCAAAATTAAAAAATGGATTGATATAATTTAAGTTTCAAATATAACTTTATCATAATTTTTATTTATAGCTGCTTTAACATCTAAGAATCATATATTGTCTGTTATGTTTGGTTGTATCCAGTAGGATAGATATTGTGTTCTGTTGTTGTTTTCAAATGGCTGGAACTTGTTTTTCACCATTAGTTCTCTTGCTTCCCAATAAAGTCCTGCAATGTCTTTCCTGTCTTTTTTCTCTGGGTCTAGTCGCCTGCAGTATAGCAAGTTTTCCTTGCTTAGGAGAACATTTTCCCCATACAAGGAGCATCTAGGGACAATCCCCATTCTTTGAAGGTGGTCATCCAGACAGTCATGGCCTGTGTCTAATCTGAAGAGAGCTACTGCTGTTCTTCTAGGGAGGTGTTTTATTTTTTCAGCATATTTCACTATGTCTTCATATTTCTTATTTCGAAGATCTTTTATATTCTGTTCTTCTCTTTTGAGATTTATTTTCTGTATTAACTCCTGTTTTCTTTGTAGGTAATGACAACCAAGTAAAGTGTTGTTTATTTCTTTCATAATTTCAAGGTCTTCAAATATATTTATCTTTGCTGGAATGTTTTCTCTGTGAATTATCGTGAGAGTATTTTCACTTGTGTTCATTTGGTGACCAGCATTAATGAGACGTTTGGCATAGCTTGATTTATCACCCACGTATATGAAATCTTTTAGGTGTTCCTTATATCTTGTATTAAAGTTTCTGCTTGTCCTGCCAATATAAAATGTATTACAATCTTTACATGTTAGTTTGTAGACTCCCTTATTATTAAATTTGCTGTGTTCTTCTGTACCATTGTATATTATGTTGTTTAATTTGTTTTTGGTTTTATAAGCTATGTTAATGTTTTTATTAATATTTTTCAAAGTTCTAGCTAGTTTTGTGTTTTCATTTCCTGTATATGTTAATGTTAGCCATTTTTTTATTATTATCAGGTTCTCTTTCAAGTTTTGTTATATTATTTATGTAATTTTTTCTTTTTTTTTTGTTTCTTTATAAGCTTATCAATGATTTGTTTATTGAAACCGTTGCTTTTTTTATCATGTTTTTAATATATTGTTATAATTGTTTTGTTTAAGGGTAATTTTAATATTCTGTTAATTAAACTCTTAAATGTGCTGATTTTATGTTGGTATGGGTGTCTAGATTTGCTATTAATGTGAGCATATTATTTATAGATTTGCGGAAAATAGTTATTTCAAGTTTCTTCTTTTCTGTGTTTTTCATTATGGTAAGGTATAGATAGTTTATTTTGTTATTAAGTTCTATCACCTCCGTAAATTCAATTTTATTATGCATATTGTTTAGTTCTAGCAAGATCTCCTTTTCTTTTCTTTTCTCAATTTCATAACTAATCATGATGTCATCCACATATCTTGTAATTAGCTTTATATTGAAATTATTTATTAAATTTTCGTAATGTTTATTTTCCAAATCTTGTAAAAATATTTCAGCCATTATACCTGATGTGAGAGATCCCATTAGTATTGACCTGGATCTCTAACTTGAGTTATGGTCCGAACGTTAATTTTTCTTTCTAAAGTAAAACTATGTCCAATTCTTGAAAATGTTAATTTAAAATATAATAAAATATAAAATCAAAATCTAAGATCAAATTTTTATATTATCCTTGCATTGTAAAATACAGTACTTTAATGAAAACAAAAATATTGCTCATTAAAAGAGAATTCTAGTCTTTAACTTACCTTAGACGTAGCAGAATCATTATTGCTATTGTATTTGTTTACTCTAAACTCAGTGTACCATATGGTGGAGATTTCTGTTGACTGAAATTTAATTCAGAGGAAACATATAGGTTTCCTGTTGATGACATTTGCATTACGTGAGAGTATATATTTAGACATCCAGACACAAGTGTTCTGAGCAACATTATGTTAATTATACTTAATTACAATTTTTTCTTTCTGCATATATGACATATGGATACACAGCCTGTTTAAAAAATAAATGAAAGCAATGTTGGGATAGGAATTGAAGGTCTTAGACAAAAATTCCTGAATTGTTATTTAAAATTGTTTACATATTATGCTCATATTACACTGTTAAAATAAAATAAGGATATGGAATGATATTAGATGGCTCAGAACTCTGAAGAACTAGATTTTCAAAATCGAGCTTTTAAAGAATTTCTAAAATTTATGCTCATTATTTCCTGATATTTCCACATATTCTTAAAATCTAAATTCAGAAAATGTATTTTATTTTAGGAAGTAATATTTTGAGGTTATTTTAATTATATTATTTGGAGTCTGTTTATCTTACCTCAATATTAATGTTGATTTGTTCTTGAACATGTTTTGATTGATGTCCAATCTAAACATGTTCAAGAACAAATCAACATTAGTATTGAGATAAGATAAACAGACTCCAAATAATATAATCAGAAAATGTAGTTGATTAATGATATGACATTTTGAGAGAAATGCGGCTCATTTAGAATGTTGTGGACTACATTGAGATACACCTTATTAGGATTAAGGGATTCGTGAATCGCGAATCATGAGTTGTCTTGAACCTGCAGCAAGTCATCCAGATGTCTTTATACGTCACTTTCTTGAGAAATTGTCCTCTCTAGGTTTCAATTCAAGAAAGGTCTATTTATTAAGGCTCATGGATTCCAACAAGGCTGGGTTTTCTAGATGATTTGGCCCTCACATGTATAAAGGGATGCAAGTCAGTCAACAGCCAGTAATAATAAAAATAAACAGAAAATAAAAAAGGATGTATCTCCTTTGCAGAAATCATTCGCAAAAATAAAAATTAAAAACAAGTCTATCCGGAGCAAAATTATAAACTTGCTGCTACATCATATTAACACCCATGAAACATTAATACATCATATCTAAAAAATAACCAAAGACCTAATTTTATGGTGCAATTGGACCTATGTCTTGGAACCCAAGGCCTTACATTTTGTGAGAATCAAAGAACTGCTCACCATTTGCTTGGGTAAGATGCAGGACAGTTCATCTCCCCCCCCTCTCTCTTTCTTCTCTCTGCCTATCCCTCTTTCACAGATTATTTTTCCATTCAGTAACCAATTTATTGAAAGCATCAGCTGGGCTCTTTACGTAATGGTAATAATATTACAAGCATTACATTACATTACATTAATTTTCAATTTTTTATGATCTTATTTCTGTTATCAATATATTTTGACACTGCTGTTAATTTTATGAATTCTCTTAATCTTATAATCTTATTCTCTCCGTTAAATTTCTTGTTAAAAACCAATGATCCTGTGATAGCAGATTTTTTCAGAAATATGAAATAAAGTGCCTTATCAATGCATAAAATTGAACTTTACAGAGCCATTAGTTACTTCTGAGGATATTTAAAATATCACCATCATCATAGTACATTCACGAATTTAGGTAATTTGTTGACCTGTTTCGGCCTCAAGAGAAACACCATCCAGAAGTCTTTTGAGTGGACGTCCTGGTCTTATTCTTCCTGCAGGTTGATATCTTAACATTTGTTTTGCAGCAAGCTTTAGAAGGCATGAGGGTTTCTTCTGGGCGTATTTTTTTAGATTATGCTTATTTCTGGGTTCTGAAGGACAAGGAATTTTATGATCAGTAACAATGAGTTGTGTAATTAATTTTTAAAAAAGGGTTTATTTTGTTAACCTCTTATGAACAACACAATATTCACAACAAATTAATATTATCTGGTAGACTACTTGAGCAAATCTAGACTTCCCTAGTATATTTTACATACGACAGATTGATTCACACTTTTAGGTAATAATATGGGAGCGACAGTCTCCTCTGAATACTCGTAATATGATAAATTAGCCCACTCTGTTTTCGTAAGGGAGCTACTGGCTCCTCTGTGATCGTATGAGAGCAACTAGCTTCTCTCTGTATGTACTCGTATGGGAGCTACTGGCCACACACTGTGTGTATATGAGCTACTAGCCACACTCTGTTAACAATAAAAATTTCTTGGCCTTCTATATTCATTTCCCAAGGAAGTTTTAAAATTGGCTCAAGTATTCCTTTTAACAAAATGTATTGTTTTGCAAATGTGGCCATATTCAACACGTCAATCAAATTTACACTTTTATAATAAACATTAGTTTTGCTTTGCTAGGTACATATACCTGCCAACCCTTGAGTTACTATTAATCACTGTATAACAACAGCATATTGTGTGGTCCCAAATAATAACCAAATTAATTTTAATTCTAGGAATTACTAATGTTACAGTTTGGATATCCTGTGATCTTCCATTCGATGAACATGTTGCATCCATCTTGACTTATAATCAGAAATTTTGTTTTCTAAAGGTTCCATGTGTAATTCTTCTAAGATGTCTTCATTTCATTTTTTTTTGTGATCTAATAATGTGTATCCTGCAGTCTTCCGAGGCTATCTCATTTCAGCAGATCTAAGTCTCTGTATACCCTTCTGTTTCAACGTCCATACTTTGCTACCATACAAAAGAGTTGGAAGAGACAGTGTTTTATACACTTTTAGTCTTGAATGTATTTGGACTAACTGTGGCTTGAAGATAGAATTTATTAACCCTAAAATTCTTAAAAATTTAGATATTTTTGCATTTACATCTTTTTCTTCTTCGTATGAGATATTGCATCCTAGATATGTACAATTATTACTTAATACAAAATAAGCACCGTTTCATAATTACCAAAACTTTAGCAAAATTACTACATTGAAATCTACAGTTTTAATATTGTACCATGCCTGAGTAGTCTAAAATAACATACCTTGGAACAGAGTTATGGAATGCGTACTGTTTCAAATCCCCGTTAGATTTTTTCAATATTGGCCAGTATATACTATCAGTACCCACCTACCATTTTTGGTAACTATGGTAAGTAGTGACTCCAGGTTGAGAAAATTGGTACAATGGAAGGAGGACCCAACATGCTTCCTAATCACATGTCACCCTTATTCTGGCTAGATTATTGTCTACCTCTATAATTTAAGTCAGTCTACCAGTCAGTGGACTACTGATTAACATGCTTGCCTCTGGTTCTGAGGTTTGCTGAGATCAATGGATTTTTAAGGGGATAACATTTTTTTACCATAGTTTTCTTCAGAAGTGATTTAAAGCTGTGGGTTTGCATGTTGTAGATTTTTGTCACATTAAAGAACCTCAATCCTAAAATAAATAATAGTTTTAAAAAACTAAAACAGCACACTTTATTACAAAACCGAACTTAAAAATGAAAAATAATTTTAATTTCCAACACGCTTGGGATAAATTTAAAGTGGTCAACAAAAAAATCATCTCCAACACATATAGAATAAAACTAGAATTATCAACAAAAAGAAAATAATTTTACCATCAAAAGCGTGGGGTGCTCTATATCAATTAATATATTTGATAATAAACAGATATTGGTAAAAGTAGTGTCTCTAAGAAGAAAACGTAAAAATCATAAAAAGCACCCTCACACTTTTGATGGTAAAATTATTTTCTTTTTGTTGATAATTCTAGTTTTATTCTATATGTGTTGGAGATGATTTTTTGTTGACCACTTTAAATTTATCCCAAGCGTGTTGGAAATTAAAATTATTTTTCATTTTTGAGTTCGGTTTTCTAATAAAGCATGCTGTTTTAGTTTTTAAAAACTATTATTTATCTTTTATTTTTTTAGTTTTAATATTTTACAGAATAAGATAAAAATGTAAATATCTTTAAATTCCATACTATTGTAGTATGAGCTAAAAGTATTTCTCTTCTAAAAAAAAACCTCTCCAGCCGGATTCGAACCAGCGACCTACGGATTACTGAAATTATATACTACTAGTTCACCGCTCTACCAACTGAGCTCTTACAACGATTGACAAAAATGTCGACAAGTCCGTAACCTATTATACCAGTTTTAATTTATTTGATTTTCTGATGATTCTGGCCAGGAATTTAGAAACAAAAATATGAAATTATTGTAGTGTCACGGGTCCTTTACAAGTATACAAAGTTCTAAGTCGATCCAATGTTTCTAAGTGGGTGAAAATCGTGTTCAAAGATTCCGTTACATAAATACAAAGACACTTTTTTTTGATTTTATGATGATTCTGGCCAGGATTTAAAAAAGTAAATATGAAATTATTATATTGTCACGGGTTCTTTACAAGTATACAAAGTTGCAAGTCGATCCAATGTTTCTAAGTGGGTGAAAATCGTGTTCAAAGATTCCGTTACATAAATACAAAGACACTTTTTTTGATTTTATGATGATTCTGGCCAGGATTTAAAAAAAATAAATATGAAATTATTATATTGTCACGGGTTCTTTACAAGTATACAAAGTTTCAAGTCGATCCAATGTTTCTAGGTGGGTGAAAATCGTGTTCAAAGATTCCATTACATAAATACAAAGACACTTTTTTTTGATTTTCTGATGATTCTGGCCAGGATTTTAGAAAATAAATATGAAATTATTGTATTGTCACGGGTCCTTTACAAGTATACAAAATTTCAAGTCAATCCAATTATTTTAAGTGGGTGAAAAACGCGTTGAAAGATTCAGTTACATAGATAGATAGATACAGGTCAAGCTAATATAAAGCGTGTAATAAGAGGCCTCTGAACAAAACTTGTCAGCTGTTTTGCACCCAATTTTGGAAAGTGACACTAATGACCTGAGAAGTTAAAAAATGTGTCAATGATTTTTTTTTTGTAAATGCCTCAGGTTGTCTTTCAACATCCCTGGTGTTCTCTCCTGGCATGGCATACTTGTAACCTACCTCTGAGGTGGAGCGCCTGGAAGGCAGGGTTACGTTGTCCCTATGATATGTGAGTTGATGATAGTGGTAATGATGCACCAGGAAAGGCCTAATATTAAACTTGGCTAACTAGACAAATATGATATTAATGATAATAATGGCCAGATGATGTTCAGGAACCGTTTGGACCTTAAAGTTTCCTGACATTTATCTTACAGGTGAGGAAAAATCCCGAAAAAAACCTCACCCAGGAAACTTGTTCCTACTGGAGATTGAACCTGAGCCTGCTGCATGACAAGGCAGCATGCTACCTCAAGGCCACGGTGCTGGACTTTGAATAAAATATTAACTTACTATTATTTTGAATTTTTATTTTTATTGAATTATTTATTTATTATTTTTGTTACGTCCCACTGATTTTGATTAAATTACTAACTCTATAACATATGTAGATGTAAAGCCAGCAACTAGCTAGTAGACCAAGAATCTTGTAGGCCTGTTTTTATCATAGGGTTTATACAGTATATTACTTCAGACTAACTTTTATACATGTTTAAAAATTATTTTCCTAACAAAGTTAACATTTGAGATATTCATTTGTCAATCCAATATTTAAAATAATATTATGTAACAATTTTACTTTTTATAGTTATTAACGTATTTTGTTTCCTATTTAATTAAATGAAAATAAAACTTACAGTTTTATGTGATTTTCATATTTATTAAGATATAATTTAGTTACAGCTGTTTTGGTGCTTTGTACGCAAGCAATAATTATCGGACATCCAAGGCTATTACACCTCATAAACAATGGCAATATGCCGGCTGTCATATTAGATAATGAACAAATTCCTTATACCGACGTCGTTAAAAACTTGGGATTTTACTTAGATTCTAATTTAAAATGGCATGAGCAAGTAAAACAAACATCTAAAAGGATCTTCTCCATAATGCATTCCCTAAAGCGACTTAAACATTTTCTTCCTACAACTCTTAAAAGAATTTTAATCCAAACTTTAGTGATGCCGCATTTTGACTACTGTGACGTTCTACTAACTGACATAAGTGACGGATTGTCGGACAAACTGCAGCGTGTCCATAATATGTGTATCAGTTTCATATTTAATGTTCGAAAATACGATCACATTTATCCATTATTCCACGAATTGTCATGGCTACATCTAAAAGAGAGAAGAAAATCGCACTGTCTAATTCTCCTATTTAAGATCCTACATACCTCGATTCCCAATTATTTATCATCCCGTTTCCAGTATCTATCCTCAAACCATAACCTAAACACAAGATCACAACATAGTCTCCTACTTAATATACCGCAACATAGGACATCACATCACTCCATGTCATATACCATCTCCACTTCTCGCAACTGGAATTCCCTACCACAAGAAATAAGGGGCTGCCGGACATTGGCATCTTTTAAAAGAAATCTAAATTTATATTTGCTCTAAACTCGACTTCATTATTATCCAGTTTAAGATATATATATATATATATATATATATTAATTGGTGTTTCCCTTATAATGTATCATATTTATATTATTATTATTATTATTATTATTATTATTATCGTATCATTATTGTTATTACCCTATAAAATGTTGTTTTTACATGACATTTACATTGCTACATTTATTGTATCTTTAACTGTTTATAATTAGTATAGTGTATATCTATATTTGTCGAATATTTATTTGTATTTGTGCTGGTTGAGTGGAAGAGAGGGCCTTATGGCCTTAACTCTGCCAGAATAAATAAAGTATTATTATTATTATTATTATTATTATTATTATTATTATTATTATTACCTTCTTCATGTCTGAAGAAGGTACAAAGTACCGAAACAGCTGTAACTAAATTATATCTTAATAATTATGACAAGAAGAAGGTACAAAGTACCAGAACAGCTGCAACTAAATTATATCTTAATAAATATGAAAATCACATTAAGCTGTAAGTTTTATTTTTATTTAATTAGATGAATTATGGATTTTCATCAAGTAAACACCAATTCAATTGATTATTTTGTTTCCGTCTTTGATCCGAGGCTTGATCCTTGGGACTGCGAGCAATGTATAAGATACACATTGAAGTGGGTTGCTAGCCCGTTTTCATGGCGGGTTTATTATTCGGGGTTTTCTCCCTAGGCCAATTGCCTTCACTCATCTCCAGAGATCAGCCTGCCCCATTTCATTTCGGAGTTGTCTCTTCTAGATGGGTTGTCTTGCAGGACTAACAACCCCCATCCGGCCATTCACCCCAAGATATTTAAACATTTTTGGTTTTTTATTTTATTTTTCTACAGGGTTAACTGTATGCTATTCACTTCATTTATTTTATTATGCAATATGTGGAGATTTTAATTTAACAACATTTTATTAGGGGGAAACATTATTTGATAAAATACACAACACACAATTTAGGGACAAATGCCATATTCAAGACATAACCAAATTTATTATAGATAGACGAAAATATTGGAAGGGTCATATAGAAAGAATAGAAGAAAACCGGCTTGCAAAAAGAGCTAAAGAAGATAGACCAATGGACGGGAGAAGAACAAGAGGAAGACCAGCCAAGAGATGGATAGACAGTGAATGCACATCCAATACGTCTTTCTCCGAGGAGTGATTTTGGAAATAAACAGGATGAAAATCCTACAAATTATGATTAAGAAGAAGAAGAAGAAGAAGATATTGCAGTACTATATTTTATTAACAAAAGCAACAAAAAATTAAGTTTAGTCTTTTGTTGTCATCTTGTCTCATATTCATTTATTTCTTTTAGGACGTGTTTCGAAGCATCTCTGGTTTTATCTTTAGCTTGTATAGATTGATGATCTCTATGTTGTTGGCCCTGGATGTCGACTCCTACTCTACTCCCTCTATCAATATTTTAATAAAGTAATGGAAAAATGAATTGGTAGATATTTAAATTGGTGTCAGTGCAGTATGTAAATAGGTAATAATTTACGCTTTTGCAATGATTTGTTTCACTGGGTCTTTCACTTTTAAATAAGCTGGAATCAAAAAAATTAATATCTCCAATTTAACAAAATAAATAAATATATTCTGTAAACCAGCAAAATTGGTCCATAAATTTGATTTACCGAGGAATTTGCTTATTTTTTGCAGTTGATGCGTGACCGGCTTTTGTTTAAATGGACATAAAACTTCAGGAGGATATACAAATACTATAATTATAGATTATTAGAAAGATGCTTTGCTCTCCAAAAAAAGGCTTTAACATTATATTCTTTATTATAAATATCATATGAAATCATATTTGAAACGGTAGTTCATTGTCTATCATCCATAGTAAATCCACCGCTGTGGTCTTGAGGTAGCGTGCTGCCTTGTCACGCAGCGGGCCCGGGTTCGATCCCTGGTCGGGACAGGCTCCTGGGTGAAGTTTCTTTCGGGGTTTTTCCATCTGTGGCAATCCAATACTTCATGCTTTCTTCAAGCCCCTCTGCCATAATGTTGCTTACTTTGTTACATTGAAGCTAGTCTCTATTTCTGCTAGCTGCTAATGTGCAAAATGCTATACTGTTTATATTCTGAAGGGAACTGTCAACCATCGCATGTTGAAACCTACCTTGAAATTTCTTGCAGAGTGATGTACCAAGGCCATATCCAAAAAATTATCTACCCTTTTTTAATTGTAAGGCACATAAATCAAAACCAGAATCCAGGAATGTCAACCTACTGTATATACCAGATGATCTCCCTGCTTGAGTAAGAGCAGAGTGAAGTGAGGCAGGATCCATCATGGATGGCAGGTAGTGAGAGTTATCCAATCTGCCAATTCAGATTTTATTACTTCCCTATAGTTTAAATGAGAGATTTGGTGCTGGATTTTAGTGTCTTGCAGTTAAAAACAGCAGATAGTTTTTTTTTTTTTTTGACATGGCCTTTGGACATCACAACACTTCCCTGGAAGAAATTTCAAGATAGGTTTTGGCATTCAATGGTTGACAGTTTCCTTGTAAGAATATTGTTTGTATGTATTTTTGTTACAATCACAAACATGAGTGAGCAGGTAATCGAGGTCTTATTAGAATTTTTATTGAAAATCCTTTTTTGTAACTAATAACACAAAAAGAATTAATCGAAGGACAAAATGCCTTAATATATGTATAGACGATATTTTAAATAAATATATACAGATGATATTTTAAATAAATGGAAAGTTTTAGTGAATCCAGGAGTAAGAATAGATAATAAAGTGTGCATAAATAATCTTCTATTTGCTGACGATGTAACCATAACACAGAAAAATGAAGACGACTTACAGAAATCTATACATGCATTAAATAAAATATGTAAATTATATGATCTAAAGATTTCTGTAATGAAAACGAAGACCATGGCTTTTAGAGGAAGAGATCCAGTGAGATCCAAAATTATTTTAGAAAATCAAAGTATAGAACAGGTGTCTAGTTTCAAATATGTTAGCTACAATGTGGAAAGAGATATTGACTCCAAAATAAATAAATTTCAGACGGTGTGCAGAACAATACAGAGAACATTCAAAAATAAAATTAGAAAAGAGACAAAGATAAAAATGTATAATGTTATGGCGGTTCCCACAATATTGTATGGATGTGAAACTTGGGCTCCAATGAAAAAACAGAAGGATAGAATACAGACGGCGGAGATGAGTTTCCTAAGACAAATTAAAGGATGTACAAAACTTGATAGAATAAGAAATGAGGATATAAGAGAAGAATTGAAAATACAGCCTTTATTGGATAAGGTCACGAATTACAGACAGAAATGGATTGATCATATAGATGGAATGAGTAAGGAGAGATATCCATTGTTAGCAAGAAATTATCAAGCAAGAGGAAGATATGATGTTGGAAGACCTAGAAGACGTTGGGCTGATGCATTATGAAGTCGGAACGGGCAATTGCCTAATCCCTGGAGTGATGATGATGACAAAAGGCCTACACATGAACTGTTAACTCCAGTGTCTGCTGAACTTTGAAAACCATGTTCTATCTCTGATTACTATACTGAATATAAACAAATGGTTAATCAGACTTTGTGATGATTAGAGCCAGATTTGTACGCAAAATATATTACTAGATATGCATGCAAATATGCATGAAAAATGTAGAAAATCTGCACCTTAAATATACAAAAACAGATTGTAATAAAATCAAATAAATTATTTGCTTTGTTGGTAATCATAGCTTATTCCTGGCTGTTACAGTACATAAGGAAGATTTTCATGAGGTTTTCTTGTGTGAAGCTACTTCGTCTGTCACTGAAGAACAGTTTATACAATAAAAATGTCCTTTCTACATCACACAATGTCACAGGTGCATGTGAAAAACACCACAGTGAATTCCTATTTGGTTACAGTTTTTTTCACTATCACCAGAGAGCATTTTGCTAATTTGACAAATTGTATTGTAGCCAGGATTTTTATTTAATACTTCACTAAGCTTACGAAATGCAATTTTAGCAAAACTGTTATATTATTTCTTAAGGCCCACAGGTATTACCCTCTTACACAGATGTAAATATACATGTTACGCTTATATCCAATGGATTACAGAGACTTTATTAATTTTAAAAATAATAATTAATTAATTACTAGTAATTAGCTGAAGGGAAAATAATAATTTAATACGACATTTAGGAGTAAAATAATCATAACTCAAGTATTAATAACTTACTTTTCGCCGATGATTTAGTCTTACTACACCATGATGAAGATCTGTTACAATTCGTTGCAACATGCAACATGTAGCGATTATAATTTAAAAATTTCAATAAGTAAAACAAAAGTAATGGCATTTTGTGGAAGAAATACTCTGTGTGCAAAAATAGTAATTAGAGATGAAATTATTGAACAAGTATCCCACTTTAAATATTTAGGATGTGACATCAGCTATGGGTATGATAAAGATATTGAACACAAAACACATCAGTTTCAAGCTATTTGTGGTACAATAAATAGAACATTGAATAATAAAGCCCATAAACAAACAAAATTAAAATTTTATAAAACAATGGCTGTCCCTGTCCTTTTGTATGGGAGTGAATTTTGGATTACCACTACCAAACAAGAAAGTAAAATCCAAGCAGCCGAGATGAAATTTTTAAGAAGAGTAAAAGGCTGCACTAGAATGAACCAGATAAGAAACGAGGATATCCGTGAAGAACTGCAGATCTATTCCATAAAAGAAAAGATATTTAACAACAAGATACAGTGGAAAGAACATGTAGAAAGAATGGAAGAAAGTAGATTACCAAATAAAATCTTCCATTATTTTCCAAGAGGAAGAAGAGATGTTGGACGTCCTCGGAAGAGATGGTCTTAGATCTATTAGTGAAGATGGAACAGGCAACTCTTGCCTAAACCAGGAAGTGAAGAAGAAGAAGAAGATAATCATTTATGCATTAAAAATCTAAAATAAGCATTTTCCTTGAGAATATGCATTTCTATGCATACCGCTCAAATTGTCTGTGAAGGAACCACTTAACATGTAAATCATTTCCACATACTTTTTAATATGTAAAACAAAACATACATTTCGCATGCAAATCCGGGCTCTAGTGATGATTAAGACAGGATGTCCAATGTAAAATCTGTATTACTATAGATTAAAAACCCAATTAATTTATAATATAATGCAACAAATGCTACATTTATAAATCACATTTTGTATATAATATTTAATATACACTGGCCTGAAGTTTGTAGAAACAAAGTCTTGTGGGATAAAGCTGGTGAGGATCCGGAGGAGATACAAATTAGGAGGAGGAAATGATGCTGGATAGGCCATACTTTTTCCTAAGAGTTCATTAATAATGGAAAGATGTGCCCTTGATTGGAATCCTCAGGGAGCCAGAAATAAAGGAAGTCCACATGATATCTGGAAGCAAGTTTCTATGATGAGTTGAAGAGGATAGGAAAATCATGGAATAAGCTGTTACCAATAATCATGTCAGATGGAAAGCTCTTACTGATGTTCTGTGCTCCTAAATGGAGCTACATGATGATGATGGCAGGATATAAGGATAGGTTCGTGAATTTAAATAATTATGGACAACTGAATAATTTATAGCTTTTATATAAAACAATAAAAATCATGTATATAACAAAATATCAGTGTAAGATTTAATATTTTTTTAAATATTTAATTTTTTTTTAAACTTAACATTGGAATTTTATAAAAAGTGTACAGGTATAACAAAAACTTCAAGAATAAGAACCTCATAATGTTATTTCCCATATTTAACTATGAATAACAAAAAAAACACTTATTAATCATAATTACAAAGAAATAAACATTATCTCAGTCAAAACATAAATTTATTAAGTCGACGTTTCAATCTCTTTATGTGAGATCATTTTCAAGACATGGTTGTTTATAAATTTATTATACATAGTTATCATCACTTATTATTTTATTTTAGGAAGTAATATTTTGAGGTTCTTTTTATCAAGTTTTTTGAGTCTATATATATATCTTACCTCAATTTAATGTTGATTTGTTCTCGAACATGTTTCGATATATTCTTCTATATCATCGTCAGCTATAATAAATTTAGTCTAAATTAAATTGAGGTAAGATATATATGTAGACTCAAAAAAACTGATAACAAAAAATTTATTTGTGAAAATGTAATGTTTGTACTGTGAATTGATTTAATTTGATTAGGGTCTACTGATATACAGTGTAAATTAAAGCTTTGTAAAATTCATTAAAAATCTTGTAATGAAATATATTCTTTTCCTATATAATGATAACATAAAATGTATTTTTTCTTTTAACCTATGCAGTATGGTACGAAATTTACATACTGTACAGTCTAATATTTTCATATCTTTGTACTGAGTTAGGGTTATGATAATATAAAATCTGCTATCATATTCCTAATTGCATTTCAACATAATCCTGTTGCCTCTAATGAAATAAATACTGTACTTTAATTTAAATAAATATTTCTTCAAAATAAATAAAACATTAATATGATTAACGTATCATAAAATCAAATTACAGTATTCAGACTAGATTTTGACAACCTTTCAATCTTCTATCAACCTGATATAATACTGATATCATAAAAAATTATAAAAATACTAGTACCTGTATAATATGTTCTATAATAATAAAAAAACTGTAAAATATCTGAATTATCTATGTAAAGACTTTTTTCTTTGGCAGAAGCTGACAGTATGTTATTTTTATATAGATAACAATGTAAAAAAATACATATATCTGAAGTGTTAATAATTATTTAAAAACATATAAAATTTGACTAGAATCACTGAGATATTATTTTTTTAAAGTTTTATTATAGATTTACAAGGTTTTTTTCTTCAGTTTTTAATTTTTTTCCCCAAATAGTATTCACATACTATATTTGTATAGTTATTTTATATAAAAATAGCTATAACATTCTGATTTTTAAATTTTAAAAACATTTTTTTTTGTCCTTTTAATTTTAAAGTAGGTAATTTTTAACATATTTATTCATAAAAGTGTTAAATTAATATTTGAATAAATTTATTACTCTTTTTACAATTAAAAGGTCATTGTTGTTGCTGAATACCTTCTTGTTCCTGAGAATATCGATAATTAAGAACATTCAGTATTTCCAAAAGGAGATCTGTAGTTTGTTTCTGAGACTGTTCAAGCCAGTTAAATCTATGTTCATAATTGTTCAACTTGTCATGTAAATTATCTTGTACCCTAGATAGTTGCATCTGACACTGTTCAATTAAGTTTTTCATATTTGTACCTAAACTTTTATGATGTTTATCTAGTTTACTTTGTACTTTACTTACATCATCTTCGAGTTTCTCAATTTTAGTATTATTTACATATATCGTATTCTGCATCTTGTCTAATGTGTAATTACATTCTGTTAATTTTTGAAGTCCTTCATTATGATTTTGTTCAATGTTATGTTTCATTTGTTCCATATCAGAGATTTTTCCTTTACTTCCAATTATATTGATAGCTGATTTGTGAATTTTCATGTTAATCTTACAATCAATAGCACAAGCTTCATTTGGAAAAACAACTTTACCATTTTTGTTAGGTAGAACACTTATTCTTTTCTCAGTTGGTTTTATATTTGGGAATAATATTACTTTTCTCAAAGCAGATTTAAGGTATGAGGACATTTTTGATGCACAATTGAACTTGCATATTCTCTCCATGAATGTATTCCAATATATTAATATACTTTCAATCTCGTAGAGAAGTGTAATTCTGGACATTATGCTAAATTGTTCAGCATTATCTTGAATATATTTGACGTCAACTACAGCAGTGGCAGTGAGGATATTGATCATTACCATGATGACAATGAATGCAAACAGTAGCAACATAATGAAACCATAACCATGATCAATTGAAATGAAAGAAGCACTGAAACCTCCTGCAACATATAAAGCTGCATGTGTCACAGAAGTCCACAATGTTTGTTTCTCTTTCTCATCACTATTGGACAAAATGCTCAAATGCTGAAAACTTTCAGAAGATCCAGTGAATTTTGGCATCTGAGTTTTATTTTCTTGACAAAGAGAAAAGTTGCTTTGATGTGATTTCCAATTGTCATAATAGAAAATATAGAAACTTACACCAAAAGCAATTATAATAAAGAAATATGACATGAAAATGAAGAGGTAATGTTTTGATACTGATTTTAGCATTTGGATGTTGATAGATAATATAGGAAGACGTCCTATGATCAGAGCTAGTTCAACCCAAGAGAGAAAAAGAGAAAAAGCTGTGAATAATTTCTTGTTTTCTTCATTTTCCCATGAATTAAAGAGAACTATTGCAGTCATGAACACCAATATCATGTTCAACATGTTGTCCAACTTACAAAGATATCTGGCAGGTGACATAACAAATTTGAACATTTCTCTCACAGTATGACAGAAAAGAATAAACAATAGTAATAACCATATTATATTCCCATATGTTGTCCTAAATCTTTCTAAATGGGATATCTGGTTCTCATCTTCAGACTTACTACTAGAATTTTCATTTGAACTATTGATATTTAACCCCATTTTACTCATACTTGGTTGACCATAATCCATGAGAATGTATATATTCATCAGTAGTAGAAATAGAGTAAATAATATAAGATTTGTGATGTATGTTGTTCTGATTCTATACCATTTAAGCTGTAAGAAACTTGTGATTATTGGATGATTAAGTAGATGTCTGTGTTCTTGTGATTCATTTAAATAGAATAATAGATCCATTTCTGATGTTACCGCTTCAGCATTTTGCTTCACTGCAAAAGCTTCCTCAATTTCATGTCTTACTAAAGGTAGTTTATCTTCTGTTTTTGTTTTCCTTTCAGAGTTTTCCTGCTTGTTACATGCAACCAAGAAACTGTAATCAAATACCATTTCATAATTTTCATCTTCTGGGTGTTGGTTTGTACTTAGTGAATTATTCAGTAAAATACAAACATAATCTGCAGGTAGTGGTGTCTGATCAAAAATATTTCTGATCTTGATATCACTCCCATGTCTTAAAAGTGCTATTACGCAAGTTAGATCTCCATTCCTGGCTGCATAATGAAGTGCTGTATTTCCTTTTGCATCTGTTGCATTTATATTGAAATCTGAATTAGTTGGAAGTTCTAAGAAACATTTTATAATGTCCAGGTTTTGTTTAATACTTGCGAGAACAATAGGTGGCCTTCTTTCGTAGTCTGTAGTTGCATTAGGATTTGCTTCATATTCTAGTAACACTTGTACAACTTCGAGTAGATCATAATTACATGCATATTGTAATAGTGTGAAGCTGCCATTATCAGCTTCTTGTAGCGAGTTCATAATATCTTTTTTTATATTATTTTTAAAAGTTTCTATGAACTCTTCAGTTTTTCTTTTATATAAATATTGAAAAAGGGTTTCTTTTAGCACATTTTCATGATCTTCTTTTATGCTTTTCTGTGGAAGAAGTTTCTTGATATCTGAGAACTTTTCCATAATTATTTTACGGGTTGTTTTCTGATCTGGTCCTGGAGAACTATCAAGATCAAACTCATGTCCTTTGTGTTTTAGCATCAACATAAGTGCTTTTGTACTACCTCTAAGAGCTGCCATATGAATTGCAGTGTTACCTTGTGCATCAGTGATATTCACATCTATATCATGTTGTTGTAGCAATAAGGAGAGGCATTCTTCAAATCTTGTAGCATCTTCGTCATTTCCCCAGTGTTGTTCTACTATAGAATGCAAAGGTGTTCTTCCATACTCATCTGCCATATTTATATTTATCGTTTTGTCTTGTAAAAGGACATGAAGTGTTTCATGATTTCCAGCTTCAACAGTTATGTGAAGAGGTGATTTTTTTGTGATAATATTGACAGTATTTGGATCTGCTCCTGCTAACAGTAGTGCTTGTACAAATTCTTCACATCCATGTTCTTTACATGCCATTTGAAGACAAGTGGAATTGTAAGGTTTATTGTACCAAAAATTTGGATCCAGATGAGCATTGCCATATGTGTCAACTTGGCAGAGAAGATCTCTGAATACATTGAGTTGTCGATGTTGTAGTGCTGCCAGAAGTTGTGTATGTGCATTTGATTGCAGCTGCTCTACCTTCAGTGGTGGTAGAATATTTTTCAAATCAGGATAGCGTTCTATGATCACCTGACGAGCAGACTTGCCAACCCCTCTTGATGAATCAAGGTCCAGAATGTGAGCTCCATGTTTGAGCATGGCCACAACTGCTTCTTTTCCTCCAAAATGTGCAGCTTCATATACAGCAGTACAACCTTTCTTGTTTGGTCTGTTCACATCCATATTAGGTTGGGAAATCAGAAGTGCAATACATCGTTCATATCTGAAAAATAAAATAAACTGGTAATGAAATTCAAACAGAACATTTGCCTTGATAACTGAGGAAAACTAGGATAAAACCTCAGTCAGGTTGATTGGCACCAGGGTTTGAACTCGGTATTTCCAAAATTCAAGTGCCAAACACTACCGCCTGACTCAAGTCGCTTGATAAAATAATAATTACATACATTTTATCCAACATACAGTTCTTCATATATTGGTTAAATTTAAAATCAACTTTGTAGAATGATATTAACCCTTAAATTTGCAATATATCCAATAAGTTATATTAATTTACTTATTTTCTATTTTTTAACTAAATAGTAGAAATACGTGTTATAAATGAACAAAATTTGTGCCGAATAATACACATTAATAACAATACTGTCATAAGTATTTTTATGCATTAGTTATTTTCATTGTGATCCAACACAATTAAATAAATTGAGTTTTGCCAATTTAAGGATTCAGAAATTTCAACACTTATTTGATTCCAGTGATATAATTTATTACAAAGTATATGAATGTTAATACTAAACAAAAAAAAAGTCATCCTAGTAAACATAATCCAAGATTCTAAATATAATCTTAGATATTAAACCGTCCATCAGTATGTGTGAAATTACAAATGGTTATTAAATTATGCTATCCCATCTACATTTCATTACATTCAGTTATATTGACTGCAATTTTGAACCATTTTTGTACCAAATGATTCATATGGAAAAATCTTTTGGTATTGTGTGAATTTTAACCTTAATACTATAATCTAACATACTCTACCAGGTTTGAAACCTTTATGCTGGTGGCAGACTTTTTACCAATGAATTGTCCAGATTTTCAATTTATAATCTATTAATGATACTTTAAATATTTAAATAATTTAACAGTTATATTTCTAATACTTTTGCAGAGTGTTCAATATGATATTTTCCACATTCTCTTAACTATCCCTGTAGCTTAAGTTTTAAACTTTAAAATTATTTTCTATCAATTTATATTATATGGGTGCGAAATATGGACTCTTACTTTAAGGGAGGAAAGGAGGTACAAGTATTTGAGAATAAAGTTCTTAGGAAAATTTTTGGACCAAAGAGAGATGAACAAACAGGTGAATGGAGAAGACTACAAAACAATGAACTACATGGTCTTTATAGGAAGCCAGATATAATAAGAACAATTAAGTCTTGTAGACTGCGATGGGCAGGACATGTTGCACGTATGGGGAATGAAAGACTTGCATGGAATTTTCTTGTAGGAAAGCCAGAGGGAAAACGCCCAGTTGGTAGACCAAGAATGAGGTGGGAGAATAACATTATCTGTGATTTGAGGGAAGTAGATTATACAGGGAATGATTGGAAATCATTAGCTCAGGATAGGGATGTATGGAGAGCTTATGTCCGCGCGGCCATGAACCTACGGGTCCGATAGTGCCAGTGAGTAAGTAAGTAAGTATAAATTTTATTTATTTGAATGATATGATTGTATTTCAGTGATTCCCATTCTACGGTGTGACAGGCCTAGAAGGCCCTTAGCCTACCAACCGGCTGCTGGCCTCACATCCACATGTGTCAATCACAGAGGTATATGATCATCTAGCCAGTGTAGGGGTGACATGTAGTCAGCTTGTCGAGTTCCCCAGCCGTTATAGCTGGTTTTCTCAACCTGGAACCGCTACTTACTGTAGCTACCCAAATGCCTCACGATGCTGGGCGGACACCGGTCCCATACTGGCCGAAATACCATGATAAAATTTCTTCCACCATGGAGACTCGAACCAGCACAAGTCCTGTAGCTCTGAGCCAAGGCTTCCTGACTTAACCACTCGGCTACGGAGCAGGACATTTCAATGATTTTCAAACTTCAATTTTAAAAATTGTCTCTTTTGAATATATTATATTTTTGTGCACAAGGTTCATCTCGCTTATTTTAATTTTTTTATATTTTCAATATCTCTACAGGTACATAAGGTATTTACAGAACCTCACCGACAAATTTTTAGGAACAATAGGTCATTCAGAGAGGATTTTTTTTTTGTTAAGGAATATATATTCCCAAACATGTCATTTACGAGTTCTACATGTTAGTCAAGGAACACACTTGCAACCAACCATCCTATGTTTCCAGCTTGATGGAACCCCAGCAACTTTAGTACATATGTGAAATCCACTAATTATTATCTCTGGGAAACATTGGATTCGATGAAAAGAACCTATTGAATGGCCAGCACATACACCGACTAAATGCTTCTTGATTTTTTAGGCATATAAAAAGTATAGTAGGCCTATATGACTTTTTTGGGGCACGTCAAAAGTATGGTGTATGAAACTCAAGTTGCCACCAGAGCTCAATTATGTATTTCAGTATATCAAACTGAATCCTTCCATGCTTGAGAGAGCTGTACGAGCGTTGCTGTAAAGGTATCAAGTACGTAATGAGACATAGGGCAGACTATTTAAACACATATTGCGAAAGTCACACATACTTTTCATAAGTAATGCCACGAGTGATTTCCAAATTATCGATAAATTCACGACTCACGAAGTGAGGAGTGAATTTATCTAGAGAATTTGGAAATCAAGAGTGGCATTTGTTAGGACTATTTAACGAATAAAATAAAGCTGTTTACTCACAAATCATTATTTAACTACAGTTATTTAAAAATATTTTTATATTTAAAGTAAACGGTGATGTTTGAAAACTAATGAGAAACGATAGGTAGCCTACGCTTCTACTGCTTCTTTGTTTATCACTGCAACCAGATCATACTATTTATTGCCAAAGGAACGCAATATTGTAAGAATGCTCTCTAGTGGAGAAAAATGAAACACATCAATCTGTATATTAATTCATTTTTGATGTCGTATACATTTAGAAAGTGCAAACAGTGGTTTCTTTTTTGGTGGTATAATCAATGCTACAAATGTTGACATGTAAGCACTATTATATACAATCTGGTAGCCGTATTTGTTTATAGGCTCAGTCACTGCAAAATAACGGTCAGACCTGTTCAGAATATTAAAAAGGAGGAGCTTTGCTTAATATATGATAATCCTAACGTTGATAATTATTTCGTGAAACACGTCTCTGATTGGTTGTAATACAGAAATCATTGAAACGTGATTGGTCATTGACTCCCATTTGGGGCATGAGTTAAATAGTCAATAAAATGCATTTTGTGTCCAATTGTTTTATTCAGTACCCAAATTTTAAGGGTGAAAAGCCTTGACCAATTCATAGAACTCTTGTCATGTTTGGAAATTTATCTTCATTAACAAAGAATGGTATTTTCTACATGGTCTATCATTAATAAATGTTTGTCGATAAGATCCTGTAATATCCTGTATATCTTTTTTTTTTAATTCCACCTGTTTGTCATTCAACATTTCAGGTATTCTCTCCTGGCATTGGACGTATTGTAACCCACTTCTGGGATTGGGGCGCCTGGAGGGCGGGGTTACGCTGCCCCAATGATATGACGGGTGATGACGATGGATAATGATGCGCCAGGAGAGGCCTTAAACCTAAACTTAATCTATTGAGGTGAATATGATAATGATGGCCAGATGATGTTCGGGGACCGTTTGGGCCTTAAAGTATCCTGACATTTGTCTTACAGGTGAGGAAATACCCCGAAAAAACCCACCCAGGAAACTTGTCCCGAGCGGGGATTGAACCTGGGCCTGCTGCGTGACAAGGCAGCACGCTACCTCGAGACCAGAGCGGTGGACTCCTGTATATCTAATTGCTGCTTTTCTATGATCATGTGTTGTAAAACAAAATATAATTTTCAACACTTCTAAAATTCATTGTAAATCCTCAACTCAAATGGACTTCTGTTTAAAACCTTCATCAAGTAGTTAAAACTATATAGGCCTTTCAGAAACATGTTCCATCTTTTGTATGTCATTTGTTACTGCCATGCCAAAGATAGAACATGTTTCTGAAAGGCTTCATGGTTTTCACAACTTGACAAAGGTTTCTAAACAGAAGTCAATTTTAGTTGAGGACGACAGATATATCCGGTACTTAATTATATTTAAAAATGTTAAAATATTAAAATGTGTTACTTCTAATATTTATTTTTGTTCTTACCTCTCTGCATCGTTGCTTTGTCCAAAATTTTTAGCTGCACAGTGTAAAGCTGTTCTTCCAAAACTATCAACAGCATTGATCTTAGTGCGTTTGTCAAGCAGCAAAATTCTCAAAGTCTCGTCATTTCCTTTAGATGCAGCATAATGAATTGGTTCAGGTATTATTGTATTGAGATTTGGTTTCACCCCAGCCTGTAGTAACGCCTTAGTGAATTCAGCACAGTCTTTTAACCGACTTGCAATTTCTAAACAAGTAGACCAATGTGGTTTTCCATATTTATAAGAAGGATCAACTTCTGGATGTTTTACAAGTTCTCGAAATGCTAGTATATCACGAAATAATAGTGATTCTAGTAGTTTTTCCTGTGGACTTGATGTGATATTGTGCTCATTCAGATTTATAGTTTCTTTTATTTCACCACTTTTCATGCTTGAATCCATTTTGCATTTGTTATAATATTCCAAGAAGTTAAAATGATTTTCTGAAATTAAAAAAAAATATATATATTATTTCATTAATGGTACTCTCATTGCCAGTCAGCCATAAAATTCTTCCTTTATCATATCATGTGTATGAGGATGTGTTTTTTTTTTAATTTTAAAAATGTAAGAATGCTAATGGAGATACCATTGAGTGGGTGATTTATGATTCAATACCAGTAATTCGAAAAATTATCATCAAATTTGGCATAACGTCCCACGCCGTAGCCGAGTGGTTAAGGCAGGAAAGCCTTGGCGCAGAGCTATGGGACTTGGGCTGGTTCGAGTCTCCATGGGGGAAGACATTTTCTCATGGAATTTCGACCAATAAGGGACCGGTGCCCATCCAGCATCGTGAGGCATTTGGGTAGCTACAATAAGTAGCGGTTCTAGGTTGAGAAAATCAGCTATAACGGCTGGGAGACTGGACATGCTGACCACATGTCACCCCTACACTGGCTACATGATCATCTACCTCTGTGATTGACACATGTGGATGTGAAGCCAGCAGCCGGCTGGTAGGCTTAGGGCTTTCTAGGCGTAACGCGCCATGGGATAATAATAATAATAATAATAATTATTATTATTATTATTATTATATTTGGCATAACAGCCTGGGTCGACGCCCGACGTCTGTTCCTGGTGACTGTCCACCAATTTTGGATTAAGATGAAATGATTGTTTCATTCTTATAACGATTCAAAAAAATGTCCCATTAATACTAATTTCATATACGATTAATTTTAATGGGTTTATTGCATTAATTATCCTTGATTTTATGTTAATAATAGTGGAAATAAAGTTCACAGCTCCCAGAATAGAAGACACGCCCGCAAGGTAGAATTTTAAGTCTTTGGATATCTTCCAAAACTCCATCCACCTAGTTTTAGGTTTTCCAACAAATTTGAAAAAATGCTCTATTTTATAACACTGACAATATTTTATACCTTAGTTTCTGACTTTCGCTCTCATGTAATTAAAAACCCTGGGTTCTAAAATAAACCATTATTTATTTTGCAACAGCCTGTGTTGTGTAACAGTCAACTTATCTGACTACCATCTGAGGAATACCAAGTTTCATTCCTGGCTCTAACGTTAGACATTTTTTTTTTATTTGAGTAGCTACTTGATATGAAAAGAAACTAAATCCGGTTAAGAAAACAAATTTCAGGTGGAGGAATTGCTTCACATAAACCATATGACTCCCTTTATTGTTATTTGTTAGCCAGTGACAGCCAATTCGTTAGATATTTGGCTCTACTTAGCTATTGTCTAAGAATCTATTATTTTATTCTTGCCGTTATCTTCCGAATGTCTAATTTTCTGCGAATCTATAGTCATACAGTTAAAGAAAACCCATTCTCATTACAATTTCTTTGTTTATCATGTGGCATGACTTCCATGAAATCCCTTGTGAGTCATATCATCCGTACTGATTAAATAATGGAACATTTGTTAAGATAACGATATCTCGGTTTGATAATGTGCGATTTATCTATAGCATTATCACGTATTTTGTATCTCAAGACTTATCAGTTCATGAACTGAAATTGTTAAAATTAACTGTACTTGTACAGGCAGGCAACGACTTCAATTGTTTTAGATAGATCAAAGGTACACGCATCACTACCTACCTGTATGTAAAATTGAGCAATACATTTTATTGCAATGATATTAAAATCGAAGTTCATGGGCGCAAAATTAGCATTTTATTTAACAGAATGGAGGAACCCTGCATGCGTTAACGTTATTTAAGAAGAAAATGTAGTTGAGCTTAAAGTTATAATGTAAAATGTTTACAAAATAGAAATGTAGAATATTAACCTGATTATAACACGCTATGAGAACGAATATTTTACGGCTGTAAAAAAATAATAATAAATTCAAGATATCTTAGTAGTAACACTAATAATAATAAAATAAATGTTTATTTTAGTATTTGAGCCTTGTCTTTCACTGCAATCATAACATTTCCATGCTATGCTTCGCAGCTTTACTAGTGAATTATAGGTGTGGTAGCTTCCCGTTGCTTTCCACACCGGTGAAGGATCATGATGATGACGACCGGATGATTTTCGGGGACCGTTGGGCCCTAAGCTTCCTGACAATTGTCTTACAGGTGAGGAAAAAACCCGAAAAGAAAATCTCACTCAGGAGCCTGTCGACAAGACAGCACGCTACCTCGATACCACAGCGATGGACATCATATATATATATATATATATATATATATATATATATATATATATATATATATATAAAAGGTAAGAAACTGTAATGCAATTCTTATACATCTGTACTGTATATTGACGAATTAAAGTGGTGTGAGCCATTTTCGTCAGCACAAAAATTATAACAATTGTAGGCCTACAAATTTAAATCAAGCCTCTGTTGAATTTGAGTTCATAGGATAAAGTGATAATCTGATAACATACAGTAATATATTCGTTGTTTCCCCTTTTGCGTTGTGTTAATTTCTAGAAAATAAATAAATGTGACTCTCACCGTTGTAATTTGAACCTGTCCATATATGAGTATATATGATTAAGAAAGGTTTTATGGGTTTTACGCGTCTTGGATTCAAGGTTGGCCTCTGATCAGTAATTCCGACGTTTCGACATGATCCCACATGCCACATCCCACAAGAAATGATAATGGCGTGTGGAATATGTCGGAATCAGTGGCCAGAGGCTAGCCTTGAATGTAAGACGCGGAAATTCCAAGAAATATTTCTTAATCATACTTATATTCGCGAAAATCAACCACACACACACATATATAATATATATATTATATATATATAACAACACTGTTAAAAGTTTTATATGATTTTCATATTTATTAAAATACAAATTCGTTACAGCCGTTTCAGTACTTTGTACCTTCTTCAGACGAATACCATGGTTACAAATGGATTTTGTTATTATAAACTCCAGTACATAACTGTAACTATGAACTGAATGTAAACTAACAAAGTTCAACAAATATTCTCATATTATAAATTTAAAATAGGTGATACATTTAAATTCAGTTGGGAACTTAACAGCCTATCGCCCTTCTTCAGTTTATTTATTTCTACAATTTCTAAAAAAAATCAAATCAATTGATTACAAATTATTGGGGTTAGGATTTTTAAACTGACCTGAACATTTTAGTGGCACCATGACCCCGAGTTTGACTCAGCCTCTAACGATAATGAGTACCAGATGCTTGTTCTGGGGGTAAAGGAGGCCGTCACGCAGAGCTGATAACCCGACTGACATCAAGTGTCGATTGTCTAGAAAAAGTGGGAGCTTAACCTCCTACTACCCCAAGGGTTTACAAGACTATATCCTCAGCAGGTCGCCGTTAGGAAATGATCCATACACCCTAGACAAGTATACAGTGGTGGACTGGTGATCCTATCTAGATTTGTGGTTAGCAGAGCCACCGCATACGATCAACGTAAGACAAGTGACATACCCCTAGATCCAAGTTGAAGATTTAAAATAACCTATCCAAACAGAAATTGAACCCTATCATTCCACTGCGGCGAACAATAAGTTATTCTAAAATATTACAAAAATTAATTAAATAATACAGGATTTATAAAAAAAAAAAAAAAAGGAAATCTCACTCCTTACCTTGTTTTATATTGTTGTTGACAGTTTTTAAAAATGTGTACGACTATGATCTCGTTAATTAATGAAATGTAGTCAAGTCAATTATTTCTATAACTAGTGTTGTTTGTAGACACTACTATAACTGAATGCTGATAAAAATGATGGAGTTAAATTATATAGGTCTACAGTAAATTGTTACATAATGCTGACGTGCGATAAAGATATCTTATTCTACGTATTTCCTCTATCGGTACGTCATACCGGTTACGTTTTTCTACAAAACTTCAGGTTTTTTTTTTGTCAGCTCTGATCACGCTGTATAATTATTTCTAAATATATTCCTATTAACTTATTTCGTAATGTGGAGAAATAAGGTAAATATTCAAATACGAATTTGGTATGAATTTCTTCAAATTCATTTTTGTAGTATAAGTTATATTTTTATTTTAGTCAAATTTCAATTTAACGCTCAATGCCATAAAAACAGAAACTATAACGTATTCTTAGATTCACAACCCCTATTTATCTTCTTCCTAATAGTAAAAAAAAATCATGGCTATCTGCTACTCGAGCGTCAGATATTCTCTAGGTCTAATAGGTATGAGCATAGTAATACATTTGATATACTGTGGATTCGAAATTTTTAAGTAAAGCTAATGTTCCACGTATAATTTTCTGGCATAAATCGGTTATGTCAATTATAACCACTACTCAACAGAAGGCCAGCACTAGCAATTCAAAGCTTCTTACTACTCTATGAATTAACTCATTTGCCCAATTATAACGCATTCAGCACGCAGGTGTGAGGTTGTACTCTAAAAACTTTAAATTTGCCGAATTAAATTTGTTCAAAACAGAATTCATCACTAAATGGGACACTGTTTTTCAAAACTCATCTCCAAAGTTTACAAAAATTGAGTTGTATATATACCTATGTATTTATGAATGGGTCGAATTCTGATAATTAATCGCAGTTTCTTACGAGTGATTTCTCGAGTTCAATGAGATAAATTTTGCAAAACTCAACATCTAGAAAAAATAGATTTTTATTTTAAAAAATTAACATATTGTGTGTCTACATTTATAATAAATGTTTATTGAAAAAGCTTTTTACACGCTTTATATTAGCTTGACCTGTAATGCTATTTAAATCCAGTATTTTCCTTGATGACTATAATAAATCAGAAATAAAACAGACGCTTTGGCCATCCCTGATTTGAGACTAACGAATATCAAAATAAGGAAAATGATTTTAATCACTGCATACATTTAAAAACTCCTTTTAATTAAATTATGAGGATCCTATACAATTTACATTAATGTATTTTTTAATTATAAACTGAATGAATGAGACTCATAAACTTACTGTCAATTCGCTTTACATCTATGTAATAATTATGTCTGGGTGTGTATGTAGGCTCTCTCTCTCTCTCTCTCTCTCTCTCTCTCTCTCTCTCTCTATATATATATATATATATATATATATATCTAACGGAATCTTTGAACGCGATTTTCACCCACTTAAAAACATTGGATCGACCTGAAACTTTGTATACTTGTAAAGGACCCGTGTCAATACAATAATTTCATATTTTGTTTCTAAAATCTCGGCCACAATCATCAGAAAATCAAAAAAATTTAAACTGGTATAATAGGTTGCTGACTTGTCGACTTTTTAGTCAATCGTTGTAAGAGCTCAGTTGGTAGAGCGGTGAACTCTATAGTATATAATTTCAGTAATCCATAGGTCGCTGGTTCAAATCGGGCTGGGAGGATTTTTTTTAGAAGAGTATTACTTTTAGCTCATACAGTAGTATCGAATTTAAATATATTTACATTTTTATCTTATTCAGTAAAATATAAAAACTAAAAAATAAATAATAGTTTTAAAAAACTAAAACTACACACTTTATTAGAAAACCGAACTAAAAAATGAAAAATAATTTTAATTTCCAACACGCTTGGGATAAAATTAAAGTGGTCAACAAAAAAATCATCTCCAACACATATAGAATAAAAGTAGAGTTATCAACAAAAAGAAAATAATTTTACCATCAAAAGCGTGGGGTGCTTTTTATGATTTTTACATTTTATTCTTAGAGACTTTACTTTTACCAATATCTGTTTATTATCAAATATATTAATTGATATAGAGCACGCCACGCTTTTGATGGTAAAATTATTTTCTTTTTGTTGATAACTCTAGTTTTATTCTATATGTGTTGGAGATGATTTTTTTGTTGACCACTTTAATTTTATCCCAAGCTTGTTGGAAATTGAAATTATTTTTCATTTTTTAGTTCGGTTTTCTAATAAAGCGTGTAGTTGTAGTTTTTTAAAACTATTACTTTTTATATTTGTTATCTCTGGAATGTCAAGTGACAGACTGAGACAGAAAGTATTTAGTCGAAACCATAAAGGAAACACGCAGAGGATGAGTGTTGATTAAAATTGATGAAGAAATGACAGATCACATTAAGCAGGGACATTCTTATAGATCACTTATGAAAGAGTCATTATACAAGGAAAACATGTTTACAGTCTTACCTGTCCCTGAACTTAACATAAATAGTAGAGGAAGTTCGGGTAATGTAGAACCTTCGGTTTGAGTGGAACCTGTTAATATCTTCTTTAATTGGTGCAGCTCCCCAAACATGAAATATATTAACTTCTTTCCCCGCATCAACTTTGACGTGTTTCTTTCATTCTTTGTGCGAAAAAGGGTTTATTTGTGATATTTATGAAAATGGCCATTTTAAAAATTTTTCAAGCTAAGAATTAATTCTTAATTTCTGCTATTCAATATTATAAATGTTTAAAAAAACTCCTAAATATATTATATTATGCAGATGCTGTTTTAATATACTGACGGGTTTGGTTTGGTATTATGTGGCATGGTGGCTGTATAAAATAATTAAACATCACAAAAGAATTCGGTTAATGTGAACCCTTCACGAGGCGGTTAAATGGACCTGGTTCCACTTTACACGAACACATATATTTTATCAATGAGGATGTTATCTGTAAAAACATGCACTTAATTGATTTTATTTAAGATCCTCGTAATTTTACCAAACCCAAGACCGTCGCTATATATAGTTGAATGTAAAGTAAAGTAAAGTGATCCCACAACAGGCCCGGAGGCCCTTGGGGTAGTAGGAGGTTAAGGCTCCCACTTTTTCTAGACAATCGGCACTTTATGTCAGCCCTGAGTGACGGCCGCCTTTACCCCCAGAACAAGCGTCTGGTACTCATTTCCGTTAGAGGCTGAGTCGACCCCAGGGCCATAGTGCCGCCAGAGGGTTTGGGTCAGTTTAAAAATCCTGACCCCAACGGGACTTGAACCCTCGACCCTCTGGCTTGTAGCTCAGTGCCTTAACCACTACGCTACGGCGTGCCCCCTCTATAGTTGAATGACGTGCAAATAGTTATGGCTGATCATAATTACAAAGCGTTGATATTTATTTAATGTATTACAAAATTATGGTTGATTATAATATACATTTTATAAGAAAAAAGATATTCACAAATACACATGGTCAGCACGAGGTTTTCGTTCACTGATAGATTATGTGTTAATCAATAAGAAAGCATCATCATTATTAACAGATACGAGAGTATTTAGAGGAAGTGACATCTATTCAGATCACTATTTAGTAATCTCAAAAATAAATATATTAGCGAGATGGAAGAAAACTAAAAACAAATATAGAAATAAAGAGACCACATTCAAAGTACATTTATTACAAGATAAAAGTATACAAGATCTGTATCAGAATAGGCTAAATGAACAATTAATATTAAAACCTACTTCCGAAGAAATAAACCGAGAATGGGATAATATAAAAGAAAGCATTGATAAAGCAGCATATGAGGCATTAGGAACAAAATATAAAATATATAACAAGAAGGGTTTAAGAATATGGAATGAAGAATTAGAGAGGATAATAAAATATAAAAAAGAGGCTTATCACAAATATTTACAGAATAGAACACCAGAATTAAGAGCTGATTACAAACATAAAAGTGCAATAGCCAAAAGAGAAATTAAAAAAGCACACAAAGTCAGTTGGGATAGATATATAAGCAGACTAGAATACGATATACATGGGCAGCAAAAAATAGCCTATAAAGTAATGAAACATCTAAATAAACAAGAAAAAGATACAATACAGATCAATGCAATTGAGGAGAAACAATGGGAAGAACATTATAAAAAACTGTGGTATAATGAAAATAAAATAACTAAAGATAACATATATGAGTGTGAGATAGGAATAGATATGATAACAATGGAAGAATTAGAAGACGTACTGAAAACAACAAAGAACAGAAAGGCAGCTGGAATAGACGGAATTAATATGGAATTAATAAAATATGGAGGAATATTTTTTAAACTGAGATTATTACATTTTTAAATTTATGTTGGAAACAAGCAACAATACCAGAAACCTGGACAACAGCAATAGTACAATCTATTTTTAAGAAAGGAGAACGTAAAGACTGCAACAACTACAGAGGAATAAGCATTTTAACTGCAGGCTATAAAATATACTCAAGAATCTTAACATTTAGGTTAAAACAAATAACAGAGGTAATGTTAACAGAAGAACAAAGTGGATTCAGACCAGGGCGTTCATGTATGGATAATATATTTACGATAAAAGAATTTATAAACAAAAGAAGAGAATGTAACATGGAAACACACATAGCTTTTATTGATTTTGTTCAAGGCCTTTGGAATAAGTAGACAGAGGAAAACTCGGGACAATTTTAAAAAGAAAAAGGAATTCCGAAACACTTAATAGCAGCTATAAAGAGTTTTGTACTGGAACACAAATTTTGTTATAAAAACTAGAAATGAAGTAAGTAACAACTAAAATTCCATACTAAATCAAGGAGTTAAAAACGGATGCAGTATCTCTCCAGTTTTTATTGAACCGATACATCAATGATATAATAAAAAAAGGGAACGAAGAAACAAATAAAGGAATAAAATTAGATCAACAACACACTACTTGAAAACATTATTATAACGCTGATGACCATTTAATAATAGCAAATACAGAAGGACGAACTTCAGAGGAATATTTTTAAAAACTACATCATATATGTGAACAATATAATCTCAAAATATCAAGAGAAAAACTAAGGTACTGGCATTCCAAGGGACAAATCAAATCAGATCGAAAATATTAATAGGAAACAAAATCCTAGAACATGTGAACCAGCTCCATTATCTAGGATGTGACAATTTTCATTTAATCATGCTACTGCTATAAATAATACGATAGCCAAATTCCAGGGAATATGTGGTACGATAAAACGAACACCTAAATAACAAAACAAGCACCAATAGAAACCCAACTGAAATTTTATAAAATGTTGGCAGTACCGGTACTGCTCTATGGTTCAGAAGCCTGGATACATAAAAAACAAGACCTAAGTAGGATAACGGCGGCAGAAATGAAATTTTTGAGATATGTTAAAGGGTGCACTAAGGAAGACAGAATCAAGAACACAGAAATAAGACAGGAACTTGAAATATTTGCAATAACTGATAAAATGGATACATATAGACAAAAGTGGAAGCAACACATAGACAGAATGAATGAAGATAGATATCCAAAACAAATAACAAAATACAAACCTAAAGGCACCCGAGATGTGGGCAGACCTAGAAAGAGATGGGCTGAAGTCGGAACGGGTCAACAGACCTAATCCATGAATGAAGATGATGATGATGATATAATATTCTATAGTTGAATGACGTGTGAATATTATAATCAACCATAATTTTTTAATACATTAAATAAATATCAACGCTTTGTAATTACGATCAGCCATAACTATTTGCAGATTAATTTGTGCCTGTCTGTATAAATTAATAGAATAAATAAACTTAAATATAGACTAAAAGCTAGGATGATTCTGGGGTCCACTTTACCCGAATATGAAGGTTAAAGTGGGCCTTTCTTGTAATGTAAAAAAGTTTATAAATTATGAAGATGTTTCCATATTTGAATAAAATAAAAATGCTATTCCATAGTTATAACACTAATGATAATTACTGTAATTAAACAAAATTCAACTCCCTTAATTAAATGAAGAAAAACAACAAATTCAAAATAGGGGTCCACATTACCCGAAGTTTCTATATATGTTAGAATGGTTCTGCAAATAGCATATCATAGGGATGCTCCATATCGAAAAACAGGACTTTTTCTACATGTATGATACTTCAATTTGAGCATTTGGGAATCCTAAAACTGTACATGTTGAGTTTATTCTGAGCTTCTTGAGAAAATATAAACTTCATCTGATCTCAATTTAAAAAAAAATAGATCTGATTATTATAGATTGCATATATTAAGAGCAAAGAATCTTGTACAATTAAAAAAGAGTGTGTTTTGATTTTGCCTACTGATAGAAACTTGTGTACAATCGAAAAAGATTTAGGAAGAGTTGAAAAGAGTTGCTTTCAGAATACTGTGAGATCTTAAATCGACATGATATATCCTATGTTTTGTTCTGGGAGTGAATTGGCACATTCACGATTTGTTGTCACTTGCTGTAAATTACTGAAGAGGGGATTTCCATTCAAGATATTTGAATACAGAATTCTTATTTATGATAAAACTGAACGATAAGTTACCTGTAAAGTGAAGAAACGCACTTTTCATCATCAATCACTGTTATAGTACTACAAATACAAACAGGTATTTTCAAATATGTTGACCAGTCATTTATTATAAATTCTATAAAATGCCAGTGGCAAAAAGCTCATCAAAAGCATAGCAGTTTCACTCGATTATATTACGCGGTTGTACTCGAGAAGACAATGACAACAATGAGGTAGAGTACCTTGGTGAACCAATTCAATAATATTTTGTGTAATATTTCAATTAAGATAGATTCAAATTATTTTCAAGTCAGCTGTATACATTTATTAATCTTTAGGGCGGAATTCATGAAACCATCTTTACGCAAAGAACGACTTTTTTTCCCTCTCTATGACGTAGAGAGGGATAAGAGTCGCTCTTTGCGTAAAGATGGGTTCATGAATTCCGCACTTAGATGTAAGGTTTCGGCAGGGTTGATCCACAGTGGATCAATTCATAACCTTCGCAGAATGTTTGAAAAATGCAATGAATATGAAATAGAAATACATCACCTCTTCATAGACTTTAAGACCTTCCTAATGGTCTTTTCCCAATATAATTAGAAATAATTTCTCCTGTCACTCACTCGAGCTACATGATTTGGCCACCTCAGTCTTCTTGACTCAATAAACCTGACAATTTTAGGATAATGAGACAAAGTAGTTCCTCATTGTGAAACTTCCTCCATTGTTATCCCTTATAGGACCGAATATTGCTCTTAAGGTCCTATTTTCGAATACTTTTAGCATAATTTTTGTTCCCTTAATGTAAGGTACCATGTTTAGAGAAGGCCTACTACATGCAAGAATGGCGTTTTATAAAGCTCTCTCTTTATATTTTTAGACAGAAGCTGAGGATACAAAATCAGTTAACTGAATAACCAAACAACTTACTGGCACTATCGAACCCGTAAGCTCTCCATACATCCCTAGACTGAGGTAATGTTTTCCAATCATCTTCTGTATAATCTACTTCCCTCATATCATAGTAATGTTGTTATCCCACTTCGTTCTTCATCCACCAGCTGGGCGCTTGCCCTCTGGTTTTCAAACAAGGAGTTTCCATGCCGTCTTTCATTTCCCATTCTTACCACATGCCCTGCCCATCGCAGTCTACAAGACTTAACTATTATATCTGGTTTCTCGTAAATATCTTGCAGCTCACTGTTATTTTAATCTATCACTCCTTTTTCCATACCTGTCTTTCATTCCTCATTCTTACCACATGCCCTGCATATCGCGATCTACAAGACTTAACTAATATTATATCTGGTTTCTTGTAGCTCACTGTTATTTTAATCTATCACTCCTTACCTTGTGTTATATTGTTGTTGCCAGTTTCAGAAAATGGTGCAGTTACGACTAAGATTTCGTTAATTAATTAAAGGTACCGGTAGTCAATCCGTGCTATTATGCATTACAGGGACTCTTGTCATCCCAACTCCTTTCAAAAAACGTTAAACTGAAAATATATAAAACAGTTATTCTCCCAGTTATATTATATGGATGCGAAACGTGGACTCTTACTTTAAGGGAGGAAAGGAGATTACTAGTATTTGAGAATAAAGTTCTTAGGAAAAATTTTAGGCCAAAAAGAGATGAACAGACAAGTGAATGAAGAAAACTACATAATAGTGAACTACCTGATATGTATAGGAAGCCAGATATACTAGGAACAGTTAAGTCTCGTAGGCTGCGATGGGCAGTACATGTGGCACGAATGTGGGATGAAAGAGGTGTATGGAAGCTTCTGGTAGGAAAACCAGGAGGAAAATGCCCAGTTGGTAGACCAAAAATGAGGTGGGAGAATAACATTATCCATGATTTGAGGGAAGTAGATTATACAGGGGATGACTGGAAAACATTGGCATTAGCTCAGGATAGAGATATATGGAGAGCTTGTGTCCGCGCGGCCATGAACCTGCTGGTTCGATAGAGTCAGTGAGTTAGTTGGTTAGGCAGTCAATTCAGTTCTTTCTATAACTAGTGGAAGTCATTGAAGGTCGATGAAGGGCAAATTATTCCAATCATGTACAGTCCTATGGGCCACATCGTAACGCAGTGGTCAAGACAATACGCTATAAAGCCGAAAGATCGCGGGCTGGAGTCCCGATGAGTTCAGGATTTTTAAACTGGCCTAAAACTTGTGGCGGCTCCATGGCCCTGGGTCGACTAAGCAACTTACGATAACCAGTACCAGATGTTTGTACTGGGGGCAAAGGCGGCCGTCATGTAAGAGTAAGGACTTGGTTGACATCTCTTGCCGATTGTCTAGAATGGTGGATGCCTTAAATTACTATTATCCCAAAGGCCTCTTAAGACCTGTAGTGGGATCACTATATTTTTTTACATTACTCTGTATACCATCTAAGCATATAGTTTTGTCGGTCCCGGTGGAATAGAGGTCACCGTCCTAGACTGTGGTTCCAAGGTTTACAGATCAAACTCGGCCGGGATCGATGATGAATTTTTCTGGGCGTAAAAGTTCTGAGAATTGGTTCCTTCGGAAGAGAAGTCACACAACAGGTTATTAAATGGAATCAAATTGCTGGATGTCTTAATGATACAATTTGTAAAAATAAACATTTAAAAACAGAAATTAAGGCCAGAATGTATAAAACAATAGTACAATCTATTATAACTTATCAGACAGAAACAAGACCATATACCGTAACAACAAAAAGATCATTGGAAACAAAATAAAAGTGAATACTTAGTAAAATTGTGGGAAAAAAAAAAACTTTATGGGATAGAGAAAAGAGTGAAAGTCTCAGATAAACATGTGCAATCGAAGAATTTAAGAAATGGGTATATAGGAGGAAACAAGAAAGGGATGCGCATATAAGCCGGATGGACAGCAATAGAATTCTCAAGACTGACTGAAAGGGATAATCTACCTAGGGGCAAAAGACAACAGGGACGTCCAAGAAAGCGGTGGTATGACGACTTAAGATGAGGCAACGATGGTTGAAGAAAGATCAGGTTTAAACTTATAATGGAAGAAGGAAGGGAATTAAAGCCGTGGGTCCCGTGTCGTTGATTAACTGCACGGAAAACAACCTCAAGCCTGAATAAATGGTCTATGAGTAAAATTTGCCGGCTCTTTAACGTCTGGATTTAAATTGTAACCTAATTACCTTGCCTATTATAAAGCGTCGTTAAATAAAATAGGATATCAGCCATACATTTATTAATGTAACCAATTTTTTTGGGAATGTCAAATTTAAACAAAATTTTGTAAAATTCATCTCTCCTAACTGAATACTAAACTTTTCTGAAATCTATAAATAATTAGTGCACTGAATACTAAACTTTTCTGAAATCTATAAATAATTAGTGCACTGAATACTAAACTTTTCTGAAATCTATAAATAATTAGTGCACTAGGTGGTTATAATTATATTTATTTTGTAAATTTGCCAGATACTGAATGTTTTGTATCAATTGTTGATATATTTTGTCTAAAGTCGCTCTGGTAACACTTTCATCTGCATATGGATAGAATATTAAGCGCTGTCGATAAAAGAGAGAAATCACAGGATAATTCTTGAATCGATTTTGTTGCCATTTTTATGTATCGGAACATTGATAGAATCTGTCCAATCTTGTAGAAGTTCCTCCTTATTCCAGATCAAAAGAATAAGCATTTCAATGAATTTTTTAGGACTTAATAATCCTGATAATAACTTCCTTCGGAATGGAAGTAGAGCTGAGAATTCCATATTATATATTTACAGTTCGTGAAAGAACTTTCGGTCTGAAAAAAATATGTATCCGATCAAAATTTGTTTGCCTTCACTCCCAAATCTCAAATGGAACGCTATTAACGTGAATAATATAACAGCTGGGAAAGTTAAATACTATTCTTCTCTAGCCTATAAGCCTAATAAGCGTATTTTTTGGAAAATTTGCTAATAGCATCACTGAATAAAGATATAAATATACAACGAATTGCCCTGCGACTGGAATAACCTGTATTCGGTTCCTCTCTTGAAGAGAGTGGAACCCATTTGCCTCGGCTGTTTTAAAATTTGGGTATTAAATTAATAACCATTGCCGCTGCGGCAAGGTTTTTGCTCTATTTCTGCATTTACCCTTTTATCAGGGGAAACCACAGAACGCCCTGGTCGAAATACAAGGTCTCTGGTCCTTCGTCAAATTTGACCTTTATGTAGGGGCCTATGTGCCTGATGGTGACCATAAAGAAGACGCAGCTCCCTGTTCTCTATTTCTCAAAATATTATGTACAATGAAAGTTCAATTACAATTCAAAACAATATAATACAATTTTTCTAAATATCTATATGTAAATAGGCCACAACAAAACAGTTAAGTACCATCTTCTCCTCCGTTTGTTAATCGACTTGGTTTTAGTAGCTATTGACGAGCTTTAGTGTTATCAATAAAAAAAATTGGAATCAGTTCTACCGTTTTTAACTGCAAGGCAGTGTTTATGGAAATACTCCATGGTGCAAGAGTTTTATTTCTTACAGAGAAGCATGCGATGTTCAAAGCCCATGTCCAAAAAACTGTCTGCCTTTTTAAGTGCAAGGCTCTAAAATCCAACGCCAAAACTCTCATTTAAACCATATGGACTAATACAAGTACATACATGTGTTAGCCACAAAGGTAATCCTGTCAATGCAGGGATGGCATGTGGTCAGCATATTGGGTCCACCAGCCATTATAGCTGATTTTCTCAACGTGGAGCCGCTACTTATTATAGCTACCCAAATTCCCTACGATCACCTCCATCATCAGTTACACTCCAACATAAATATATACCTTGTATTTATATGATTATGGTTTAATACAACTTAAAACTAACAATGTCTAATATAATATAAAGTGATGTGTTATTTATGGTCAAATTTCAACCAATGGGCGAACACTAGCTTTTTTCATTGTTGTTTAGTCAAAATATCTGATTTATTATTTTTCACAAATATTTTCGCTACACTTCATTTTTTTTAAAATCATCTTGTGTTTGGCACTGTACGGAACATAAATGTTTATTTTTGTACAATATCATGCAACAAGGAAGCTTGAAAATTGTATCTGCGTTTATGTGGGTTTGACTGCACGCACATACTTGTATTCCTTGTTTACGCATGGTGACGTACGCCTAGTTAATTATAATATGCATATGCTATTATTAGAGTGAAGAACACTATTTCCTTAATCATATCGTACATTTTTTTTCTTCTTTCTAACAGTTCTCTTGTGTAAGTAGATATAAATTATTCCTATGCTGTAATGAATTGATCTAATTAACCTATGGTTTCCATATTAGCGCATTCCGAAGTAATATAGCTATTGAGATAATAAATATATTTTTATAATATAAAAATTCTCATTTACGAGACGCCGAAAAAGAAAATGACAATGACAAAAAAAATAATACATATAACTTAACTTTTATATACAGGGTGAATCCAAACTCTACCGACAAACTTTTACATTCAGGAATGTTAACTGAGTGTTTTAATATGAGGAACCCATGGACACGATACTGAGTAATTTCATTTTTTTTTTTTTTTCCTTTATATAACTCAACCACCTTTATATCTGTTTACTCGGAATATGATTGTTTCCAAATCGATTACTGATATCCATATCAAACATCTTGATATGGAATTTCATTACCACCATCATCATCATCATCATATAGTTTTTAAGGTGTTAGGCCATTATTAAACAGTTCCGATCTCAAATTAAATGTCGAGGACTCTTATCTAGTTTTCCTTAGTTTATTGTATCTGATAGGTTAATATTAGGTTATTATTATTAATTTTATTAGTTTTTTTTCCCTTGTCAACTCTATATTGTGTAACTTATAATTATTATGTATTATGAATCAACATGTAGATAATTGTTGTTATACGTAAAATTTAACCCTGATGAAGTGAAAGAAAAGACCTTGCGGTGTTAACTCCATCAGGTAAAATAAATAAATAAACAAAATAAATAGTGTGTAATTTTTAAGTATGTGGGCAATCTATTGTGTGACTTTCTGTTCCTACGTTGTATATGTCGCATTTATATTTTTGGATTTTGTCTGAACTGTGTTTACTTCATTCTTCTTCGGCAATACATTTATTGCGATAGTTTTATGACTTAAAAATTATTCTCAATTCGTGTCCGACTCAGGCCTGAGATGCGATGAAGCCCCTTACATCGAAGGTCTGTGAACAACGAGAATGCTGGCCGACACTCCTGACGCACTGTCACAGGGGCGGAGAAATGAAACGAAATGAATGAGATGAGTGTGAAAATGGTGGAATGGAATTTGTGGTTGGGGAAAACGGGAGAAACCCTGAGAAAAACCTGTCCAGACTCTGTTTCGTCCACCGTGAAACCCACATGGAGTAACCGAGACGCGAGCTCATGACAATTTTTTATTATTTGTTAAGATGTTACAGAGCGTGTCCGGAATTTCATATAGAAAGAATGGAAGACAGCCGACTTGCAAAAAGAGCTAAAGAAGATAGACTAATGGACGAAAGAAGAACAAGAGGAAGACCAGCCAAGAGATGGATAGACAGTGAGTGCATATCCAATGTCTTCCTCCGAGGAGTGCTTTTAGAAATAAACAGAATGAAAATCCTACAAATTATGATTAAGAAGAAGAAGATAAGATGTTAATGACCGCAAAGTTTCTGAAATACAAGTATAAAAGAAGTTAAGTTCATAAAATATTGATTTAAAATAAAAAATAAATAAAATCAAACCAATTATAAAGGCAAGGAAATTATTTCTTCTATCTGCTAAATGAAAAATTAGACCAATTCTCGCCATCTCTCTCTCTCTCTCTCTCTCTCTCCCTCTCTCTCTCCCTCTCTCTCCCCCTCTCCCTCTCCCCCCCTCTCTCTCCCCTCTTCTCTCTCCCCTCTCTCTCTCCCCCCCTCTCTCTCTCCCTCTCTCTCTCTCCCCCTCTCTCTCCCCCTCTCTCTCCCCCCCTCTCTCTCTCTCTCTCTCTCAAGGCGGTAGACCTAGAAGGTCCTTGGTTTACCAGTTTGGTTGCTGATCTCACAACCACATATTTCAATCATGAAAATGCATGATTATACAGTCAGAATAATATTGTGTTATGTGGTTCAACATGTTCCAGTTGTTCTAGACAGTTTTCTCAAACTTGGAAGCCGTCCATATCGTTAAAATGAAAACTCCACACGACGTCGGAAAGGCATCGATCGTATACACTGGCCGATATTACGTGGAAAAATGTCTTACTTCGTTTGAAACGAAGGAGCGCGCATTCTATAGCTCTGCAGAATGGCGCGGCGCAAGACAATCTCATCATCAATGTAAAAAAAGTAATGCAAAAACATATTTCTATACATTTTTTTCGAAAACCCCTTATAAGCTCTATTTTCTACTCAAAGCTTGTAAAACTTGTTTGATAATATTTATCCCAAGAGATTTGTGTTTAAAATGTGTAATCATTCGTCGTCATATGCATAGCCTTTTATCGTTAAGCTTAGATCTTCAGGGTGGAACAAAACTCTATCGACGAAAATTCACTGATTGTTCAGAGATGTTGGGCGGGTGTTTTAATATAAATAACCCATGGTATTGGATGACTTATTTACTGAGTAATGAGTTAGACATGAAGTGTGCTATCATCTATTTTTTTTTTTTTGGAGATAGTGCGTTTTCATGGCTTACGCCCGTGTCGACACATTAAATGAACCAATATTATCCTGTATTAAAATATATAAATCTAATTACCTGTTTTGATCCTTTTGAACATAACTTAATATAATTAATCTCTGTGAAAGAATAAAATATTACCAAAATGCTTATCTTCAGCACGTATTGCGAATGAATGAACAGCGCATACCAAGAAGAATGTATAATTATAAACCAAAAGGGAGAAATTTCAAACCTTACTAGCGCGCTATAGCTGCTTCAAGAGCAGTGATTGGTTGTGGCAGACGTTCAACCATTTCCTTATTGACAGTAGTGGGCGAGTTCTCCCTTTACCCCTCGCATAATCTAAACTTCAGAGCCGGAGATCCAGCTGCTGGGATTATAGTTGAATTTTACCACTTCATTTTATATTCTGTCTTGGCTTCTTATTTATTTATATTTTGTGAGATAGGTAAAGTGATCTCACTACAGGCCATAGGAGACCCTTGCGGTAGTAGGACGTTAAGGTTCCCACTTTTTCTAGATAATTGGCACTTGATGTCGGCCGCCTTTACCCCCAGAAGAAGCATCAGGTACTCATTTCTGTTAGAAGCTGAGTCGACCCCACTATGGTGCCAGCAGATGGTCTGGATCAGTTAAAAAGTCATGACCCCCACCGGGACTCGAACCCTCTACTTTCCGGTTTGTAGCGTATTGTCTTAACCAACTACGCTACGGCGTGCCCCATTGTATAAGATCATAACTCCACCAGGTTAAATAAATCCATTCTGTATTTAAAAATAACAGTCACTGAACACAGTAAAAGTGGGATGTTCTTGACTTCAACGCGGCTATGACCATGTCCTTCATTCAAGTTAATTTTTTATCTTTTTATATAACGATACACAGTGGCGTCTTATATTTCTTTACCTCGCGAAAATGATTGTATTCAAGGTTTGCTAGCCGTAAATTGTTGCATTCATTCGGATGCTCTATTGCTAAAGATTGTTACTTCAGACACTACCGGTGCTTTATTTTTCTCAATAAATCATTAATGGAAAAATACCATAATGTTACAAATTCAAATTATTTATCATCTCCCAACATACAGTATGTAAATACGCGAGTGTTATGTGTAGCCTATTGTAGGTTTTCGGAACTAACATTTTTTGACTACGTATTGTCTTTCCAAACTTCCCTCGAATCAATAAAAATCGCCTGACCAGCTTCATGGGCTAGTGATCACTATTTCTGACTACAATTCATGAGATCCCGGGTTCGATTCCGTCAGGATTTTTTCCTTAAAGGGAATTATTCCTATGGTTGCCCATGGTCTGTAACTTGGGTTAAGGACGCTCCCAGAGATTTATTATAATTTATCTCCAATCATATTATCTAGATAACGTAACTCCGCGTTCCAGGTGCCCCAACCTTAGAAATGTATTATAATTCCGTCAAGTGCCAAGGAAGAAAGCCAGAAATGTAATAAAAGACAATCTGGTGGCATTGGACAAAAAAGTAGAAAATGAAAACCTCCTACCATTCTCATATTGTAATTTACTATTTGTTCAAGACGTTATATAATTACTTCTGATATTTTATGATTTTTACAGTACCGGTATCCACTTCAGGTAATAATTAGTTGATTTACTATTTTTTTAAACTTTCAGAACCCATCATATCGTCGTCCAAAGAACGTGCTGTGTGTATAATTTATTATAAGTAATGCCACGAGTGATTTCCAAATTATCGATAAATTCACGACTCATGAAGTGAGAAGTGAATTTAACTAGAGAATTTAAAAATCAAGAGTGGCATTTGTTAGGACTATTTAACGAATAAAATTAAGCTGTTTACTCACAAATCATTATTTAACTATAGTTATTTTAAAATATTTATATATTTAATGTAAACGGCGATGTTCGAAAACAAATGTGAAACGATTGGTACGCTTCATTTGTTTCTCACTGCAACCAGATATTATTTATTGCCAAAGCATCGCAATGTTGTAAGAATGCACCCTAGTGGAGAAATTTATAACCAACCTAACAGGTATATCCTATGATGTAAATATGTCAATTATATTTTCTGCAACGTCATTTCCTGGAAAATAATTCGTTTAAGAAAGTACAAACAGTGGTTCTTTTTTTTGTGGTATAATCAATTGTTACAAATGATTTTATATTATCTCTCGCATTCGATTTCTGTTGACATTCATGCACTATATATACAATCTTGTAGCCGTATTTCTTTGAGAGTCCGTCACTGCAAAATAATGCTATGACCTATTCAGAATGTTAAAATGGAGGTGCTCTCTTTATTATGATCAACTTTGGTTGATAAATTTGAGGCGAAACATGACTGTGATTGGTTGTAAAAAAATCATTGAAATGTGATTGGTCATTGACTCCCATTTGGGGCATGAGTTAAATAGTCAACAAAATATTACTCTGTAATAAGTTACCAGAGACCATGGGTTCCTTACATTAAAACACTATGCCAACATCCACGAATAATCTGTGATAGTTTGTCAGTAGAATTATGTTCCGTCTTGTATATTATTTTATTTTCATTTTTTTCTAATAACCTCATGAAATACGAGCATTTTAGTGTTTAATGCTTGTTCAAATTTTTTACAGTTTAATAACTCTTTTATTCTAACGTACAGTATTTTATAGTTAATTTTCATTATTTTTTCATGTATTTCTTTATATGTTATGAATTTAAGTTAACTTAGAAATGGTCACAAATTTCCCAAGTTTCTTAAACCTTTTACGTTAAAAGCTTACCATTAGAATTTCATAATGTAACTATAGTTTCTTCACAAGTGGAAATTAAACACGATGTACATGCGTACATTTATTCCATTTGCGACATACATTTGTATTAGGTTTTATTGCATTGTAAGTAGTCTATAAGAGACATTTTCCTTGAATCGTTTTTAGCTTGTTTCAAGATAATATACCACAATATGTTAGACAATATATCACAAGTATTTTACTTGTGACGCATGACATAAAGCATTGAGAGCTATACAATTTCACACCCAGGTAAACTTGTATAACAATTATTTTACAATACCCAGAATTATAGAATGTTTGCTCATTTTTCATGCAAAGTTCATCCACTATATATTTGATCGTATGCATTTTTGGATGGTATTTTAATTAATGCCTTTTTGAGTTAAAATGTGTTATGAACTTTTTTATTTCATCTTCTTAAGGCTATACAACTTCAAAATTGAATATATTGGCCGTCTCACTAATCTTCGTCCAGACTATTCTATCGTCTGCCAATTTCAGGTTTGTCACCCTCATCTTCTTCAAATCCTCCGAAACATCGTCCTGCCATTTCATCTTAGGTCTACCAACAACTCTAATTCCTGTAGGCTTCCATTTATACAATTTTTTTAACTAATCTCTCACTGCGCTACAAGCCGGAAGATCGAGGGTTCGAGTCCCGTTGGGGTCAGGATTTTTAAACTGACCCAAAATTTATGGCGGTACCATGGCCCTGGGGTCGACTCAGCCTCTAACGGAAATGAGTACCAAACGCTTGTTCTGGGGGTAAAGGCGCCCGTCACGCAGGGCTGACAACCCGGCTGACATCAAGTGCCGATTGTCCAGAAAAGTGGGAGCCTTAACCTCTTACTACCCCAAGGGCCTCCTGAGGCCTGTAGTGGGATCACTTTACTGAAACTAATCTCTGTTGATCCATTCTTATCAGATGACCAAACCATCCAAACTATGCATTCAGTAGTTAGCATAAGTCAGATATCAAAGTCAAATTCCAAAAGCTTGCTCAAGCGTGTGTTAGTTCCTTTATCCCCAAAGCTTCCACGATTGTATTTTATAAGTCAGTAAACATTACATATTGGGAGAATTTAGTAAAGAAAGTTGAATTCCTCTTTGCCTCTATGGGCCCGGGCAAAGATGTCACAATTTGAACAATCTATGCTTTCCAATCAAAATAGTTATCAACAATAACGGTTTGATCCAGCACCTATACGGTGCAAATTCTGGTAGCATTGAGCGTGGTTACGCGGGTGCATTATTATTGGCTTTAAAAAATGTAATTTTTCCGCGTATTGTGTGGTACTGTTGTTGATTATAAAAAAAAATTGCACCGAAAAAACATGTGAGTGGCAATAGTAACAATAATGTCGACAATTTTTTCCTTAAAAAAATAAGCATGATTTTATGATTGGATTTTAGAGAATCGTTACAAGTGTAAAAATTGAAATATTTCAGATCAAAATAGTAAAATATTTTATTGTAAAATTGATTGTATTATTAGTGAAAACAGAATAATTTTTCCAATACCTAAAAAAAGTTTTATCCGCTTTTCAGCCACTGTGCGCCTTTCGATATGCCGTTAATTGACCCGAAAATAAGCTGTACTTCCGTACAATGCACATTCTTAAATTTCGAGGATGTAAATGAAAAAAAAAAGCACGAAAATAAAACGCATGGAAGAAAACTTGCCTTAAAAATTATTTTGTCCAATGCCACAAGCTTGTCTTTTATGACATTTTTTGGCTTTCTCCCCTGGCATTGGCAGAATTGTAATCAGTTTCTTAGGTTGGGGCACCTGGAAGGCTGCGTTACGTTACCCCGATGATATGATGGATGATAAATGTTAATGAAGTGCCAGGAGAGTCCTTAACTTAAATTTAATCTAAATTACAGACCACGGGCATCACAAGAATACCTATGGCCTGACCGGGAAACTAACCCGAGACCTCATGAACTGTAATTAGAAATGTTGAGCAATAGTCCATGAGGCTGGTATTTATAGTACTTCAATCCTATCACATTATTATAGATAGGTCCACTGCTGTGGTCTCGAGGTAGCGTGCTGCCTTGTCACGCAGCGGCCCCGGGTTCGATCCCCGGTCGGGGCAGTTTTTCTGGGTGAGGTTTTTATCGGGGTTTTTCCTCACTTGCAAGACAAACGTCAGGAAAACTTTAAGGCCCAAACGGTCCCCGAAACCATATGGCCATCATCATCATCCTCATCATTATCATCATCATCCTTTACCGGTGTGGAAAGCAACGGGAAGCTACCACACCTACAATTCCCTAGTAAAGCTGCAAAGCATAGCATGAAAATGCTATGATTGAAGTGAAAGACCTACCCTCAGGCAGAATTACTATGGATGGATTGTAGGCCTATATAGAATTGAACTAGAATTTCAATTTGCAATTTTTGAGCAATGGTGCTGTATAGGTCTATCTTGTTGTGGAGTTGCAATACAATTCACACTGCTGATGCTGGTCCGCCCCAAGAAGGCTGTGATAGTGAGAGAAGACGCAGGAAAAGGTGATAGTTTTGAATCATATGCGTATTGTGTTGTGCTAAAATGAACTATACTATACCCTGTCCGCTCATAAAGTGATCCTCATCAAAACAAAACCATGTGACCTACTCGCTTTTCATTGGTTATGGATACCGACGTACGTTGTAGAAGCAATATCCTTCCGCCATTCGCGCCACAATTACTGTCACTTTTGGCAGGGAGATAACACAGTAACTGAAGACTCGATCTTTCAGCCATTTTGTTTCACGAGAATCGACGGAAGCATGACTCAAATGCATCACCCATATGTAAGTTGTAATTATTCATTAGGTAGATTTTAGAATATTTTGTATGTTTTGAATATTATTATTTTCATTCACGAAGAATAACAAGTGTATTCAGAGTGCATATTTTTAATTTAATGAGGGGAACTACTTTCTCGCTACTTATTGCTTCTACAACGTACGTCGGTGTCCATAACCAATAAAAATCGAGCAGCTCACATGGTTTTGTTTCGACGAGGATCACTTTAATAGCGGACAGGGTATAGGTATACTTTCGCGAGAGGTTTCAAGGTCATACAAGTGGCCGAAGTTCACCACTGGTGGAACCCCACCATTTGTAAGATCCCTCCTCAAGTATGTGTGTGTGTGTCTCTCTCTCTCTCTTTCTCTCTCTCTCTTTCTCTCTCTCTTTTTCTTTCTCTCTTTCTCTCTCTCTCTCTCTCTCTTCTCTCTCTCTCTCTCTCTCTTTCTCTTTCTCTCTCTTTCTCTCTCTCTTTCTCTGTTGCTATCAAATCGTACGAGTACGTAGCTTCACGGAGTTTGAAGAATGGCAGCACAGGTGGAGCAACGCATCAAAAGGAGAGATCACCAGGTCCTTCTTCCCTTCACTCACAGACAGATTGAAGATCAAGTTACCTGCAACACCCGAATTCACTGCTATAATCACTGGACATGGGATAACAAGGTGTTATCTTCATAGATTTCGCATAATACAAAATCCAGCCTGTACATGCAATAGAGCTGAACAAACAATAAACCACTTAATATATGAATGTAAAGATTTAAACCAGCAGAGAATTACACTAATAAATTTAATAAGAAAGAATGGAAATATTTGGCCTGCTACAAACCAAGAACTAGTTACGAAGCATTTACTACAACAATTAAGGAAATTTGTACAGACACTAAAATTTCAAAATTGACCATGTAAATATGTAACATAGCTTATAGACAATTTGGTATATTAGATTTAGAATTGCATAAACTAAGTAGAACTGTAAATTATATATTTATGAATAGAAAATAGTTATTAAGTTAAGAGATTGTAAAAATGTATGTGTAAAATGTACATATAGTTATGTAATAATATATTATAAGTCAGTGATGTATAAGAATTATAAAAAAAGCATGTAATATTACTATGTAATGGGGCATGCAGTGGAATCAATAAAGAAAAAAAAAGGTCTGCGTAGTAGAAAAACATCAGTACATAATAGTTTCTCAAATTGAATACAAGACGAAAGGTGTCTTTATTATGAAATATACTATATTTTATTTTAATTTACATTTTCAAAAATGGCGTTTGAAGATCTTTTCATCACATCGAGTGATCAACTAGCTGGAAACAACCATAACCAGGAACTAATGAAAATGACATCTTCCCTTAGGCATTTCTTAACTAATCTAGAAAACAAAAGGATATCTGAAGCCGGAGTTTATTTATGATAAAACTGAAGGAAATGTTATATGTAAAGTGAAGATAACATTTTTTATCGTGAATCACTGTTTTTTTATTCAACGCTACCACGTTGTTATTTCCAACATTGTGACATTCTCTCCTGGCAAGGCGTTATTGTAACCCACTTCTGAGATTGGGGCGCCTGCAGGACGGAGTTACGCTGCCCCAATGATATATGATAGGTGATGATGATGGTAATGTTGCGTCAGGAGAGGTCTTAATCATCATCATTATTTTGAGAATTTTCTTCATCATTGAGGGTTTTCTCCAACCAATCTACATAAATGACTGCGGACTTACAGATTATCAGTTTATAACAAAGAGAGGACTTAATCCTAAACTTAATGTATATAATCATATGGTAATAGTCCTAGAAAAATGTTGAATATAATGATTGAAAATAACGAAATTAAATTTAATGATCTCCCCTCAAATGAAATATTTAACTTATCCCGTACTGAAGAATAGTAGTAAATTATAGCATTTGAGTTGCATTCAGAAAGTACTGAATAGACAGTTAAGTCTCGTAGACTGAGATGGGCAGGACATGTTGCACGTATGGGGAATGAAAGACTTGCATGGAAGCTTCTTGTAGGGAAGCCAGAGGGAAAACACCCAGTTGGTAGACCAAGAATGAGGTGGGAGAATAACATTAACTATGATTTGAGGGAAGTAGATTATACAGGGAATGATTGAAAAGCATTAGCTCAGGATAGGGATGTATGGAGAGCTTATGTCCGCGCGGCCATGAACCTACGGGTTCGATAGTGCCAGTGAGTAAGTAAGTAAGATGATAATGATGGCCAGATGATGTTCGGGGACCGTTTGAGCCTTAAAATTTCCTGACATTTTTCTTATAGGTGAAGAAAAACCCCGAAAAAACATCACCCGGAAACTTGTTCAGACTAGGGATTAAACCCGGGACCGCTGTGTGACAAGGCAGCGCGCTACCTCGAGAACACAGCGGTGTACTCGCGATTCACTCGTATAGAACATAAAAAGGTAATTCAAAGTTGTTGAGCAGTCGCTTATTATAAGGTCTACAAACCATTTCGGTATTAAAAAGGCATACAATGTAAAAAGTCCATGAGTTGTTTTTTACACATCTTTATAAGAGGCCCAGCAGTTCTGCTCGATTAAAATTTTAGGAATATTTCGAAAGGACAATGACAACTGTGAAGTAGAATATCTCACATTCATGGTGAAATAATATAGCCTATTGATATTTGTATGGATACAGTATTCCAGAGTTTAAGTTCAAACGTTTCTCAAGTCATTTACAATAAACGCCAATCTTCAGATGTAAAGTTTTAAAACGACTCCTGATTTTCAGATTTATTTCAATTTTAATATAAGCATGAAGCAACTATCGAAATCGAGCATAATTGTATTATGAATTTGAACTCAATATTACATGTGATACCTTTGTAAACTTAAATTTATATATATATATATCATTATCATCATCCGGTATCATGGCAGCTGCCGCCGTCTTCCGAAAACCAAACGCCATTCTTCTCTGTCCGTCCATTGATCTTCCTCCAATCCTCTGATATTCATAGCTGCTTGTCCCCATCTATCCAAGTTTTCTTCGGTCTTCCTCTCTTCCTCCTTTCTATTGGGATCCATTCCATAATAATTTTAGGCAATGCTAGCTCAGGCATTCTTTTGACATGGCCATACCACTGTAATATTTTATTTTCTATAATGTCTATGATGTCTTGTACACCCATAATTTCCCTTATTTCTTTATTTCGTATTCTAACCGTTCTACATTTTCCGGCTGATCTTCTTAAAACATCCATTTCTGTACTTAAAATTCTTTTCATTTCCCTGGTAGGAATTTGCCAGACTTCAGCACCATATGTTAAAATGCTCTGAATTATGGTTTGATATATTTGTAATTTTCTATTTTTTGAGATATATATAATTATATAAGCTTATTATTAAATCAAATGTTTTTCCTGAAAGTTTTAGTTTTTGCAGATATTCAGTTTTCAAATGGTAATCTTGGTACTTACTATTATATTGATCGGAAAACTATGCAGTCTATGTTCATTGAAATCCCAAATGTATACAATTTTAGCTTACAATTGTGTTTTTATATTATAATGTTTTACTCTTTTTCAGAGATGGTTTTATCTTCAATTGCGTCTATAATTTTACTACTGTATTCAGTAGCACCAGTCGAAAGCTGTGATGCATGCTACAAATCTTGTCATTGTTCCAAAACCGTACAAACTATTTATTGTTATAACTTCGAAATTGAAAGCCTGAAAACTGAGCTGTTTAATAATTGTGAGAAGATAGAAATAATTGGTATCTTCAATTCTACAATATTTTCTTTAGTCGATTTTCACGTGTCCGATTTTCCTAATTTGAAACAACTACTTTTTAGTTACAATTCAATAGGTTATATGAACAAAACGGCTTTTATAGACATCAAATATCTCTACATAATGGAATTTTCATTTAATATTATTTCGAACTTGGACCGGCAGAGTTTTTCAAATTTATCAGAGGTGCATACTCTAGTTTATCGACATAATTCACTAGATAAAATAGAAAGGGAACTTTTTCAAAACGACCCATCATTGATTAATCTTGTTTTATCAAATAATAAAATTAATAAAATCTATTCTGGAGTTCTCAACAACTTGTCTCGTCTTTCTAAATTACATTTGGATTTTAATTATCTTCAATCGATTGAAACTGGAGTTTTTAATAACCTAAGTAATGTCATTGATTTAAATTTGGCGTTTAATAAAATTGAAAATCTTAATTACGAATGCTTTAATGATTTAGTACAATTGAGATTTCTTAATCTCTCTTTTAATAATTTGTCATCAATCTCAAAAGATGTATTTTTCCCATTGAAGAAGCTTGAAATACTTACTCTTGATTATAACCGTTTGGAATTTCTTCCTTCTGACATTTTTTCAATGCAATCAGAACTGATGCAACTCGATTTGTCTGGAAATAATATCAAAACTGTTGATATCAAAATGATGATACCTTTGACACATCTGATAAAGTTTCATCTGAAAGAAAATCCACTGAGGTGCGATTGTGAACTTCGTAACGTGTGGCTGTGGTGCGAGAAACATACTTATAAATTTCTTGCTATTTGCGCTTCTCCACCAAATTATGCTGGTCGATATTGGTTCGCTCTTAAAACAATGGAGTGCAACAAAAAATCTGAGAACACTCATGCTATTGTTCTGTTTCTTGCAGTTATTATAATAATTGTAGTTATTTCGTATTTAATATATGTATACAATTATGTAGAGATTCGCTGGAGAGTTTCTAACAAAAAACTTTTCGCCAAATCTAAAGTATATCCTCTTCAGTAAAATGTAGACTACATCGAGAATGGAAAATATAAAGCCTCGTGCGAACTAAAATAATAATAATAATCTTATTCATAATTTGTAGGATTTTCATCCTGTTTATTTCCAAAATCACTCCTCGGAGGAAGATGTATTGGATGTGCATCCACTGTCTATCCATCTCTTGGCTGATCTTCCTCTTGTTCTTCTCCCGTCTATTGGTCTATCTTCAGCTCTTTTTGCAAGTCGGTTGTCTTCCATTCTTTCTATATGACCTTTCCAATATTTTCGTCTATCTATAATAAATTTGGTTATGTCTTGAATATGACATTTGTCCCTAATTTCTGTGTTGATAATAATAATAATAATAATAATAATAATAATAATAATAATAATAATAATAATAACAATAACAATAATAATAAAGTGTCACTTTATATTCTTAATGTATTAAATGCATTATATTACTATTAATGGTTTTTATTAATTGATGTTTTATTGTAATAATAATAAAAATAATAATAATAATAATAATAAAACATCAATGAATAAAAATCATTAATAATAATATAATGTATTTAATATATTAAGAATATAAAGTGACACTTTATTGTATTAATTATTTTATAACGTACAGTTTGTCACTAAAAAGAAAATGTTGCATGGTTTTTACAAACACGCCACGCGGCGGAATCCCTTCCCTTCTAGAGGCATTATTATCATAAGTAATGCCACGAGTGATTTCCAAATTATCGATAAATTCACGACTCACGAAGTGAGGAGTGAATTTATCTAGAGAATTTGGAAATCAAGAGTGGCATTTGTTAGGACTATTTAACGAATAAAATTAAGCTGTTTACTCACAAATCATTATTTAACTATAGTTATTTTAAAATATTTATATATTTAATGTAAACGGCGATGTTTGAAAACAAATGAGAAACGATAGGTACGCTTCTACTGCTTCTTTTGTTTATCACTGCAACCAGATCATACTATTTATTGCCAAAGGAACGCAATATTGTAAGGAGGAGCTTTCTTTAATATGGTAATTATAACACTGATAAATATTTGGTGAAACACGACTCTGATTGGTTGTAAAACAGAAATCATTGAAACATGATTGGTCATTGACTCCCATTTGGGGCATGAGTTAAATAGTCCATGCTAACTGTATTTATCAGATAGTGCAGGGACATACGTACACATAACATTTAAGGAGACGAATGTTTTCTTCAGTGATTATACCTATAGATGCACTTGTTCATATAATGGTAAATCCCTCGCTCACTCTCCTCAGAATTTCTGCTCTTCTCGTGGATAACGGACTGTCACTAAAATTGTCAAACTTTCTCATGATTTTTTTAAAGAAATTAGCCCATTCCATGTGCCATTTCTCGTGGCCATATGGATTTATATCTGAATTTTATACGCCGTTTTGAGTGACAGTGTTTCTCTAACTTATATAATATACGACCATACTAATAATAATAATAATAATAATAATAATAATAATAATAATAAATAATGATAATGATAATGATAATAATAATTAATAATAATAATGCAGTGGGTAACACACATACATACACACACGCGCGCGCGCATATTGTTCCTTAAATAATTACTTTATCAGTGAACAAAAAACAAAGATCCCAAAATAGCTGTTTAAAGTTATCAGAATTTGTTATATTTCATACTCTGTAACATTACCAACCTCCCTAACTAACTAACTCACTGGCACTATCGAACCCGTAGGTTCATGGCCGCGCGGACATAAGCTCTCCAAACATCCCTATCCTGAGCTAATGTTTTCCAATCATTTCCTGTATAATCCGCTTCCCTCAAATCATAGTTAATGTTATTCTCCAACCTCACTCTTGGTCTACCAACTGGGCGTTTTCCCTCTGGATTTCCTACAAGAAGCTTCCATGCACGTCTTTCATTCCTCATCCGTGCCACATGTCCTGCCCATCGCAGTCTACGAGACTTAACTGTTCTTATTATATCTGGCTTCCTATAAAGACCGGTATGATTTTCTAATAATTATGAAAAAAGTTGTATGAACGATTCAATAATAAATTAATGACATTTAATAATTCTCGTTCATTTGAACTAGATCCTTGAAAGAAAAAAATAAGTACTCTTTTGGTACTAGACGTCTCTCTCTCTCTCTCTCTCTCTCTCTCTCTCTCTCTCTCTCTCTCTCTCTCTCTCTCTCTCTCTCTCTCTCTCTCTCTCTCTCTTTCTCTTTCTCCCTTCATCTACCCTTTATCCTACTTTCTAATCTATATCTACCATACAATGCCATGCAATTCAAACTACATTACTACACATTATAAATGACAAATTTTGTAAAATCTCTAGCAACGCATGAATACCACCATAAAGTGTGTAAAGTGAAGACTTACCATGACCCAAACGCAACATGCGTGTGTGATCTTCGTGAATTGTCTTGTGATCGTTACCACATCACAACGTGCAAAAAAAAAAGACCCAAATCATTAATTGAGGCCTGCGCAGCTTCATAACACTGTGAAAGCGAAGTGTAGTTAACTGTAGTTAGTTCTATGCACGACTTGTGCGCATTTTCGTTTATACTGTATTTAAATGACACTATTACTTACCATGGATTTTGGTGAGATTCGAACCATGAACCTTCAGATCTATTGCACCACTATCTTGGCTAACTAACCATGTTGAGAAAGTAAGGTTTTAATAAACCTCATATAAAATGAAAATTAAAATGTACCTGTTGGCAGGTGCCGTCGTCCTCAACTGTGTTAAAATATTATATTAAAATGTTAACTGGATATTAAAATGTTAACTGTTAAAATATTATATTAAAATGTTAACTGGATATTAAAATGTTCATCATCATCATCATAGTACATTCACGAATTTAGGCCATTTGTTGACCTGTTTCGGCCTCAAGAGAAACACCATCCAGAAGTCTTTTGAGTGGACGTCCTGGTCTTCTTCTTGTTGTAAGGGGTAGTGACGTGTGTATAACCTCTCCTACCTAATTCTCATCCTCACCTTCTCGTGGTACAACCCGTTTTCACCACAAACGAGGCTCTGAGGACCGAGTCACGGCGGTATAACCGTTCCATCAGGTACTGAGTAAATGCGGTATCCTAATGTCTGTCCAGAGACTAAAAGGTAGCAGCCCTACCACTGGACTACTTAGCGTCAGGCCAGTAACCTGTCCTAAGGAACTTCAAAACTACTTTCAAGTCTCAACACGAAAAAAGCCAGAAGGAATTGAAATATTAAAATGTTAACTGTTTAAAATATGATATTAAAATGTTAACTGTTAAAATATTATATTAAAATGTTAACTATTAAAATATTGCATTAAAATGTTAACTGTTAAAATATATTAAAATGTTAACTGTTAAAATATCATATTAAAATGTTAACTGTAAAAATATTATATTAAAATGTTAACTTAAAATATTATATTAAAATGTTAACTGTTAAAATATATTAAAATGTTGACTGTTAAAATATTATATTAAAATGTTAACTGTAAAAATATTATATTAAAATGTTAACTGTTAAAATATTATATTAAAATGTTAACTGTTAAAATATTATATTAAAATGTTAACTGTTAAAATATTATATTAAAATGTTAACTGTTAAAATATTATATTAAAATGTTAACACAGTTGAGGACGACGGCACCTGCCAACAGGTATATTTTAATTGTTATTTTATGACTATTCACTTCAACGGAATTTGATATGAATTTTACTAGTACTGAAGCCTTATATGTTATTTTCCGAATTTTGGAAAATTAAAATTGAATTTCAATCTAAATTACTTTTCACGTAGGAAATAACGAAATTACTTCGTTTTACGTAAGAAAAGTCCATCGCTGTGGTCTCGAGGTAGCGTGCTGCCTTGTCACACAGCGGGCCCGAGTTGGATTCCCGGTCGGGACAAGCTTCCTGGATGAGGGTTTTTTTTGGGGTTTTTCCTCGCCTATTAGACAAATGTCTGGAATCTTTGAGGCCCAAACTCCCCGAACATTATCTGGCCATCATCATCATCATCATCTTATCCCACGGTGTGGAAAGCAACTGGAAGCTACCACACTTATAATTCTCTAGAAAAGCTGCAATGCATGGCATGAAAATGCTGTAATTGCAGTGAAAGACCTGCCCTAGGGCAGAACACAATAGAATAGGTGGGAAAATTATATATCTGGACACAAAATAGAAGAATTAAAATAATTGTCATATACAACCGTGACGTCATTCCCATTGTTTATCTTCAACATTCATATGTTTTATTATTACAAGTGGGACAGCAATTTTATTTATTTTGTTTAAATAAATGTTAAAAATATTGATAATTTTAATAAAGCAATATAAAAATCTAGCCGAAATGTGACCTACCAAAAATACTATACAGAATGGATTAATGTAATATTCCATCCATAGTTATTCTGCCCGAAGGCAGATCCTTCACTGCAATCATAGCATTTTCATGCTATGCTTGCAGCTTTACTAGGCAATTGTAGGTGTGGTAGCTTCCCGTTGCTTTCCACACCGGTAAAGGATGATGATGATGGCTATATGATTTCGGGGACCGTTTGGGCCTTAAAGTTTTCTGACATTTGTCTTACAGGTGAGAAAAAAACCCGATAGAAACCTCACCCACAAAAACTGCCCCAACCGCGGATCGAACCCGGGCCTGCTGCGTGACAAGACAGCACGCTACCTCGAGACCACAGCAGTGGACTAACGTAATATTAGTGCGAGTAATTATATATATATATATATATATATATATATATATATATATGTGTGTGTGTGTGTGTGTGTGTGTGTGTGTTGTCTAATGTGCTGCATCTAACACTGAAGTCATTAGCAGTCTTGCTCTCCAATACTTTGAGGTCTTAGAATCTTCATATATATTAAGTTCGATGTTTGTTCATGTGAAGGAAAACAGAAATATTATTTGAACGATTTTTACGATATTAAAACCTAAAATTGAAATAGTTTCGCGTTCTGGAAACCCTCAAACCCCAGAACTGCTGAACAAACCATACAAATGCATGTAAATATTAAGTAAAAATTAAATATACCAAACTAGTTCACCGCCATGTTGTGGTGAGAAAATATGTCTATGTTACTCCTTTAGGGAGAAGGTTGTGTGATTTTTACCTATAAAATAAGTCTCATGTTTATATTGTACATAATATTTGTTTAGAGGGGAAGAGAGTGCCTGATAAGACAACCTCAGAAGGACATCACAACTAACTTATAAAATCAGTACAACAATGTTTTAGAGCCTAAAAAACCCATGGTCTCCGCTAACTTATTATAAAGTAATGTTTTAGACATGTGGCATATTCTTTGGATCGTGAGTGAGTTCTGATAGATTATAAAACAATTTAAAATAATTCAACTAATCATAACCTCACAGCAAATAGTGATACAATCAGTCTTGATGTGCCAAGTATACTGCGCAAATTTGTAACTGAATTTGATTAAAAAAAGCACTTTAGTGTATTTTTTTTACTCGGCACAATATATAGTCGTAAGAAGAATGCAGGATGGAAGACTACCGAATGCAGGATATGATACCACTATCCATAGTTCTTCTCTTCGCCCATATACTCATAAGATGGCAGCCTTTAATAGTTACATTCATAGACTTTTAAATATCCCTCTTTCACCCTTGGAATATAATAATGAACTGAATATTATTAAACAATTAGCTATTAATAATAACTACGACCCTAAAATTATAGAATATTTAATTAACAAAGTTCATTACAAAAAAGCAATTAACAAAGTTTTTCCTTTACCCCAAAGAAAACAATGAAAAATATGAAAAAATGTGTCGTAATATCATACATAGGCCCCACTTTCAAATAAGATATCTAAACACACTTTCAAAAGTTGAGCATTAATGTGGCATTTAAAACTAACAAAACTTTACAAAATATAATAAAAAACAATAAAACCAAAATAAAAAAAGAAAAATTATCAGGTGTATATAAATTGAAGTGTGGCACATGTGACAATGTCTATATAGGACAAACTGGTAGACCTTCTATCTCTCGGATAAAGGAAACACATGAGAGCATATAACAGAAATTTAGAATATTCAAAATATGCTAACCACCTATTCCAATTTAATCATTCTTTCGATCTAAATTTTGAAATTTTACATGTTTGTGATAAGGGTAAGAAGTTAGATCTTTTGGAGGCTGTAGAAATTAATATATTTAAAAGTAGTAACAAACTGTTAAATTCTCAACTTGATTTGAATGAATCCCCTTTGTTAAATAAAAAAAAAATATTGTTGTATTGTTGCCTATATCAGTTGGAACACGATTCATAATTTGTTAACATGTCTGAAGAAAGTACAGTGTACCGAAACAGCTGTCACTGAATTATATAATAAATATGAAAATCAAATAAAACTACGTTTTATTTTTATTTAATTAATAAATATATAGCTTGATTAATTTATCATTCAAAAATGCAGATATACCACAAGAATGGAAGACAAGCATTGTTATACGCCTGTTCAAGAAAGGAGACAAGAGAAAAATGAACAACTATAGGGAAATCAGTTTGTTAAACACATGCTACAAAATTTATGCAGATATTTTAAATGGAAAATTGAAAAGTTTCAGTGAAAAATTCCTTATGGAATGTCAAAATGGATTTAGGAAAGGACGATCTTGTATTGATTCAGCATTTTCTGTTAAACTATTGCTTGAAAAAAGAAGAGAATTCAACTTAGAAACACATTTTGCTTTCATAGATTTTGAAAAAGCATTCGACACAGTCAAGAGATCAAAACTCTTAAATATATTGGAAGACAGAAATATACCAAATTTACTTCGGCAGAACATATAAAATATTTACAAAGACAACACCATAAAGATTAAATTAAATAACAGATTTTCTGAAGAAGGAATTATAAATCGTGGTGTGAGACAAGGCTGCCCCCTATCCCCAACACTTTTTGCAATTTATATCAATGAAGTAATATGTTGCTGGAACAAAACATATAAATTTGGAATAAGAATATCAGAAAATAGAAAATTAAACACCCTATTGTTTGCAGATGACCAAATAATAATAGCAAATTCCGAAGATAATCTACAGAAAGGTCTGTATGAACTTAACAAAATTACAGAAGAATATGGATTAAAAATATCTACAAAAAAGACAAAAATTATGGCATTTCAAGGTGTAGATCCTGTCAGAAGTAAAATTGTACTGGACAATAAAATTTTGGAGCAGGTGAATAATTTTACATATCTAGGATGCAATATCTCATATGAAGAAGAAAAGGATGTAAATGCAAAAATATCTAAATTTTTAAGAATTTTAGGGTTAATAAATTCTATCTTCAAGCCACAGTTAGTCCAAAGGCATTCAAGACTGAAAGTGTATAAAACACTGGCTCTTCCAACTCTTTTGTATGGTAGCGAAGTATGGACGTTGAAACAGAAGGATATACAGAGACTTAGATCTGCTGAAATGAGATATCTTCGGAGGACTGCAGGATACACACTACTAGATCACAAAAAAAATGAAGACATCTTAGAAGAATTACACATGGAATCTTTAGAAAACAAAATTTCTGATTATAAGTCAAGATGGATGCAACATGTTCATCGAATGGAAGATCACAGAATACCCAAACAAATGTTAAGATATCAACCTGCAGGAAGAAGAAGACCAGGACGTCCACTCAAAAGACTTCTGGATGGTGTTTCTCTTGAGGCCGAAACAGGTCCACAAATGGCCTAAATTCGTGAATGTACTATGATGATAATTTATCATTTTTCTTTGTAATATCAGTGCTCGTCTTAATATAGTCCAAAGGACATAATATATCTTCTTCTTCATAATATATCTTTAATACATAAAAAAACAATACATTACTCTGTAACCAGAGACCATGGATTCCTGTTATCAAAACATTCTGCCAACATTCCTGAAAGTTTGACGGTAGAGCTCTTTTACACTCTGTACAATTGTTTTTAGAGAAATAAAAAATGGTATAAACCAATGTGACAATATTATTATTGTACTTACAAGGGAATTGTCAACCATTGCATGCCGAAACCTACCTTGCAATTTCTAGAAGCGTTGCGATGTACAAAGGCCGTGTCCAAAAGGTATTTGCAGTTTTAACTGCAAGACATTAAAATCCAGCGCCAAATCTCATTTAAACTATAGAGAAGTAATACAATTCCTGTATTGGCAGATTGGATATCGATTCATGAAACATGCATATGACGAAGAAACGTGATTGCCTGATGTGGAAAGCACCAATTCCACAATAATAGAATTTTTAGCAATAATGGGTTTTTAATGTCCAATATTTAATTTATGTTGCTTATATTTTTGCAAAATACAAAAAAAAAAAAAAAAAATATGCGGTACGTTTTGTCAGCTATAGCAACCTGTTAATTTAAGAAGCTTTATTTATATTATATATCTGAATAACAACAATTGAATTATTACGAACGTGTGTATATAATTTGTGGAAAGCAACAGGTGAATTTAATATCGGCACTGAGTTCGTTCAAATGCGTTATTAAAACGTTTTAAAGTGTTACTGATAAATGTTATTGGTCAATTTAGTAAAATTGCATGTAATTGACTGTATAATTTACATACTAGATCATTTTATACAGAATTTTCAACGGGAAAAATGACATCATACAACAAGGTAGCCAACTCCAGATTTACAGGTCTAACAAAAAATGCTAGGCAGTAAGTTTTTATATACTATAAGTCATATTTTCGTCATACAGTTGGGGTAATTGTACTGACTACCTCACGCCACTGTTTTATAATATATATTTCACCGCTGTAGTCTCGAGGTAGCGTGCTGCCTTGTCACGCAGCGGGCCCGGGTTCGATCCCGTTCGGAGCAGTTTTTCTGGGTGAGGTTTTCATCGGGGTTTTTCCTCACTTGTAAGACAAATGCCAGGAAAACTTTAAGGCCCAAACGATCCTCGAAATCATATGGCCATCATCATCATCAGCCTTATCATTGTGAAGGACCTGCCTTCGGGCAGAATTACTATATATATATATATATATATATATATATATATATATATCCATCCATAGTAATTCTGCCCGAAGGCAGGTCCTTCACTGCAATCATAGCATTTTCATGCTATGCTTGCAGCTTTACTAGGGAATTATGTAGGTGTGGTAGCTTCCCGTTGCTTTCCACACCGGTGAAGGATGATGAGATGATGATGATATGATAATGATAAGGATGATGATGATGACCATATGATTTCGGGGACCGTTTGGGCCTTAAAGTTTTCCTGACATTTGTCTTACAGGTGAGGAAAAACCCCGATAAAAACCTCACCCAGAAAAACTGCCCCGACCGGGGATCGAACCCGGGCCCGCTGCGTGACAAGGCAGCACGCTACCTCGAGACCACAAAATGTAATTAAAGCATCGATAAAGCGTCACAGCTATAAAGTAAAAATATTCTCTTTAATTTGCTTACTTGTTATAGTAGCTACCAGATGGCAGTAAAGGCCGTAAAATGTTTGTGTTAGATTTGTCCGGTAGTATAATTGATAACACCAATTCACAGGTCCGGGTTCAAATCCCGTCCAGGCATTTATTTTTCTTATCATGTCATGTTGAGCTTGCATTGCTCAATGTCAAAAATTTAATTATAACATCGATAAAGCGTCACTGCTATAAAGTAAAAATATTCTCTTTAATTTAGTTACTTGTTATAGTAGCTAGCAGATGACAGTGAAGACCGAGTTCTCGCTACATCTCGTAATAATGGAGAAAAAATATGTAAAATAAAGGTTTGTATTAGATTTGTCCTGCGGTGTAATGGATAGCACGCTGGAGTACCAATTCAGAGGTCCGGGTTCAAATCCCGTTCAGGCATTTATTTTTCTTATGTCATATATATATCCATATATGCTTATGAATATATTATTGTACAGGAGCGGTGGGTCTAAGTTGCTGTTGTGGCCGACAATATAAAAATAAATTTAATACACAAGTGATCTTCTTGGTGATATAATATTAAAATATATATGTAGTCAATATGCCCATTTCACCAATTAATGTTTTAAAATGGTCAACAAGTTTCTACAGCCAAGCTGTCATTCTCAAGACCAGTCAATATCTGGTCTTGAGAATGACAGCTTGGCTGTAGAAACTTGTTGACCATTTTAAAACATTAATTGGTGAAATGGGCATATTGACTACATATATATTTTAATAAAAATAAATGTATAATCCTATTATCTAGGTATATATCGCAGTCAGATTTTATAAAAAAAATGTTCTAAATGAACCAATTGAATCGATCCAGACGACGTATTAATTTGTATAAAAGTGTGTGTCTGTGTGTGTGTTTTTTTTTAATTTGTGAACCTAAAAACTAAAAGTACTGTTTTCAGTATTTTCATATTTTTACTTAATTAGGGAAAAACTGAGACATTTGAGATCATGTTACGAATTAATTTTTTTATATAATCTTATATATTTTTCTATGACGCAGCAGGCTTTAGAAGCCTCTTCTTCTACCAGCCGGCTGCTGGACTTTTAAGGTACGTACACATATGCGCGCCGCAAACACGAACGGCGCGCGCGCCGCACCATGTTCGTCAGATTTGGACGGGGTTTTAAGGTGCGCGCGAACGGCGCGCGCGCGTCTCTCACCACGATCCACTCATTGTCGGTTTTTTCCACAAACACTTTGATGGTTCGCTGTTTAGATTTGGACGGGTACCTGAGAGGTTCGTTGCTTTCGGTGCGCACCTATTATTTGAGTATGGAGTGGTCAGAGGAAAACGTGTTAAAACTTGTTAACATTTATAGAAACAAGCAATTATTGTGGGATCCACAACATAAGGATCATTTTAAAAAATCATTGAAAGGAGATGCCTGTTTTTTTTTCAATGATATGTGTTTTTTTTTCGTGTGTACTGTAATTGTATAAATAAATTAGAATTATTTAGAAAACATTATTTATTTAAGACGTTCATTTCATAATATTATGTATGAAGTATCACAAAACAATACAATATATAAACACATTTATTGCTAATTATTTATTTATCTCTTCAAAGACTCCAAAGAGCAAGACTGCTCATGTTAACAATATACAAAAAATAATGGCCATAAAACAATTAACAATAAAAACAAGAAAACAAATTCAGGCATAAGTTTAAGTAATACAAACTACTATAGATGCACAATATAGCCTATATACACATATAAATACAATATTTAAACAGGATAATATTAATAATAATAAAATTAACAAAATTAACTAAGAAAGCAATGAGAAAAAATATTTTTTAATACAATTAGAAAAATGTTTAACATTCGTGAAATGTTGATATTCAATAGGTAAGTAGTTATTTTAACGGTTGATTAATGCATAACGAATCCCTTTATACCTTTTTTTTAGAAACTAGTATCTTTGTGCAATAAAGTACAACCTCTAGTATAATAATCATGTACATTTTTATTAAAAATTAAGGCCATGTTATGGTGAGATAGATTCTTAATAATTTTAAACATATATATATACAAATCATGTCCACCGCTGTAGTCTCGAGGTAGCGTGCTGCCTTGTCACGCAGCGGGGCCCGGGTTCAATCCCCGGTCGGGGCAGTTTTTCTGGGTGAGGTTTTTATCGGGGTTTTTTCTCACCTGTAAGACAAATGTCAGGAAAACTTTAAGGCCCAAACGGTCCCCGAAATCATATGGCCATCATCATCATCCTTATCATTATCATATCATCATCATCTCATCACCCTTCACCGGTGTGGAAAGCAACGGGAAGCTACCACACTTACACAATTCCCTAGTAAAGCTGCAAGCATAGCATGAAAATGCTATGATTTCAGTGAAGGACCTGCCTTCGGGCAGAATTACTATGGATGGATATACAAATCATATATTTGTTTAAATTCCTTTAATGCTATAATATTTGAAAATGTATAAATAAAGTTATAAGATGTAATAAGTAATAAGCGTGACCAGACGTCCCGATTTTGGCGGGACAGTCCCGATTTTTAACAATTTGTCCCGCGTCCCGCGGCATTTAAAAAAAATGTCCCTATTTTTTGGGAAAGAATGCAGGACAAGCGGGAGAACGGAAAGGGAATAGACATCGTTGGTTACACCTGCTCTGCAAAATGTCTACTGAAGGTTTGTGGGTTTCCTATGGATCGCAGGAGGTTCGTTGAAATTAATAATTTCGACGAACATAACACGCGCCGCGCGCGCGCCGTCATGTTCGCGGCGCACATATGTGTACGTACCTTTACATGCACAGAAATGGACGATCATCCAGCCAGTCAGCCAGTATAGAGGTGACATGTGATCAGCAGTGTCGGGCTCCCAGCCATTGTACCTGGTTTTCTCAATCTGGAGCGATGTATACCCAGATTCCTCATGATGCTGAGTTAGCATCGGTCCCATATAATAGCTGAAATTCCATGATGTCTCGAACCAGGGCAAGTTCCGTAGTTTTGTACTAGGGCAAGGTGCAAGAACCGCTCGGCTGCGCCGCGAGAGTCAGAGAGAATATGAATCGATCAAGAAGTAATTATTTACCTTCTAAAATTCTCTACACTCTAATTCAACCCAGGAAGTTATTACAGACCTTATGGGCTATGCCAGTGTCCCCCTACGTACAGAGGGTAGATGTTGCCAAACTCATAATAACGGCATTTGTTTCTTTAGGGAGGGAAGGAGGGGCAGGTTAGTGGTACTTTCTCCAAATCTATGTACTATACATTTAAAAACATAGTTTTTTTCTTTTACGGCATGCAAACTAGTTTTATAGTAAATATGAGAATCGACACTTTCACACAGGATAGTGCAGATCTGAACGAGCTCAGTGACAAGTGGCAACTGTTTTATTTTTCTTTAAGAGGGGGTGACTTGGACGGCTACAACTTACAACTATGTTCCTGCTGTATTGCAATTTTCAGTTTTATATAAGGATTCCTCTCAAGAAAATATTTAAAACGACAACCCCGTTCCGTATTCTAAACACACAGTAACTTCCTGGGTTGAATCTGACTGTAGGAGTTAACCAAGATTGATGACGATTCCGTGGTGCAAGCGGTTAAACCAGGTCTGTTAATAAAGTGTTCACTAGGTCTGAAAATACGCTCCTTCTCTCCTGTTCAACTCTACGTCGGAGAGGCTGACAAGGTAAGACACTCTTATTCATTGGGTATGGAGCTGAATGCGGATAGGAGCGGGGGATCCCCTTTCACACCTAGCGAGCACTTAACAGCCCTGGATTAAACGCTCACCTCTCACAGCGGGGTCTCGAGATCAAGTCTCGATCACTCCCGTTTCCCCCAGCCACAAATATCATTTTACCAATTCTCCATACTCATTCATATCGTTTTATCGGCTCCTGTGATTGTGCATCAGGCTTAGTCGCCGGCACCTTGTCCCTCACAGACCTTTATGAATATAGGGGGTCCATCTCTTCTCATCCATATGTATCAAGGACTGCCCGACTCAAAAACAGTTTAAAAAGAAACTCGCTTCATATTTCCTTAGACAATATAATATATAACCGTGTTCCATGTATACTTTTATTATTCCTCTACATTTTAAACTTTCTTTACCAAGCCAATTACTTAATGTAATTATAGGTTATTATTTTTGTTATTATTATTATTATTATTATTATTATTTTTCTTTCTTTCCCTTGTCAACTTTATATTGTGCAGTCTATGATTATCTACTGTGTATCATTTATCATAAATCTTAATGTATGTATAATTTAACCCTGGTGAAGTGGAAGAGAAGACATTACGGTCTTAACACCATCAGGTAAAATAAATCAATAAATAAGATTAGTACCATGTACAAACACTGCACAGCTGAATAAGATTGTATGCATCACCAGAGATTGTTTGGGAATTTGATTGAGTAGCTAAAAAGTTAGCTAGTATTATCGTTATGTACAGTAATATCACGAGTTAGTTACATTTTTTTAAGTGTACTTATAGAATATGCTCTTATTTTTAATACTATCAAATTAAGTATGATATAATATTTATTGAATAAAAATGAACAAGTATGAATAATTTTCAAAGTGTCTTCTACCGATTTGTTTTCTGACGTAGGTAGCGGTTAAATATTGTCAGCGAAGGCCTGTATGAAACATGAATATCTTAAATTTTAGACTTTAAAAGATATATATTTAATTTATTACCAACAAGGAAGTTAGCGTAAGTTGCGATCGCAATTTCAAAGAAGTTTTGGTTTGCATGTATGTTTTACATGTACATTATAAACATGCGCACAATATTTGCCATTGACAATTACACTGCACTATACAATCATGCGCATGTTCAGTCACCGAGTTAAAAAAATGGGCTATTGGTAGCTCTTGGCAAAATATTACAGGGATGAACATGTCCACAGAATATGAAGTGCCGGAAACAGAGTTGCTCATCACGGTAGGAGCACTTTATGAATGCCTGCATTAAGGAGTATTCCGAATCACACGGCTTTTGAACATCAAAAATAGGTTCGGAAGGTGTTTTAAACCTCTCTGATCTGAAGTCATCATCTCCAGCTACAGTCCAGGAGTACTTAACAAAGTCTGCGAAGACTGGAGAACAGAACCGTTTGAGTATAATACACATCAACGAAGAAATAATGTTATTAGTACTTTTTTACCCGTCTTTCTCACTTTATGCTGTGGTTTATCTACGACGCAACGCGCCAGCGCAAAAATTGCTCCCCATATATTTAAATGGAAGTGGTTTATCTACAACGCAAATTGCTGGCGCAAAAAAATTTGCGCTGACACGTCGCGTCGTGTTTTGGAATCTCTTGAATCCAGGACGCAATTTGCCAGCGCAAACAAAGAATATAGAAGATATTACCCGTACTCATTGGTGTAATTGCTAAAAACAAACTAAGAATTTATAACAAAATGTCGGAAATACAGTACTTGTTTTATAACTTTCCAATTTTAACGACGAAAGTTAGATAGTTTTGTTGCAAATCATCGAGTTCTCTACATGTTTTATACCATAGAGAACCGATATGGTATGAGCATGAAGGAGTACAGAGATGTACAGAAAAAAAGTTATTGTGGCTTGAACTTAGTCAAGAGATAAATAAAAGCTGTAAATATTGTATCTCGGGGATATTATGGATGTGCATAAATTTCGTCTTCTATTAAATTCAAACCCTGATAAAACTGCTCAGGCGAAAATCTGAAGTATTCTAAAATTTGGTATATTCATCAACCATATGTCTATTTAAGAACTAAAGAATCATTTATTCTATAATTTTCCATACAACATTCATATGATGCTGTTGCTCTAGGTACTTTTTCTGTCTTTACTAATATTTCGAACTATTTTAATCGTTTTGCAACGACACGTGAAACTTTTTTTATGAAGAATTTTAATATTTTTATCTATGTAGACAAATTATGACTTTTCCTCTCAATTTATTTTCAAAGTTCTTTATTAGAATTGAAGTTGGCATACGTGAACGCTCATAAAATTAAATCCACCAGATGGCAGGACATATGTGTGAATGACCAACATTTGCATTTAATTCCAAACCATATTTTAAGAAATAAATGTTCAATCAGTTCATTTTGTTAGATTCCGATGGGTTAGTTTAGTGTACATCACATTAGTTTATAGTTTACTAAATAGTATGTATGTAAGTAATTTATTTTATTAGGTTATGCAGGGACAGGTTTGTATACATTAGTTTTTGTAAACACATTTGGAAATTTATTATGAACGTTGGTCATTTTGATTTTCCATATATGTGGTGCCATCTGGCGACAATTCCATAAACATATGCGCTGTAGCGTTTGCGCTCCATGCGAAACCAGCATCACGCCGAGCGAAACGCGAATTCGCGTCATGTCGGGCGCGACACGCTGTATAATAAACCGTAGCATTAGAATGGATTTTTGTTTAAAAAACTTCGTTAATTATTAGAATTATTTTTTAAACAAAAATACATTCTAATATAGGAAGACGGGTAAAAAAAAAGGTACTTATTATTTAAAAAAATTGAAACCAATTCTAATAAAGAGAGCTAACATGAGGTATATGTGGATAGTTGATCACATAAGTTATAATATTAGCTTTATTCAGTTATATATAGTATGATAATACAATAAGCAGCCTTATGTGGATGACTTATTTTTGTTTTTATTAATATGCTGTCGTCACCACTTCCACCACTACAGCCACCGTTATTCAAAACTATTGAATAGGAACAATCGTCCATTCTTCGTTTTCTAGAACGAATTGAACGCACATTCAGTCTGCATAAGCATCCGACATCGACATTTTACTGATTTCTCCTAAAAATGCAACGCTCGTATCAAAAGATAGTCCATATATTAGTACCTAATCATTGTCTTGTTCTGACGGAGATAGTACATCATTTGGCATGCTTGATGATAGTGTTATAGTTATACACGAACGGTTGTGGACACACTCATTACTTTCTCAACTCGGTTTTCTATGTTTATATTGGGAGCGTAAGTCATTATCCCTGGAAGATAGTATAACTGTTTCACAACTCGATATTGGTAGATTGTTGTCAATACATCCAATAACTTCTACACTCTATTTTATTTGTACAAAAGAGGAGAGAAAATCTATGGGAATTGTATTATCCCTTGAAGATGACATTTTGATTGTATAACAATATAATATTGACTTATAATCCTTGATTAACTCATAAACCTCTGTTGTTTCCTCACTTTGTTGACTCTTATTTTTAGCGATATACTTTCATAGTATCCGCAGAACTGCATGATCGCTTCTGTCGTTTGGAAATGGGTGAGGAGTTAGGTTCGGGCATTCCACTTCTTGGGGAATATGAACAATTAGTCCACCGCTGTGGTCTCGAGATAGCGTGCTGCCTTGTCACGCAGCGGGTTCGATACCCGGCCGGGGCAGTTTTTCTGGGTGAGGTTTTTATCGGGGTTTTCCCTCACCTGTAAGATAAATGTCAGGAAAACTTTAAGGCCCAAACGGTCCCCGAAATCATATGGCCATCATCATCATCATCCTTGTCATTATCATCATCATCATCCTTCACCGGTGTGGAAAACAACGGGAAGCTACCACACCTACAACTCCCTAGTAAAGCTGCAAAGCATAGCATGAAAATGTTATGATTACAGTGAAAGACCTGCCCTCGGGCAAAATTACTATGGATGAAGAATTAGATTCTTCTTTTGAAATGTTGAATATGTACTCCTGAACCATATAACATTATTTTATTATATTCATTAGAAATTCAGTTGAAATTAAAACTATTATTTAATTTGGATTACCTTTTTACGTCCCTATTTTCAGTTTTTAGGTTTTTTAGGACATCTTTAGGCTTTTTGAAGATCTTTTATAGGTATTTTATAGGTCCTCAACTTCCGATCCTATTAACAAGTTTTCTACAATATTCTCGATGTATGTGGTTACAATGCATACGTCATATTTACTTCCATAGACACAAATTGTCTAGAATAAGATTATTCTTAGAAGAACTTGTAAAATCATCCATTCATAAAAAAATATGTTTCAAGAACAGAAGATGCGCTCAAAATTGTCCAGAACCTTCAAAAACTTGAAAATATGACTACAGATTCAGAGTCTACAACAAGAAAAACTGTAAAACATGCACCCTCTAAGTTATTCCATCAAGCAAAAATAGTAAAACCAATATGTTATGCATAAATTTCAGTAAACATATTTATAAATTTCATGTCACATCCTTGTGACCAAATTGTAAGCATTTTTAAAATTATTTAAGAATCTTGAGCTAAGAATGAATGAGTCATTTTTATATCTTACCTCATAGTTTAGGCCTATGTTTCCTCTTGAAAACTGCAGTTCCCGTGTTTAAGAAAACATAAACTATGAGGTAAGATATAAAAAATTACTCATTAATTCATGAATTAAGAACCTCATAATGTTATTTCCCATATTTAGCTATAAAATCTTGAGCTATGTTTACACTAATGTTACGTATAAGCTGTAACATAAAACTAGAAATAGGTCTATATTACCAGTTGGTGTGTATTATTGTAATACATTGGAAACAGTGACCTTTCTGGAGTGATTTTTAATTTTTAATTTTACAAGGCCTAGTGCATGATGCATAAGATTTTTTTTTATATTTTAGCAAAAAAATTTAATTATATTGAATGTAGAGTAAAATTTATAAACTATCCATAGATTTCATTAGAAATAAAGTTAAATTATTAGTTCCTCATAAATATAGACCTATGATTCCAACCAATAATGGTAAAGACGCTAATAAGGTATAAAATAATAAATAAATAGGCCTATCCGCTTGCAGTATTAGTTATTTGAATGAAATATCATGGACATAAAAAAAATTCTAACTCACTGGCACTATCGGACCAGTAGGTTTATGGCCGCGCGGATATAAGCTCTCCATATATCCCTATCCTGAGCTAATGTTTTCCAATCATTCCCTATATAATCTACTTCCCTCAAATCATGGTTAATGATATTCTCCCACCTCATTCTTGGTCTATCAACTGGGCGTTTTCTCTCTAGTTTTCCTACAAGAAGCTTCCATGCAGGTCTTTCATTCTCCATTTGTGCCACATGTCCTGCCCATTGCAGTCTACGAGACTTAACTGTTCTCATTATATCTGGCTTCCTATAAATACCGTGTAGTTCACTGTTATGTAGTCTTCTCCATTACCTATCTGTTCATCTGTTTTTGGTCCAGAAATGTTCTTAAGAACTTTATTCTCAAATACTAGTAATATCCTTTCCTCCCTTAAAGTAAAAGTCCATGTTTCGCATCCATATAATATAACTGGTAAAATAATAGTTTTATAGCTATATTTTAAATTTAATGTTTTTTTTAAAGGAATTGGGACGTCAAGAGTCTCTGTAATGCATAATAGCACGCATTTCCAGAATTGAGCTTATGTTTAATTTCTTTGTGCATCTCATTTCTATTTGTGATTATTGTTCCTAGGTATTTAATTTCAGCCACTTCCTCAAAATTTTCCCCATTTGTCATTAGCTGTCCATTTCCATTATATAATGTATTTCTATTTAGTTTTATTGATGTTTACTTCCAGTCCCAATTTCTTAGTGTTACTCAATAGTGTGTGTGCGTATTGGCCATTAGTTTATCTTCATCTTCGCCCAATAGTACTACATCATCAGCATAAACTAACAAAACTCTTAACGAATATAATATTAAGTTACACCAATTACAATTAGGCCTATATTGAATTTAAACAGGCTTTTGATAGTAAGAGGCATTCTCAGATACTGGAAGCTATGAAAGATTTGTGTTCCCAAAAACTGAATAGTTCTTACTAAATTAACCCTCTCATGTACTGTACATATGATAAACTCAAGATACAAATTTCTTACATGAGAGTTGTATACCTTAAAATGGAGTAAGTCAGGGCAATTCTTTTTCCATAGTATTATTTAATATTGGGTTTGGAAAATATTATCAGAATCTTGGAAATAAACAATAAAGGCACTGTATTCAACAGGATAAGACAATATACGGCATATCCTAATGATGTGTCATAACAATAAGATAACGGGGAGTGCTAAATGAGGCCATAACACAGATTAAGGCTAATGCCTCACAAATGGGACTGAGTATCAATGTTGATAAAACTAAATATGTGACAAATAAAGTGGATAATTTCGGGTGGATTGCTAACCACATTTTAATTAATGGACAAAACTATGAGAAAGTTGAGAATTTTAAATGTATATGGACTTTTATTACTTCAGCAAATAATATTGAGGAGGACTGTCCACCGCTGTGGTCTCGAGGTAGCGTGCTGCCTTGTCACGCAGCGGGCCCTGGTTCGATTCCCGGTCGTGATAGTTTCCTTGGTGAGGTTTTTATCGAAGTTCTTCCTCACCTGTAAGACAAATGTCAGGAAACTTTAAGGCCCAAACGGTCCCCGAACATCATATGGCCATCGCAATCATCATCATTCATATTCATCTTAGATTAAGGACTCGCCTGGCGCACTACAATAATCATCTATCATATCATTGGGACAACGTAACCCCGCCTTCAAGGTGCCCCAACCTCAGAAGTGGGTTACAATTACGCCAATGCCAGGACAGAACACCAGGAATGTCCATATGTTTAAACCAATAGAAATAGATTCTATCCCTTCTCCTGTAGCGATCTGAACTATCGAAGGAATACTGAAGTTTTTCAAGATATCAAATAGACACACGTACTGAACGAGAAGCCTCCCAACTAACGAGGGGAGAACAATAAGTTTCATTTTTAATTGTGAGAAGCTTCCCAGATATCGAATGGAGAACATCGACTAAATTGTATCGAGGATACTGATCCATAATTTTTATATTACTGTATTAAAATTAATACTACTTCATTATTAATTTGAGAGGTCAGATCGCTATATATACAACGTATCATAAAGTGTATTCATTTTATTAAGTAATATGTATTTTGAAACATATTCAAAATAAATCAAGATAATTTTAAACTGCAATCATTGATAAAACTTTAGCTGCCCGTACGAAGTTACCTCGTTATCCCTGTGATAAGTTATCCTCATCGCTCATCGAACCCAACCTGACTAGACCGCGAGCATAAAATTCCCACATACGGGAATTCCTTGTAATAAATCCCACATCCTGTAATAAATCCATCACCCTTTTACCTACCCCTAATTAATACTCTCTCAAATGTCACCCAACATTGGGGCATTAAAAAAATATTGAGGAGGACATACAAGCTAAGGTAGTAAGCGCTAATAGAGGCATCAGAACTCTCAATAATATCCTGACAAGAATATTAGGTAGTATTAGTAATATATCAGTAAAGACACAAAAATTAGTGTATATAAAACGATTACTAGACCAATCATTCTCTATGAAAGTGAGGCTTGGATAATGGAATCATATCTAATAACATGGTAAAGGAAGATTCTGAGGAAGGTAGATGAACACAAACTTGACAATGGAGTATAATATATAATTTAGGTCCACCGCTGTGGTCTCGAGGTAGCGTGCTGCCTCGTTTCCCGGTCGGGACAGGCTCCTGGGTGAGGTTTTTTCGATTTTTTTCTCACCTGTAAGACAATGTCAGGAAGCTTAGGGCCCAACGGTCCCCAAAAATCATCTGGCCATCATCCTTACCATTATCATCATCATCATCCTTCACCGGTATGGAAAGCAACGGGAAGCTATCACACCTATAAATCCCTAGAAGAGCTGCAAAGCATAGCATGACCCTCGGGCAGAATTACCATGGATGGATGGTTATAATCTAGAATTTAAAATAGTCACTTCATATTATAGCTGAAAATAAGATCTGAAGATTGGAATTGTTGGAAAATGTAATTACAATGGAAGATAACTATATTCGAAATATAATCTTGAATTCAAAACAGGAAGATTGGCCTAATGTGGGGCAATTGGGATGGTTGAATGATGTCAAGACGATTTGGTAACTGTGGAAGTTATCGGATGAAAGAATAAACCGCAAGACAGGAAAAAAATGGTTGGTTACTACAGGGGACACTAAGGCTAGACTAGGTCTTGAAGCCACAGAAGAGGGAAAAGTGTCAGGCAAGTTTAATATATGAGTTAAATGATTACTTTTTCATTTTTAATTTTAAGTTTTAATAAGAATATACAAAAACGACATAACTAACTCACTGGCACTTTCAAACCCGTAGATTCATGGCCGCGCGGACATAAGCTCTCCATGTGTACCTATCCTGAGCTAATGTTTTCCAATCATTCTCTGTATAATCTGCTTCCCTCAAATCATGCTTAATGTTATTCTCCTACCTCAGTCTTGGTCTACCAACTGGGCATTTTCCCTCTGGTTTTCCTACAAGAAGCGTCCATGCACCTCTTTCATTTTCCATTCCTGCCACATGTCCTCCCCATTGTAGTCTACAAGACTTAACTGTTTTTATTATATCTGGCTTCCTATCAAGACCATGTAGCTTACTGTCATGTACTCTTCTCCATTCACCTGTCTGTTCATCTCTCTTTGGTCCAAAAATCTTCTTAAGAACTTTATTCTCAAATATTCGTAATCTCCTTTCCTCCCTTAAAGTAAATGTCAATGTACTCTTCTCCATTCACCTGTCTGTTCATCTCTCTTTGGTCCAAAAATCTTCTTAAGAACTTTATTCTCAAATATTCGTAATCTCCTTTCCTCCCTTAAAGTAAATGTCAATGTTTGGCATCCATATAATATACGGTAACTCCGATAATAACAGTTTTGTATATTTTCAGTTTAACATTTTTTGATATGATATGGGGTAACAGGAATCCCTGTAATGCATAATAGCATGCATGTCCAGAATTGACCTATATTTAATTACTTTGTACATATCATTCCTATTGTAATTATTGTCCCTAGGCATTTGATTTCAGCCACTTCTTCAAAATGTCCCTCATTTGTCATTAACTGTCCATTTTCATTATATAATGTAATAAAACTAACATAACTGAAAACAATAATTTTAATAATGAATTTAACCGATTAAGGACTATAATAAAATGAATTTGAAGAAATTCAGAATGATCAAAGCAATTGGTTACAATATGTCCAAAGAATAGACCAATCTCGCTTTCCTAAATTAGCTTTGCAGTATCAGCCTAAAAGACTTCGAGATAAAGGAAAACCAAAATAAAGATGGACTGATCAACCACATCTTGAGATCTCATTGGAATAGGCTTAAACGACCTAAACCTAAACAAGTCCATGATGTTGATGATGATAAAATAAATAATATTAATAATAACAAAAAATGACAAACTATGCTGCTTTATGTATGCAAATGTTCAGTAATTTTATTTTGTAAGTTTATACAAAATTTAAAAAAGTTACGTCATACTGACCCGAGCAATAATACATACTTACCCACTTACTCACTGGCACTCTCCAATCCGTAGGTTCATGGCCGCGCGGAAATTAGCTCTCCATACATCCCTATCCTTAGCTAATGCTTTTCAATCAATATTCCCTGTATAATCTACTTCCTTCAAATCATAGTTAATGTTATTCCCCCACCTCATTCTTGGTCTACCAACTGGGCGTTTTCCCTCTGGTTTTCCTACAAGAAGCTTCCTTGCAAGTCTTTCATTCCCCATTTGTGTCACATGTCCTGCCCATCGCAGTCTACGAGACTTAACTGTTCTCATTATATCTTGCTTCCTATAAAGACCATGTAGTTCACTGTCATGTAGTCTTCTCTATTCACCTGTCTGTTCATCTCTCTTTGGTCCAGAAATGTTCTTAAGAACTTTATTCTCAAATATAATGTTGAGTGATTCCGGGTTATGTGGCCGTGGTCCATAGTTGGTGTTGATACCAGACGTTTCGCCCTCAACTGCGGAGGGCATCTTCAGTGGCGAGTGCTTCTAGGCGTGTTTCCTGGTCGGAAGATCTACTTAGAGTGAGCGCTGTGGACGTAGAGGACGTTGTATTGATACTAGTGGTGGGTGCAGGGTGAGTGGGCGTGGCTCTTGCTGATTGGCTAATGGTCGTCTCCTTGTTGTCACTGGTGTTAATGCATTTATTTTTCTAGTGTATGAAACCAGGCCTTAGACAGTTTGATACCTTCCTCTTTTCTGTTAATATTTCCCTTATGCTTGTATATTTCTATAGCCTCTCGGTATAATCTAGGGAAATAGTAGGAAGTTGTGGCTAAAACTTGTGTATCGTCGAATAGAATCTGGTGTCCATTCATAATGGCATGTTCTGCTACAGCTGATTTATCCATTTCCCCTTGTCTGCAGCTTCTTTTATGTTCTGATAAACGGGTGGCTATACTTCTTTTCGTGGTCCCTATATATGATTTACCACACGAACAAGGAAGTCGATATACGCCGCAAGTGGAGAGAGGTGGCCGAGGATCCTTAGCTGAGCGAAGGCTCCTCGGCCACCTCTCTCCACTTGCGGCGTATATCGACTTCCTTGTTCGTGTGGTAAATCATATATAGGGACCACGAAAAGAAGTATAGCCACCCGTTTATCAGAACATAAAAGAAGCTGCAGACAAGGGGAAATGGATAAATCAGCTGTAGCAGAACATGCCATTATGAATGGACACCAGATTCTATTCGACGATACACAAGTTTTAGCCACAACTTCCTACTATTTCCCTAGATTATACCGAGAGGCTATAGAAATATACAAGCATAAGGGAAATATTAACAGAAAAGAGGAAGGTATCAAACTGTCTAAGGCCTGGTTTCATACACTAGAAAATAAATGCATTAACACCAGTGACAACAAGGAGACGACCATTAGCCAATCAGCAAGAGCCACGCCCACTCACCCTGCACCCACCACTAGTATCAATACAACGTCCTCTACGTCCACAGCGCTCACTCTAAGTAGATCTTTCGACCAGGAAACACGCCTAGAAGCACTCGCCACTGAAGATGCCCACCGCAGTTGAGGGCGAAACGTCTGGTATCAACACCAACTATGGACCACGGCCACATAACCCGGAATCACTCAACATTATGATTACCGGCCGTGAAAACCTGCATTCAACTTTATTCTCAAATACTCGTAATCTCCTTTCCTCCCTTAAAGTAAGAGTCCATGTTTCGCATCCATATAATATAACTGGTAGAATAATAGTTTTATATATTTTCAGTTTAACGTTTTTGAAATGAGTTGGGACTTCAAGAGTCTCTGTAACACATAATAGCATGCATTTCCAGAATTGAGCGTATGTTTATTTATTTTTTTTTGTGCATCTCATTCATATTTGTGATTATTGTTCCTAGGTATTTGAATTCAGCCACTTCATCAAAACGTCCCTCATTTGTCATTACCTGCCCATTTCCATTATATAATGTATTTCTATGTGTTACCATATATTTAGTTTTATTGGTATTTACTTCCAGTCCCAATTTCTTAGTGTTGCTCGATAGTGTGTGCGTGTTGGCCTTTTGTATCGCCTCGCTATCGGCCAATAGTACATCATCAGAGTAAACTAACAGCTTATTCATACCATTGAGTTGTAGGCCTTCTTCATCCTCTAGAAATTTGATGGCATGCTCTAGTACAAAATTAAATAGTAGAGGAGATAGTGCACCTTCTTGCTTGAACCCATTCTGGATTTCAAAAGTGTCCAAAAACGTTTTGCCTACACGCACCCTAGATAGATAGATAGATGGAAAGCTCTGCGGCCATCACTTAAGTGTTGGCGGTGAGCGATCCATTTTGGTCCTCCTTAATAGGTAGAACCCCGGGTTCCTGTAAAATACATTAGCCCCGGTTTAAATTTTGAATTTAATTTTGAAGTTAATTAGCAGAGTGAAGTCGGAAGCGGACCTTTTGGGGTTCTATTCCAGCATTTGCTCTTTGGATTGAGGGAAACCGCTTAAAACCTCAATCGGAATAGTCGATCACGCGGGATCTTGCCAAGTTTGGCTTTCGGATGACTCTATATTGGGAGGGCATCCAGGCTTCTCTTTATTTAAATATAATGTGCGTACATTTCAGATTATTACAATTAATCATACAATTATGGTAACGTGCATTTTTTAATTTTTTTTGTATTCTTCAGTTGTTGCTGTTCTATCTGTAGTTGTCAGGTGATGTCAGTTTCTCTGGAACTGGTGGGATGAACCTGTAGCAGTAAGATTAGTTATTAGTTTTTAATTTGTTGTGTTAATATATTTTATTAATGTACATTATATGCTAATGTTGTAATTGTAATTGAATAATTGTGTAATGTGTTTCTGTGTGTGTGTGTGTGTGCCCTATCAGCTTTCACTGGTCAAGTGTTGTCCAGGATCCATTTGGACGCTTGTGTTTGTTGTTGGCTGTTTCATAGGTTCCCAGCGATGCCACGAGTGGATTATCATGGCCTACACATGTATTATAAAATTTAAGAGCCATGCGTTTAATATACTCCTCGATTGTTTCTACACCCGTTTGATCGTGTAATATGTCAACTGGTGTTACACGCGGTAGTTTTGTAATCATATATAATAATTTGTTTTGAAAAACTTGCAGTTTCTTTATGTGAGTTCTAGCGGCGTGTCCCCATATGGGGCTTGCGTACGTGAGTACTGGCCTTAATAGTGCCTTGTAGATTGTTAGCCCTGTGTTTATTCGAATTTTGTTATGGTTATTTAAAATAGGGTATAGCAGCTTCAATGTCCCATACGCTTTGCCTAAGGTATTTTGGATATGTTGTTTAAACAGTAGTTTTTTGTCGAGTGTTACACCTAAATAAATGGCTTCGTTTTTCCACTCGATATTGTGTCCATAAAGACTTAATTGTGGGGGCATGTATCGATATTGAGAATACCTTTTGTATAAAGAACTGCTTGGCATTTATCTACGTTTATTTTTATTCTCCATTTTTCCAACCATGGTTCGAGAATATTAAGATTATTTTGAATCTGTCTAGACGCGTGTATTGTTCGGGAGGATTGACTAGTGATTAGAGTGTCATCTGCATACATATATAGATGAGTGTTGTTATGTCTATTGTCATGTGGAATATCATTTATGTATATATTGAAAAGTGTAGGTCCTAGAATACTGCCTTGTGGCACTCCACTATAGACGGGCCGCAGGGCGGATTTTGAGTTATGGAAAGCAACTTCGAATTGCCTATTGTTTATATATTTAGCTATTAAATGAATTATTCCGTCATCTAATCCTGTTTCGACCATTTTCCGTAGTAGGCCGTGATGCCACACTCTGTCGAAGGCTTGTTTTATATCTAAGTATAATCCAATCGTGACACGATTTTCGTTGAACCCTCTAGTGATATGTTCAACAAGTCTCATTAGCTGGGTTACTGTGCTATGTTTTGGACGGAATCCGTTCTGTTCATCCCGAATTACATTTAATTGTTTTAGATTGTGATTAAGGCGCTTACATATAATTTTTTCAGATACCTTACTCATTGTGTTTAATAATGTTATCGGGCGATAATTTCCTGGTTCTCTAGGATTTTTTCCAGGTTTGGGGAATAATATTATACGCCCAGTTTTCCATGTTTTTGGGAAATACTTCATTTCGAACATAGCATTTATTATTTTTGCTAAAAATGCATATCCGATGTTGGGTAATTGTTTCAGCACTATGTTTTGTATGCCATCAGGGCCAGGTGCTTTTCTATCGGGAAGGTGATTTATTAGCCATTTGACTTCTGAGACGTTTGTTTTTCTGATTTGTTTATTGGGTATTCTATTTAGAAATTCTTGGACCATTGTTTCCGTTTCCCTTGTAAATTGCGGGTTATTCGGAGGGTCATGTGGTACAAAGGTTCGCTCCAGATGATTTGCAAATGCTTCCGCTTTTTCCTGATCTGTGACGGCTTTCCCGTTAGGCAAGATGAGAGGGGGATATGTATCCGCTTTGTGTGTTACTTTTTAACCATGTTCCATGTTCTCGGCATGTCCTTAGTATCTAGACTGCCGATTACATTTTCCCAGGTGTCTGACACGAATGTTTGTATAGCAACCTTGATTCTTTGTTGCAGATCATTCATTTCTTGCCTGTATTGCAAGTTATTGTGATGCCTTTGCCATTTTCTTCTTGCATCGTTCCTTTGCCTAATTAGGCGTAGGATATGATCTGGGAGATACGGCTGGTTGGTTCTAATAGATTTTTTTGGAATATTAGTGTTAATAGCCGTATTTATGCTATTTGTTAGGCTGTCTACCCCCGTGTCAATATCATTAGGCGTGTTTAATGGTCGATCTTGTAATGAATGTTCAATATCTATTTTTAATTGGGTCCAGTTTGCTAATTTGTAATTCGGGATTTGTCTTGTTTGAACTCTGCTTGGTCTACCTCTTAGTGTAAGGCGCACTGGGAGGTGGTCTGATTGGAGGTTATTTTCTACCGTGATATCACAGGGAATGTTAATATTTTTCATTAAAGCGATATCAAGAATATCTGGTCGAAAATGTATGTTATTAGGGTAGTGAGTGGGCTTATCTGGTGCCAGGATTTGAAAGCTCCTATTGGAGTCGTAAAAAAATCCCCTGAGTTTGTTGCCGGCCCTATTACTTGTTCTGCAGCCCCAATCAGTATGCTTGGCATTTAAATCGCCAGCTAGTATTATATTGTTATTTGTTCCTATCAGATTTTCTATATCATTTATGTCTATATCTCCTGGAGGATTATAAGTACAAATTAGTGTTACCGTATGGCGGCCAATTTTAAGCCCAATGGCTACGCATTCCGTCCTATTTGTGATGGGTAAGTCGACTAGGTTATGTTTGACGGTTTTATGTACCAAGATGGCCACACCACCGCCTTGTCTATTGTTTCTATCCAACCTATATGTTGAATAGTTTCTGTTGTTGAATTTTTCTCTATCCGTGAGGTGAGTTTCCGTTATTAGTGCTATGGGAATTTTATTTTTGTTTAAATAGTGTAGTAGTTCTGCTTTTTTATTACGGATGCCTTGAGCATTCCAGAATAGGATCCCAGTTCCCCTACTACCCATGATCAGTAGAAGCTCAATAGGGTGCTGACAAAGCGTGCAGCTACGTGTGGCAATACCCTAAGGGTGGGCTCTCTCCTCAGTGTGTCATATGCATCGTCTAGTGCATCAAATACCGCCGAGATGAGACCATCCTCGTGTATTGAGTGACTCTCACTCCTGTCGTCTGGTACGTTGTTAGCGTCCCGAGGATCTGGGAGTGGACTATCACTATGTTGGTATTGATTGGTTCAGTAGGACCTTTACTATACTGTATCCTGGCTTCCCACATCTTCCGCTGCTCCAGGAATCTGTTCCGCTCCTCTCGCAACTTTTGCCACTCGGCTCTAAGTTGCTGAGTTTGCCTAGAAAGCAGTTCCTGTTGTTGCTGCAGTTGATGCTGAACTCGTCGGATTTCCAGCATTTGTGGGTCCTCTGATTGTGTGGGCTGGTGTATTGTTGCTGCTGGTGTTCTTGGGTATTATTATTGGGTCGAGCTTCAGGTGCTGGAGCACGATCCCGAGGCTCTTGGAGCCTTGTGGGCTGCGGCTGAGCCTGAGTTCTGGGATCTCTTTGGACCGCCAGAGAATACTCACGGTTCTCCGCCTCCCTCATGACTCTCTCGCCCGTTCTCAGTGCTTGCAACGCCTGTTCTCTTTGTGCTTGAGGAACGTGTTGTGGTGTATTATTGGGTCTGTTAATTCGTCTGTTTTGTATTGGCGTTCCTCGTGCTCTTTGTGGGCGTGTGTGCAATGTTGTTTTGTGTAGTGTTGTCTCTGCCCCTGTTTCTAATGGAATTCATCACTGCCTTCCTGATTGGGCACTGATTTGAGGTTGCTGTGTGCGACCCTTTACAGTTTGCACAGCGTGGTGCGCAATTCGGAGGCAGTCTGCAGTCTGTGTCTGGGTGTGAATCAGCACAGATCCTGCAGCGTGGCGAGGCCATACATGATTCCCTGTAATGTTGGAATTTTAGGCAATTTTTACATTGCACTACAGGGTCCCTATTCCTGTATGGTTCTACCAGGACTGAGTAATAGCACAGACTTCTTAGGTTATATATTTGCTTATTTGCAGCGTTATCCGGAAGCTCCACTGAAAATAAGGGATAAGGAGCTCCAGTTGGGGATTTCATATTTTTACATTCTGTGATTTGGAAGCCTTTTACTCGAAGTGCTTCCTCAATTGTCTCTGGGTGGGTGTTACTTGGTACGCCACGGATTACGACGCTTAGGACCTTGCGTCTCGTTTCGATTATGTGAAAGGGAACCTGAGATTCTTTTAAGTATTTAAGTAGGTTCACATAATCCCTTCTAGTTGAAGTTTTAACCTGTGTACCCTGATTAGTCAGTACACAGTGTAGGGCTAGGGGAGAATACCTTGTTGTGAATGTATCGTTTAGTCTTGCCATGTCCCCTTGGTAGGTATTGTGAATTATGACAGGAGGCATTTGTTGTGTTGGTCTTGTCATAAATGAGTTTGCGGAGGAAACAGAAGAACCAGTAGAAGAGTTTGTGTTTCTTCTTTCCCTCCTTGTTTGTGTATTTGGCGTTGTGTTTGCTGCAGGTGGCTGAGTGTTTTGTTTTATTGTTTTGCCATTCCTGCCCACTTGTTGGTAATCTGTGTCGTCTGTTGTGCTGTATGTGTCCCTGACTTCCACATTTTGTGGAGTGTTAGTTGTCTGGGGTGAGCCAGGTTCACTGTGAGTTACTTCACACGCATTGCCAGTGTTTGAGGGACCCGCCTCAGAGTTCAGTATATTTTGGCTCTCCTGGCTTTGAGCAAGCTCTGCTAGTGTGCGGTATTCTCTTAAGGAATCCTGTGTACTGTTTGTCCTGTGTGTTTCGTTTATGGGCTCTGAGCATACAGAGTCCATGTCTGTTGAGACAGGAGGCATGCTCGTACCAGGAGATCTCTCACCCAAACCTGAGGATGGTCTCTCTCTGACCGGCATACGTGTGGCTTGATGTACTTCAGGCTTATCAGTGAATTGTAGTTGACGACTGATGCCTGGAGGTGATCTTTTTGATGTTTCTAATTTGTTTTGAGATTTAGTTTGTTTTTTTTGTTTTACTGTTTTATTAAGAGAAGGGTAGCTTCTCGTCCGAGTGAGTACCATTTTTAGATACTTAGAGTGTATAACACTGATATGAATATTTATGTATATATGATGTCCCCTCTACCACAGGCTATAAATCTGTGGAGAAGGGATTTCTTAAGTGCTAATTTATACCCTACTCTTTGTGTCATTTGGACACTTTCGTGTAAGTCTAACTTTTTAGGAATTCCGAACTCCAGCAGGATACTATATAACTTCTCCCTCTTAATTGAATCGTATGCTTTTTTGAAGTCTACGTATAGTTGATATACAGTACCATTATATCCCATTTCTTTTCTAAAATCTGTTTTATACTAAAAATCTGATCTGTTGTAGACCTGTTTCTTCTAAATCCACATTGATGATATCATAGAATGTCATCAATATAGGGAATAAGTCTGCTTACTAATATATTTGTTAGAATTTTGTACGAAGTTGAAAGTAATGAAATGCACCTGTAGGTTCAATCAGTTGTATCTCCTTTCTTAAAAAATTGGTACGATAATCGATTCTTTCCATTCATCTGGAAGAACTTCTTTTTCCCAAATCATACTAAGTAGCCGACTTATCTTGTCCATCAATTTTTCCCCCTAATTCTATCAGTTCTGCTGGGATCTCATCTGAACCTGATGCATGCCTGATGCTTTAAACATCTTCAATTTTTCTATCGTCATTTCAACCTCTAATGCACTTGGTTCTGCGACTTGCATTTCTGCTGTCTGTAAATTATCCTCCTCAATGTCCTGTTCTGTATGTATATTTAATAACTGATTAAAGTAACTTTTCCATCAATTAATATACTCCTGGAATCGGCATTCATATCCCCATTTTCATTCCGAATTATGTTTGTTCTGGCCTGAAATCTTTTCTTCTCTGTCCTAATTCCCTGATACAATTCTCTAATGCTGCTATTTTTTGTATTAATTTCAAGATCATTAATCTTCTCTCACAAATATTCCTTCTTTTTACTCTTTAGTAACCTGGTGGTTTCCAGTCTAATACTACCCAATTGCTCTAAATTTACCTCATTTGGCTCGTGTAACCATTTAATTTTTGCTAGCTTTCTTTTCTTTACAATGTCGGCACATTCGTCATCAAACCATTTCTTGTTTTGCCACTTTTCTAAATAACCAATGCTTTCTGATACTGACAATTTAATAGTATCTCTTATAACCTCCCATTCTTTATTTATATTAGTTCTTCTTCATTTGCCACATTGTCATCTGAAGGTTCCAGTACTTCAAATCTATTAGCAATTTTGCTTTGGTATTCTTGCCGAATTTCATCATTTTTCAAGTTTTTTATTAACATTTTTCACAATCATCTTTAGCGTTTGTTCCTCTCATAAGCGATAGCCGTTGTCTGATCTTCACCCTGACCAGATGATGATCCGAATTGAAGTCCGTCCCTCCAACTGATCTAACATCGATGATGCTACTGTGCCAGTGTTTATCCATTAACTAATACATGATCTATCTGGTTCCGAGTTTCTCCATCTGGAGATGTCCAGGTGTATTTATGAATATCCTTTGTAACACGAATTTCCCTCCATATTGTTTTTTTTTTAGTTTCAAATATTAAATAAATATTTCATTAAATCTAAATTATATAAATGTAGTCCACCGCTGTGGTCTCGAGGTAGCGTGCTGCCTTGTCACGCAGCGGGCCCGGGTTCGATCCCCGGTCGGGGCAGTTTTTCTGGGTGAGGTTTTTATCGGGGTTTTTCCTCACCTGTAAGACAAATGTCAGGAAAACTTTAAGGCCCAAACGGTCCCCGAAATCATATGGCCATCATCTCCATCATCATCCTTATCATTATCATCATCATCATTGTCATCCTTCACCGGTGTGGAAAGCAACGGGAAGCTGCCACACCTACACAATTCCCTAGTAAAGCTGCAAGCATAGCATGCAAATGCTATGATTGCAGTGAAGGACCTGCCCTCGGGCAGAATTACTATGGATGGATATAAATGTAGGACCATAATTTGAGATAAAGATATAATATGTATAAACATATCGAGTTCGGACTTTAATTACTCAGAAATGTATTAGCAATCAAATGATCATAGTAATGAATCGATTTTATTAATTATATAAAAGTTGATTTCCTCTTATTGTAAATGACTTAGGCAACTCCTTTTGTTAAATTTGGGTTATTCCAATATAAAAATTAATATAATATTAATATAATATTATAGAATATTCACCTGAAAGGTCCGTCTCCTCAACTTAATTAATCATTTAACTGTAGCGCTTTCGGGACTTGTCCCATCATCGGCAGGATTCAAAACTGGTGTTTCACTGAAGATCTGGTAGAGGGGGTTGCATGTATTGGGTGTTCGTTTTCGTTTATCAGGCTGTCGTTGTGAGCTGCTTTCATCATTTCCATCTCTTCGAGTACGTTTATCTTCGCTTGATTGTTTTCTCTGTGCATTACTGTTAGGGTGTTTTCAATATTTAACATGCGATGTCCTTCATGGATAACGTGTTTTGCATAGCTTGATTTCCCTTCTGCGTGAATGAAGTCTCGAAAATGTTCTTTGAATCTGATGTTAAAACTCCTGTTTGTCCTTCCTATATAAAATTTGTTGCAGTCCTTACATGTCAGTTTATAAACTCCTTTGTTGTTGAAAATGTTATTTTCTTCAATGTTATTGTTTATTATGTTGTTTAATTTGTTATTGGTTCTGTATGCTATTTTTACGTTTTTATCGGCTTTCTTTAGTGCATTGGCTAATTTTGTCGTTTCTTTTCCTTTGTATGTAAGTGTTATCCATGTTTTCTTGTTGTTGTCAGATTCTTTTTCTAGTTTAGTTATGTTGATTATGTTGTTCTTCCTTTTTTGTTTTTTTACGAGCTTATCTATGAATGCTTCATTATAGCCAATGGTTTTTGCCATATACTTAATGTAGTTGAGTTCTTGGATATAATTGTCTTTGCTTAATGGGAGTTTCAACATTCTACTGACTAAGCTATTAAATGTACTAATTTTCTGTTGAAAAGGGTGTGTAGAATTTTTGTTTATGGCCAGAGCATTGTTTGTGGGTTTCTGGTAGATACCGATTTCTAGTTTATTGTTGTGTAGATTTTTGGTTATAGACAAATCTAAGTAGTTTATGCTGTTATTAACTTCTATTTCTTCGGCGAAAGTGATTTTTTTCATGCATGTTGTTTAAGTCTTGTAGTATTTCTTTTTCTTTTCTGTTTTCATTTTCATATATTACTAGTACATCATCGACATATCGTGTTATTAGTTTTATGTTGAATTTGTGTATTAGTTCCTCAAAGTGTTTATTTTCCAGTTCTTGTAGGAAGATTTCTGCCATTATTCCAGATGTAGGACTCCCCATCGGGATCCCGTCTTCTTGAATAAATAGTTCATTGTTAAATTGGAAGTAATTTTGCTTTATTGTTGTTGTTATTAGTTTGTTTAACTGATTGATATAGTTATCTTCAAGTTTACTGTTTGTTAGTTTTTGTTTTATTATGTTTGCTGTTTCGTTTATCGGGATATTAGTGTAGAGGTTTTTTATGTCGAATGACGTCATTTTAGTATTCCTAGCAGACAAACTACAGCATTTAGAAATCAATAGGAATACTAAAATGACGTCATTCGACATAAAAAACCTCTACACTAATATCCCGATAAACGAAACAGCAAACATAATAAAACAAAAACTAACAGACAGTAAACTTGAAGATAACTATATCAATCAGTTAAACAAACTAATAATAACAACAATAAAGCAAAATTACTTCCAATTTAACAATGAACTATTTATTCAAGAAGACGGGATCCCGATGGGGAGTCCTACATCTGGAATAATGGCAGAAATCTTCCTACAAGAACTGGAAAATAAACACTTTGAGGAACTAATACACAAATTCAACATAAAACTAATAACACGATATGTCGATGATGTACTAGTAATATATGAAAATGAAAACAGAAAAGAAAAAGAAATACTACGAGACTTAAACAACATGCATGAAAAAATCACTTTCACCGAAGAAATAGAAGTTAATAACAGCATAAACTACTTAGATTTGTCTATAACCAAAAATCTACACAACAATAAACTAGAAATCGGTATCTACCGGAAACCCACAAACAATGCTCTGGCCATAAACAAAAATTATACACACCTTTTTCAACAGAAAATTAGTACATTTAATAGCTTAGTCAGTAGAATGTTGAAACTCCCATTAAGCAAAGACAATTATATCCAAGAACTGAACTACATTAAGTATATGGCAAAAACCAATGGCTATAATGAAGAATTCATAGATAAGCTCGTAAAAAAAAACAAAAAAGGAAGAACAACATAACCAACATAACTAAACTAGAAAAATAATCTGACAACAACAAGAAAACATGGATAACACTTACATACACAGGAAAAGAAACGACAAAATTAGCCAATGCACTAAAGAAAGCCGATAAAAACGTAAAACTAGCATACAGAACCAATAACAAATTAAACAACATAATAAACAATAACATTGAAGAAAATAACATTTTCAACAGCAAAGGAGTTTATATAACTGACATGTAAGGACTGCAACAAATTTTATATAGGAAGGACAAACAGGAGTTTTAACATCAGATTCAAAGAACATTTTCGAGGCTTCATTCACGCAGAAGGGAAATCAAGCTATGCAAAACACGTTATCCATGAAGGACATCGCATGTTAAATATTGAAAACACCCTAACAGTAATGCACAGAGAAAACAATCAAGCGAAGATAAACGTACTCGAAGAGATGGAAATGATGAAAGCAGCTCACAACGACAGCCTGATAAACGAAAACGAACACCCAATACATGCAACCCCCTCTACCAGATCTTCAGTGAACACCAGTTTTGAATCCTGCCGATGATGGGACAAGTCCCGAAAGCGCTACAGTTAAATGATTAATTAAGTTGAGGAGACGGACCTTTCAGGTGAATATTCTATAATTTTATATTAATTTTGAATAAACCTCAACGGAACTGATCATGAATATTATAAAAGTTGATTATTCCAATATAGTTGAAGCCAGAAAGTCTAGAAGACATAGGGTATGACAAAGGTAGACACAGGTACCTGAATACAATAGAAACCTATAGATACCAAACCCTTTGCTAATAGAAATGTGTCAGAACATCTATTTGAAAACAAACTAAAATGTCAGTCAAAATAATATTTATGGGTGACAAGGGAAATGTAACTATGTCACTAGGAAGTTTCAAATACATTTATTAAATGTACATTTAGATACTTATCAGTTAAAAGATAACTAGGAACGACAATTTAAAATTAATTTAAACTAACGGTTTTTAAATGAGCTGTTAGGCCCCTAATAAAAAACCCAAAAGCCTAACTAGGAACATGGTAATAAAAGATTCCGGGCTATGTGTCGAGTCTACGACAGGGGAAACAACAGCTGTAAGCGCTCGCCACTGAAGATGCCCTCCGCAGTTGAGGGAGAAACGTCTGGAAGAAACGCCAGTTATAGACCACGGCCACATAGCCCGGAATCTTTTATTACCATGATTACCGGCCGTGAAAGCCTGCATTCCACTACTAACTAGGAACAACTTGCCAACATTACAAATAAGTAGCTCGAGATAGACACACCTATTATTAGCTACATAAACGAAAGAAACAAAGGATAGTCACACCCTCTATATATATAATATGTCCTCATATGTTTAAACCAATAGGAATAGATTGTATCCCTTCTCCTGTAGCGATCTGAACTTTCGAAGGAATACTGAAGTTTTTCAAGATATCAAATAGAGACACATACTGAACGAGAAGCCTCCCAACTAACGAGGGGAGAACATCAATAAGTTTCATTTTTAATTGTGAGAAGCCTCCCAGATATCGAATGGAGAACATCGACTAAATTGTATCGAGGATACTGATCCATAATTTTTATATTACTGTATTAAAATTAATAATACTTCATTATTAATTTGAGAGGTCAGATCGCTATATACACAACGTATCATAAAGTGTATTCATTTTATTAAGTAATATGTATTTTGAATCATATTCAAAATAAATCAAGAGAATTTTAAACTTTAGCTGCCCGTACGAAGTTCCCTCGTTATCCCTGTGATAAGTTATCCTCATCGCTCATCGAACCCAACCTGACTAGACCGCGAGCATAAAATTCCCACATACGGGAATTCCTTGTAATAAATCCATCACCCTTTTACCTACCCCTAATTAATATTCTCTCAAATGTCACCCAACATTGGGGCACAAATCAATTCAAATCCTAATCATAACTCCTTCTCTCACCTTATGCTGAAATGTTGTGCTCTTAACAATGAGATTCTTTGATGTTGTAAAGGTGATTAATCTAACACCATTGTCGTTACTATCTTCACGAAGACTGAATTTGCCGATTGTTGGTTTGAATATATCTCGTAAGAAAATTTTTATATGATATCGTGAAAGGCTATCAAATACGCATTCTAATTCTCCACAGAACTCATCCTTGATCTTGTCATCTTTATCTTCTGTGGGAGCATGTACTTTTACGATTATAATATCATGTCGTTTACCCTTTAAAATTATGTATGATATCCTATCACTGACAAACTTAATATATCGGATTGTGGGCAGAATCCTCCTTCTGACTAAAAAAACCCGTTCCAAATGCAGGTCTTTCTGCACCCCATAGTATAAGGCAAAGCTTTCTGATTCCTGACTACCTTCTCCTGGCCACCTAACGTCCTGTAAAGCGACTATATCCTAGGGTGATTTATCTAATTCCCGCGTTAATATCTCTAGTGCCCCGCTATTGTATAAAGTCCTAACATTCCATGTTCCTAGGAACATTTCCCTATGTTTGAGCCTTTGGCATGGGTTCCCTGAAGTAGTCCCCACTCGGAGAACCGAATGGGGGACTATTTGACCTCTGGAAAATTTTATCCCAGTTGAACCCATGTCCGCATTTCTTGACCGTTGCATTTTTACGGTGAAAGATCGTCACTCTTTCGACCAAGGTACTTTTTTCGTCTAGCTTATCACCTTCGACCAATCCGGCATGGTAACCCTATCGGCAGCAATGCTACCGCCGGCATTGCTCTCGGGATCATAGCACGCAAGCCACTCCACCACGACAAGATAAAGATACCATGGAGGGGAGCAACAATACATACATATAATAAATACAGCAGATCTTGGTGTTGTGTTAAACTTTCATATTGCATCTCCGTGTTTACAGAGTTCTGTAATAACTGTTGGACCTGGATTTTATAATAAAATTTATATGTTGGCTGGGATTTATATTTTCAACTTGTTTTATAAAATTCATAGAATGACTCCAGAATAACGAGATACGATAGAATTATATATATAGCTTATATATATATATATATATATATATATATATATATATATATATATATCCATCCATAGTAATTCTGCCCGAAGGCAGGTCCTTCACTGCAATCATAGCATTTTCATGCTATGCTTGCAGCTTTACTAGGGAATTGTGTAGGTGTGGTAGCTTCCCGTTGCTTTCCACACCGGTGAAGGATGATGATGATGATAATGATGATGATCATGATGGCCATATGATTTCGGGGACCGTTTGGGCCTTAAAGTTTTCCTGACATTTGTCTTACAGGTGAGGAAAAAACCCGATAAAAACCTCACCCAGAAAAACTGCCCCGACCGGGATCGAACCCGGGCCCGCTGCGTGACAAGGCAGCACGCTACCTCGAGACCACAGCGGTGGACATATATATATCACAGTGGACCTAATGTTTGACTTTTACTTCCCATTTACACACATAGGTCTTAAACTTATATAACAAAATACCTTATACTTGTTTTTTATATTTTTATTAGTTCATTGGTTATCTCGCGTCATTGCCGAGCGGTCTAACTTAAGACATCATGCATTGGTGCCGATTTATGGGATTTGCGAAAGTTTGAGTCCCAAATTTTTTCGTGTTATTTTGATGTATGCGATCGATGAGTAGATGAGGGTTTTTTTTTTTTTTTTTTTTTTTTTTTACGAAAGCATTCAGTCCAGCGCCCTATGCAACCATATGTAAACTCCTTTCAGGTAATCAGAAGTAATATTTCGAGGGTTTGGTTTCAATTTTGGATTTTGTTTTGGAATAAAAATTTGGGATGGTTGTGGGAAGAAAGCATAAGTTTGTCAGCTTGCGCTTTATGTGTCTGTTGTGTTTAGTTTTATTATGTCATATGTGTTTTGTCTTGTAGTATATAGTGTTAGATGGTATGTTGTGTATTATACTCGTATCTGTGAGTAGTTCTCTTTGTGTTTATGCCATTGGCAGTCTAATCTTTGTTTGACGTCCCAATTTTAGGTTGTAGGAGTCAGGACGATAAGTTTGTTCGTGATGCTTTCTTGAATGTCTGTGATTGAAGTATTTACACTTTTATTAATTTCAGCCATTTTTGAGCTGAGGTTTACGATTAAACCCACACAGTTTTCCATCTAACATTCTTATGCCACTGATGCACTAAACATTTTTCAACCATTTATAATAACGTTTGATACTATATTTTCTAAACATTTTGGAACCATTTTATAAACATTTCTTACGATTTTTACACGCTTTATATTAGCTTGACCTGTATCTGTCTTTTATGTAATGGACCTGTATCTATGTAACGGAATCTTTGAACACGATTTTCACCCACTTAAAAACATTGGATCACTTGAAACTTTGTATACTTGTAAAGGACCCATGACAATATAATAATTTCATTTTTTTCTAAAATCCTGGCCAGAATCATCAAAAAATAAAAAATAAAACCCGATATAATAGCTTGCGGACTTATCGACTTTTTAGTCAATCGTTGTAAGAGGCAGGGATTATCATAAGTAATGCCACGAGTGATTTCCAAATTATCGATAAATTCACGACTCACGAAGTGAGGAGTGAATTTATCTAGAGAATTTGGAAATCAAGAGTGGCATTTGTTAGGACTATTTAACGAATAAAATAAAGCTGTTTACTCACAAATCATTATTTAACTACAGTTATTTAAAAATATTTTTATATTTAAAGTAAACGGTGATGTTTAAAACTAATGAGAAACGATAGGTAGCCTACGCTTCTACTGCTTCTTCTTTTGTTTATCACTGCAACCAGATCATACTATTTATTGCCAAAGGAACGCAATATTGTAAGAATGCTCTCTAGTGGAGAAAAAATGAAACACATCAATCTGTATATTAATTCATTTTTGATGTCGTATACATTTAAGAAAGTGCAAACAGTGGTTTCTTTTTTTGGTGGTATAATCAATTGCTACAAATGTTGACATGTAAGCACTATTATATACAATCTGGTAGCCGTATTTGTTATAGGCTCAGTCACTGCAAAATAACGGTCAGACCTGTTCAGAATATTAAAAAGGAGGAGCTTTGCTTAATATATGATAATCCTAACGTTGATAATTATTTCGTGAAACACGTCTCTGATTGGTTGTAATACAGAAATCATTGAAACGTGATTTGGTCATTGACTCCCATTTGGGGCATGAGTTAAATAGTCGTTGTAAGAGGCAGGGATTGTAATCCCTGGTAAGAGGTCAGTTGGTAGAGCGGTGGACTGTAGTGGTATATAATTTCAGTAATCCATAGGTCGCTGGTTCAAATCCGGCCCGGAGGATTTTTTTAGAAGAGTATTAAGCAATTAAATATTAATGGGTTTCCGGTTTATGACAACCAATTAAACCAAGGATTAAAAACAAATATAATAGTTTTAAAAACTAAAACAAACACACTTTGTTAGAAAACCAAACTAAAAAATAAATAATAGTTTTAAAAAACTAAAACAACACGCTTTATTAGAAAACCGAACTAAAAAATGAAAAATAATTTTAATTTCCAACATGCTTGGGATAAAATTAAAGTGCTCAACAAAAAAAAATCATCTCCAACACATCTAGAATAAAATTAGAGTTATCTACAAAAAAAAAATACAATCAAAAGCGTGGGGTGCTTTTTATGGTTTTTGCGTTTTCTTCTTAGAGATTTACTTTTACCAATATCTGTTTATTATCAAAAAATATTAATTGATATAGAGAGCATCCCACGCTTTTGATGGTAAAATAATTTTTTTAGATAACTCTAGTTTTATTCTAGATGTGTTGGAGATAATAATAGCAAATTCAGAAGATAATCTTATAATCTGCAAAAAGGTCTGTATGAACTTAACAAAATTACAGAAGAATATGGATTGAAGATATGTACAGAGAAAATGAAAGTTATGGCATTTGAAGGTGTAGATCCTGTCAGAAGTAAAATTGTACTAGACAATAACATTTTGGAGCAGGTGAATAATTTTACATATCTAGGATGCAATATCTCATATGAAGAAGAAAAGGATGTAAATGCAAAAATATCTAAATGTTTATGAATTTTAGGGTTAATAAATGTTATCTTTAAGCCACAGTTAGTCCAAAAACATTCAAGACTAAAAGTGTATAAAACGCTGGTTCTTCCAACTCTGTTGTATGGTAGCAAAATATGGACGTTGAAACAGAAGGATATACAGAGACTTAGATCTGCTGAAATGAGATACCTTCGGGGGACTGCAGGATACACGCTACTAGATCACAAAAAAAATTACATCTTAAAAGAATTATTACACATGGAACCTTTAGAAAACAAAAATTTTGATTATAAGTCAAGATGGATGCAACATGTTCATCGAATGGAAGATACCCAAACAAATGTTAAGATATCAACCTGCAGGAAGAAGAAGACCAGGACGTCCACTCAAAAGACTTCTGGGTGGTGTTTCTCTTGAGGCCGAAACAAGTCAACAAATGGCCTAAATTCGTGAATGTACTATGATGATGATGTGTTGGAGATGCTTTTTTTTTGTTGACCACTTTAATTTTATCCTAAGCGTGTTGGAAATCAAAATTATTTTTCATTTTTTAGTTCGGTTTTCTAACAAAGCGTGTTGTTTTAGTTTTTTAAACTGTTATTTATTAAATATTTATACATTACGCGAATATTGTGAATCGAGTTCTACAGACGCGCTAATGCTTCATGTTACATGCGCTAGGTGGCTCTCAAATCGGGGTTACCAACATTTGAAAATAATTCCAAACCATATTTCTAGAAATTAACTTCATTTTGTTAGATTCCGATGGGACAAGTTAGTGTACGTAAAATTAGTGTATAGTTTATTTAATAATATGCATGCAATTTGTTTTGTTAGGTTAGAAAATGGGAAGTTAGTTTGCGTCCACTTTTTTTTTTTTTAGCATTTGGGAATGTATTTGGAAAGTTTGTGACGCCGACTTCACAGCCATCTACCGGAAGTTAAAGTAACCAGTACAGCTACTCGCGCATGCGTACTGCGATTCTGTAGAACTTTTCCATGTGTGACTTGTCCACCTTATCCCATTTTTTGTATAAAGATGTTTAGGCGAGTTCTTAATGGTATGAAGTTCACTTTTTATTTTAGGATTCTTTTAGCAGTACTGTAGGCCATTTCTTTTTTCAATATGGATTTTTCTGCATTTTCAGTAAGATTAAATACTATTGCTATAAAGTATTTTATGAGTTCGTCTCTAAGTGCATTTATTTTTCGTCAATGTATGTTTGCAGTTTTTTAGTTACACTCGGATTTTTTCATTGATATTCTGTTTATTTCTTCTAGGGTGATTTTTTTTATTATTTGTGTTTTCAGTGATTATGCTCAAGTGGTTAAAAGTGATTGAAAATAAACATTGACGCCATCTATCTTCCCAGCTCAGAATCTGAAGCACCGAGAGGTGAAGTGAGTAGTATTGGAACAAGCACAGTTCACATTTCTATTATAAGATAATATTTTAATCAGCTTTGCTTTGGTAGTAGTAATAACAGTGGCGGCTTGTCCTATTTGTTCCATGGTTCATTGAACCATCAAGAAAAATTTATTTATTTATATATATTGAATAATTTTTTTGGACCAAAGAGAGATGAACAGACAGGTGAATGGAGAAGACTACATAACAATGAACTACATGGTCTTTATAGGAAGCCAGATATAATAAGAACAGTTAAATCTCGTAGACTGCGATGGGCAGGACATGTTGCACGTATGGGGAATGGGAGACTTGCATGGAAGCTTCTTGTAGGAAAGCCAGAGGGAAAACGCCCAGTTGGTAGACCAAGAATGAAGTGGGAGTATAACATTAACTATGATTTGAGGGAAGTAGATTATACAGGGAATGATTGGAAAGCATTAGCTCAGGATAGGGATGTATGGAGAGCTTATGTCCGTGCGGCCATGGACCTATGGGTTCGATAGTGCCAGTGAGTAAGTATATTGAATAATTACAATGACAGGGTATTTGTGCTTTATTTGACAAGTTTCTAAATACCGAGATAGTTTGAATTAGTTATTTATTTTGGCTGTTGTATACTTCAGGTCGCAAAAATTTTTCAATTTAATATCTTATTCCACTGATGCACTAAACACTTTTAAACACGTTTAAATCATTTTGCAACACTTTTAAATACATTTTAAACATCTTCCAATGTTGCAACAATCTTTTTTTTATATTTATATATTTACGTAAAACATGGTCGTGCTACATTGCTTACTGCTATTTTCCCTCCTCTTCCTATGTTGTTCCAGCATTGCCACCATCAATAACCCAAAATACTCCAGATGTTGCCAACCATTTCCACGTTCCCTGGATTTCACCTACATTAGAGTAATTGATTTGTGTTACAGTAATTGATTTAGGTTTGGTTAGCTTTTAGGTTCCTTGCTTTTTAAATATGATTTGATACATAAAATAATTTACCTCTTCATATCTGTTATTCTATGAAAAATTCAAAATATCGGACGGTTACCACATAAAATCATATTTCCACTAGTCCATTTCGTGTTAATTATACATTTTTAGACAAGTTCTGGGAATTTTGTGTCAATGTTGGTCATACTGATTTCTCATACATATACCGCCAACTGCTGGAGGTTGCATTTATCTACCTGGGATAATTGGAGCACTGGCGCATGCGCACTGCAATTCTATAGAACTTAGAAAAATGTTCGTGTGACCAGAAGTGTAGCATATCCATTGTTGTACACTTCTTACTTACTTACTTACTGGCACTATCGAACCCGTAGGTTCATGGCCGCACGGACATAAGCTCTCCATACATCCCTATCCTGAGCTAATGCTTTCCAATCATTCCCTGTATAATCTACTTCCCTCAAATCATAGTTAATGTTGTTCTCCCACCTCATTTTTGGTCTACCAACTGGGCGTTTTCCTTCTGGCTTTCCTACAAGAAGTTTCCATGCACATCTTTCATTCCCCATACGTGCAACATGTCCTGCCCATCGCAGTCTACGGGACTTAACTGTTCTTATTATATCTGGCTTCCTATAAAGACCATGTAGTTCATTGTTATGTAGTCTTCTCCATTCACCTGTCTGTTCATCTCTCTTTGGTCCAAAAATTTTCCTAAGAACTTTATTCTCAAATACTCGTAATCTCCTTTCCTCCCTTAAAGTAAGAGTCCATGTTTCGCACCCTTATAATATAACTGGTAGAACAATAGTTTTATATATTTTCAGCTTAACGTTTTTTGAAAGGAGTTGGGACATCAAAAGTCTCTGCAATGCATAATAGCATGCATTTCCAGAATTGAGCCTATGTTTAATTTCTTTGTGCATCTCATTCCTATTTGTGATTATTGCTCCTAGGTATTTGAATTCAGCCAATTCCTCAAAATTTCCCTCATTTGTCATTAGCTGTCCATTTCCATTATTTAATGTATTTCTACGTGTGACCATATATTTAGTTTTACTGATATTTACTTCCAGTCCTAATTTCTTAGTGTTACTCAATAGTGTGTGCGTGTTGGCCTTTAGTATCTCCTCGCTATCGGCCAGTAGTACATCATCAGCATAAACTAACAGCTTATTAATACCATTGAGTTGTAAGCCTTCCTCATTCTCTAAAGATTTAATGGCATGCTCTAGTACAAAATTAAATAGTAGAGGAGATAGTGCATCTCCTTGCTTCAACCCATTCTGGATTTCAAAAGTGTCTGAAAACTGTTTGCCTACACGCACCCTACTCGTTGAGCCATTTAGACACATTCATATAAGTCTAACTAACTTTTTAGGAATTCCAAACTCCAGCAGGATACTATATAACTTCTCCCTCTTAATTGAATCATATGCTTTTTTGAAGTCTACATATAGTTGATGTACAGTACCATTATATTCCCATTTCTTTTCTAAAATCTGTCTTATACTAAAAATCTGATCTGTTGTAGACCTGTTTCTTCTAAATGCACATTGATGATCTCCTAGAATGTCATCAATATAGGGAGTAAGTCTGCTTACTAATATATTTGTTAGAATTTTGTACGAAGTTGAAAGTAATGAGATGCCCCTATAGTTGTTGCAATCAGTTTTATCTCCTTTCTTATAAATTGGTACGATAATTGATTCCTTCCATTCATCTGGAAGAGCTTCTTTTTCCCAAATCATACTAAGCAACCAGCGTATCTTGTCCATCAATTTTTCTCCCCCTGATTTTATCAGTTCTGCTGGGATCTCATCTGAACCTGATGCTTTATACGTCTTCAATTTTTCAATTCAGGTCGCAAAAATTTTTCAATTTAATATCCTATTCCACTGATGCACTAAACACTTTTAAACACGTTTAAAACATTTTGTAACACTTTTAAACACGTTTTAAACATCTTCCAATGTTGCAATGATATTTTTTTTATATTTATATATTTACGTAAAACATGGTTGTGCTACATTGCTTACTTGCTACTTTCTGCTATTTTACCTCCTCTTCCTGTCTTGTTCCAACGTTGCCACCATCAACAACCCAAAATACTTCAGATGTTGCCAACATCACTTCCACGTTCCCTGGATTTCACCTACGTTAGAGTAATTGATTTGTGTTACAGTAATTGATTTAGGTTTGGTTAGCTTTTAGGTTCCTTGCTTTTTAAATGTGATTCCACGTTCCCTGGATTTCACCTACGTTAGAGTAATTGATTTGTGTTACAGTAATTGATTTAGGTTTGGTTAGCTTTTAGGTTCCTTGCTTTTTAAATGTGATTCATATCTGTTATTCTATGAAAAATTCAAAATGTCGGACGGTTACCACGTAAAATCATATTTCCACTAGTTCATTTCGTGTTAATTATACATTTTTAGACAAGTTCTGGGAATTTTGTGTCAATGTTGGTCATACTGATTTCACATACATATACCGCCAACTGCTGGAGGTTGCATTTATCTTTCTGGGATTACATGAAGCACTAGCGCATGCGCACTGGAATTCTATAGAACTTAGAAGAATTTATGTGTGACAGTAAGTATAGCTTATCCAAAACCTCACCCAGAAAAAATGTCCCGACTGGGGATCGAACCCGGGCAGCACACTACCTTGAGACCACAGCGGTGGACCTATGATCCCATAGTGTCTATTTTTTTTGTAATGATAATATGAAATTTTGAACATTATGAAATGTGTTCTGGTAGTGAAATTGCAACCCAGCATTAGTCTTGACGATTGAGGAAAATCAGGAAAAAATCTTTTTGAGATTGGTCGGCATTAGGGTTTGAACCCGGGATCTATCGAATACAAGTCTCAAACGAAACAGCTTGAGTCAACTTACTCGCTGTCTGCATTGCATTAAATCAATTTAAAGACAATTTTAAGAATACTCTAGTGAACCCCCAGTTAGTTCAAACAGGAACCGCCACTGAGTAAGAGTAGTAGTAGGACCTAGTAGTAGTAATTTATGTAACAATGCTCTTTAACAGTTTAGGTAATTATTGTAGTAGTAGTAGATTTTATTTAACAACTAAGTTTATTAGCGTTTCAATTCAAAGCTGGGAGTGTTAGAGATGATAAATTTGCTCAGTATCTACTTATTTCAGGCTTGGTGTTCTTTTATGTGCTGTAAATCAATGATGCGGTATCTCAATTTAATTTCTCTTCCGAAATAAGCCATGCTTAGAATGTTTACGCCCTATAAAAATCCATCAACCCTGACAAGTCTGAACCTACAAACTTCGGAACTAAAGACGAGTATGATAACCTCTGACTGGAATTGGTTAGTAGATCTAGAAGAGATGCTAACCATAAATAATATATTCTTTAATGCCATAATGTTAGGGACATATTTGAATGTTTAAACATTTTAATTATCTTCTTTTTTTCACTGAAATTTAAAAAACTAAAAAGCAAGATAAACACACAGACGTAGAGCCTACATCCTCTGGATTTATACGATGATTCAAACACTAGGCCTATATGATTTTATATGTTAAATCGTCTATGAACAAAAAATAAATATAATTTCTATTCTTGTTTGTCTTTGACAGTTTTCCCAGAATTCGTATAGCTAACATTAGTTTATCTATGTATGTATATTATTATTGCTTAGGAAAATTTGTGGAGCAAAGAGATACGCACAGACAATATAATCAGAGGAAACTTTGCTAAAGTGACGTTTTTGATCTCAATGAAAAACCAGATGTAATAACTTTGATCATTGGCACAAATGGAGAATTAAAGAGGACCATAGAAAATTAGAGGAAAATCATCCAGTGGGTAGACCATAATGATGTGAGAGGGTAGCTTTAACAATGTTATGAGGAAGGTGAATAATACAGGGAATGATTGAAAAATATTAGTCCAGGATAGCGATGTATGGACAGCTTATGTCCTTTTTGCAGTCATTAACTTCTGAGTTTGACAGTGGCAGTAAAATTTGGTTATGAATAGTCTATCTTTAAATTAATAACCATTAGTATATTATTATTATTGTTATTACATTCTTATTTATGACGCTCTAACATCTAAAGTCATACCGCATGTAGAATCTATAGGTGTAACCCAATAAGTTCAATGTTTCTGTTATTATGTTTTCTGATAAAGTTCACTGATTTATTTTGTTATGATATTACAAAATTGTGTATCTAGTGAAATGAAATCTAATGGTAATGAAATTCTAATCCTGCATTTGGCTTGACAACTGAGGAAATCCAGAAAGAAACCTCAATCACTCTAGGCGGGATCTTCTGCATAAGTTATACAAGTCTCCAAACCGCAGTATTATTATTATTATTATTATTAGCCTATTATTATTGTTATTAATATTATCCTCCATGTGCATTTAATATTACGAAACACTATTAATAATACTGGTGTAGCTTAAATGCCATGCTCTTGTTAAAATGCCATTTATCATCATTAATTTAACCCATTCGCCTCAAAAGATGAGGTAGACTTGCCGGCAGTTAAATGGCCTTCAACTCAGAAGATGAGGTACACTCGCTTGACTCTGCTCTTATATATTTTGCAATATTTTGTACATTCCTTGGCATGGTAACATTTTGTTAACATTTATGAATATAGAGGAATGTATTTTGACCTTCATCCTTACTGTGATCTCAAGTACTGTTATCTTTTGTTTGTTTTGAATGTCTGAAAATAGAAAATATAATTTTCAGTAACTTAAATCCGGTTTGTGGAGAGATGCATTGAGCATGTATATCTGAAACGAATGTGTTTTCTAGCGAATCATATGACTTTTGTATAGGTATTGACCCATATCCGTAATTCACATGAAACCTATGGCCTAGCACATAAAGATATGGTAAGCATCCGTCTATCAGGTTTATTAATACCGTATATAATCCCACCAAGAACTTCATACTGACATTCAGAAACAAGGTGCTGCAGTCGCAAGTTAAATTGCATATGTTAACCGTAACGTGATGTGAATATAAACAATTGGCAAAAAAAGCTCCAAGAGGTCAGATCAGAATAAATTAAGTAAAAAAAACATTGTGATAGAAAACATGATTATTTTATCCATAAGCTAGGCATTTAATATTAACAAATTTACAGTCCGTGTTAGTTTGAAACAATCATGATTGACTATCGCTGATATGTTGTAAATGAAAATAGTCAGATCTGATGCACAATTGTTCAAAATTTTGTCGAACCCACCTCGCAAATATTTCTGATTTGCAAGATACAAAACACAGAAGACCATTCTACCAAAATATTTTACAAATAAATTCAATCAAGTATTGTTGTATAAAATACGAACTTATTTCTGATTTATTAATATTCTTTATTACAAATTTCATTCACTGAAGTATTTTAATTCAATTAATTAATAATTATTTTAAAATGCCAAATGAGTTTTCATCTGTTTGGACAATTTTCTTACTAGCACTTCACCTAACTTCAAAGCCACGAGCTGCCACGGGTATCCTCAAGCCAAATCCATCAGCCATATCAAATTCAAGTAACATTGCCTAGGATGATTCATCAGGTGTCAAGCTATACATAAACTTACATGTATTAAGTTTTGTAACATTATTTTAATATTATTCAGGGGATGATTGGAAAATATTGGATAGGGATGTATGGAGAACTTATGTCCACGTGGCCATGAACCTATGGTTCAGGCTACAACATATTCAAAATACATATATCAGACAGGGGGCACGCCGTAGCATAGTGGTTAAGGCACTGTGCTACAAGCCGGAAGGTCGAGGGGTCAGGATTTTTAAACTGACCCAAACCTTCTGGCGGCACAATGGCCCTGGGGTCAACTCAGCTTCTAACGGAAATGAGTACCAGAAGCTTGTTCTGGGGGTAAAGGCGGTGTCACGCAGGGCTGACATCAAGTGCCGATTGTCCAGAAAAAGTGGGAGCCTTAACCTCCTACTACCCCAAGGGCCTCCTGAGGCCTGTAGTGGGACTATTTTACTTTATATATCAGACAAGAAATGAATGCACAAGAAACTGTTATCGAAAGGATAACAAAGAGAGCTTTACAGTAGTATGGACATGTACAATGGATGTCAGAAGACCAATGGTCTAAATAGGTTTTAGATATGATGGACCAGGCAGAAGAAAGAGGGGGACAAGTAGAAGAACATGGTATTGTAGCCTCACTATGATGGTTGTCCAGCAGCTCACTTTGTTTCCTCTCAGCTATTATATATAATTAAATTCAAAGATAGCGACTACTTCCACTATAATAATTCTGCATGTTAATCACTGTCAAGCATTGTTGCGCATCACCCGCTTTTATATAAACGGACAACCATCATAGTGAGGCGATAATAATGAGGGAATATATGATGCCATGATGAAGAGGGGTACGGAAGAAGGACAATGGGAAAATAGGAATCTCTGGGAAGCAGGAATCAAGGGTGAACTGCTGTAAAGTGGAAAGCCTGTATTAAGTATTAAGTAAGTATTTTAATAGTGTATAATAAAGGGAATGTAGACAGTACTAAAGAATGTTTTTATCAAGGGCAATGCTAAAAGAATTTTCGTTTTATTGATAATTTGTACCTTCCTGTCTGATTTTGTTTGTGGCTCTTTTCTTTGTCTATTTTTTCTATTCTAATGCCTCCGTCTATTTCATCCTTCTACACTTTTTTGCTCTTTCAATTTATCTCAATTTTCCTACCTTTTTTAATCTTCCCTTCCCACCTATTTCTAGATATATCTTATTGTCTCCTTTACACCTGTAATCTTTTCAATGTCTTTTTCTCTATCATATTTTTAAATTCTCTGTAGTCGTCATATATCAAGAGAAAAGTTATGTAAACCAATATAACAATGTCATTGCCCTCTTTGGAAACTTTAAATCTAAGATCAATTAAGTTTTTAAGATGCCAGTGACAATAATTATTACACTGGTTTACATAACTTATTTTTCTCTAAATAGAATATGCAGATAGTAATCCATATACAATTATACCTCCATTATTTTTATTTTGTTTTTGTTTCACTTACTGTTTAAGTAAATTCATATATCTAAGTGTTTTGCCTCTCCCTACCTCTTTCTCTGAGTAACAGGATTCATGAATTGCAGCTTCTATTCCAAAGGAAACAAAATTTTTCCTTAATGCACTCAAAAATCCAAAAAAATGCACAAATTTTTCGAAAAATGGCTTAAAAATCGAAAAAGTTAAAAAAAAATCACCAACTTTTGCCGCGATTGATACCATGAACTCCAAAAATAGTACTTTCTTCTGGTACTTCTTAGATATCTAATCCAGTCATGAATCTTTATTTTCAAATTGTTTTACTTGACAATATATATATATATATATATATATGAATATGAAAGTTTTCTTCGGTTTTCTGCGTCTTGGATTCAAGTTTGGCCTCTGGCCACTGATTCCGACGTTTCAATCTGCAATATAATATATATATATATATATATATATATATATATATAAAATATTTTTTAAATAAATAAAAAAGTTTCATACTTCATAATTAATTAGTTATACTGTATATTGCATTAATAAAATTATAAATGTATTCTCGCAAGACCAGTATTAAGATATGGTAGTGAAGCATGGCTAATGCGAAGAAGAGATGAAAGTCGAATAACAGAAAATGAGATGCAATTTATGCGCCATACAGCAGGCTATACAGGCTATGGAAAGTGGGACCATAAAAGAAGTGAGGAAATTATGGAAGAGTTGGATGTAGAACCCATTCTTCACCATATACAAAACTACCAGAACAACTGGAAAGCCCATCTGCAATGAATGCTATCTCATAGAATTCCAAAAGCCATGCTTCGTTACTGCCCCCAGGCAAAAGATTGCTTGGACGTCCAAATAAGCGCTGGATGGAAAATCCCTCTTTGAGACCATAACAGGCATGTATAATGATAAATATATTTTAAATAACTGTAAGAGTAGCATAACCTATGAAAAAATTTGTGCCTGAACTGGGGTTTAAACCCGACATCTCCAACTTTATACACTAATGCTCTACCATTGAGCTATTTAGGCAAACCTCCAGAAGCAGGCACAAATTTCTGTCTCTTTAATCTCTATAGTAGTGTAATACTATTCATTATTCATTACGTGTATCCAACCTTAGTTGATGACACTAATCCATTGCATACTTATGCTATAAATTGCAATGGGGCTGTATTTGAACATGTGGGCATTCAAGGCGAATGTCCACGAGGTTAAAGGAAAGAGATATATGAAAGACAGAAATGAACCCTTTCGCCTCGAATGCTCTAATACCATCAGGATCGAAGAAAACAAGAGATCAGGCAAGTGAGACTGAATAGGAAAATAAAAAGAGGGATCTGGAACTAGAAAAGGAAGAAATACCAGATCAGTCTTGCAAATTGGTTGGTAACCCATCCCTTTAGTTCATATTGCAAAAACAATATGTTAACAGCTGCACCATGAGAAGGTAGGAATTGGACGACGTTGGGTTATTGTCCAGGTTGGTTCCATTAAGCTTTCAATCTAGAGATAATTAGAGGGTCTCCTCCCTGTTATTGTATACGTACATTTGATTTCTAATATGTTGAATATAATATTTTTCACTTTTAGATCAATTCTGAATTATGTAAATATTCAGCTATGTGAGAAAAAAAAGTATTTCTGAGTAATTATTCATATAAAATGCCTTACATCACCATGGGATTTACTTTCAAAGAAGAATTTGTAAACAACGCGAAAATTTTTCTCTTCAAATTTAATTTATCCTTCAATGAGATGTGTTAAATTAATAATAAAAACATCAACATAACATTAAATTTATTTTGTATAAAAATATTACTTAAATTACAATATTTGAATTCTTAACACTTAAGTACAGATCACTTGACGTTTCATAATTTTGTACAAAAATATTATTTAAAGTACAATAACTGGTTTAAATTTCTTAACAGGTCATTTTTTTCCTTGATCTATAAAAAAATATTATGTAAATTGAAATGTTTGATATGTATCTTAAACACTTAAATTCAAGAAATTTCTTCTCAATTTCTCTTTATATTTTACAAAAATATTGCTTACATCACATTAATAGTTAAATTAGCACCTAAGCTTCTTAAGCACAGTCCATTCTTGATTTCTCAGGTTTTCTGGAGAGTTGCATGTTGCACCACTTATTTTATTTCCAAGAGTGATTTCCACCATCTTAAGGTAGCAATTACAATCCAGAGGGTTGTCTCTTACAGTGATTAGTCCTATGTTTTCAAAAACAGTTGGGTTTAATGAAGTAAGTTGGTTATGATCAAGATGTAGGTGAGATAGTTTCAGACCTTTAAACATTTTAGGCTTCAAAACTTTAATATTGTTGGATTGTAAATTAATTGTAGTTAGATGTGGTAGACCATCAAATGCACCTGCTTCAATATTTTCAATATTATTATGAACTAAATCGAGGCCTTCAACTTTTTCTAAACCTTTGAAAGCATTTTTTTTAATTGTATGAAGATTACTCTTAAGAATCTGTAGCTTCCATATTGGAATCATAACTTCAGAAAATGAATCTGATTTTAGGGTGCCTATGTCATATTCATGGAGACTTAATGCTGTGACTTTGTCGTTACTAAATCCTGCTAAATCTTGTATCTTTCCTCGCTTACATAGTGCCCAAGGTATTTTACACTGGCAAGGTGCTGGACATGTTTGCTCTCCATTTGTTGATACTGCGAGAATGATAACTGACAGCAGTGCAGGATGGATAATCAGTGGCAATTTCATTTTCTGAAACATAAAATATTTAATTAATTTCAGTAATTATTTTTCCATTCAGCATAACAAATCAACAATTTCTAGGAATTAATATATATAAAAAGTAAAATGTGCACTTGAACCGGATTTGAATCTTTGATCAACATATTTACATGCCAACACTCTACTATTGAATTATTTAGGCACATTTTCAAGATCATACCCAAATTCCTCTTTCTTTAATCTTAGAATGTATATGATTTTTCTGTGGCTACTTCAACAGCATGAAAGCCGAAGGATCAGGTAAAAAACCAGTTATGTCACTTTTTGTAAAGATAGGTTCCAAAATGCCATTAGATTATCATGGAATGACCTATCTTTTAGAAGTATCAAACAGTAAAAGAAACAATTTAGTCATGAATTTATTTGCCTTCAAAGTTTTGTCACACAGGAAAAGAAACAGGTATGTTGTATAATTAAAAATATGTCTCCCCTAGGTTTCATGGAAAAAGTGACTTGCCTATTTTTTTTCCTGCACCCTTCATATGCAATAGATAAACAAATTGCATCTACATACCAAATTTATAAATAACTTCTGACAAAATCTTGTAGTACAAATGGCTCAACATATTAGCCTACAGATTACAAATAATTTTAATTCTTATCAATTATCTTCCATTACATTCTCAGTTACATCTCATTGTACCTTCATGTTTTTGCTTTCTATTGTGATGTCTACCAACATATTTCAATATTACATCCTACATTATTAAGACATATGATTTCAATAATTGACATTTAATATGACTGTATTATCTTAAGTTAGATTAGGTCATTACTTATGTTTTGGATCTTCTATCCTGGTAGAATTCAAGATGACACCTATACCATCTGAACCAGCATGCCTTTAATTAGCTATCTTTGCACGATCATAATGTTTATATCATTCTTCTTCTTCTTCTACTACAAGGTTTAGGCTATGCAGCCTGTTCCAGCGAAGTTAAAAGTGGAGTCCATCTTCTATGTGGTCGGCCAACATCTCTTGTTCCTCTGGGATTATACAGGAAGGTTCTTTTTGGTATTCTTTCGTTGTTCATTCTCATTAAGTGTTCTGTCCATTTCTTATTGTCGTTGATTTTATCTTCAATTTTATATATATTTAATTCTTCTCGTATAGTTTCATTCCTTATTCTATCTGCTCTTATGCATCCTTTCACATTAAGTAAAAATAGCATTTCCACAGTCTGTATCCTGCTTTTATCCCTTGATTTCATTATCCAATTTTCACTTCCATACAACAACAAAGGAACAGCCATTGTTTTATATAATTTAAGTTTCGTATCTTTCCTTGTTTTCCGACCTAAGGTTCTTTTTATGGTTCCACAAATAGCCTGAAATTTATTTACTTTATTTTCTCTATAAGTTATATCACATCCTAAATATTGGAAATGTGATATTTGTTCTATTATTTTGTCATCCAGTACAATTTTTGATCTAATTCCATATTTACCAATAAATGCCATTACTTTTGACTTATTTATTGATATTTTACAATTATATCTATTGGCTATTAATTTAAATTTATATTCTAACATTTGGAGCTCATTTTCAGATTCTGCTAAAAGTACAACATCGTCAGTGAATAATAAAGCATTTATTTTATCTTTATTATCAATTAATATTCCTTCATTAGTTAAAACCTTCTTCCATTATTTTAGGATATCGTCCATATAAATATTAAATAATATAGGTGAGAGTGAACACCCTTGTCGTACTCCTTAGTTTATTTGAAAAAATGTCTTATTTTTAGTCAACTGAGGGTCAATACAAATATTTGTTCCATAGTACAAGCTCTTAACAGTTCCTATAATCTGAATAGGGAGGCCTTTTTTCTTTTAGGAATTCCACAATATTTCCCTGTTTACTTGATCAAATGCTTTATCTAAGTCTATAAATAACAAATGTGTTTCTAGGTTTTTTCTTGTCTTTTGTTTATTATCTGATTCAGGGCAAATACTCCATCGGTACAAGATCTTCCTTTTCGGAACCCGTTTTGTTCTTCTGCTAGTGTTTATATCATTCTATAAAAGTAATTCATCATTTTTACAGCTTTTTTTTTATTTCTGTATCAAGCCACTTACATTGCATCCCCTATGCTTTTCCTATTGCTTTTCATATATCCTTAATCTGCAAGAAAAATGACACATTACAAAAAAAATACTAAATTTTAAACTCAATTTTTTATGTCTTGATTCTTAAGGATTTTATGCTTTTATACACACTTTTACAATTAAATTCAGATGTAAGTGCTGTGTAGCATACATAAAAACATAAAGCTTTATGAATCAAGATGTAGAATAGAAAAAGAGGATTGAGTTATAAAATTTAATATTCTTGAAATGTATCACTTTTCTTGTAGGTGAGGGATATATTGTAAACCAATTAATAAATAAAAATGTATGAAAGTTAACACTTTTAAGAACAAAATGTAGTACCGGATTCCACTATATTTCAAGTTCAAATATTTCTGGCAAAAGAACTATGTTTAAAAAAAAAAGATGATAGACTGATGAATTTCCTTACACTCCGCAAAAAAATAACTTCAAGTAGGCCTATAATACAAGTCTACAATGAGAAGTCTGTTTCTACAATAAAGATTTCAGGTGAGTCCAAAAGTGCAATATCAAAGACATTGCAGCATTAAAATTAGACACAGCAATGAAATTATGTGTATCAGTGATCACCCCGATCACCACCTGTGGGATACAATAGATATGAGAGAAACTATCGACCAGTGATTTGGAGAGGCTAGAAAAAGTGAAAGCAAGATACATTAAAAAGGCATTAGGTGCAAGCAAATACACACCAAATAGAATGGCGTATATGATACTCAGAGAAACCTACTTCCTAGATGACCTGAGACAAAGGATACTACTGCCAGCAACGGAGCCATATAAGAAAGTCGAAGAAAATAAGAAACAGAAGGAAAAAGAGATCGACAAAGATTTCTACGCCTCAGAAGCCATGGTGAACAGGGAGTGGACCGGAAGTAATCAACCACAAAGGCCTGGCAACACATGGATATCACCATTAAATGTGCAAAAATACAAAATATCAACAACCAAGTGACCCGTGTGAATGCAAGATATGTGAACAAAAATGTGAGTGATACCATTACAAACAATGCAGAAGATGGACGGGATCATTGAACAAACTGATAAAAGACAAATCATAAAATAGAAAGTCAAAACCTGAAACTTAATGCTCTTTCAAGTGCTACTTACCTACTTATTATTATAAAAAATAGTGCACATAATTGTAGGCCTATTTTATTAGAAAATTGTTAAGTGTAATATATTATAAAAAAAACTGCTGGCGCGACAGGCCTAGAAGGCCCTAAGCCTACCAGCCAGCTGCTGGCCCCTCACGTCCACGTGTGTCAATCACAGAGGTAGATGATCATCAGCCAGTGTAGGGGTGACATGTGGTCAGCATGTCGAGTCCCCCAGCCGTTATAGCTGGTTTCCTCAACCTGGAGCCGCTACTTATTGCAGCTACCCAAATGCCTCACGATGCTGGGTGGGCATCGTTCCCATACAGGCCAAAATACCATGAGAAAATTTCTTCCCCCATGGAGACTCGAACCATGGTCCCGTAGGAAACATTTAATTTTACCATAAAATTTAGTCCTATAGCTCTGTGCCAAGGCTTCCTACCTTAACCTTATATTATGAGCTTGTATGAATTATTCAAGCATCACAATTGGAAATATGTTAAATACTTTTAAAAAATGGCCAAATTCTTTGAAACTAGAAAGAGAAATAATAGAAGAATATTTAAATCTTACAAAATTTTGTATTGGCAATAATTTTTTCACCTTCAATGGAAAATTTTATAAACAAGTCTCAGGTCTGGCTATGGGAAACCAACTTTCATCATTTCTGGCCAATTCATTTATGGGTTATTTAGAGTGTCATATCACCAATGCTTATCCCTGGATTTTTAAATGTTGGTATAGATAAGTGCATGATATTTTCTCCGTGATAAATTCTAAATATATTGATGATGCATTGAAATTACTCAGTCTTTAAGATGAATCTATAAAATTTACTATTGAATTAGAAAAAGAATAACTAAATCCCATTTTTGGACTTGTACATAATAAGTAATAAACAACAATAAAGAATCAAATTCAATATTTACAGAAAGGAGACTCCTACAGACAATTATATAAAGTCTTCAGGTTTCAATCATACTGCGCATAAACACGCAATTTTCAACAGTTTGATATATGGATTATTAAATGTTCCACTAAATGAAGATTTTAAGAAACAATACAATCACATTTTAATCATAGCTAATTTAAATGGTTTTGGAAAGTAAATAATCATAAATAAATTAGAGAAATTCAGACAACAAAAAAGTGAAAGCAATCTGATTCAAAGGAAAGAAAAAAAAAATTCAAGAAAATTATGTATCATCCTGAAATACATAACAAATTTCAAAAAAATGTTCCAAGGAATTCAATATTACATTTGCACCAATAAATAAATTGAATCAAAAGCCAGTCTAATTAAACAAATAGATAAACGAATTCAATATTACATTTGCACCAATAAATCAATTGAATCAAAAGCCAGTCTAATTAAACAAATAGATAAACGAAAGGAACTCACGGTTTGGGAAAAAATCCACGTTCAGAAAAACAAAAGAAAACTTATGAACTTCGAAATTCCCGCAAATTCTGACCTGATCCAGAGGTTCATCAGTCCACCAACAGAGGGAAGAAGAGTTTCTTCCGATCGACATAACATCCATCACCAAGAAAGTGCTGACGATGCGACCATTGTGGTCTCGAAATTGCGATCTACTTAGAAGATTTATATTAGGAGAGGTAGGAAACATTTGATTTTACCATAAATTTAGCCTTGGTAATCTATTAATAACCAATAAGAAATTGAACAGCCCAGATAGTAAAAAATCTTGAATTTATCAAATTAGTTGTAAAGATTGCAATTAAAGTATACACAGGAAAAGGAATTTGAACACTCGCATAAAGGAACACTAGATATATTAAAAATGGTGAAATTGAAAAATCATAGTTTTCTGGAGGGTCATAAAATTGAAAAAGAGGCTAAACTTTTAAAACATTTGGAAAAACCTTTGGAATTGACAGTTTGAGAAAAGATACACATTCAGAAGAACAAATTTAGCTCTATGAATTTTGAAATTCCCAATGAACAGGACTTGATCTCAAGGTTCATCAAATCAGCCCAGATGGCAACGATATAGATGAAGGTTCAAACAAAAATCCTCTAGTCATAATATCAGCTGAGGATGAGAGGGACTCCTCTTGAAAACTGCAGTTGCCATATTTAAAAAAAAACATGAATTGTGAGGTAAGATAAGAATTGAATCATTCATTCATTATATGAATTAGTTGAACTGTCAACCTTAGAAATTCTTTATAATACTTCATTTGAATAATTTTGATTATATATCTTTCCAATTTTCAATAGTAGTGTAAAAATTATTATTTTTATTATTATTATTAACATTATCATTATTATTATTTTTAATCATATAAGTGACTCATATTATTAAAGATGTTTTTAGAATTTGAGTCCCATTATATCTATTTTATTGAGTATATCTGTGTCATGTGAATATTTGTAGCACATTTATATGTCTTGTATAAGCTCAGTGTTTATGGTTTTAATAAATTCTATTTGAAATGGGTCATATTAACGAAAATATGTACCACCATTTGCCTTCACAACTGAATGATACTGTGAAAATACTAAATCATGTTTCCCGGCTCCAAGATGTGAACTCAGGACTGATAATTCTATGCCACCTACATAAATTGAAATGAAAAAAATGGAAAAACACATAATTTATTGTTTCAATATGTGAGTAATTACCTGAGAGAGACACACATATATATATAGATAATTTTTTACCAAAAAAATTAGAAATGGCTTAAAATGATTTGAGAAGCTGAATTGTAAGTAATCTGTAATCACCACATTTACAATGTGAAATATATATTAGTCACTGCTCAGACAGTATAGCCAACTTATACAAAACCTGCTAATAAACAAGTGAATGCTAAAGTAATCTGGTGTACAATAACTAGCCTATTTTCTCACCCTAGCTTGCCCATTTTTAAATATATTAGGAAATAACACTATGAGGGTTATTTTAATTATATTTGAGTTGTAATTTTGACTCACCTCATATTTCTTTATTTTTGTGCAGACTAGTTTTGTTGCTAACTGTACAACATTCTCTATGCTTTACAACTTTACAGTCGCACAGTTAGTGACGAAACTAGTCTGCATAAAAATCAAGAAATATGAGGTGAGTCAAAATTACAACTCAAATATAACTAACTTGTCCATTTTCTCATCCTAATTTGCCCACTAATGTAAGTGGACTCCTGAAATAGAATCCCCTTATATGTAAGTAAACATGTTGGCAATTGGCTCTAGCAGGAACATGTGCTATTACATTGACGTACAGTCACTTGTTCTCCAATCAAATATTCACAGGTGGCATATTGGCATAGATAGCCCTTAGGATTTTTTAAATATGAGCTTCAAATATTTTAATTAAAGCCATCTTGCTCAATTTTATTATTATAAAAGTAACTATTATTCAAATTCACATATTAATTAATTTGTTTTTATTTAGCAAGAACACAAATAATTTTAATTACGTACAAACAATGTCTTATTTCACTAAAGTATGGTATATTTGCTAGTTATCTTGCTTTTATAACACAGAAGTTGTTTAATCACAGCTGCTTCTCATTGTAGCACTGACTCATTATTGTCACTCAAAGTCCTAATATAGATCCAAGGCCTCCTAGAACATCCCACTGAGATTAATTTTGTTCTATTATCTGGCACCACATTCAAATATCCCACTATTTTCATTTCTCTATTCCCTTAGAAGAATTAAATATTGAAGTACATCTCACTGATCTAGCATATCTTATACATAGTAATATCATATTGTTATTATTATTATTATTTTATTATTGTTATTATTATTATTATTATTATTATTATTATTATTATTATTATTATTATTTTGTTGTTATTGTAGTTTATTAGCATTATGAACTAGAATGAAATTCATTATATAAGTGTATAGTAAGAGAACTTAGGCTCAACTATAGAATAATTTCCACTTGATTTTCCATACTATATTCTTGTAATTCTGTTACTCTATGTACTTCTTCTGTCTTTACCAACATTTCATACTATTTTAAACGTTTTACAATTCATGATCCAGTGTACATTCGTCCTATAATCTGATTTCATGTGAGATCATTGTTTTACCCAAGTTGGGGTAGTATTTTAGTGAAACTGATTGGCAAGGACAATCATATTTCAAGCGACTTGTGTGTCCATAGAAAACAAGTTTGTGGTTGTCCAGTGTATATCATATTGTCAACGTTCAAGCAGAAGTCACTAAGTCCAAAATTGGCTGTTTTGAGATATGTACACTACTATACTATGAAAATGATTCTTCACAGTCTGGCAGAAGCCACTAAGTGCCATCCCTGTCCTTTTCTAATTTATAAATGCTTAATGTTTTCACCAAGTCCAGATTAGACATTATTTAGTCAGGCAGAAATCACTAAATGGACTTAGTTAATTCTGCTCGTATTAAGTGTTAGCAAGCAGATGTAAAAGAGTAAAGAAAAAAAACTTCAATATTGTTGCATCATACTTTATCGGTGTGACTTCTTATTATATTAATTAATTGTGCTGTGTTTTATCGGGATTTCTTTCAGTCTACATAGTGTCAAGTGTTTAAAAGGAAACACATTTTGTGTCTTGTAAAATGTTGTGCAAGATATTGTCGTCATTCTGGCAGATTTCACTAAGTCCAAAATTGTTGTTTTGAGATACAGCGATTTTAAAAATTTAATCAAACTTCAGAAATCTGTTATGTCACAATGATGAACATTAAATCATTTCTTCTGATTACACTTCCTATTTATATTTCTCGTCATAATTGTGAAGTTCTTGCCATGAAGATCTGTATTATTTCTTAAAATAACCAAAATAATGGAGGACTTAAAGAAGGAAATCATTTTTGTGACAAATATAGGGCACTGATTTAGAAATATTTATTTTGTAATGTATTATTATAAATAAAATTTGGCAATTTGTTTATTGTAAATGAATCAGTTTTCAGTTACTTTGAAAACTAGACAACAAATATGATTATTACAAGTTATTTTTTCTATGAGATCAAAAACGTACATTTAAATTACACAGTAAATTATTTAGCATTCCAATCTAATGCAGTGAAAAAAAAATCTAGTCGCTTTGAAAACTGTGCAATAATAAGTTTGAATGTTACAAAAAATGTTTGGATAAAAAATATTGCCAAGTAGTTATACAACAAATAATCTGTTCAGTTCAATCCAAAAATAACTTAGTCGCTTCACTGATCTTCAGGATCGCTTTCATTTTCCATGCTTGGTTCTGGATTTTTCTCTTTGTTCCTGAGTGTGGCAAGAAACGATACTAAGGTTGAAATGACTCCTTTATCACAGATCAACATCAAGTCCTTGTACTTCTGTTCAGATATAGGGAAGCTATGTAAGCCTTGTCCACTGCTGTGGTCTCGAGTAGCGTGCTGCCTTGTCACGCAGCAGGCCCGGGTTCGATCCCCGGTCGGGACAGTTTTTCTGGGTGAGGTTTTTATCAGGGTTTTTCCTCACCTATAAGACAAATGACAGGAAAACTTTAAGGCCCAAACGGTTCCCGAAATCATATGGCCACATCATCATCCTTCACCGGTGTGGAAAGCAACGTAAAGCTACCACACCTACACAATTCCCTAGTAAAGCTGCAAGCATAGCATGAAAATGCTATGATTGCAGTGAAGGACCTGCCTTCGGGCAGAATTACTATGGATGGATGGATGTAAGCCTTAAGGGGAATAGGCATATTCTTGGAACGTCTTTCGCCAAAAGTATGTATTTGTAATTCCCAAAATGCTCATACCTATACTTAATTTTACTTCACTAGATTTTTTTTTTCACTTCATTGGATTGGAAAACTAAATAATTTGCTGTGTAATTTAAATGTATGTTTTTGATCTCATAGAAAAAAAAAACTTGTAATAATCATATTTGTTGTCTAGTTTTCAAAGTAACTGAAAACTGAATAATTTACAATAAACAAATTGCCAAATTGTGTTTATAATAATACATTACAAAATAAAAAAATTTAAAATCAGTGCCTTATAATTCTCACAAAAATTATTTCCTTCTTCAGGCAGAAGTCACTAACTCCATTATTTTTTAACCATGTATGCATAATTTTTTAACTTTGTGTTGCTGTGACGTCAGTTGAGCGGTGTTTGGTCTGTGATTCCCTGATCCCTTTCTCCTTTAGTCCCTTTTCCCACTCCTCTGCTTGCATGCACTGCGTGAAAGAGAAAGAGGAGGTCCATCCGCAGTGATATGGAACTTTAAGCAATCGACGTACTGGCTTCATACAGTCCGGTAGTCTTCCTAAAGTATGGAAGAGACTTTCTCCGAGATTGGGACTCTTTAGTTGTGGCGATGAGGTTCAAGCAAGTGAATCCCTCGGCCATTACTTCAAGATTTGGTATATGTTTTTGTTAAGGCTGTGTTTGGAAGAAACTTACTCGTAAAAGTTAAGTATTCATTTTTGTGTGAGTGTTTACTGTTCAATTGCTAAGTATGAGAGAGGTTATTATCGTTATTGTATTTGGAGAGAGTTGTTATTGATTATGTTAATTTCCATTATTCTTTTGATAATTTTGGGTTACAGCTGCTATCTTGTTAATTTCATTTATATGACTAATTTTTTATTAAAGATAGTTTCATTTTAGTTAATTATTGTGATTAATGATTTATTATTTGTACTGCAAGTATTTAGTGTCCTCAGATCTCCTCTCTCATAATCTCATTTAATATCATGCTAAGTGTAGTAAAGTCTAGATTAAAGTATTGTTTGTTTTGGACTAGCAGATGTTTATACAAAATGAAGCAAGTCTGCATAAACTTTGGCCCAGCGCGTACAATCTCTACTATCCTAAATGAATAGTTATGTTTATTGGTTCTCTTTATTTCTTGTTTATATTGGTATCGCGATATTATGAATCTTTATATTGAATATTGGTAAAAGCTATAATTGTACCTCATATAGATATCATTGGGGCACGCTGTAGCGTAGTGGTTAAGGCACTGCGCTACAAGCCAGAAGGTCGAGGGTTCAAGTCCCGGTGGGTCATGATTTTTAAACTGACCCAAACCTTCTGGCAGCACCATGACCCTGGGGTCGACTCAGCCTCTAATGGAAATGAGTACCAGATGCCTGTTCTGGGGGTAAAGGCGGCCGTCACGCAGGGCTGACAACCCGGCTGACATTAAGTGCCGATTATCCAGAAAAAGTGGGAGCCTTAATCTCCTACTACCCGAAGGGCCTCCTGAGGCCTGTAGTGGGATTACTTTACTTTTTTTTAGATATCATTGTAAAATATATGCCCATGGAGGATGAGTAACGTTGATGATAGTATTAATTATTCTGTGATAATCCATGAAGCATGCAGATTGAGCAAAATTAACTTATATGGCAATTAATAGAGACGATATAAAGAGTACATCGTACATTTTGGTTATTTTAAACGCCTTCCTTTGGCCAGCAACCAATCGAAGGGACTATCATTATGCTTTCAAGTCTTATACGAGAATTTCCCGGGGAGGGAAAATTTTCTATAGGATCGTAACAGGCCTTGGCCTAATACTTGGAAGGAAGAAGAAGAAGAAGAAATAATACAGATCTACATGGCAAGAACTTCACAATTATGATGAAAAATATAACTAGGAAGTGTGATTAGAAGAAATTATCTTGTTAAAGTTCATCATTGTGGCATAACAGACTTCTGAAGTTTGATTAAATTTTAAAATATCTGTATCTCAAAATACAATTTTGGACTTAGTGAAATCTGTCAGAACGATGACGATATGTACTATATATGAAGCTACTTATATACTGCTACAAGAATATTATTTTAGATTGAACTATTTAGGAAATATCACTATTATTCTAGATTTACAAGTATTACTGCCTTAACTCTATTATAAACTGGAAGCATGCATTGTAAATTCCAAATTTCATTCTTATATCATATAGTTTACCATATTTACCGAGAATAGTTTGTAAAATTGAGTTTGGGATTTCTGGTGGATGTTTTAAAACTCATACTGTGATGCTAGGGAATTCTCGAGGTCCTAAATTGATCTAAGTTATTTCTCCTGATTCATACTTAAATTTTGTTTGTCCTTGAGAAGGATTTCTGAAGTATTATGTTATACCATGAAAACCTTCAAATAAATGGCATGTTCTTTGCTATGCAGATATGGTGTGTCTACTTGATCTACATTGATTACTGGTGCCATTTTCTTTACAATCCACTAATGAATTTCTTGTGCTATCTATCGGTCTATTCGCAAAAATTGTTAATTGAATTCTGATTGTTCTATTCCTGTGGATGCACCTATCGAAAATCAAATAAAGGAAAGAAAATGGTGTTGGATTGGACATACTCTGCAATAGAAAGATGCACACTGGACTGGAATCCTCAAGTTTCAAGGAGGAGAGAAAGACCAAAAATGTTTTGGAAGAGAACTGTTGAAGGAGAAATACGTGAAATGGGAAAAACTTGGTTGGAGTTGAAGAGATTGGCAGATGATAGAGCTAAATAGAGAAATGTCATTACAGCCTTGTGCTCCAACAAGGAACAAAAGGAAATGATGATGATTCCTGTGATAATTTTCTGCTTCTTGATTTCTATTCACATTATTCACTTTAATTCAATAACTCAACAACAAGAAAACAAAAAATAATCAGATTTGTGGAAATTGAATATAATAAACTTATATTTATGATAAATTTAGACAATATTAAAAATCACCACCAATTCCATAAATGAATATTGATTAATTATATCTTCATATAATATACACCGGTATAGATATATATTTGTAAATACTATATTTATACATGTCATAGCCTTCTTGATCCTCAATATATTATTATTATTATTATTATTATTATTAATATTATTATTATTAATAATAATATTATTATTAATAATATTATTATTATTAATATTATTATTATTAATAATATTATTATTATTATTATTGTTGTTGTTATGGTGGACTATGCAGAGTACCTAGTAGTGTTTCCTTTGAATTTATACTTTCCTCATTTTTTTACGATGGGCTTGCTTTCTCTTGTCTGTCAATGTTATTAGAGTTTTTTTTTCTTCAGTTTGTTCTCTTGGTCAACTTGCCTCTTTGCACCTTTATTCTAAAGATATCTCTGTTTAGGATATCTTCTTGAGTAATTCCTGCCAATTTTAAATCCTTTTTCACTTCACCAATCCATTTTATAGCATCCACTGGTGCTTTACTTCTATATTCATACAATTCTATTATTTGTTTTGAAAGTCTATTTGAGTTAATTTGTTTAATATGCCCATAGAATTTTAACCTTCATTTCTAATATCACAATGAATACCTGTATATAGTTTTATTTCTTTCTACCTTTGTGCCTACATGCTTCACCTATGACTTGTGGACCTAAAATGTTTCTTATAATTTTGCATTCTTTTTTCACTGTATTTTTTTATATATTTTTTCTGCTCAAAGTTAATATTTCTGCTCCATAGAGGTACTTACTATTATTACTTTTTTATTAGGAATATTAGATTTATTTAGCCTGGTGGAGATTTATTCTACAATATCAGTGTTTCTCCTTCAACCCAAAGTAATTTGTCGCCAGAGGTTTCTGTCTAAAGCATCTTCTTCCTTCAAATCTCTAGTTTCCATACTTCTCCTCACTTCATCTAGCCAACATTCTCTAGGTCTGCCTCTTCCACGTATTATTATTATTATTATTATTATTATTATTATTATTATTATTATTTTCATAATGTAAGAAAACTGTCATGTTGAATGTTAAAAAATAAAAAAAATTACCAATTAAGTAATCCATTCAGAACAACATTATACATTTTTTTTAAGTTTATTTTTACATAGAAAAAATCCCATGTGCCATTAACAACGTTTCCCCATGTAAACTCAACTTGGGGTGGGGGGGGGGTGAGATTTACACTCTTGTTCTGAGCAGCTATCTATCCAATCTTTACTCGTAGAAGTAATCCATGCTTGACCAAGGACTGAAGCACAGTTTACTCTTGTCAAACACAGAGGTGTGTGAGCTAGCTGACATAAGATCTCATGATACATTTAGCACAATTTTCATACCATTGCTTAATGAATAGTAAACAGGGTCCCAAATTTCATTACAAACTCACTTTATAATTAGATAATCATACTAATTATTCTTAATTCAGCGTCATTTGTTTTTCAAATAACTATTAACTTTCTAGTTATTCCTTATTGTTATTCATCTATTTAATGGCTATCTCCCCGAGTATTATTTGGTCACCAACACATCTAATCATCTTCGCCCGCCTACGGACATCAATGTTCTTTCACCTTTATATATATATATAGTTACATTAATTGCCTAAATTTCGACCGCCAAGTCAATGTTATATACTAGAAGCCACGAGTTCTTTACGATTAGAATATGACCTTGACCTACATTAAAACTAAATACTTTACCTGCTCACGTAAGAAGAATGAGCAGAACAAGAATACCACATCAAATCTTAAATTACCGGCCTCCAGGCAAGAGATCTTTCAGCAGACCCTTCAAACGTTGGACTGAGACGGTAACAGACCACTAGGTCTATCACATGAAAGGAAGAAGAAGGCTTTGTTTGCCTGCCATGGTCGCCATATGCCCTGTATTTTTATCTATAGCCATATATTTAAATAAAGCGTTTCACACTTAACGTACGCATCTTAGAAAATTCTTTACTCACATTTACTATGCACGACACGGCCAGCCTCATAGTCTTGTGACTACAGTTCATGAGATCCCGGGTTCAATTCCCGGTCAGGCCATACTAAATTTTCCTTAAAGGGAAATAAGTCTGTGGCCACTGTTACTCGTGGTCTGTAATTTACATTAAGTTTAGATTTAAGGATTCTCTTAGTGCTTCGTTGTCATTTATCATTCGTCATATCATCGGGGTAACGTAACTTCGTCTTCCAGGCGCCCCAACCTCAGATGTGGGTTACAATTCCTACAATGCCAGAAATGTAAAGAAACCCTGAGGTCATTAGAAAAAAATCACGACATTACCGAATTGTTATTTTTTTCAAGTTGAGAAATTTATAAACGTTTCAAATGATTGCTAAGATTTAAATTTAAAAAAAAAAGTTATTTGCGTTATTGTGTTACCTTAATCTTGGTGTTTAGCTGCGGCCACAATGTATGGTGTAGGTGTTAACATCCAGCACAGAACTGTAGCTGGGATATACATTAATCGTTGTTTTTATATTCCTAGTTAGCACGATTAGTCATTTGTCACCAAGCCTTTGAAACAAGCTTACGAAATGGTAGTTCCTCTGAGTGGCATTTTCCGCCTGTAAAATCATTTTAAAGTCAGCTGATTTTGCGAAAATAACACAGAAATCGTTCAGCTGGAGGAAGCGTGATCTAGATTCCACAAATTATGAGTCAACAATTATATACTATATTATTTCACCCTGTCATCTCTTTCTACCGCAATTGATCCGATCCGACATAATTTAGGATTCATTGCGGGTACCAGGTAGATGAGGGTCTTATTTGATGCCCTTTGCTACCCACATACTTACAGGTTTATAAGTGCTTTTTTGCGCGATAGTGCGTTTTGTCGTACTTACAGCAATGGCGACCACGATTGAAAGTTCAACTTCCTACATTTCGGGATTGCCAATCTAAATAACTATACTGTAATATTACATTTACACCCATGTGCGGGAAGTAAAACTACTGCCCTCTATGTATACTATGTACAATGTATATACAAAAAATATCCAAAAGGCAGTGTTAATATACATTATACGAAACAAATCACTGCATTTTAAATGAACTGAACTTTATTTGAAACAATATAAAACAATAAATACGTACTTGCGGCTATTTTATCAATAATAATGGTCTCACGGCCTCCTGTACTTTCAACTAATAAACATTGCCCACACTGTTAACGTTACTCAATTGTTTATAGTAAACGCACATATTTCCAACAAACATGTTATTATTTTACTACTATTTATTATTTTTAAAACATCGCGCAAAAAATAATGTACAACCCACGTTTGTGAAGTGTTTTACAGAATCTCGGAAATAAAAACCTCGCTATCGCTCGGTTTTTAAACATTGTCTTCTATTCTGTAAATACCACTTCCCAAACTTGCATCGTAATATACTATTGTTTTAGAATTATGGTTCGATGTTGTTTTTGTAAATGTTTGATATGCAGGCAGAAAAAGCGCCGTAACTCGTCCACGCCCAGATCCAGCCGCACGTGAGTTCCTCTCAGGTAAACCCGAAGTATTTTCTAGATTTTTTTGGGGTAGGATTGAAGAAGAAAGCTTAAGTTTGGCATTTAGCCTTATGTTGTCTTGTTTGTTGTTTTATTTATGTCAAGCACCATAATTGATGATACCGTAAAGCATCATACAGCAGTTCAAATTAAAATAACTTTCGTTTCTCCAATCGTTCATAATTAGTCGGAAATTCAATTATTTAGATCTTTACAGAATAGTATTAATCAAAATAAACTAGCCATTTCTAAATCCGATAAAAGGAATTCTATTGTAATTTTGGATAGAACTGCTTATAACCAGAAGGTTAGCTACCGTATGTCTTTCCGGATTTTTTTTTTTGAAATAGATATCTTGTTAGCACATGATGTTGAATAGAGTGAGCCAGTTAGTTCTGCATGACCCACATAATAACCACGGAGTGACGGACTGAGAGTTGCTCTTCGCGAAAAGTTTAAAATTTCAGACCCTATCGGGACTTGAATCCTCGATCTTCTGGTTTGTAGCGTGTTATGTCTTAACCAACTATGCTGCGGTGTGCTTAGGAGATGACTAGTCACTTATTACTATAATATTGAAAAATTGACATAGTTATGACGAATTAACCTTGCAATAATTAAATCTAATTGTAGAAGAAAGAAGCATATAACAATGCTTTAATAATATTTAATTGCTTGGTATTAGAATCGAACAAAATTTTTTGCCCAATACAAAATTTGTCCCTCCATGGTATCTTTACCTTGTCGTGGTGGAGTGGCTTGCGTGCTTAAATGCTCCCGAGAGCTATGCCGGCGGTAGCATTGCTGCCGATAGGGTTACCCATGCCGGACTGGTCGAAGGTGATAAGCCAGACGAAAAAAGTACCTTGGTCGAAGGAGTGACGATCTTTCACCGTAAAAATACAACCGTCAAGAAATGCGGACATGGGTTCAACTGGGGTAAAATTTTACGGAGGTCAAATAGTCCCCCATTCGGTTCTCCGGACGGGGACTACTTCAGGGAACCCATGCCAAAGGCTCAAACACAGGGACATTTTCCTAAGAACATGGAATGTTAGGACTTTATATAATAGCGGGGCGCTAGAGGTATTAACACGGGAATTAGATAAATCGCCCTTGGATATAGTCGCTTTACACGAAGTTAGATGGCCAGGAGAAGGTAGTCAGGAATCAGGATGCTTTGCATTATACTACGGGAGTGAAGAAAGATCTGAATTTGGAACGGGTTTTTTAATCCGAAGGAGGATTCTGTCCGCTATTTGTACAGGAGACGATTGGAAAACATTATCTCAGGATAGGGATGTATGGAGAGCTTATGTTCGCGCGGCCATGAACCTGCGGGTTTGATAGTGCCAGTGAGTTAGTTATAGAAAATTTGTAAATTTATTATTGACATTTTTGTGTTCAATTTTCCACTAACTATACGTTAGGCTACATTATAACGCTTTTCTTTTCTCTTTTTATTCCTGATGAATTTTTGCCTGACTATTCAAAATTCTATTAGCAATTTCAAAATTGAGATTGTACCCATGGAAATATATATTTATTTATTTATTTATTTATTTATTTATTGTCCACCGCTGTGGTCACGAGGTAGCGTGCTGCCTTGTCACGCAGCGGGCCAGCGTTCGATCCCCGGTCGGGGCAGTTTTTCTGGGTGAGGTTTTATATCGGGGTTTTTCCTCACCTGTAAGACAAATGTCAGGAAAACTTTAAGGCCCAAACGGTCCCCGAAATCATGGTCATCATCATCCTTATCATCATCATCATCATCCTTCACCGGTGTGGAAAGCAACGGGAAGCTACCACACCTTCAATTCCCTAGTAAAGCTGCAAGCATAGCATGAAAATACTATGATTGCAGTGAAGGACCTGCCTTCGGGCAGAATTACTATGGATGGATGGATTTATTTATTTATTTCCATGGGTACAAATTCAAAATTGAGACTCTATCCATGGAAATATATATATATATATATATATATATATATATATATATATATATATATATATATGGGGCACGCCGTAGCGTAGTGGTTAAGGCACTGCGCTACAAGCCGGAAGTTCGAGGGTTCGAGTCCCGGTGGGGTCAGGATTTTTAAACTGACCCAAACCTTCTGGCGGCACTATGGCCCTGGGGTCGACTCAGCCTCTAACTGAAATGAGTACCGGACGCTTGTTCTGGGGTAAAGGCGGCCGTCACGCAGGGCTGACAACCCGACTGACATCAAGTGCCGATTGTCAAGAAAAGTGGGAGCCTTAACCTCCTACTACCCCAAGGGCCTCCTGAGGCCTGTAGTGGGATCACTTTACCTTTATATATATATAATTTATGTCCACCGCTGTGGTCTCGAGGTAGCGTGCTGCCTTGTCACGCAGCGGGCCCGGGTTCGATCCCCGGTCGGGGCAATTTTTCTGGGTGAGGTTTTTATCGGGTTTTTTCCTCACCTGTAAGACAAATGCCAGGAAAACTTTAAGGCCCAAACGGTCCCCAAAATCATATGGCCATCATCTTTCTTCACCGCTGGGGAAAGCAGCGGGAAGCTACCACACCTACAATTCTCTAGTAAAGCTGCAAGCATAGTATGAAAATGCTATGATTGCAGTGAAGGACCTGCCTTCTGGCAGAATTACTATGGATGGATATAATTTATTTCCATGGGTACAGCCTCAATTTATATATATATATATATATATATATATATATATATATATGTGTGTGTGTGTGTGTGTGTTTGTTTGTTTGTTATGTTGTAGATTTTCGTGGATATAAGATCCTTCCGTGTATAGTTTACTCTTAGGACTATATTATATACTATCTATCTATCTTTGCCCTAGGGTAGGTCTTTTACTGCAATTATAGCATTTTCATACTATACTTTGCAGCTGTACTAGGGAATTATAGGTGTGGTGGTAGCTTCCCATTGCTTTTTACATCGATGAATGATGATGATGATGGCCGGATGATTTTCGGGTTTCGTTGGGCCCTAAGCTTCCTGACATTTGGTATTATATACAATATTCCGTAAAAACTTGGTATGGAAAAATTTCCTATAAATTTCTTCACATTATGAAATAAATAATATACTCAAACTGTCAGATGCTTTTGAAACACAGTAAATTGACGTAACTGCTGAAACATGTGGAAGCGTTAATTTATAGGGAGGAAAAGGATTGTCAAAAATAAATGTATATAAAAAAATGTTTTAGAGGGAAACAGTATTAGTGAAAATACATATCGGGAACATTGGTTGTAGTGAAACCTTGCTAAAAAATCGTATATTACGTATGTGGGGTGCAGTTCTCTATTACATTGCACGGAAATAATTCACCAGAATAAATCTAAAGAAATCGTAGAAAAGGAAATCCAAATGATAAGAAGTGATACAGGAAGACATTGTGGGCAAGTGATTCATGTGAAATATAGTGTGGGAACTTACCGTTAAATATGAACAAACATCGACCTTAGGTCTTTTCTCATTATTCATTTAATAAAATGACATTCACGGTCGACTGATCTACGGCCATGGAAATTTTTTAAAAGTACAAGAATGTATAACTTAAATAAGATAAAATTGAAAGTGATTGTAGTGTTACATCTGAAAAACGTATTTACGGATTCTTCATTTATGGATCAGCTAATTTATTTCTCTTTTCTTTATTTGATATTATATTTCGGTTGGAAAAGTGTTAAAGTATATTAAGATGTTGGGGTGTAAGATGGTCCACCGCAGTGGTATCTCTGTAGGCTATTCAGCCTCGAATACAGCGGATGAGTGTTCGATCCCCGGTGGGGACAAATTTCCTGTGTGAGGTTTTTTTTTTTTGAGGGGATTTTCCTCAACTGTAAGACAAGTGTTGGAAAACTTTAAGGCCCAAATGGTCCATGAAAAATCATCTGGCCATCATAATTATTCATTTCATATTCACTTTCTTTGGTGAATAAATGGTGTGCCTTGACTTAAATCTTCGTCCACTGGTACCTATTCTCAGGCAATCCAGTCAATATACCCGATTCCAGTTCCCTAAATAAGTAAATATCCTCAACTCGTGTCCAACTCAGGGTCGGGTCGAGAGATGAAATGAAATGAGCCTGTGAATGACAAGGGTGCCGGCCAACCACGCCTGACACACCATCATGGGGACAGATTAACGAAATTAAATAAAATGGATGAGGTAAGTATAGAGAAATGGTGGAATGAAATTGTGGCAGGGGAAAACCGCAGAAACCCCCGAGGAAAACCTGCCCAAACTCCGTTTCGTCCACCACGAAACCCACTTGGAGTGACCGAGACTCGATCTCGGGACCCTAGCGATGAGAGGCGAGTGACTAACCTTTTGCGCCACGGAGCCGCCCCAGTTCTCAAACATTCGCCTAAATATATTATCTTACCATCTACGCCTAACTAACTCCACGGCGCGACAGGCTTAGAAGGCCTTTGGGCTACCTTCCGGCTGCTGGCCTCACATCCACGTGTGCTAATCACAGAGGTAGACGATCATCAGTCCAGTGTAGAATTGACATGTAATCAGTATTTCGGTTCCCCCAGCCGTTACAGCTGGTTTTCTCAATCTGGAACCGTTACTTATTATAGTTAACCAATTGTTTCACGATGCTGGGTGGGTACCGGTCCCTTATTGGCCGAAATTCCATGAGAACTTTTCTTCCTCATAGGGACTCGAACCTGCGTAAGTCCCACAGCAACTTGTCTTAACCGCTCGGCTACGGCGCGGTCTAGACCTTTCTAATGAATTTTCTCCAAGGGTTTACCAAATTAAACATTTTAAATAATTTTTAATGCCACCCATTCGAGCTATGCGATATGCAAATCTCAATCTTATTGACTTATTAACTCTTTCATTATAAATTATGGAGTTGTTATTATGAAATTCCCCATTCTCACCTCTTATACCGAATGTTATCTTAAGATTCTATTTTCGAATAATTTTAGTTTGTTTTCTTTCTTTAATAAAATTGTCACTGGTTGCCGTGGAGGTAGTTTTCAAGTTGTTTTCTTACTTTTACTTTACTTTTGAGGATCCTCTCCACTTTTCAGCGGTTACCCTGTATTCCCATTCGCCATTCTTGCCGATCACGCCATTCATCCTCCTCCAGACCTCGGTCGTTCATCAATCTATGGATCTCTCCTCTCCAAGTTGTTCTTGGCCTGCCCCGTTTCCTTCTACCAGAAGGTGACCATTCCAAAAGAGTTTTGGGCCACCTATCATCCTCCATTCTCCTGACATGGCCATACCACTGAAGGACTCGTCTTTCGATCCTTTCCACCACTGTCTCCTCCATATCCATCATCTGCCTCACTTCTTCATTTCTTCTTCTTTCCAACCTGGACTCCACTGCCAAGATCTTAGTTTTTTGTCCCTCTACCAAAGTTCATCCCTCAGCACCATAAGTCATTATGCTTTCCACAACAGACTTCAAAATCCTCTTCTTCGTGTGGTTTAACATGGTCCTACTCCACAGTACTCCATTCAACATTTTTATGGCTCTTCGTGCTTGTACTAACCTGCTATCTACTTCAGCTTTACAACTCCCTGATTCATCAATAAGTGATCCCAAATATTTAAATTGTTTAACAGCTCTAATAATTCCTTGGGATAGGGATATATCTCGTCCACTTCCTCCTACTACAAGATATTCAGTTGTTTCCATGTTTACTCTTAATCCTCCTATTTCAAAATCATTTAGAAGTTTTCTCATCATGTATTTCACATCCTCACGACTCTGAGCTGTCAACACTTGATAATTTGCAAATAATAAGGAATGTATTGTCCCACCTTGGACTGGTACTCCCATGCCTCCACAATATCGATTCCACTGCTCCAATATATGCTGGATGTATATTTTGAACAGAGTAGGGGACATACTACAGCCCTGTCGCAGGCCTTTAGTAGTTATGAATGGAGAGGATATCATCTTACCCACATTAACCGAAGCCTGACACTGCTGGACTGCTGGTACAACCGTCGGACAAGTGAAATCGTTGGTAAATCGATACCAACATCAACCATTGCATCCCAAAGTTGGTTGATTGGCACTGAGTCATAGGCCTTTTCTAAACCAACAAATATCAAATGAATTTTCTGGCCCTTAGCATGTGATTTTTCTGTTATCTGTCTCAGGCTAAAAATGTGATCCATGCATGATTTCCCTCTGGTAAATCCTGCTTGGTCTTCCAACATTCTTCCTTCGATAGTGTGTTCAAGTCTGTTTGTGATGATACTGCTAAAAATTCTACTCATGGATGACATCACACTGATTCCTCTGTAATTTCCAGGGCCTTTACGATTTCCCTTTTTATGAATAGATGTTATATATGCCATACACCAATCCTTTGGTATTTCATCACCCTCCAAAATCTGATTAAACATTTTACAGATAAGTCTTTTTAATAAGTGGGGTCCATATTTCCATAATTCTGTCATTATTCCACTGGATCCACTGGCTTTACCATTCTTTGCTTTTTTCAGCGCCTGATTTATTTCTTCCTCTAAAATAGGTTCCATACGTGACGATATATTGTCCATATACTCCAAATTTTCACATTTTTGTCCCTTCCTTTTCTCAACAAGCAGATTTTTAAAGTGCTTCTCCCATTGTTCCATATTCACAAGATTTAAGGCTGGTGATGGATTATTAACTGCCCTCATCCTCCTTATAACTCTCCATGCCTCTGCAGATCTTCTGTATCCTAATGAATGATCAATTTCAGCAAATACTTTTTCCCATGATTCTTCTTTACATTTTATTATAACCTTCTTTACCTTTCTCTTGCATTCTCTATACTTCTGTAGGTCTTCTTCACTCTTAGAGCTCAACCACTTATAGTACAATTTCTTTTTTCATTAATAATTTCCAGTGCTTCCATAGTCATCCATTCTGTCCTTCCTCCACTTTTCCTCTCCCTTCCCAACACTTCCTCAGCTACTCCATTAACACAATGTTTTAAAAAAACATACAGGCCTTCAGAATTCAAATCCTCCTCTACTACTTTCAGTCTATTTTTCAGCCTTTCCTGATATAGATAGCGTACACTATCTTCCTGTAATAGATGCACCAAATATCTGGAGTCATCTATAATAGTCATTTCTTTATTTTTCTGAGTTTTAGTTGTTTTAATTTAGTTTTCATTGGGAACGCAATTTTTGATACAACAATATGATGATCCGATCCACATTCTATCTTCCTTCGTACTCTAACATATTGTACTTTAATCAATCGTTGCTGTCTTACTATTACGTAGTCTATAATAGACTTCAAATTCCTGGAGTGATTTACCCAGGTATATTTATGTATATCCTCGTGTTTAAACGTTGTATTCATGATAACACATTCCTGCTCCTTACAGAATTCAATCAACCTCCTGCCATTATCATTTTCTGTATCTTCTCCCCAGGCTCCAACAATGTTACTATTAATTTTTCTACCGACACGTCCATTAAAATCTCCCATTAGCAAGAGCTCATGTCCATTCACACAATCATCAATTACTTCTCAAATCTTCATAAAAAGCCCTTTTCTCATCAACTGAAGCATCATTGTTGGGGGCATATACCCCTATTACTTCCACAGTAGTTTCATGAATGCGTATAGTTATCTTAATTATCCTGTCACTTATTTCTTTCCAATTAACTATTCCAGATTTCCATTTCCTCTTTATGAGGATAGCCACTCCTGATTTTGCTCTCTCTGATTTTGGCACTCCACTCCAGAAATGTATATAATCCCCAACCACTTCTTGTCCTTCCTTTTTTGTCTCATTTAAAACTACTATATCCATATCCAGAGTATCTAGTTCTTTAACTATTTTTACTAGTTTTCCACTTATTCCTTGTATATTCCAAGTTCCGCATACCAAAGTCCGTTTACGTAACCAAAGTCGATGCCTATTAATCCGTCCGGCTAATTTCTTGGGAAACGTAGCAAGCTTTGTTTTATAGGATCTGGGTGCTAGCCCTCTGCCTAACCCCCAACCTGGAGGACCAGGTAATTTGTAATCGAGGATGTCTTCCCCTAGCCTTTGGAGAACCAACTCCCATCCTGCAAGGCAGCAGCTCCCTATCCTGAGGTAATCTCTTCTGCCTTCTTCGCCGTTGAGATTCCAAACTCTTCATCCGCCTAAGAAGCCATTGGATATCCTCTTCTGGAGTGCTTCTTCGCCTGACCTCACTCCTTTGACCTTTCCGGCATGGGAAACCCTATCAGTAGCTACGCTACCGCCGGCATAGCTCTCAGGGTCATCGAGGTACTCGAACCCCACCACCAACTATAAGGTCTTGCACTCCCTAGTTGTTTTCTCGTAATAAAAACAGATGATTTTGAAACGTTCCACAATAACTTTATTTAATTCTATAAATCCTCTGTGACATTCTATTTACAAATTGCTGCAATAGTTAACCTTGTTTTAAAGTTTATCTATCACTCAATAATTGTCAGTCTCTAACAAATCCACTTGCCACAGTCTCTTCTCTCTCACTGCTCACTGTATCGCTGTCACAACAGAACTGACTCGCTCCCAACCCTGGCAATAATTATACAGACCGGGGAGGAAATTTTTCGGCTCCCAATCGAGACTTTTCTCGTAGGGAAGTTTCTGGCATCGAACTCACCCGATGGGGAGGGGTCGAAGCTTAGAGAAACCTCTGAAAGGGAAGTTCAGTCGTATCGATAATCTGCGCGGGTCTTACGACTCGTGAGTCAGCGACTCATGAATCTATTTCTACCAATGCGAAATCACTGATCTCACCGTCATCCGCGAAATTTAAACGCCGCTATAACGATGCGTCATAATATTAAAGGAATCTTAAAAGCTTCCATGTTTCGCTCCCACAAACTACCACAAGTAAGATTTATAAGTTATAATTCCTAGACAAAACCCGAGAAGACAAGATGCATTAAACTGAATTTTAATATTAATTTCCTGGTTTTAGTAGGTATTTAGTATTTTCATTCGTATAATTTTTAATGGTTATAAATATTCGAATATTTTTATCTTTTTTGGTAAGAATTATTTTCTATAGTTAATGTAATTTTTATTCAATACTACCAGGTTGTCTTAAGAAATTTCTGTCATTCTCTCCTGGCATGGGCGGAATTGTAATCAACTTCTGAGATTGGGGCGTCTGGAAGGCGTAGTTACCCCGATAATATGGTGGATGCTAAATGATAACGAAGCGCCAGACACGAAAGTCTTTAAATCTAAATGTAATATAAATCCCAGACAATGGGAGACCACAGAAATAATTCCCTTTAAGGAAAAGTATTGTAGTTTAACCGGAAACAGAATTGGAACCTTATGAACTGCATGCAAAAGCTCTGAACTCAAGATCACGAGGCTGATTTAGTAAATAATGTCATAAGCTTCTATATATTTCGATTATGACGTATCTTTATATGCCTATTCCGAAGTCTTACTCAACGTTTTTGAACAAAGATCTTTTTATAGGATGAGACTGTTCTTGTACAGATGGATTCATCACTCTAAAACTACTATTAGAAAAGCACAAGGAATTAATATAGAATCTCATATCGCCTTCGTTGACTTCATAAAGGCTTTTGACAAAGTAGACAGAAATGTATTACTACAAATTTTAGCTGATGATAACGTTCCACAACAATATATTACTAATATCTTCAACATCTATAAAGATAATGAAATCTCTGTTAAACAAGATGGCAAATTATCTTCTTGGGAAAAGATCAACACTGGAGTAAGACAGGGATGTGGACTTTCACCGGTGCTTTTCATTATATATATATATATATATATATTTATATATGAATAAATTAATAAACGAATGGAGGAAAACACAACCAGGATATATACCCATCAATAGGAACCTCAAACTCGATGCTATTCTTTTTGCAGACGATTTAGCTCTTCTGGCACTTTCCGAAAATGATTTGCAACGATCAATTTATGATTTACAAAAAATAGGTGCCAAATTTAATATGGAAATATCAATTAACAAAACTAAAATTATGGCATTTCATGGGAAGGACCCCATACGAAGTAAAATCTGTCTCCAGAATAAAATTTTAGATTTAAATATCTTGGATATTATCTCTCAATCTGGGATGAAAAGGATATCCCTGAAAAAATTACTAGTTATAATAAAAGTTTAGGAATTATTAATCAAGTTATGAAACCATCCCTTGTACAAAAAACACCAGATTACGTTTATATAACACTTTGGCTAGACCAGTGTTGACATATGGTAGTGAAGCATGGACACTAAAAAGACAACATGAAAGCAGAATAACGGCTTGTGAAATGAGATTCATGCGTAGAACAGCGGGTTACACCAGATGGGATCGGAAAAGGAACACCGATATCTTAAAAGAATTGAAGACTACGCCAATTTTGGAATATATTAAACAGTATCAACTAAATTGGAAACACCATCTTGAAAGAATGAGTTCAAATCGGATCCCCAAAGCTGTTTATAATTATATACCAAGAGGACGAAGATCACTGGGCCGTCCTATGAAACGCTGGAGGGAAAATTTTTCTATAGGATCGTAACAGGCCTTGGCCTAATACTTGGAAGGAAGAAGAAGAAGACTGTTAGTCTGACGCCTTAATATCCAAACTGGAGGCTCCTTATCTGGTTATTCAATTTATTCCCAGCCATCCTCCATATCTGGGGGACCAAAGATGTAGTATGTGGTCTCGAGGAGGTGACAATTACACTCTATCTAAATGTTCGAGAAATGTCATTTATTCCTACAAAGTCATATGCATGTACACTTAGTGACAAAAAGAATGGGCCGACTCTTGATCTCGAATATTTTAAGTTCCAATGCACGTTTCACACAAGTAAATTAATTGCACGCTAGAGCTACAACATGTTTCCCTTCTTCTTTTGAAGAGTATTCTTTCAAGCGCAATTAGCCAGCGTACGCTTAGCTCAGTGGTTTGATTCTTATGTAAGAGGTCACAGGTTCGATTCCCGATGAGGTTAAATTTTTTTATTATGAAAATGTTTTCTATTTTATTATGTCTGTCCAATCTTAAAGAAAATACGTACTAACTATTTGGAAGTATTATTATTATTATTAATTAATTAATTAATTTATTTATTTATTTATAAACAGGTTTACAATTTAATAAAACATCTTCCTGTGCCCAAAGCTTCTTAAATGCTTATCTTGTTTCTCCATTCTTCTCTATCTTCACATTTCAATTCTTCCAGACCTAGCTGCCTCATTCCTCTTCTTACATCATCCATGCATTTAAATCTAGATGGACCCCTCTTTCCTTTCCCAGGTGGAATCCATTCCAAAGCTTGTCTAGGTAATATTTTTTTGGCATCCTACGTGTATCACCATACAATTCTAGGGTCTATATCTCACAAAATCTAATATTGAAATTTGGACTTTCATTTCTTGTCTGATGATTGTATTTCTGATTTTTTACAATTTAGAATGTCTAGTTGAGCGTCCAGAACAATCCATTTCAGTACACATAAACTTTGAACTCAAATTTTTATTAAACTACTAAGTTTCTGCACAGTATGTTAGCGTGCTTCGAATTTTGGATTTATAAATTTCTAACTTGGTATATATTCATATGTTCTTATCCCACAAAACGCCGTTTAACATTGTCATTATTGATCCCTTTTTGAATCCTATATTTTATGTAATTTTGTTGGGTACATTTTGAGTAAATTTTGATACCCAGTTAATTACATTCTTCACATCTTTTAATAATCCCATTATTATTATTATTATTATTATTATTATTATTATTATTATTATTATTATTATTATTATTATGAATGATGGACAATAAAAATAATACTTACTTACTTACTTACTCACTGGCACTTTCGAACCCGTAGGTTCATGGCCGCGCGGACATAAGCTCTCCATACATTCCTATCCTGAGCTAATGTTTTCCAATCATTCCCTGTACAATCTACTTCCCTCAAATCATAGTTAATGTTGTTCTCCCACCTCATTCTTGGTCTACCAACTGGCCGTTTTCCTTCTGGCTTTCCTACAAGAAGTTTCCATGCACGTCTTTCATTCCCCATACGCGCAACATGTCCTGTCCCTCGAAGTCTAAGAGACTTAACTGTTCTTATTATATCTGGCTTCCTATAAAGACCATGTAGTTCATTGTTATGTAGTCTTCTCCATTCACCTGTCTGTTCATCTCTCTTTGGTCCAAAAATTTTCCTAAGAACTTTATTCTCAAATACTCGTAATCTCCTTTCCTCCCTTAAAGTAAGAGTCCATGTTTCGCACCCATATAATATAACTGGTAGAATAATAGTTTTATATATTTTCAGAACGTTTTTTGAAAGGAGTTGGGACATCAAAAGTCTCTGCAATGCATAATAGCATGCATTTCCAGAATTGAGCCTATGTTTAATTTATTTGTGCATCTCATTCCTATTAGTGATTATTGTTCCTAGGTATTTGAATTCAGCCACTTCCTCAAAATTTCCCTCATTTGTCATTAGCTGTCCATTTCCATTATATACTGAATTTCTACGTGTGACCATATATTTAGTTTTACTGATATTTACTTCCAGTTCTAATTTCTTAGTGTTACTCAATAGTGTGTGCGTGTTGGCCTTTAGTATCTCCTCGCTATGACGATTAAAACCAAATACAGCGTATTTAAAACATTTAACAGTGCGTTACCTCGTGAATCACAGCTTTAGCTTTTTGAGTACGCGCAGTGGGCCATAACAGGGACCCTGCTTTTTGAAGCGGCTCATTCTTTTTGTCGCTAAGTGTACGTCCTCATCGTGATCCTTCGGTAATGCAAAACATCAAGGGCAAAAAAACGAATTCCCGACACTTAAATTGGGACCCGTAAGCTAGAGAAGAAAACCCCCAACAGAAAACATTATCCCCCCAGGATTGCCGGGTAGTTGGATTTAGGGTTAGTAACCCTATTCTGTAGAAAATAAAACTGTTCAGAGACCTCGAAGCAACTGCCGGACTGATAAGTACGAAAAACGACCTAGCAAACGTCATAAGGTACAAAGCAAGGAATAGAGAAAAAAAGGCAGGTGTTATAAAGCAGGCCAAGGTTCTTAGAGGACCGTATAGTCAAGGGAGGAAGAAGAATATCCTCCATATCTGAAGGCTGCATCCTATATCCACAACCAGACCACGCCCCGCTTTCTATTCTCACAATATATTTTTAAGTACCCTTTATGAAGAGCAACGTATATTTTATTCATAACTAGCGTACCCGGCAGACGTTGTCCTGCCCGAACGTTCAATTCTCATGTCATGGGCGGTCGATAAAAATATGTTACTTTTTTAGCATACAATTCAGCAATTAGGACATAATTAGATATTATTAAATGAGTTCGCAAGAAAACCTCTTACAGCCTTCTGTTGTGGCTCAAGAAGTGTGAATGATGACGTCACATAGTTATGTCGGATCATAGCCATAGAGAACGAAGGGAACGATCATAGCGACAGTGCAGATGACTACGCATCTGACATAAAAAAAATCCTATAACCCGATCGCCGCACCACCTACCAAGTCCAATTGTGAATCTAAACCATCCAGGGACCCACTCAAATACACAGAAAAAAAAATTATCCAAATCGGTCCAGTTGATATACAGGAGTTTTTAATTTCGGATTTCAAGTAAACCTCCACTTCTAAATTGTACCCTCATTTGAAGATAAGTTAAGAACCGCCATATAACAATTATATTAGAGTGAAAAAAAATATATAAATTGATGAGAGTGAGTCAAAACAGTTTTTTTTTTTTTTTTTTTCCCCCAGCTAGATTTCATTTCTGACCCACAGTGCACCGGTCCCATACTGGCCGAAATTCCATGAGAAAAATTTGTTCCCCCGTAGAGACTCGAACCAGTCCCGTTGTTCTGCGCCAAGACTTATTGCCTTAACCACTTGGCTACGGCGCGAGACTTTTGGTACCACTGAAAGACAAAGATGGTTATTGTGAGTTATCCGTAAGAGATAAGTGACTCTTGGTATCAATGAAAGACACAAATGGTTTTTGGAGTTATCCGTAAGAGATAAACATATGCTGTCGCGGACTTTTTTTGTAGAGCTTTTTGAGATATTCAATTCTGTGTACATTAATTTTGTGTGTTTCTTATGGTTTAGACAGCGTAAGCCATTTAAGTGTCCAAATAGCTACTTTTTCCACGTTTTCCACTACAAAGGGCGATTTTTAAGGGTGTAGGAGTTGAGTATCACAACTCTCTTATAGCCTATGTTCATCCCGGAAATCTCCTGAACATTTTGCAAAAAACCCCTTCACAATCGGATCAACGGCATGGCCGCGCATAAAGTACGAACAAACAAATATACAAACAAACAAACATTAATTTTTATATATAAGATTATTTTTATTCTCGCTGCCGGGACTTGTAAACCAATGCCCTGGACATTTTTTAAAAACCTGGTTAAGTGGCAGACAAGGCCTGAAGGCCTTAACTCTGCCAGGTAAAATAAAGCTATTTATTTATTTATTTATTTATAGTTAGCATTATAACAAGCTATCTTCGATGACACTATTGGACAGAATAAAGAAGAAATACTCCACCCGATACAACAAATGGAGATTTAAAGTATCCTATCACACCGGGAATCAAACCCGAATTGCCGAAATAACTGACCACGATGACAATAACAATAGTTATTAACATTTTATCTGCAATTCCTTATATCGGGATTGGTTTAATTAAGCGAATAATATCATCATGAACCATTTTAAATATCTGGGTTATGAAATCTCCTATTTTAAAAATTAGGTTCTTTTTAACAAACTTAATAAATTGATTTATATATGTGGCACAATTATGAGAATATTTAAAAATACAAGAAAGGAAACAAAACTAAAATTTTATAAAGCGGTGTCAGTCCCCTTACTGTTGTATGGTAGTGAATTTTGGGTTTTAACTAAAAGAGAAGAGAAGATCATAGAAGCAGCTGAAATGAGATTTCTGAGAAGTGTAGCTGGCTGCAAACTTTTAGATAAAAGAAGAAGTGAAGATATTAGAAATGAGCTAAATATTTTTAAACTTTTAGATAAAATTAAATAATCTAGAAAAAACTGGAAAGAACATGTTCAAAGAATGAAAGATGAACGCATACCAAAAATTAAACTTAATTACAAACCAAAAGGAGACAGAAATGTTGGTAGACCGAAAAAAAAGATGGATTCAACTTTTTGAATGAGAATCTATGTGACCGGAACAAGTCACATGGGCTTAATCCATAATTGTTATTGATGATGTCATCATAATAACCAATGAATTGACAACCCAAAGCAGGTGATAACCTCCTTCAGAATCATCTACTCATGTAACATTGAAATTAATGTGCTCAGGTTTGTCATCCACATGCGGTAGTTAATAAAACTAAAGAGAAAAATGTATGCCTGAACATAGATTTCAACCCAGGTTGTCCAGCTTTCCGCGCTGGTATTCTATCTTTGACGTACCCACACATCCTTGTTCAAACATGATTTTTTTTTCTCATTTTAGAACTCAGTGTACTCTTTGTAGTGAACACAATTTCACATTAGAGTAAAGGATGTTTCATCAAGAATTCAAGATGGGATTTTTTTTCCGTGCCATATCAGCCAATTATGAATGTAATATTGACATTATTTATTTAGGCTTAGTATCCGCATGCAATAGTTAATAATACAAGTAAAGAAAAAATACCTGAATAGGGATTTGAACCTGGGATCTCCAGCTTTGCGCGCTGGTACTCTATATTTGAGCTACCCAGGTATCCTAGTACAAAAATGAATTTTCCTCCCTTTAAACCCAATTGTACCGTTTGTATACTCCAGTCACTGATTCTCTGGCCCTGACGTTTTCACGATAATGTTGCCGATATGGATATTCAGTGAGAGGGGCCACTTTATGCATGCGGTTAGAAGAAATACAGCTGACAACGTCTCAGCAATTTCAAACCTTACTAGCGCGCCATAGCGGCGTCAAGAACAATGATTGGTTGTGGCAGACATCTACTCCCACTCAACTATTTCCTTATTGGCAGAAGAGGACGAGTTTCTCCCTTTACCCTCCGTACAACCTAAACGTCAGAGCCGGAGATATAGTGGCTGGAGTTTAGTTATCACCATTCACATCACAGTAAGAGCTGTTTCACCAAGAAGGTATTATGATTTTTTTCCCACCACTCTTCAGTATTTTATTATCTTCATATGCTCCAAACATCCATTGGGGTCTTGGTCTTCCAATCTTACTTGTATCTTCTGATTCATTGTCCATTAACTTCCGGCAATCTCACTAGTGTCTAGTGTTTGAACGATGTCTATATTAATCTGCACATCTTGTTATCATGAGCTGTTGAGTTAATAGAACTCTTTGTTATATCTTGATCGCCATTATCCATTTTCCAAACAGGCTCATGCTTTTTCTTAAGGAGGTGATGGGTGGAATTTCTATTTTCTACATTTTTTGAGCTAGAGACTTGATTTTTTGTACAAACATTTACTGCGTGATACATAATGATGTGTTTAAGTTTCATTCTTGTGAGACATTTATTTTATGAGTTATTAAATATTATATTTAAAAAAATTGCATATACTATAATTAAATGGGTTCCACAATTGTTTAGTAAAATGTCTGATTTTTTTACAAGACTCCTAAAATATTTAGAAAAAAACATCATGCATTAGAATTCTTATAATGTGAATACAAAGGGAGAAAAAAATGTTGTACCTCATGTGTGGAATTACAAAAAAAAATAATAAATGCATACATTTTATTTTTTATTTCTTAAAATACTAGTTCAATCATGAAACCCATGCACTACTTTGTTACCCATTGTTTTTAGGACATGCAGTAAAAATTTGAACCATCTAGGAGAAAATTTCTGAATTCCATTCAATTTCGAATGCTCAAAAATACAGTGGAAATAAAAGTGTAGAAAAACAAGTTTAAAGATTTGCCTAACTGGCGCAGCCTTTTAACTCTGACGTAATTTAAAGCACTTAGAAGCGTCATAGGACTCTGAAACTTCGCCAACATATACATTAGAGAACAGGCTATTTTTTAGTACAAAAAACAAAAAATCCCAATTTTGATCTCAAATGGTCAATATTTCACCCATTAAGATATTTATTTCCAATAAATCCTATACTTGTGTCTGGCGTAATTCTAGGTCGAGGGATAAGATGAAGCCCTTATTATGATATACTTGTCTGTGATATACACGCATGCCGGCAAACCAGGTGCATCGCACTAATCACAGGAGCAGATGAAATTAATCTAAACGTATGATTGAGTATGGGGAACTAGTATAATGCAGTTTTTGGAAGGAGAAAACGGAAGAAACCTCTCAAAATAAACCTGTCCTGACTTCGATTCGTCCACACGAACCTAACATGGAATTACCGAGACTCGGGTCCCGGAGGTGGAGCCTGAGTGACTAACCACTTGCGCTATGAAGCCGCCTTCATTCAAAAAGTAATTATTACAAAGAACAGCAAAACTTGTTCAAAGCGGAATCGCATGGTACCAATTATTTTTCCACATTAGACAACATTTCGCATTATTAAAAAAAAACAAAAATTATTAACCAATCTTAGATTATAGAGCACCGTATATGTCTTTTTATGTAAGGTAAAGGTAAAGTGATCCCACAACAGGCCTCAGGAGGCCCTTGGGGTAGTAGGAGGTTAAGGCTCCCACTTTTTCTAGACAATCGGCACTTTATGTCAGCCGAGTTGTCAGCCCTGCGTGACGGCCGCCTTTACCCCCAGAACAAGCGTCTGGTACTCATTTCTGTTAGAGGCTGAGTCGACCCCAGGGCCATAGTGCCGCCAGAGGGTTTGGGTCAGTTTAAAAATCCTGACCCCAACGGGACTTGAACCCTCGACCCTCCGGCTTGTAGCTCAGTGCCTTAACCACTACGCTACGGCGTGCACCTTGGATTAATTGTAGTTCCGTTGCCGTTGGAAAGTGAAGTATAGTACAGTAGAACTTGTTCAAAGCGGAATCGCATGGTACCAATTATTTTTCCACATTAGACAACATTTCGCATTATAAAAAAACAAAAATTATTAACCAATCTTAGATTATAGAGCACCGTATGTCTTTTTATGTACCTTGGATTAATTGTAGTTCCGTTGCCGTTGGAAAGTGAAGTATAGTACAGTAGAACTTGTTCAAAGCGGAATCGCATGGTACCAATTATTTTTCCACATTAGACAACATTTCGCATTATAAAAAAAACAAAAATTATTAACCAATCTTAGATTATAGAGCACCGTATATGTCTTTTTATGTACTTTGGATTAATTGTAGTTCCGTTGCCGTTGGAAAGTGAAGTATAGTACAGTAGAACTTGTTCAAAGCGGAATCGCATGGTACCAATTATTTTTCCACATTAGACAACATTTCGCATTAAAAAAAACAAAAATTATTAACCAATCTTAGATTATAGAGCACCGTATATGCCTTTTTATGTACCTTGGATTAATTGTGGTTCCGTTCCCGTTGGAAAGTGAAGTATAGTACAGTAGAACTTGTTCAAAGCGGAATCGCATGGTACCAATTATTTTTCCACATTAGACAACATTTCGCATTATAAAAAAACAAAAATTATTAACCTATCTTAGATTATAGAGCACCGTATATGTCTTTTTATGTATCTTGGATTAATTGTAGTTCCGTTGCCGTTGGAAAGTGAAGTATAGTACAGTAGAACTTGTTCAAAGCGGAATCGCATGGTACCAATTATTTTTCCACATTAGACAACATTCCGCATTATAAAAAACAAAAATTATTATCCAATCTTAGATTATAGAGCACCGTATATGTCTTTTTATGTACCTTGGATTAATTGTAGTTCCGTTGACGTTGGAATATGAAGTATAATATGTTCGAGCGATTTCGGCGGTAACGCGCGAAAAAACAGTCCCGTTTCTTAAGCGTTAAACATGTCTCTTAGGCGCGTATCCTGAAATTAATGTTTCGGTTTTCACTCACTAATTATACATTCGTCCACATCCTTTGATTCCCCGCAAATTTCATTCCACAAAACATTGTGTCTTTTAAAACTTTCCACAACCAACGTGAAGATGCCTTGAAGTCGTTATTCCCTAGGGATATAGCTACATCTAGAGCTTGTCTTAAGAGCATCGGTCCGGAAATTCGAGATTTTTTGATCGCGGACTCGTAAAACACCCCCACACCTCGTTTATTTCTTCATTTCCTGTTCTCTCTTTTTTTTTACCCTTCATTTGACCATTTCCTTGCGTCCATTCATTCATTATTTTTTCTTTGTGTTTTTAAATCTCATAAACTTGGGTTTTATCTTCAATCACGTTCACTTTTTCGTTTAATGACAATGATATATACGATTTAGCCATATTTATTCCGTAAATTTAGAACGCTACCTGTGAAAGATACGTACACAATCGGTCTCAGATCTTAAATTAATATAAGATTTTACAGTGCACTGGTTATTTGTAAGACATGTCACACGCCAAATATTTGTTAAACGATCCTGTATTTCGCAAAACGGATGTGCAGTGAGGCCGAAAAAAATTCCAGATACAGGTTGAAACTCTACTTTACCCGGCGGCAGGAATCATCACTTATTGTAAATTCGCCTAACAGCAATTCAATGAAGTGGAAACTAATTTATTTCTCTCTCTATTTATCCGCATTATAAACATATTATTTTATGAATTGTGTGCAAATATCTTTCCGTTTCCGCGTTGGACAGATTCCGCTTTATACAAAATAAATACTCGTAAAATTACTATTATTTTGCCGGGACCAATAAATTTGTTCACATTAGACATATTTCTGCATTATTCACGTTCCGGATTTAACAAGTTTTACTGTATCTTAAATCACAATTAATACAGCATAATTACTGCATTGTGTAGCTTTTTAAATATTGATCCTATAATGTATTTGGGCAATATGACGAAATTCAAATATTTAAATGGTTTGTGTTTATTTTCTAATCGTCGATAATTTATCTTTTTAATTTCAGTTTTTATTTACTACTATTACAGCATTTATTTATTTAAAACATTAAAACCTAATCTAATGTACAGTATGTCAATTTGGTATTTATGCACAGGCATTTTTATTAATAAAAATCCAATTTTCAGAAAGTTTTTAAAAGTAAAGAAAAAATATTTATTAGTATGTAGTTCAAAACTTAATTATAAAATAAACATAATTTTATCAAAATAAATAATCTTTATTATACCCAAATACAAGCCAATTTGCTATTCATACACTAAAGAAAACACTGCAGTGTATTTGCTTGTCTAACTTGCTTAAACATTAATGCAACATGAATATTCTAAGTTGTCCATTTGTTTACATCTACCTACTGTACTGTTGTGTACACTGCCAGTCAGTCGCTTCCAAAATGGGTAAATTTAAGAACTCAGTTCTGATCTCAAGGATACAATTGTAAATCTTGTACTTAAGGAATATTCTTTGAGAAAAATAGGGCGACTAATAGGCAAATGTCATGCAACAGTACAGCATATACTAAATAAATTCAAGTATAAAGTTCAGTAGAGAATGTTCCGAGAAAACCTAAACAAAAGAAGTTAAGTGAAAAGGAGGAGAGAACCATTGTGAGACAAGTGAAATTCAACCCCAGAATTAGTGCTCCAAAATTGCGGTCTACCCTAGAAGTTTCTACTGGTAAAAAGGTATGTACTGAGACAGTTCGGAAGGTGTTACGCAGAAATGGCTATCATGGAAGAGTGACTAGAAAAAGGCCGTGTGTAAGTAAGAAGAACCGTGTTGTAAGACTACAGTTTTCAAAAGAACATGTAAATAAGGGGCAGGCATTTTGGAATAATGTTCTCTGGTCTGATGAGACTAAAATCAACCTGTTCGGTTCAGATGGCGTTCATAGAGTCTGGAGAAAAGCCAATGCGGATAATGATGTGACCAATACAACACCTACAGTAAAACATGGGGGTGGGTCTATAATGTTGTGGGGGTGTATGTCGGCAAAAGGGGTTGGCAATATACAGTTCATTGACAATGTTATGTGCAAATTTGTGTATAACGACATTTTTCGTAAGAATGTTAAACAAAGTGCAGCAAAATTGGATATGCTCCCTACGTACCTGTTCCAACAAGATAACGACCTCAAACATTCGGCGGACTTAAATAAGACTTGGTTGATATGGAACGTGCCAAAGCAATTGAAACCCCTCCTCAATCTGCTGACTTAAACCCTATAGAACATTTATGGGCGTTTTTGAAACCTAGGGTCCACAGCAAAAATCCTTCTTCCAAAGAAGAATTGAAGAAGGTGGTTACTGAAGAATGTGCAAAATCAGTCCTCAGATATGTGATAGGCTTGTTAGATCCACGCAACGTATATGTCAATCTGTTATTAAAGTTAAAGGTTATCCTACAAAGTATTAAGGACAGTTCATTTTTTTTATTTTTTCCCCCATTCTGACTGTATGAATAGAACAGTGACTATAAAAATTTACAACGTTTGAAGTTTTTTTAATATATTATACGTTAAATGTTTATAGAATTTGTTGATTTGTATATATTATGTAAATAAGTGTACCTAAAAATGTTTAGTTAATGGCAAAATATAATTGCAATATTCTGAGAATTAAAATTGTGCTATTTCAATTATAAACTCTAAGTGTATGAATAATAAATTGACATACTGTATATTAGCTATTACATTTTCTTCCCGCGATTATTTCATGATACATAATTGAATCGTTTATTTCAAAAACCAGTTAAACAACAAATTGTTGGTTTTTGAGTAAATCAAAGAAAACTCCCTAGCAACTTCATATTTATTTTTAGAAAATTAATATTTTTTCCTATGAAAGTTATCCATTTGTGTAACTGTTTGATAAACAAAATACCTTTGTTATCTATATAGACAAATGAAAAAAAAATAATAATAAGTTTGCATTTGACTGGTTTCTGAAATAAACAACAATCACTATTGTAAATGTTGTATGAAATATTCTAATTTCATTAGGGACTTCAAAAGTAAAATGAAAACTGAACTTTTTGAGTTTAATATAATTGTTATTGATACATATTTGTCTGGGAATGACTATTCGTCATCATATTCTCGCTATACAGCGCATTCTGCTTCCGTTATAGGCAACTGAAAAATATTCTCATAAAATTCCTCGTATCCAACCAAATATGGTTTTAGAGCTTGTAAATCTTGTATTTTTTCACATTTATTGGGATCTACAACATTCACAAAAAAAAAGATTAGGGCCTAGTATTACACAGAGTAAAATAAACCATAAACAACAAACTGAAAATTTGTAGTATAAAAATTCTGCACAAACAATATGTACTTTTGATCATCATAAAATAAAAATGAATCCATATTTTTTAAATTTTTAAGCACAACAATATTTTATTCATCTACTATAAAAATATTTAAAAGAATATGATGTTTTGATTAAGTATTTTGTTTTTTACTCATCCTTCCTATCTGTGTAGGTAAGGCAGGAGGAGGATGCGTTTTTAGCAACGTGAATGTTGATGGTATATATCCATCTATAAATGGCTTCACAACTACTTTCCCTGGCACGTTCTTGTTATAAAAAAAGTGTTTGTATATAAGTTGAAATCTTAAAAGTCTCCCTCTTGTTCTTTGTATAGGCTGTACCAGAGGTTTCATCAGAATTTGTCATTTTTTTGTACGACTGAGGCCACTATTTTTTAAAGATGTAATGTCTTGAGTGGTCACAATGTGAATATTGAAACGACCTGTCTATCTCCACTAATCCTTAAGCGATATTTATAAGAATTATTTATTTTAAAACTGTCTTCTTCGTTTTCCTCGCCAGTTTCTTCTTCTGGAGTTTTCTTTTCAGTTCTATGTTTGACTTCATTCAATGTTTGAATATATGTGTCCTGACAGTTTTTATTTTCAAAGGAATAAAAGTAATCCCAAGCTTTATCTATTGTTTGACGAATAATTTGCTTTGAGCATTTAGCATTACACTTACAGGCTAAACTGTCTAGGCTAGGCTTTAACTTCTTCAGCTACTTGCTTACCAGAGTGTGAAACATAACCTTCTCGTTTAATCCTAGCGTTTCTAACAACATTACGTTCGTAGGTCTCTTTGTTGACAACTTCACGTCTTCGCTTTGGAGCATGTCCTTCATCAGAACTAGACATGATTACTATTACAATGTAATCACCACAAAATGTTAACAAATTTAGCATAAACATTACTAAGAAACAGTTATTAAACTGGACACTGTAAAGTAATGCACACGGACAACAATGTTGTCACACACCAAACGACTACTGAAGAATGCAAGTCAGACACAAGCACGGTTGCCAAAAGCATTAATCTAGCACATCGCCAAAAATCCTGCAGTTTAGAGCAGAAACCAGTCAAGCGCTGTCACTTGACTTCTTTCTGCACTAAACAAGAAATTCCAGACTTTGATTCACTATCACATGGGGACAGCATTTGACTTTTTTGTGCATTAAACGATGTATTTACCTTCACAAAACAGTAATCGCCCAATAACTCAATTTTGGATTTTTTGTTGTTTGACTGGTTTTTGAAATAAACGATTCAATTAAGAAATTAATCAGCGTTCATAATAATAATAATAATAATAATAATAATAATAATAATAATAATTTTAATGTACTTGTTAAAACGTTTAAAACTGGCTGCGTGTTAAAGGTCAAGATGGAATTTCTATTAGCCTATGATAAGAAGAGATTGGACTTATGATTTATGGAAAACGTCGGGATCATTCTAAAAATTGTAAGTTTCCAAAGAAGTCCTGGATCATTTCAGAAGTGAGAAGCGCCAAAAATTCACCAGGTTAATACATTTCTATAGATTTGGTTTGTTGTAGATTGTTAAATTTTATTCCTGAACATTATTGGCTATCTATGAATATTAAAGATTTTTCTTTTTTAAACAATAAAATTATGTTACAAAACGCTTATTCTTCGTAGAAATTAATTCTGAAAGCAAAGTTCTTTATATTAAATACAGATTAAAAGTTGTTTAATGTAAATAAAATTTCAAATGGTATTTAATAACTGTAAAGAATATGGATCCGAGCATATAAGCTATGCACATATGTTATGCGCCATCACCTGATGTTCATTTCTTTTTATAATTTTACTTTTTTTTATAGAACAATATAACAATGTACTCAAATGAACAAAAGAGGGTGTAATGATTATAATAAATATGCTTAATAGCCTCAGTCATAGTGAGATTTGTTTCATGTGCATGTAGCTTGATTGGTTTTATTTATGCTATTAAAAAAGAGAAACAAACTGCGTGAAAAAAAAACAAATTCTCTAGATCAGGTACCTGATGGGGGTTGATTCTAAAGTACAGAATTATTTCTAGACTACTAGAGCAGGGACTTTAAAAAAGTCTTTGAAAGAAAGACTATCAGTACGGTAATAGTATATTACGATGCAAGATTGGGAAGTGGTTTTAACAGAAGCGAGGAAAATGTTTAAAAAACCGAGCGATAACGAGGTTTTTAATTTTTTTTATTTCCGTAAAACACTTTCTGTAAAACACTTCACAAACGTTCGTTGTACATTATTTTTTGCGCGATGGTGTTTTCAAAATAATAACTAATAGTAAAATAACATCTTTGTTGGAAATATTTGCGTTCATTATAAACAACTGACTATGGTTAACGGTGTGGTCAATGTTTATTAGTTGAAAGTACAGGAGGCCGTGACATCAATTCAGTGATAAAATGGCGGCAAGTACGAATTTACTGTTTTATATTGAGGTTAACTTCATTTGAAATGCAGTGATTTGTTTAGTATAATAATGTATATTAACTAACACTACTTTTTGGATATTTTTGTACATACATTGTATACATTATACGTAGAGGGCAGTGGGTTTACTTCCCACACGCGTTTTGTAATATGTAATATTACAGTATTCATCCTAGTAATTCTGCTCGAAGGCAGGTCCTTCACTGCAATCATGGCATTTTCATGCTATGCTTGCAGCTTTACTAGGGAATGTAGGTGTGGTAGCTTCCCGGTGAAGGATGATGATGGCCGTATGATTTCGGGGACCGTTTGAGCCTTAAAGTTTTCCTGACATTTGTCTTACAGGTGAGGAAAAACCCCGATAAAAACCTCACCCAGAAAAACTGCCCCGACCGGGGATCGAACCCGGGCCCGCTGCGTGACAAGGCAGCACGCTACCTCGAGACCACAGTGCTGGACTATTACAGTACTGTTATTTTATTACAATATAGTTATTTTGGTTGGCAACCCCGAAATGTTGAACTTTCAATCATGGTCACCATTATTGCAAGTACGACAAAACGCACTATCGCGCAAAAATATTTTTAAAACCTAATAAGAAATATTTATTTATTAAAAGTGAGAAATACAAGCGAAGAGAAAAATGAAATAATACAAAACAGTCACATGTAATATCATCAAAGCCAATGGGATGTATGAGCTTGTTTGGAGTCAATTTATTGAATATCGGCACATATTTCAAAATGGCATGACGCATCTCCTTCTGGATTTCTGTTCTTGGCCTGTATATGGTGCTGAATATCCGGTTTCACTAGGATAGGAAATTGCAATATGATATATACGTGTAGCATTATAAATATATTTTTGTGTTTAGTCGTTTTAATGTTTATGTTTAAAAATTGTGCACTGCGATTATAGCGCCATGCTCCAATGCAATGAGGAACTATATTTGCTTATGTACAGTAGTGCCAATAACGTAAAGCATAGGAACTACTTAGAGAAATTATTTTGAAGTGGTTTAGAAAATAGAAGGATGTATGTTGAAATATTTATGTTGTGATTTCCTTATTGTTGATAAAGGTAGTTGTTAATGCGTGTTGTGTAATAATTAGACTTACGAATACATTCGTATGAAGTTAAGTTCTACACACATAAGGTAAGTGGTGTGGAATGCCTGTAAAGTTTACATCGAATAAATGTATCGATATTCAGATGTACATTTGTCTCATAAAGATACGTTTGGCTAACGTAAATAATGAATGTGGCATGTTTCGTGTTGAAATGTCAGTCATGAAAAATATGTATGTATACTTATGTAAGCCTTGTATTTTTAACGTGACATGCTATACCATTTACCATCTTTTTAATCATGCTTCCCTGTGTGATTAATATGGTGTTAATCAGATTAAATTTAGTGCCAAAACACATTAAAGAGATTCACAGTGAAACAAATGAACTGAAAAATCTATTCCTAGTTTAAGGATTATATAATTACAAGATTTTCTCCTCACGCTTCTCTTGTTTAGCAAATAGCGTACATTATTGTGAATTGTATACTTGTGCAATGACAATGCAAAATGTTCAAGGTGATGTTGCTTTCTACAAAACTTGGTAGCCGGAGATTATTACAATTTTCTTCCCCTCCAGGAAAATTCTTTGACACTATTACAATAAAGAGAACAAGAATTATTTTAGAATCGTGTAAGTAAATAAAATAATGTGGAGAATGTACATTTAATATTACTGACTTGCTTTTGACAATTTTAAATGTAAGTAGAGTGAAAGTAAACCTATATTAATTATTCAATTCATGGTCCAGTAATGTGGTAAAACCTAGTGAAAGTGGTCATTGTCCTTGGTACAGTTTTCGAATGAATCATCTATAATTTAAGGACACTTTTGGCACTTCATTCTCTTATGTCAGTATCCAGAGAAAGGATTATTTTGTATCGGTAGTGATACCATAATCTACATATGTAAGTAGGCATTGTGTAATTTTGTGTCAGATTTAGTTCACAGATTTTGGTAATTTAATAGGAGCCGTGACCATGTATATTTTGGTTTTAAATGTGGAGCTCAATAATTCAACAATGTTTAATGACATTTTAATTTTGAAAGTAATCTAAAAATACATGTACAGAAGAGTGTAATCATAAATCTTTTGATTAGATTTGAGTTACTGATTTATAAGCTATTAGCTATTATGAACTAGTCACTGAAATATCACTTGGCTATTTCATCCATTGTTACACATTTTCAAACTGGGTATCTCATCATTCTACATATATTTGTGTAAAATAGTTAGGTCTTAACTAATAAACATAGCTCATGCTAACTTGATCATGTTAACAGCTTTGTTTTGATAATAACCCAAACTTATATTAATTACTAAGCTTTTTTAGGCCTTCCATCCATAGTAATTCTGCCCGAAGGCAGGTCCTTCACTGCAATCGTAGCATTTTCATGCTATGCTTGCAGCTTTACTAGGGAATTGTGTAGGCCTTAAGCTCAGTATATTTAATGATGATGCTCTTTAACAATTATAGATCATTAGCGTTGCAAATGAAATTTGAGTGTGAAAGGACCGACAAATTTTTCTCAGAGGCCTTTTATTTTAAAGTGAAGTTCTTTTATGTGTCATAATTACATGACACAGGATCAATGCATTTCTTCCCTTACAAAGGAAGCCATGCTTAGGATTTTTATGTCCTTAAAAATCCACAAATCCTCAACCACAACTTTAGAATCTCAACCAGAGACAAGTAGTATGGGATAGTGTATAATTTACATAACATTTTCAAAGTATTGTGCTAAGGCTGTATGATGATACTGATTTATGTTGGATATGATTTAATACAGAAAAAAAGTGTAACTATTCATAACTTATTCATAGGTTTAGTTTAGACTAAGGATTTATGATGACGTAAAAGTGTCAGTATAATGACTATAGTATGGTATATTATTTCAGATGTATGTATTTAATCTTGCTTGAGATGATTATATATGCTCGAGCATTATTCATGTACATGTAATTTTACATTTTTAAAAGGATTGCAGTAATTATTTACAAAGACTATACACTGGAAATACATGGTGTGTGTCAACCACTGCATGCCTAAACTTAACCTTGAAATTTCTCCCAGAGAACTGTTGTGATGTATCAAGGGTATGTCCAAAAAATTATCTGCCACTTAAAGAAGGAGATTAAATTAAAAAGGAATAATTTATTACTTTAAAAATATTTAATACTGGTTTTAACTTTATATAGAATCTAAATATTTCTTATAAATTTGTTTGTTGCATAAAAAATAGTGAGCTCAATATGGTTAAAACTATTTCTTAGATAAAAATCTAAATAATTACATATAAAATTTATTTTAAACATTGTTGAGTAAACTTATAAAAATATTTAACTTTTACAGGAATTAATCACTATGAGGTTTAATTTATGGTAAAATCAAATGTTTCTTACCTCTCCTCATACAAATCTTCTAAGTAACTCGTGATTTTGAGACCATAACTGTCTCATCTTCAGTACTATTTTGGCGACTGATGTTATGTCGATCGGAAAAAACTCTTCTTCTTCCCTCTGTTGGTAGACCGATGAACCTCTGGATCAGGTCAGAATTTGCGGGAATTTCGAAGTTCATAAGTTTTCCTTTGTTTTTCTGAATGTGGATCTTTTCCCAAACCGTGAGTTCCTTTTGTTTGTCTATTTGTTTAATTAGACATGGTTTGGGAAAAGATCCACATTCAGAAAAACAAAGGAAAACTTATGAACTTCGAAATTCCCGCAAATTCTAACCTGATCCAGAGGTTCATCAGTCCACCAACAGAGGGAAGAAGAAGAGTTTCTTCCGATCGACATAATATCAGTCACCAAAATAGTACTGAAGATGAGACCATTATGGTCTCGAAATCACAATCTACTTAGAAGATTTGTATGAGAAGAGGTAAGAAACATTTTATTTCACTGTTATAAAAATATTGTTTATTGAACTGTTAATAATAATTTATATATTTATTAATTGTTTAAATAGATAAACAGATGTTAATATTATTCGTTTTTAAACATCTTAATGATGGACAAATTATATGTGAAAAGAAAAATATACGCCTAGACTGGGGTTTGAACCCAGGACCTTTGACTCTCTATGTCAATGCTCTTCAGTGTGAGCTACCTAGGCCTCCAATCTAAATGTGTATTTTTCTCTTATACATAGTTAACCCCAAATGCTACGAGCCGTTGCTACGATTTTTGCAAATGGCGGCTTCTTTATTAAGAAGACTTTTTATTGGGAATTTTAAACATTACTTATAAAGCCAGTAGTGCTTTTTTTTTCAAATATAAGATAAACAGATATTTATTTTAATTGAACAGAGATAGTAATTAAATCTTTCATATGATCAAATTAGAACAGCTATATCTGGTATCATGATTAGGCATCGAACAATAGGAACATAGCATTTGGTCATGTGATTTGGTTGATAACTGGAAATTTATCATCGTCATCTTCACTCCAAGGATTAGACAATTGCCCGTTCTGACTTCATAATGCATCAGCCCACATTTTCTAGGTCTTCCGACATCACACCTTCCTTTTGCTGGATAATTTCTTGCTAACAATGGATATCCCTCCTTACTCATTCCATTCATGTGATTTTTTCATTACTCTTGTCTATAATCCGTGACTTTATCCACTAAAGGCTGCACTTTTAATTCTTCTCTTATATCCTCATTTGTAATTGTATCAAGTTTTTACATTCTTTAACCTGTTGAGGAACTTCATCTCTGCTGCCTGTATTCTTTGATTCTGCTTCTTTGTCAGAGCTGAAATTTATGTACGGCAAATTATCCATTGCATCAATGACGCTTGACCGAGATGGACACGGAGACACATCAGAGAAGCTCACAAATATTGAATTCCCAGGATCAGATTGATTCATTAAACATTAATAATTAATTATCATAATAAATTAAAGAATGATCTAAATATTTATTTTACCACAAAACATTTATATTTAGAAGGAATATATTAATTTAGAGTGGTGAAGTATACTATCCCGCAAATACAACATAGTTAAGTTGGAAGAAAAAGGAGTATCAATTAAATAATAAACATGGAATATTAATCAAATATAAGTTTTATTTCTACTAGTAAATTATCATAAGTAATGGCATGAGTGATTTCCAAATTATCGATAAATTCACAATGTCACTGAAGTGACAAGTGAATTTATCTAGACTGTTTAACTCATGCCTCAAATGCTAGTCAATGACCAATCATGTTTTAATGAATGTTGTTTTACAACCAATGACAGTCATGTTTCACCTCGCTCTTTATCGATTTCTCTATCAGCTCCTGCTTTCGTGATAAAGAAAGCTCCTCCTTTTTAATGTTCTGAACAGGTCAAAGCATTATTTTCCTCCAACAAATACATTGAATATACCAAATAATGAAAAGATTCCTTGATTTTACTGAGTTGTTTACTAAAAAAATAAATGAATAACCCGTAATGTTGATTATGATATTTAGTTCAATGTGTTTAATTATTTCTCCACTTGGGTGCATTCTTACAATATTGCAATTTTATTTGGCAATAAATAATATGATCAAGCAACAGTAAATGAACATAACCTCACATTTCTGATTTGTTCTCAAACATCGCCATTTACATTAAATACATAAATATTTTAAAATAACTATAGTTAAACAATTATTTGTGAGTAAACAGCTTAATTTTATTCGTTAAATAGTCCTAACAAATGCCACTCTTGATTTCCAAATTCAATAGATAAATTCACTCCTCACTTCGTGAGTCGTGAATTTTTTGATAATTTGGAAATAACTCGTGGCATTACTTATGATAATTTGGAAATCAAGAGTGGCATTTGTTAGGACTATTTAACGAATAAAATTAAGCTGTCACAAATCATTATTTAAATATAGTTATTTTAAAATATTCATATATTTAATGTAAACGGCGATGTTTGAAAACAAATGAAAAACATTTATTATGTTTCATTTGTTCATCACTGCAACCAGATCATATTATTTATTTCCAAAGAATCACAATATTGTAAGAATGCATCCTGGTGGAAGAAAAATGAAACACATCAAACTGTATATTATAACCAACATTATAGGTTATTAATTAATTTCTGATGTCCTATGATGTAAATATGTTATATTTTTTACTGGAATGTAAATACCTGGGAAATATAGGTTTAAGAAAGTGCAAACAGTGGTTTATTTTTTTTTTGTGATATAATCAATTGCTACAAATGTTTTTCTATTATATCTCGCAAGCAGTATCTGGCTACATTTGTGTACTATGTATACAATCTGGCAACCACTTGCATTCCAGGATTCTTACATCTTGATATATAAATTGTTATATTCAACGGTATTTCTTAGAGAGTCACACACTGCAAAATAATGCTCTGACCTATTCAGAATGTTAAAAGGGAGGAGCTTGATTTTAATATGATAAAATTAAATTGATAAAATCGAGGTGAAAAAGACTGTGATTTGTTGTAAATCAAAATTCATTGAAATGTGATTGGTCATTGACTCCCATTTGGGGCATGAGTTAAATAGTCTTCAAAGATCTCTCATTCTCCTTGAAGGGAATCTTCAAATTGATTCCCCGCCGATTCAATTATCCTCTAAATACCTCTTAAATTTCTCCTTTACATTTTTAACTGTAAGACACTGAAATTCAGCACCAAATCTCTTATTTAGACTATAGGGAAGTAATACAACTCATGACTTGATAGATTGGATAACTCTCACTACCTGCCATCTGCACTGCATCCCACCTCACTTCACTCCACTCTTACTCAAGCAGGGAGTCCATCTTCTCCGTAAAGTGGGTTGCCATTGCTGGATTCTGGCTTTGATTTTTGTGCTTTGCAGTTAAAAGGCAGAAATTTTGTTTTTTTTTGGACATGGCATTAGTACATCACAAAGCTTCTCTGGGAATAATTTCAAGATAGGTTTCAGTATGCATTGGTTGATATTAGCACATTTGATAAGTAATGGCAACACTGTTTATATCAGCAATCCTAGTGATGACTATTGTAATCTTGTAGTATGTTGTTGAGCAGTCTTTGTTCTATAAATCTGTAATATTGAAAATCTCGAAATAACAATATTTTATAAATACATTCACTGTTTCACAAATTAAGTAAATACTACTGCCCAAAAAAATATTTTAAATAGAATTTGTTTAGAAAGTGGAATTGGGAATTACTTGAACATCCACCAAATTCACCAGACAGGAGCCCTTGTGACTATAATTTATTCACAAACATCAGAGAACCTCTCTACAAGGCATTCAATTACAATCCAGAGTTGATATCCTGAAAGCTCTTCATTGATCAGATGAAAGAGATATCCAGAAATGGTGCTGCAGATAGAGTGTGCCATCTTCCAAGGTTTTGGCAATGTATATTTGACTTGACAAGAGACTATAAATGAAGTTTGTAATGTCAAAAGTAACCTAAATGCATTTTTTGTGATATTGTAGTAGTGTTGTCATTACTTATCAAATGCCCTAGTAGTTTCCTTGTTAGAAAATTGTGAATAATTAAAATATAATTGTATCTGATAAATTAACAAAAATCTAAATTGAAAGTCTACCTTATGTTTTCAAAATAAAATTATATTCTAGTCACCAAACATATTTTAGTTCCTCAAGATGTGAGCTTCAGCACAAGATGAAACATTGAATTTTTTAGCTTCTAAACCATGACCAGTTTGTGTGGAAGATAGTGTCAATGGCAGAAACTAAATCTGAACCACAACCATAGTTTCACAGCTTTTAACTGTTTTCATAATAGCTATAAAACGAAAATACGGAGTATCCACTATTAATTACAAAAAAATAAATTCTGAAATGTGGCCATTTAACCAAATAACTAATGCCTTGGTCTTTGTTATTTTTTTATAGTTGTTATGGAAACATTAAAATATTGTGAAACTGCAGTAGTGATTCACACTTTGTTTCTCCAATCGTATAAGTTTTAAGATTTTTAGTTTCTTTTGTGACAGTAGTATTAGGGAACTAAAATATTTTTTCCTTGTTAAGTAGACTTATAACTTATTATAACAATCAGCCTCATAGGCTAGTGGTCAGTGTTTCTGACTACAGTTAATGAGATCCGAGGTTCGATTCCCGGTCAGACTGTGGGAAATTTTCCTTAAAGGGAATTATTCCTGTGTTTACCCAGGGTCTGGAATTTAGGTTAAGTTTAGGTTAAGGACTCTCCTGATGCTTTATCATCCATCATATCATTAGTCGGTCGCGGTGGGCTAATGGTAATACTTCCTTGCCTCTAGGTTCCGAGAGACATGGGTTCAAACCCACCCGTGGTCGATGGATTTTTAGAATGGAAAAATCCAAGGAACAAGTTCTCAGGGAGAGACTTTAAGCTGTGGGTCCCGAGTCTCAAGATTTTTTAGGCTCATAAAAGAACCGCAATGGGTATTCCTATAGGAGGAAAAGTACTGCATTCATTGTTGATTGCAGATGATCAAATTATTCTTGCAGGGGATGAAGATGATATGAAATATATGATAAATAAACTAGTGGAAGAATATAAAAAATGGGGACTGAATATAAATTTACAGAAAACAGAATATGTGTGTTTGGGAAAGGATGTGGATGACCTCATACTTGAAACAGGGAAAATAAAAAGTGTGAATTTTTTAAATATCTTGGGTCAATAATTACAAGTTTAGGTACCTGTGAGAGAGATGTACAGACTAAAATTGCAATGGCAAAAAATGCAACTAAGACATTACATGGAATAATTTGGAATAAAAATATTACAAAGAAAACTAAAATGAAAATTTATAAGAGCATAATACAGAATATTTTGTCATATGGAAGTGAAACTTGGTCTCTGACGAATTACAAAAGAATAAAATTAGAAACAGTTGAATTTGATTATTTTAGAAGAAGCCTCCAAAAAACAAGACAGGATAAAATAAGAAATGAATTCCTTTGGAGAGAAATGAATGTCAGCACATCTGTTGTTAAGAGGATTGAAAATCAAACACGTAAATGGTATGGCCATGTACAAAGAATGGAAAATGAAAGATGGCCAAAAAATATATACCAATGGTCACCCCCTGGAAGAAATAAACGTGGCAGACCAAGATGGAAATGGAAAACCTACGTCAGAACTATAATGGATGATAGGAATTTGGAAGAGGGAGATTGGAATGATAGAGATAAATGGAAACTGAAGACGGCAAACCTATAAGTGGGAGAAAGCCGAAGAAGAAGAAGAAGAAAAGAACTGCAAGCTTGAATAAAAAGGCTTCTGTGCAAAATTTAATCAATCTTCCCATCCAAGTACGAGTAATATCTTAGTTGCCTACTAGATGTCTCATTGGAACAATATGCTGACCACATGTCACTCACTGACATTTGTAGGGAATTAAGCATAACTGAATTAGCTAGGTCAATAAACTCCGGTAGGGGAGCACCCATATCTCCATGAGGGATGTATGGAGTATATACAAGGTGTCTGTAAAGTCACTATCCATTTCAATGAAAGAAGGCAATGATTGAAAAATCAATGTAATTGTGAGGTTTTACACATATTCTACTGCCTTTCTACATGACTGCCATCTAGGTGAAAACACATACTCCATCTTTCAGCTATGAAATGAAATGTAGACATTAACTTTTAAAGTGTAAAAAAAAGCCTGCTGCTTCTATGATATAATTCTATAAATCAAGCCGACATGATAAAGAGTTTTTGTGAGTCAAAACGTAGAATTCTCCACACTGTGTTGTAAGGAGCATTCAACCCCTTACTGAGGCTTCAAGTTGATGCATTTGGACTGTCAATGGCAATTAAAACCTGCTGCACTATTTCTGCTGATAAGTGTTGTCATCCATGACATGCTTCATCACACACACACACACACTGTCAGTACACTTAAATTTGTTTACAAGCAGACGAATGTGTGCCTATGTTGCGGCTAGTTTATGGAATTTATGGATAAATTCAACTCTGGTGTCTTCATATGACAATCCATGTACCCGTGCACAAACATTTACAACCCATTCTTCCATACTAAACATGTTAAACTAAGCTAACAGTGTATACAAAGACAATATAAAAATAGTAGTGTTTTCATGGAAATAGATAATGACTTTAGAGACATTATGTATATATATCATTAACATTTCATGTTAAATAAATGACATTTAGGCTTTGGAAATATATATATATATATGTGTGTGTGTGTTATAATTAAATGTTAAACATTGAGCAATGCAAGCTTAATATGGTGTGATAAGAAAAATAAATGCCTGGACGGGATTCGAACCCGGATCTCTGAGTCTGTACCTCAGCGTGATATCCATTACACTACCAGGCGAATCCAATTCAAACACTTATTTTTCTTATATATGTATTATATTCTCCATTATTACTAGATGTCGCGAGAACTCGGTCTTCTCTGCCATCTAGTAGCTGACTATAACAAGTAAGCAAATTAAAGAGAATATTTTTACATTATAGCAGTGACGCTTTATAGATGTTATAATTAAATGTTTCGAGTTCTCGCGACATCTAGTAATAATGGAGAATATAATACATATATAAGAAAAATAAGTGTTTGAATTGGATTCGCCTGGTAGTGTAATGGATATCACACTGAGGTACAGACTCAGAGATCTGGGTTCAAATCCCGTCCAAGCATTTATTTTTCTTATCATACCATATATATAATCAGTATAACAGTAACATTCCATGTTAAATAAATGACATTAAGGCTTTGGAAATATATTTTCCATTTTAATTTATAGCTACTGGTGTTGGTGTCTATAATAATATAATATTACTCCACACATGCAGCTATGGTGCTTCATGATGCAGGTGGATGGTTACTCGCTCTCCATCTCTTGGTTCTGAATTTGCATTTCAGTCACCCCATGTGGGGTTTGTGGTAGGCAAATTGGTACCATGGCACTTTTCTCAGGGTTTCTCTCTTTTTCCCTGCCAAATAATTAATTCCACTACTTTTCTATTTTCATCTCATGCGATTCGTTTTGTTTCATTTCATCTGCTCCTGTAATGGTATGATAGACCTGGACAGCTGTTATCCTTGTATATCAAAGACCTTCAATAGTAGGGGCTTAAATCCCTTACCTGGTATTATGGCAGACATGAGTAGAGGGTGCAGCTAAAGTTATGAGGCGTCGTGTGCTAACCATGTGACTATGGCTTCTAAGCTTGTGACAGAAACTATTTATTTGCCTTTGTTCTTTGTTTTGTGTTAGGAGTTTAAAAGAACCTCAAGCTTTCAAGCAACATTTGTTGGGCCATTTTTTTTTATGCCTTACCTTTAAATTGTGATGTTAATGAAATGAGATATTAGAGAGAGTCATTTAGCGCTCTCGGGAATTGTATAAATAAGAGAAAAATTCATGTTTACATTGGAGGCCTAGGGTCAAAGAAAGATGTATTTAAGTTTCAGTCTGTTATTATTGCCTCACTCTGATGGTTAACCGTTTATATAAAAGTGAGTGCCGCGTGGTAATGCTTGACATGCGGTGTTGTCATGTTTCTCTTAGCGCTATGGGCGTTTATTACACAAGGGCAGAAGACATTGATTATTTATGTTATTATTTAATTTTTATGTTATTTGGTATTGTTTAACTTTTAAAATGAAAATTACACATGTACTTATTTATTAAATAATTTATTTCCATTATATATTTAACTATATATATATATATATATATATATATATATATATATATTGTATTATTATTCAAGCTACACATCACAATAAATCACTGATAATTATAACAATTAATTACAAAGGTAAAGTGATCCCACTACAGGCCTCAGGAGGCCCTTGGGATAGTAGGAGGTTAAGGCTCCCACGTTTTCTAGACAATCGGCACTTGATGTCAGCCCTGCATGTCGGCCAACTTTACCCCCCGAACAAGTATCGGGTACTCATTTCCATTAGAGGCTGAATCGACCCCAGGGCCTTAGAGCCGCCAGAAGGTTTGGGTCAGTTTAAAAAAACACCGGGACTCGAACCCTCGACCTTCCGGTTTGTAGCGCAGTACCTTAACCACTATGCTACGGCGTGATTAATTACGGTGTACAATTTTATAACTGAATCGACTGCTCCGCGTTCCGAGTTTTAATTGAAACTGAGGGAAGAAGAGCAATGTGGCAACATCGTGGTAGTCGCGGCAGTCGAGATCTTTGTATTTTAATAACATATAACAGCTGCGGGGAAACAAAGCGAGCCGCTTGTTAAGCATCATAGTGAGGCAATAATAACAGTATTGTAATTGTTCCTATAGCTCAGTTGGAAAGAGTGCTAGTGTATAGAACTAGAGATCTTGGGTTCAAACCTCAATCTATGATAGGCATAAATTTTTCTCTTCAAATATAATTTGTCATTGATTGATAAATATTATTTTTAAAATAAAAAAATTGAAAATAGCATTACTGGCTTTATATAGTAATGTTAACTTCCCATTACAATTGTAAAAAGCATCATTGCTTATGGAGCAGAACTTTGGTCATTAACAACAAAAACAAATAAGTATCTTTTGACAACGGAAATGGATTTTATATGAAGGGCAGCAGGGAACTCAGTTATAAGGGAGAAAATGAAGATTGAAGACACTATTTTAGATTATATTAAAACTCAGCAATTAAGATGGTACGGACATGTCCAGCGAATGGAAGAGGATTGACTACCAAAATCTGTTTTGGAATGGAAACTTGAGAGAAGACGAGGCACAGGAAGGCCTAAAACCTCCTGGAGTCAGGGAATATGTTTATACATGAAGGAGAAACATCTACAACCAGGAGATTGGATGGACCGACAAAATTGGCTATTAGGAATCAGACAATGTCAAAGACATTAATCAACTGATGATCTATCTATCTAAATTCCCATTAAAAGTCTTCTAAATAGAAGCTCCAGATGGTGTGTTGAACAATGGTTAATAGCCTTTGGTGCTCTCAGAAATTATATAATCCATAGTAATTCTGCCCGAGGGCAGGTCTTTAACTGAAATCATAGCATTTTCATGCTATGCTTTGTAGCTGTACTAGGGAATTATAGGTGTGGTAGCTTCTCTTTGCTTTCTACACCGGTGAAAGATGATGATGACAATGATAAGGATGATGATGATGGCCAGATGATTTTTGGGGACTGTTGTTCCCTAAGCTTCCTGACATTTGACTTACAGGTGAGGAAAAACCCCGAATAAATCTCACCCAGGAGCCAGTCCCGACTGAGAATTGAATGCTGCATGACAGGGAAATTGTATAAATAAGAGTAAAATTTGCATTAAGATTGGAGGCGTAGGTAGATGAGTTGGAAAATACACTAGTGTGTAGAACTAGAGACCTTGGATTCGAACCCAGTCTAGATGTAAATTTTTCTATTCAAGTATAAAATACTACCATCCTAATTTTCAAAAAGACTAACTAAACCAAAAATATACTAATATAATTAAATGATTGTAATAAATCATATACAGGGGATGATTGGAAAACATTGGCTCAGGATAGGGATATATGGAGAGCTTATGTCTGCGCGGCCCTGAACCTATGGGTTCGATAGTGCCAGTGAGTTAGTTGGTTAGTTAATATATCATATACATTTAATTAATCCCTTAAAAATTCTAATTTTGCTAATTGTAAAGGCTTATTGATATAAAAGACTTTTTTTATTGCATAAAATAGTTTACTTGGAAATGATGGAAGAATAATTAAAAAATTTGGAAAGATAATGAATTTGGGCACAGGAAGAGGCTGATAAATTGTGCTGTATAAAAATAATTTGGACTTTAGCATTAAATATTAAATTGGATAAAGCACTTGGAAATTCATTTCCCATGCACTAGTGCTTCCTTATCATCAATCTTAAGTAGATATCAGCATATTTATTAAAAGGAAAGTGAACACATTGATAACATTTTGTGGTTTATTCACAGGTTCATTGCGGCCAAGTTACTTTCAGGACACAAGAAGTATAATGGGATCTTCAAGTTCTAAGTCTGTGAAAGTTAAAAACAGTGAGTACCACAATTTTTTATGACTACTATTTTAAATGTTAATATATTTAAAACTTTTAAATATTCAATTCATAATTTATTATATTTACAGCAGTGAATTTATCTTCTTAATTTTATATAAACAATTTTGTTTAAAAGAATCATACTATCCTATTCTTAAAGTGTTGTCCATACTTTTATAATACTTAAATATTAATAAAATGTTTATAAAAATTAATGGGAAATGGCACTGAAGTAAACATCAATAAAATTGAACATGAATTGGAAATTTTACACCTCACCTCGTAAAATAAGATCATCTCTCATGTTTAGGTGAGATGATCCTATTTTATGTGGTGTAAAATTTCCAATTAATATTGGTTATATTAATAAAATATTATATTAATTAACATTAAATAAATACCATTTTAAATAACCTTTTAAATAAAATTGATTAATATTTAAATTAGTAAAGTATTGGTCCCAGTAATAAATATGCTTGAATCAGTTTGAATAATTTTGAAATGAAATTGTTCAATTAAATTAATATTGAGAAGCTAAAGCTATTACTATGATAGAAATAAGTAAATTAATGAACACAATTAAATTATTGTAAATCAATGGTAAAGAGAAAAATTTTTGCCTGAACCGGGAATCAAACCCCGAACCTTTAGCTTTCTGTGCTAATGCTCTGTCCACTGAGCTAATCCAGGTTTCATTCCCATCCAAGCAGAAATCATTCCTTTACCTTACTCTACTGGTCCCACATTCAATTGCAATGAATCATCATTCACAAATACACAATGAATGGCTTCTACCTGAAGAAGATATGAAGGGACTCCACACAGCTATAGCATTATTTATTAAATTAATATTGAGAAGCTAAAGCTATTACTATGATAGAAATAAGTAAATTAATGAACACAATTAAATTATTGTAAATCAGTGGTAAAGAGAACATTTTTTGCCTGAACCGGGAATCGAACCCCAAACCTTTAGCTTTACGTGCTAATGCTCTGTCCACTGAGCTAATACAGGTTTCATTCCCATCCAAGCAGAAATTCTTCCTTTACCTTACTCTACTGGTCCCACATTCAATTGCAATGAATCATCATTCACAAATACACAATGAATGGCTTCTACCTGAAGAAAGAGTAAGGTAAAGGAAGGATTTCTGCTTGGATGGGAATGAAGCCTTTATTAGCTCAGTGGACAGAGCATTAGCACGGAAAGCTAAAGGTTCAGGGTTCGATTCCAGGTTCAGACAAAAAATTTTCTCTTTCCCATTGATTTACAATAATTTAATTGTGTTCATTAATTTAGTTATTTCTATCATAGTAATAGCTTTAGCTTCTCAATATTAATTTAATAAATAATGCTATAGCTGTGTGGAGTCCCTTCATGTCTTCTTCAGGTAGAAGCCATTCATTGTGTATTTGTGAATGATGATTCATTGCAATTGAATGTGGGACCAGTAGAGTAAGGTAAAGGATGGATTTCTGCTTGGATGGGAATGAAGCCTGGATTAGCTTAGTGGACAGAGAATTAGCACGGAAAGCTAAAGGTTTGGGGTTCAATTCCCGGTTCAGGCAAAAAATTTTTCTTTTTACCATTGATTTACGAAATTGTTCAATATTTAAGTTTAAAAAAGTATTATTCTGATTTTGTTAATATAGTGCTATTCTAAATAATCACCAAACGTTAGGTTCAAAATCATCAACTTGTTTCGTCAGCTGAGCTGTCATTCTCAAGACTGAGTAATAATAAAATTAAAAAACATATTCTAACTAAAAGAAAACAGGTCATCCAAATCTTATGTTATGTCACGTCATGTGACTTGCATTACTGCTATTACTGCCACCACAACCATATTTTCCCTTAACCAAAGAAAAGTATTTGTCATTCATAATATATTCTGTCTTTATTTTAAATATTTCCACATTTTCTAGAACATTAAGGAATTTACAATTATTGACGATGTAGTTACCTTGAGATTACTTATGTAAATATTTAGTTACACTTATTTAAATATTTAGTTACTCTTATGTAAATATTTAGCTACACTTGTCATTTAGTAGTCTGGGGTCACCATTCCACCTCATGGTGACATCTAGGAAACAAAGGTATTACTAGAATGGGAACGTTTGGTAAATTTTTTACAGAGGCCTTTTTATTCAGTCTTATGGTTCTTTTACAAGCCTGAAAATCTTCAGACTTGGGAACCCGTGGCTTAAAGTCCATCCCAGATGACTTGTTCCTTGGATTTTTGCATCCTTAAAAATCCATCGACTACAGCCGGGTTTGAACCTGCAACCCTCGGGAGTAGAGGCAAGGAATATATCCACTAGACCACCATGGCCGACACAATAACATTATTAAGGTATAAAATTATGGAATATTTACCTAAAAGGTCCATCTCCTCAACTTTATTAGTTATTTAACTGTAGCACTTTCGGGACTAGTCCCATCATCAGCAGTTTTGAATCCTGCTGATGATGGGACTAGTCCCAAAAGCGCTACAGTTAAATAACTAATAAAGTTGAGGAGATGGACCTTTTAGGTAAATATTCCAAAATTTTATACTTTAATTTTGAATAATACCTGAATGGAACATATCATGAATCTTATAAAAGTTGACTAATAACATTATCATTGTATAAAAATATATTGGGAAAGATATATCAATGTGAAAATCATATCAATTTGTTATTTAAGATTTGTTATTTTGATATTGTCGAGAATTAGATTAGTTTTTTTGAGTTCTGTTGAATATAAAACGAGCCTAATGCTCTTTAAGTCTTTTGGAAATAGACCTTGTTATAAGATGTTAATTATATCATTTTTACCTGGTAAGTCAGTCATCCTCAACTAAATTATTAAACTTAAGGTTATTCTAATATGGAGGCCTTTCGAAAACAATGTTTCATCTTCTGCATTTTAACTGGAACTGATAATATGAATTTCAGAAGTGTAGACCTTGTTGTCATGTATATTTTTGATCACAATATTGAAAATTAATTTAATAAATTCCCAATTTTTCCATCAGTTTTACTTTATCTTTCGGATTGCTAAGAAAACTGTTTAAACTCAATTCCAAAGTGTAAACCACTCTAAGATCCAATCCTTCAATTATTTTACTCAAACCTCTCATCAGAGAGGGAGCATAAGGAATAGTAACAAAGTAAGTTTTATTAACTGCAGAATTGAAAGTCGTAGATTCATTAACTGCTTGTTTAAATTTAATCTTCTGACCTGATTTATTAACAGTACCTTCATCAAACCCATTACATTTGGGCACATCTTTTGATAATTTCTAGCTCTTTGCAGTACCAATCCTTAATGAATCAACGACTTTCCATTTGATAAGACTTTTTTGTCACTGTTCCTTATGCTCCCTCTTTGACGAGAGGTTAGAGTAAAAAATTTAAAAGTTTGGATCACTTTGGGATCAAGTTTGAACAGTCTTCTTGGCAATCTGAAAGATAAAGTAAGCTGATGGAAAAATCGGAATTAATGAAATTAGTTGTCAAAATTATGATAAATTTATTGGACAAACAAGAGAGTATGTTTCCATAAGATTTAACATGCATATGGCTCATTTTAGATTCAACAGAATAGATAAATCTTTCCCAACATATTTTTCACACTGACTATTTAATTCATGCCCCAAATGGGAGTCAATGACCAATCACACTTCAGTGAATTTTGATTTACAACCAATCACAGTCGTTTTTCACCTTGATTTTATCAATTTAATTCTATCACTTTAAAATTAAGCTCCTCCTTTTTAACATTCTGAATAGGTCAAAGCATTATTTTGCAGTGACTGATTCTCTAGGAAATACGTTGAATATAACAATTTATATAAGAGTTTTAGAATGCATGTGGCTACCAGATTGTATATATAGTGCACGAATGTAACCAGATAGTGCTTGCAGTATATAATATAAAAACATTTTTAGCAATTGATTATACCAAAAAAAAGTAACCACTGCTTGCACTTTCTTAAATGTATTATTTCCCAGGAATTTACATTCCAGAAAAATATAATTGACATATTTACATCATAGGACATCAGAAATTAATTAATAACCTATAATGATGTGTTTAATTTTTTCTCCACTAGGGTGCATTCTTACAATTACGATCCTTTGGTAATAACTAATATGATCTGGTTACAGTGATAAACAAGTGAAACATAATGTTTCTCATTTGTTTTCAAACAATACCGTTTACATTAAATATTTTAAAATAACTATATTTAAATAATGATTTGTGAGTAAACAGCTTAATTTTATTTGTTAAATAGTCCTAACAAATGCCACTCTTGATTTCCAAATTCTCCAGATAAATTGAAAATCACTCGTGGCATTACTTATGATAATGTTATTGACATAAGTAATCTCAAGCTATTATTTATTTACTAAATAAAACGATGAAAGTTTTATTTAATAAATAAAGAATATGGATTTTCATCAAGTAAACGGCAGATCAATTGATTACTCAAGCTATTAGATCGGTCAATTTTAAGATTAAATTAAAATGTTTCATACCTCGTCTCATATGCAGTCTTCTAACTATACTGGTTTCTAAGCCTGGGCAGCTTTATCTCAGACTTTGAAACCAGTCTAGTTAGAAGACTGGATATGAGGTGAGGCATAAAACATTTTAATTTAATCTTAAATTAAACCTCATAGTATTTTTTCCTATAAAAGTTCAATAGTTTTAAATTTCTTAATGTTCTAGGAAGTTTGGAATTATGTAAAAATAATGATAGAATTTTGTATAATGACTGCTAAGATTTATTCGCCTGTTTATCACGCTCTCTTTCTTCTCAACGAGTGGTCATCTGGTAACTGTTATTAAAGAATCAGAGGAAAGTTACCATTAAATGGTATAGAGAAGTCTCTCTATCAAAAGTCTTCTTAAAAATCCAAAAGCAGCTGCCAAGACTGGATTGTGGAAAATTCTGCTCCACCATATCAATGCCTATTCCGACGTAGCTAGTGCAACAGTTCAGTTTTTGGAAAAGATTTTTTTTTGTAAGCCTATATTTTTCCTTTACAGAGATTTAGGCGCTCTCCCCCTATAGGGAAGAATTTGAACCATACTAATTTAGTTACACTTGTTTTCGTATAGATGTCATTTTTGAGTGGTCCGTGGTCAGCGTTCCGCCTCATACTGACATCTAGGAAACCTAGGTAGTACTAGGACGGGAAAATTCGGTAAATTTTGTTTAGAGGCCTTTCCATTCAGGCTAAAGGATTTTTTACGAGCCTGAAAATCTTCAGACTCGGGACCCACAGCTTAAAGTCCCTCCCGGAGGACTTGCTCCTTGGATTTTTCAGTCCTAAAAAATCCATCAACCCCGGCCGGGTTTGAACCTGCGACCCTCGGGGCCAGAGACAAGGAGCATAACCGCTAGTCCACTGCGGCCAACTTTGGAAAAGATGCCAGTGAAATTAGAGACTCATCCCATGTACAGCCCTGACCTGCTCACATGTGTCGTTTTCCTGTTCTCTACTATGACATAAATGCATAGGTGGACACTGATTTCCTAACCCAGAAAATTCTATTGCAGTCTACTTGAGGAGCTGGGTATATTGTTTGAGAATGAGGGGTATAATGAACTTTTATAGGAAAAATAACTATGAGATTTAATTTAAAATTCTTTATATGTCACCTCATATACAGTCATCTAATTAAACCAGTTTCAAAACCTAGGTGGTTTCATCTTCAGTAATATCTTGACTGATGTTATGTCATTCAGGAGAACTGCTTCTGAACGCCATAGCATCGGTCGAGATATTACTGAAGATGAAACTACCTAGGTTTTGAAACCAGTTTAATTAGAAGACTGGACATGAGGTAACGTATGAAGAATTTTATTTTTAATCTTAAAATGAGTGGTATAATTGTTTCCATATATGGCTCCAGAGTATTCAACAGTGTAAATGTGCTGGAGAGTACTTTTAAAAGATGTAAACTCTATCATGGTTCATTATTGTTTGTCTCAAAATTCTAGTGACCCTAATAATGGTATAGTGACTTTCTGTCTCATGTAATGAATCGCTAACTCTGATCTATGGTTACAATAGTGCTATTTGATCTAACATGAGAATATATTTTGCAATTTTGAACGGTGTAATGGACAGCACACTAGTATATAGAACTAGAGGTCCAGGGTTCAAATACCGGTTCTAACATTAACTTTTCTTTCTTAAATTAGATTCTATCCAGGATTGGAAAATGTTAATTCAAATAAAAACATTGAAAATATGAAGTTTTACCACTAAAAGCAATGTATAAATTCTCAATAAAAATACTTCTGAACTGAAGTTGGCATGATGGTAGCGACAGCTATTAGCCTTCGGACAAATGAGAATTGTATAAATTGAAAGAAATATTAATGTTTGTATTGTCGTTTGAATGGTGTAATGGACAGCACACTTGTATGTAGAACTAGAGGTCCAGGGTTCAAATCCCGGTTCAAGCATTAATTTTTCTTTCTTAAATTAGATTCTATCCAGGATTGGAAAATGTTAATTCAAATAAAAACATTGAAAATATCTTGCAATTGATTTAGCGATGCCATTATTTCTATCTAGCATTACAGAAGTCCAATCACAAGCAAATTCTATGAATTTTGCTTAAGGTACTGGTCGGTTAATCCATGGAATTTCAAGTTTGACTATGTAGCCTCCTTGATTGAAATGCTTAATATCCTTTGGAGCTCAATAAGATTCCAAAAGAAAGCATCAACTGAAGAATGAATAGACAGGCAGGTAACCAACACTGATTTGTTACTGATGCTTGTTGATTCATCAACTAACACACTTAGTTTGATATTGTTTGTTAATCAATTATTAAAATATTCTTCCTCATTTTGTTACTAATGTAGTTCAGAATGTTTGTGCAACTTAGTTTTGAATGCAGCACCCTTCCCATCTCCACACCATTGATTGATGTTCAACAACTAAAAAGAAATCAGTAAAATGTTTGTTTATAAGAATTAAATAAATCGTGATTATTTCATACCTCATACTCCTATGTTCCTTTAAACACAGCACTGCAGTATCGGCGACTCCGTGTCACCGTCGTCAGCTGTTTTCACGACTGTCAATTTTTTTCTTTTGTTGATAATTATCCAAACTTACCATCCTGAAGTTCATAATAAGTTTCAAAAAATTTTCAGAAAATTTAATATAACATTGGCTCCAATTAACAAATTCAGCCTGGGTAATCTTCTGTTAACTAATAATAAATTTAACACCCCAGACATCAAAAAATCTGGAATTTATCAAATTGATTGCAAAGATTGCAACAGGATATATATAGGAAAAACAAAAAGGAATTTGGAAACTCGTAAAAAAAAGAACACTTCAGAAACATAAAGAATGGAGAAATTGAAAAATCAGCTATAGCAGCACATACCTTATTAGAGCATCATGGGATTGAAAAAGAAGCAAAACTTTTGAAACATCTATCTAAACCTTTAGATTTAACAGTTTGGGAAAAAATATATATTCAAAAAAACCATACTAGAACCATGAACTTCGAAATTCCAGACGAACCGAGCTTGATTACAAAGTTCTTCAAAAATACAACAGATGGCAGTTTAGAAAATGATTCATTATAAAGAACACCAGATGGCAGTTTAGAAAATAATTCCTTAAAAAGAACATCAGATGGCAGTTTGGATAATTATCAACAAAAGAAAAAAATGGACAGTCGTGAAAACAGCTGACGATGGTGACAAGGAGTGCTGTGTTTAAAGGAATATAGAAGTATGAGGTAAGAAATAATCACAATTTATTTAATTCTTATGAATTGAACCTCATAATGTTAAAAATGTCATATATAAATGTTTGTTTTCTTAACTACATTGCATTAAAAATTCTAATTGTAGCCTCATTAACCATTTTATCAATTATATCTTCCAAATTTTTGTGTTCAAAGATTTTTTTTTTGAGGCTCCTCCGCAAGGGATCCTTAGTGGTTCCATTTTACAATATCTGAAATCTTTAGGTTTAATCCCTGTTCCAGTTTCTGGTTCCATCCCTAATTTATCAACTTCAGAACTAAGAGCTTCACTTTTCACTATTAACTACTAGTTTTCCTTTATAAATTAACCTTACATGTGTGAAGACGAACATTTAGAACATGAGCAAGTTGATACAGACAGTAGATTTTCTTTATTATGAGCAGAGTTCTATGGAGATAGGATTGTTCTTTTCTATTGGCTAAGATTAGCAATATTTTTAGTTTATTACTTTAATTTTTCTTTAGCCACTTTAATAAATTGATTTAAACTTGTATATCACTATGTCCAGAAGGCTGTAACAAATTGAAATAGTTTTTTTAAACTATAAAACAAGTCACATGAAGCACATTAGCATAACTGTAAACTGAAAAATAAAGTTCAATAATCCCGGTACTTTTCTTTAGCTATGTAAACTTGTTTACATTATTTTTTTAAGACTATTCATGTATTACTGATTAACAAAATTTGAAACTAAATTAAATTCATAACTGAACTATAAAACATATCATTGGCCTAACTAGGTTAAGGTTAGGATGGCACTTAGCACTAAGAACACTTGGAACAAAGTAACATTTAGTATGAATAAATTCTTAAAATTTATGTAACTTACCAGGTCCAGATTCTTTGTTTTTTCAATCAATGTAACAAATTCACTTTTAAATTTAAATTTTAAAAACTTTATCACTGAATACAAGTAAAAATCTACACTTCACAACACATGGTTCACTAGACACTGCCACAGTAACTGGTCGCACAGCTAATAAAAAATGAGCAAGTCCCTTGGCACAGTGTTTGTTCGTAAACTCTGATGATTGCTATTGTCTAAAAGCCAGTTGCCTGCGGTGGTCAGAGCAATTATCCCAGCTGTATGAAAATATGATTTATAGTATATAAAAATTTACTGCCTTGCATTGTTCTGTTAGATCCGGTAAATCTGGATTGGCCTACCTTGTTGTACAAGGTCATTTTCCTCGTTAAAAGATCTGCATGAAAATTATCTAGTATGTAAATTATAGATTATACAGTCACTCACATTCATTTCTACTAAATTGAGAAATCACATTTATCAGTAACACTTCAAAACGTATTAATAACACATTTGAACAAACTCAGTGCCGATATTAAATTCAGCTGTTGCTTTCCACAAATGATGTATACATGTTCATAATAATTCAATTGTTGTTATTCAGATATATAATATAAATTGCAACGTATCATACTGCCAGAAGGAAGATATTAAATTAAATTAAATAGATTTCACAGAATGTGTGGCACTATAAGACGAACACTGAAAAATAAAACTTTGAGGAGCACACAACTAAAATTTTACAAAATTATGGCAGTGCCATATGCAAGTGAAAATTGGACTCTTAACCGTTCAGACAGAAGGAAAATAGAAACTGCAGAAATGAAGTTCCTACGTTCAGTAGCGGGTATGACAATTTTGGACAAGAAAAGAAGTGAGGATATTAGGAAGGACTTAAATATTTTCAATTAAACAAATAGAATTGACAACATGAGAAACAACTGGTATGAACATGTCAAGAGAATGCCTACAGATAGAATCCCTCTCAGCTGTTACTAAAGTACAAACCAATAGGACATAGAAATGCTGGATGCCCATTTACTAGATGGGAGGATTCATTAAATCCCACTTGATGTGAAAACAGGTCAAAAGGCCTAATTTCATGAAGCAGAAGAAGAAGAAGTTTCTTAAATTAACAGGTTGCTATAGCTGGCAAATGTACCGCATAATTTTATTTATTAATTTTTTTTATGTTTTGTAAAAATATAACTAACATAACTTAAATATTAGTAATTAAAAAAGTGTTATTTCTAAAAATTCTATTATTGATGAATTGGCACTTTCCAAATCAGCCAATAATGTTTCTTCGTCAAATTAATGTTTCATGAATTGATAAGTTGAAAGGTCATTTGACCTTGTGTATACTTATTCGAGTTGTGACATTTCTGGGTTCAGCTAGCAGGTGTTGAATAAAAAATCAATGGAATAAGATACAAGCTTTGTCTAGCGGATTATCGCTGGTCTAGTGTGGGTTATCGCTGGACTTAGCAGGCAGATTTATTTAGTGGGTTATCACTAATTCATCTGCAGCAAAATAAGTGGTGTTGGTGGGGATAACATAGAGGAAACACTCTGTGTGTTCCTCTATGGAGATAATGTGAATGCACAGAAGGCTCTGTCAAACTGATAGTCTGCTGGCACGGCGGTAAATTTTAATTTTTATGTTCTCTCATAATCGATTTGAATGAAATTTGGCAAATATATTATTTTATTTTAAACCAAAATTAGTAATATATTAATTACCCCAGCAGCACTGGGGTAGCTGGGATTTGAATGCATGCCACTGCTAAAAGCAAATTCTTTCAATTTCTGCATTGCTCCAACATTTTTTTATATAATTTGATATTCTTTGACGTCATTAGTCAATGACACTATCGATACAAAACCATTGAAGAACGTGCTTTAAAGATATGTTGAACATTATTTTTACTGGAACAGTGAAATCTAAAATTATTTTGTACTAAACGGTGTTCCCACCCAAATACAGAACTGCTTCTATGTGTGCTTTAATAGGGGGGGGGGGAATAATGGGGGGGGGGGGGAATAATAAAAATAAAACTCATGTACTGTTCTTCAAACTGAATTTAAATAACCTGCCTAATTTACATGCTGCACTGACCTTTACTAATTCAAAACATCTTTCTGCTCATCCTGGAGAAAGTTTAAAGTTATATTAACCTTTTTTTTTTCATGAATTAATTGTGGGAAATAACATTGAGGTTTTCAAGTTAATAACTAATAAATAGTAAATTATGAGGTGACATTTCATGACTCACTATTTATTAGGTTGGGATTTATGACCATATAGGGAAATAAAAGGTCCGGACTTCAATGCCAAATTCATGAGGACAGACCACACACTTATGTCCAATATTTCATAGGGATCGGATTGTCACTTGAGGACAATGTCTCGAATTAAGTGACTTGGCTAAAATTCTTTGAAATATAATATTTCTACAACTAGATGTCCTTGTGAAATTGGGTATAGAACATTCCATAACAGTTTACATTTTTGTAATTTAGTGAAAATTGTGTAATAAGTTATCTAAATTTAATAAAGTGATTAAATCAATTAACTATTATCTGCTTCCACGCAACTCTCCTCCGGATCCTGAATACATAAGAATCTTAGTCCTTCTTCCTAAAGGAACTGATTGGCTACCGCGCTAGGGCAGACCAAACTACTATTGAGAGAAATAGCGACCCTAAGTGACCATCTATGGGGTGAATCATAAATATGGTTATACGTTTGATTGCGTTGTATGATGAAAATATTACCATTACAGGAAATATGAAATTATCGTTGGAAAGGCAATTATTCAAATTACAACAATGGAATAAAACAAAACAGTGTAGAACTTACGTCATTAGTCAAAATGGCATTGAATATGCAACAGCAAATTACAATTGCTGCATGGGCAATAATGTATGCTAATGATCATGAGGCCGCAAGACGGGCAAGACGTGAGTTTAATGTAGCATTGCAGCCGTCGACTGTGGGGAAGTGGAGAAAACGACTGCTGGAAACGGGAAGGATGCAGAAAATCAAACCTCCTGGAAGGCCTTGCATTAGCACGGATGCAGAAACAATGAAGAGAACTGTGGAGGCATTCGACGCTAGCCCACAAAAATCAACCCGCCAAGCTGCACGTGAGCAGTGATTAGTTTTGTTTTGTTCTATTGTTGTAATTTGAAGGATTCCCTTTCCAATGATAACATCATATTTCCTTTAATAATAATATTTTCGTCACGAAATGCGATCAAACGTATAGCCATATTTCTGAATCACTCTGTACTGCCCCACATTAATACCCATGGCTCCTCTGCACCGATTTGTCTAATTTTGTCATGAATGTTATCCATAAGTTGTAATTAATATAACATATTCGATGGCCTAGAACCATATTGTTCTAAGTCCATCTTGTAAAATAATTATTCTTGTTATGAAATGGATAATTTATGTCCCATGCCTATGTGCATTGTGGGAATAAAACAGGAATACAATATTTTGTATAGCATTTTTAACCAAAATGTCGAATTCCTGTTCATTTTCACAGTGCACATGGACACGGGACATGAAATGTAAGAAACATAACAAGAATTCTACAAAATGGACTTAGAATAGTATGGTTCTGGACCATTGATAATAAATAATATATATTTAAAATAACTATAATAATTAATTATTAATGTAATAATTAGTATAAAATACAATATTATGTTTAGTAGATATGCATGTACATTTTAATTCAATGAAGCGCTGTGACTTGAAGTACTTGGTTGCCGGAGATCACTAACTTATATAACTGCTCAGGGGTCGACGAACAATTGTCAAAGTCACTTTGAAATTTTCTGTAGTTTATATTGTAGCATTTTAATCATAGTTGTATATATACTTAACTGTGCCAATTTTAGATACCTAACTAACTAACCAGCTAACTGGCACTATCAAGCCCATAGGTTCATGGCCGCGCGGACATAAGCTCTCCATATATCCCTATCCTGAGCCAATGTTTTCCAATCATCCCCTGTATAATCTACTTCCCTCAAATCATAGTTAATGTTATTCTCCCACCTCATTCTTGGTCTACCAACTGGGCGTTTTCCCTCTGGCTTTCCTATAAGAAGCTTCCATGCAAGTCTTTCATTCCCCATACGTGCAACATGTCCTGATCATCGCAGTCTACGAGACTGAACTGTTCTTATTATATCTAGCTTCCTATAAAGACCATGTAATTCACTGTTATGCAGTCTTCTCCATTCACCTATCTGTCCATCTCACTTTGGTCCAAAAATTTTCCTAAGAACTTTATTCTCAAATACTCATAATCTCCTTTCCTCCCTTAAAGTAAGAGTCCATGTTTCGCATCCATATAATATAACTGGTAGAATAAGAGTTTTATATATTTTCAGTTTAACGTTTTTTGAAAGGAGTTGTGAAGTCAACAGTCCCTGTAATGCATAATAGCACGCATTTCCAGAAATGAGCCTATGTTTAATTTCCTTGTGCATCTCATTCCTATTTGTGATTATTGTTCCTAGGTATCTGAATTCAGCCACTTCCTCAAAATTTCCCTCATTTGTCATTACCTGTCCCTTTTCCATTATATAATGTATTTTTATGTGACCATATATTTAGTTTTATTGATATTTACTTCCAGTCCCAATTTCTTAGTGTTACTTGGTAGTGTGTGCATGTTGGCCTTTAGTATCTCCTCGCTATCGGCCAATAGTACTACATCATCAGCATAAACCAACGCTTGATTTTAGATACCGGTACATTATTTTTATTTGTTATAATATGTAAGTTTCTCCATTAGTTATGCAATTTTTTATCATCATATAATGTCAGTTAATATCATAGCCAAGTTACATTTTTTTAACTTAATATGATATGATAATATTATCTATTCTTTTTTACTTAAGCATGTTATTTTACTTAAGGATGTTTATTATTAATATTTAATATTTTCAGTAGATTAAGTAAGGAAAGGCAATGTAGTTTGTGTTCACATTCAATTAATATTGATTATTAAATGGGAAGGCAGTTCCTGGTGCTCGTCTCTCACTGCTGAAGTCTTGAGATTGAGTCTTGTTCACTCCATGTGGGTTTTGTGGTGAACAAAACAGAGCTTGGGTAGGTTTTCTTGGGTTTCTTCTGTTTTCCCCTACTACAATTTTCACCATATCTTTATACTCATCCATTTCGTTCATCTGCCACTGTGACAGTGTGTTAGGCATTGTCAGCCAGCACCCTTGTCGTTCACAGACCTCTAAAAATGTAGGAATTTGTGTCATCCCTCAACTCGAGCCTCAATTGGACACGAGTTCAGGATATTATATATTTACATTTATCGAATTAGAAAGAACAATTAACAACAAATGAGGGAAATTTTGAAGAAGTGATGGAATTCAAATATCTAGGAATGATAATAACAACAACAAACAGATGCAGAAACAAATAGACATCCTCTGGAAACAAATGCTATTGTCAATACTGATAAAATTCATACTAAATTTCCATTGAGGTAAATAGTCACAAAGTAAAATTTTAAAATATGTACCTGGCATGTGCCGTCATCCTTAACTAGATTAAAAACTTTTTTTAAATTTTTAAAACTGAAGGCCTTTTAGAAACTGACTTCTATCATCAGCAGAATATGTGCTAGTAACTGTTATTTTTATTGTTTTGCAACACTTTTGACATGAGTGACCTCCCAGCATCTTTGTTAGCTACTGACTGGTCAGTACTAATAAAATTCATTGTTAAAACCGTTGAGGTGGAGAGTCATAAAATAAAATAAGTTAAAATACCTTCTTAGGTAAAATCCGTCGTCCTCAACTTTTAAGATACATAATCTTTATGCCTGTAGGTCTTTCAGGACATCCGTCCCATCTTCAGCAGTTCATTCTTCGCTACAGCATGCAGTGTGATGTTTGATGCTGCTGGTCCTAATGTGGCTTTGTCGTGACAAACATCACACTGCATGCTGTAGCGAAGAATGAACTGCTGAAGATGGGACGGATGTCCTGAAAGGCCTACAGGCATAAAGATTATGTATTTTAAAATTTGAGGACAACGGATTTTACCTAAGAAGGTATTTTAACTTATCTTATTCTATTTACTACTGACTGGTATTTTGTGATTTCATATACAGAGTTCTATGAATTGAGTATGTTCTCATTTAAAATTGAATTGTTGTTTACTTCCTTTAAAATTTCAAGTTCTTCTAATATTTTTATTTTTGCTGGATTTCTTTCTTTATGAACTATCGTAAGAGTGTTTTCTATTGTATCCATGTGGTGCCTGGCTTTGAAGATGCGTTTAGCATAGCTAGATTTTCCTACTGCATACATAAAATCTTTAAAGTGTTCTTTGTATCTTATGTTGAAACTTCGCTGGTTCTGCCTATGTAGAATTTATTGCAATCTTTACATGTTAATTTGTAAATGTATTACTTATTTTAGGAATTCACACTATGAGGTTATTCATTTAGGTAGAATTTTTTATCATTCACCTCATATTATTATTTAACTATAAACTAGTTTCAGAACATAGTTTCTGTTCCATCCTCAGTATCGTCACGACCATTGTTCTGTCGTCTTGAAGAGCCGTCTTTCTCTCCTTCCATTGGCAGACTGAAAAACCTCGAAACCAGGTCATTCTCCCTGGGAATTTCAAAGTTCATCAATTTCTTCTTTTCGCTCTTTTGAATGTAGATCTTTTCCCAAACATTCAAAAGAGTGAAAAGAAGAAATTGATGAACTTTGAAATTCTCAGGGAGAATGACCTGGTTTCGAGGTTTTTCAGTCTGCCAATGGAAGGAGCGAAGGACGGCTCTTCAAGATGACAGAACAATGGTCGTGACGATACTGAGGATGGACAGAAACTATGTTCTGAAACTAGTTTATAGTTAAATAAGAAGAATAATATGAGGTGAATGATAAAAATTCTATCTAAATTGTAAATTTATTGTTTTCTTCTGTGCCGTTGCTTATTATGTTATTTAATTTATTTTCAGTCTTGTATGCTATGTTTGTTTTTGTCTACTTTTTGAGAGTTCTAGCTAATTTAATTGTTTCATTTCCTGTGTATGTTAGCATTATAAAGGTATTTTTACTGTTGGATTCTTTTTCGAGTTTATTTATGTTAGATGCTGTTGTGTTTTACATTGACTCTTTGTCAACCCAAACTCTCAAAAAAATGTAAAATAAAAATATATAAAAGGTTATCCTTCTAGTTATATGGATGTGAAACATAATGTTTTTCTTTGAGAGAATAAAATATTATGAGTGAAAGCTCTAAGCAATTGTCATGCATTGCAAGAACCTAAGAAAGTAATAATTTTTTGTGTGTTGTGATTAAGAAGAAATTATTTTGGTGCATACTGTATCTCTTCATGCAAAAATTACTAAGTTTACTACTCTTGCTGCTTGGAACATCATTTGCACACAGTAGTTTGTTGTAAATAACCTCAGCCCTTGAACAGAAGCCTGTTGTGTTACATGGTAATGCTTGCTCTCATTTAATGAACAATATTATAAGATGATTGAATTGAAAGCACTCCAATACCTACCAAATTCACCAGACATGACACCAATTTTTCTAATACAAATATGTTGTCATTACTTATTGAATGTCCTAGTTACTAGTATAATTAATAATTACGATAGGAAGTAACATTATGTTGCTCTTCTTAATAAATAATGTGAATCTGGAGCATCTTATCTCATAAATATTTATGTATCATTTGACATGTTTCGATATGCTGTCCATACCATCATCAGGTTTTCCATTTATGTTGTCGGCCCACACCATCTAGGATTATGAATTTTTAAATTCCCGGGGAAAAATATTTGGGCTATTCTTTACAACCTGTGATGTGACATTTTTAATTCCTTCATAAACTCCTGTCAAATTTTATTCTTAGGATTTCATTTTTCAAATTATTTCCCTACCATTTACAATGATTTTTTTTCATTTTTAGAAGATTATTTCAGTACATTTTTCTATGATATTTAACTACATGAAGACATGGCAGCCATATTGATTTTAATGAATATTCTATACAAACACTGTTCCAGTGCAGCCAACATAGAGTATCTACTAATTAAATGTACACATATACCTCAGAATTTCAGAACTTACTATTTATTTTTGGGTGTTGCATTCTTTCACAAGTTAGAGTGCTTAAATTGTGTTAGGTTAGCTTTTAGGTTTGTTAAATATCGTGTATATGTTGGCTGTATGATTCCATAGTGTAAACTGCTTTGCGTTTGTTGGCGCGTGTGCATGGGGTATGATTGGAAAAATGTTTCATGTCACATGTTGTAAAGAATCCCCAATGATTTGATTTACAAGTTCTTCGGTTAACCAAATGATGGTGTGGGAATCAACGACCAGGACCATCAACATAAAATTCAACAGTCTGGTAAAGCTGACAATGATATGAACAACATATCGAAACATGTCAAACAATATACAAATATTTATGAGGTAATATGCTGCAAATTCACATTATTTATTACCGATACTAGAATAATGCTTGTATTGTAGGTGAATCTAGCATTTATTGCTCAGATTTTACACCTCTCCTCATTTTATAGTATTACTTCCCAAAAATATAAAATAAATCTAACTATAACATTCAGGTAATAAAAAGTGTTTCCTGAATTATTCTTACCTCATAATGTTGTTTCTTTTTAACAGAAACAACAATATGAGGTAAGAATAATAGACTTTTTTATAAAGTAAAACCTCATAATGTTACTTCCTATTGTATTTTCAAATAACTTTTCAGATTTTTTTAAATGTATAATTTTGTAGTTATGATTTTATCTCTCACTTCATAAAGATTTCATGGCATGCCCAACCTCTTGAGTTCTGGGAATTTTTATGAATTCCTTAATGCTAGTCATCTTACCTTATTCACAAATGCAAATAATATTGACCCTTGCATTCACAACCTTGAAGAGCCTACATGACTTATACCAAGAAGCTTATATTTTTATCTCCTACACTCAGATTTGTTAAAGTAATGACATGGTAGAAAATTAGTAGAATACGTGATATGTGACATGATAGACATCATTTTAATTAAACATTAGATAAGATTAAAAACTTAAACAAATGACCTCATTGATATATTTCCTAAAAGTGTTTTATTTCTGGAAACATTCTTATTTCATATAAAATTGGATACTGTAGCCTATATGTAAAATCCATAATATTGTTATCTTATTTAAGTCTTAATATATTGTTTACACTTATTGCAATTCAATCATGAAGAACTGATATGTTACGTAATATTGTATAATATAATTTCTGATGATTGCTTTAAGTTGACGTACAGATACTTCATATTATCAGACATTAACATTTAATTGCTCAGATTTATAGATAATTGAAAAAATCCTTGGAAATTTTTCTTTGCATTTCAATATATTATAGATACTTTAACATATTTGGTTATTTAAAGTTAAAAAATTTTGGATGTGTGTTAGTAGATTGTGATTGTCTACTGTTACTGCAATCACGTGTTTTGTAAATGTTAACTGATTTGAATTTTTAAATTTCTTTTTGCATTGATGATTAATATTGTAGTTGATCATGTTAATGAAAATCCAACCCAGCATTTGCTTTGACAATATTGAGGAAAGCTGCAACATTTTAGTTATGCTTGATGTTCTCAGGATTTAAACTCTGAAACTTTTGGTTTGAATCTCAAATAGAACATCTGTACAACCCTGCTTGAATCTTATTTTCATTCTTCTTAATTGTATTTGTAGAAAAAGAAGACAAAGGATATTGTGTATTAATGTTTAAATGGGAATGGAAGTGACATGAAATATAATTAACTATTTAACTCATGCCCCAAATGCGAGTCAATGACCAATCACGTTACAATGATTTTTGATTTATAACCAATCACAGTCGTGTTTCGCCTAGAATTTACCCACTAAAGTTTATCATAATAAAGAAAGCACCTCCTTTTTAACATTCTGAATAGGTCATAGCATTATTTTGCAGTGACTGACTCTCTAAGAAATACAGCTACCAGATTGTATATATAGTGCATGAATGTCAGCAGAAAGCGCATGCGATAGATAATATAAAAACATTTGTAACAATTGATTATACCACAAAAAAAAAAAAGAAAACACTGTTTGCACTTTCTTAAACAAATTATTTTCCAGGAAATGACGTTGCAGAAAAATATAATTGACATATTTACATCATAGGACATCAGAAATTAATTAATATACAGTTTGATGTGTATCAAATTTCCTCCACTAGGGTGCATTCTTACAATATTGCAATCCTTTGGCAATAAATAATATGATCTGGTTGCAGTGATGAACAAAAGAAGCAAATGAAGCATACCAATCGTTTCTCATTTGTTTTCAAACATCGCCGTTTACATTAAATATATAAATATTTTAAAATAACTATATTTAAATAATGATTTGTGAGTAAACAGCTTAATTTTATTTGTTAAATAGTCCTAACAAATGCCACTCTTGATTTCCAAATTCTCTAGATAAATTGGAAATCACTTGTGGCATTACTTATGATAAACAGATTATGTGAAAAGTCCCGCGCCATAGCCAAGTAATTAAGACCAGATGCCTTGACGCAGAGTTATGAGACTTGTGCTGATTTGAGTCTCCAAGGGGAAAGAAATATTCTCAAGGAATTTTCTGCCAGTATTGGACCAGTGCACACCCATTATAATGAGGAATTTGGGTAGCTAATGCCGTAGCGTAGTGGTTAAGGCACTGAGCTACAAGCCGGAGGGTCGAGGGTTCAAGTCCCGTTGGGGTCAGGATTTTTAAACTGGCCCAAACTCTCTGGCGGCACTATGGCCCTGGGGTCGACTCAGCCTCTAATGGAAATGAGTACCAGACTCTTGTTCTGGGGTAAAGGCGACCATCATGCAGGGCTGACAACCCGGCTGAAATAAAGTGCCGATTGTCTAGAAAAAGTGGAAGCCTTAACCTCCTACTACCCCAAGGGCCTCCGGGTCTGTTGTGGGATCACTTTACTTTTACAATAAGTAGCGGCTTCATGTTGAGAAAACCAGCAATAACGGCTGAGGGACCTGACATGCTGACCACATGTCACCCTGATACTGGCTGGATGATGTCTACCTCTGTGATTAGCACATATGGATGTCAGGCCAGCAGCTGGCAGGTTGGCCAAAGGCCTTCTAGGCCTGTTGTGCCATGGAGTTTTTTTTTTTTAGGTAATGTGATAACCTGACAAGGGTTTCTGTCAAATAAATTGCTTAAAAAAATTAAATTAAATTGCATCATACTACAGACATAGAAGGCTTTGGCCTACCAGCTGGATACAGGTCCTACATTCATATGTCAATCACAGATCCAGCCAGTGTAGATCAGCACATTGGGTCTCCCATCCATTATAGCTGCTTTTCTAACCTGAACCCACTTCTTTTAGCTACGTAAATTTCCCCAGAATGTTGGGTGCACATTAGGGTGGGCCGAAAAAACTCATTTTTTTATTTCGAAGTTGTAATAGTGCAGAAAAGTTGTGAATTATGTAGACAAAAGAGAAGAAATATGTCAAAATTGGTTGACATCTTCCAGTCGCGCAGAGGTTCTAAAGTTTGACAAAATATGAAAAAAACTCAATTTCATAATGAAATAGTTTGTAATGTCTTCAAATAGAGCCTAAAAACATTGTGATTTAATTTGGTTTAGATCAGTTGATATCTTCCGGTCGCGCATAAGCTCCAAAATTTGCCAGAATAATAAACAGTTATATTTTTATTCATTTTTGGTATTTGATAAATAACTACCAGAGTATTGATTGTAAGATCCCACAGATAGACATAAACATGCTTAGCAAAGATCAGCAATACCTATCTTGATATTTTTATAAAAAGTTGCAAAAATTAAGTTTTTTTCATATTTTGTCAAACTTCAGAACCTTTGCGCGACCGGAAGATGTCAACCGATTTTGATAATTAAAAAAAAAATTAGCTATATAATTTGCAACTTTTCCATGCTATCACAACTTCGAAATAAAAAAAAAGTTTTTTTTTTCGGCCCACCCTAGTGCACATATACTGGCAGAAAATCCGTGACAAAATTTCTTTCCCCATGGAGATTCAAGCTCAGAGCTTCTTATTTCAGCCTTGAGGCTCTATTATAAATTTGTGACTAGGGACTCACAGAATTACTTCCCTTGTGAAGGAAGCCATACTCAGGATTTTATGCCTTTAAAAAAGCCATTGACCCAACAGGTTTTGAACTTACAAGTCTGACAAGGGAACTAGCAACCATTGCATGCCAATACCTATCTTGAAACTTCTTCCAGAGAAGCATTGTGATATACCAAGGCTGTGTCCAAGAAATTTAGTGCAAGGCACTAAAATCCAGTCCCAAATAATCTCTCATTTAAACTATGGGAAAGTAATACAACTCCTGTATTGCAGACTAGATAACCCTCACTACCCGCCATGTGTGCCGCATCCTGCCTCATTTCACTCCTAACTCATTACATCTGCTCCATACAGTGGGTTACCATTGCTGGATTCTTCCTTTGATTTCTGTGCCTTGTAGTTAAAAATCAACAACCAGTACAATCACGGATTAAGGCCATGTGGCTTGTTCCAGTCTCATAGATTCTCATTCAAAAAGTTGAATCCAACTCTTTTTCGGTCTACCAACATTCCTGTCTCCTTTTGGTTTGTAATTAAGTATAATCTTTGGTATGCATTCATCTTTCATTCTTTGAACTTGTTCTTTCCAGTTTTTTATAGATTCTTTTAATTTATCTAAAAGTTTAAAAATATTTAGCTCATTTCTAATATCTTCACTTCTTTTATCTAGAAGTTTGCAGCCATCAATGGCAACTTCTTAGAAATCTCATTTCAGCTGCTTCTATGATCTTCTCTTCTCTTTTAGTTAAAATCCAAAATTCACTACCATACAACAATAAGGGGACCCCATTGCTTTATAAAATTTTAGTTTTGTTTTCTTTCTTGTATTTTTAAATATTCTCTTCATTGTGCTACATATATAATTAAATTTATTAAGATTGTTAAAAAGCTCTTCATTTTTAAAATAGGAGATTTCATAACCCACATATTTAAAATGGTTCACTTGTTCAACGGGTTTCCCCTCCAGAATTATTTTAGCTCTTATGGTATCTGATCCTTTAAAAGCTAAGATTTTCGTTTTACTTATTGATATTTTGAAATTATAATTCTGTATTCTTGAAAGAGTGATTTCTGTAGACCATCTGAGCTAGATATTTGAACTGATCATCTGCAAAAAGTGAGGTTGTCTAAGATCTTATATCTTATTTTGAAATGTGAATCCAAATTGATCTGCCAATTATATATGATATTGTCAATATAAATATTAAAAAGGAAGGATGAAAGCGGACATCCCTGTCTTACACATCTATTTATTTCTGCTGTTACATTCTTTTTTTTTTTACTCCAGTTTCTATTGTTATTTTATTTTCTACATATAGACACTTCTTATTGCAGTTATTAAGTGCTGAGGCACACCTTTCTGTTTCATTATATTCCACAATTTATTTCTGTTAACTTTATAAAATGCCTTTTACTCGTAAAGATCTATAAATGCCATAGAAGTTGGTAATTATATTCTCTATGTTTCTCGATTATTTGATTAATAGTGAAAATGCAATCTGAACAGTATTGCCTTTTCTGAATCCATTTTGGGCTTCTAGAATAAAACTTTCCATAATTGCATTTAAACAGTTTTACATTTATGCCTCTATAATTTTCACAGCTATGACAATCTCCTTTTTATAAATAGGATATATTTTGGCCATCTTTCATTCTTCTGGGATATGACCAATCTTCCAGCATATATTCAACAAATCTAGGAGACGTTTTAGTTGAATAGAGCCATATTTTATTAGTTCATTATTATTATTATTATTATTATTATTATTATTATCAAGGTTTTTTTGTTTTGTTTTTTCAATGATTGATAACAGTTATTAGTTCTTTGAAAGAAATTATATCTATATTTTCATCAATTAATGATACATTTATTTTCTCATCATCTGATTGTTCTGTCCAAAGATATTTAAAATAAGATATCCATTTATCCATAAGAAATTATGTTCAATTTGAGTTTATCTTTTTCCTGATTATGAAGGTGTTTTAAAATCTTGTAGGCTTTATTTTGTCATCCATGTAAATCATGTCCCAGGTCACTAATATAATTTTCCCACAAACTCCTTTTAATTTTTCTAATTTCTCTGCGAGCAAGGGCATTTCTTTTTTTGTATTCAATTAGGTTTTCATCTGTTCTCATATTCATGTATCTCAAGTATGCATCTTTTTTTTTCTTTAACCAGTTTTGTTATTTCATCATTCCATATTTTTAATCTTTTATTATTATATTTTTTATTTCTATTTCCAAGTGATTCAGAAGCAGCATGTATTATATTATATTTTAATTCTTCCCATTCTGTATTAATATTTCTACTTATAGCTTTTTGTTTTATATATATATATATATATATATATATATATAGAGAGAGAGAGAGAGAGAGAGAGAGAGAGAGATATCTAATCGTTGCTGGTATAAATTTTTAATTCATTCATCTTGAAGTAGGTGTACTTTAAAAGTTTCTGCATTTGTTTTATTTGCCGTATTAATTTTACTTCTTTTCCACTTTGCTGGTATTGCTAATTTAGTAATTAGAAGGTAATGGTCAGAACCAATATCACATCCTCTAAATACTCTTGTATCAAGCACTGAGTTAAAACATTTTTCATTAACTATAGTGTAGTCTATTTTGCTTCTTTTGTCCTCTTGCAGACCTAGTGTATTTATGTATATCTCGATGTGTTCGTTATTCTTAAATTATTATAATTTGTGAAATCAATTAGAAGACTTCCATTTTTGTTTTGAGTTGTTTCTCCATGTTTTCCTATTATATTTTAATAGGTTTATTGCCTGCTCTAGCATTATAATCTCCAGCTATTATTAAATAGTCATTTGGATTAACTTTATTAATTTGTTTCTGGAGGTTTTTCATAAAATTCTGTACATTCTTTTAATTTACCTTCACCTGGATTATCCATCCATAGTAATTCTGCCTGAGGGCAGGTCTGTCGTTGCAATCATAGCATTTTCATACTATGCTTTGCAGCTTTACTAAGGAATTATAGGTGTGGTAGCTTCCCGTTGCTTTCCACACCAATGAAGGGTGGATGATGATAATGATAAGGAGGACCATGATGCCCGGATGATTTTCAGGGACTGTTGGGCCCTAAACTTCCTGACATTTGTTTTACAGGTGAGGAAAAACGCCAAAAAAACCTCACCCAGGAGCCTGTCCCGACCGGGGATCAAACCCCGGCCCACGGTGTGACAAGGCAGCACACTACCTCGAGACCACAGTGGTGGACACCTGGATTATAAACACTTATTATTGTTACATAATTCCTCACAGTTTTTAATCTTATTTTTATTATTCTTTCATTGAAATACTCATAATTGTGAATTCTGTACTTCCATTTTCTTCTTATCAATATTGCAATTCCAATTGCTGCTCTTTTCTCTTGTGATACCCCATCATAAATCATTATATATTTATCTAATTTGATTGATCCTTTTAATTTCTTTTTAGTTTCTGGAATTACAGCAACATCTATATTCATTTTCTAGCTCAGTTTCTTTATTTGTGATACTTCTGGGATTCCAAACTCTTATTTTCATTATTCCATTTCTGTCTAAATCTTTGTTCCTGTTTTAGCCAAGGTTGTCAATGTTTGGGACAGTCCTGTTTCCATTATCTATGTGCCTTTTAGTAATAATAATATTTCCTATGGGTACATTACTGGCGTTCTGCAGAGTGAGATGTACGATGGGATTACCATCTTAAGGCTGGACATCATAGCCCCCAGTTGTATGAAACCCAAATAGAGGCCTGCCTCTTCCGCTCCTATGGACTATTGAGGACTTCTCTCTTGTTACCCCAGAAATGGGTCTCCAAATTTTTCTCCTGGAGAAAGGGTGCCTCCTCTGCACATTTATTTCTGTCCTTTGAGGTCGTCACATGTTACCCTGTGCAGGGGACTCTTCGATCAGGTACTGGGCCAGTGTGACCTGAAGCTCGCGAGGGAAGGGATACTAGACTCTTTGATGAGACTGCCTCATAAAGGGTTCTCATCCATTGCCTATTAGTTAAAAATGGCAGACAGTTTTTTGGACATGGCCTTGGTACAGCACAATGCTTCTCTGGAAGAAATTTCAAGATAGATTTCGGCATGCAACGGTTGACAGTTTCCTTGTTAGAACCATGGTAAACATTAGTTCATCAGGACCAATATATCATACTGTTGATAGTATTCATCCATCAAATGGAAATTTAAGCCTCTTGGCCACCTTTATGCGTATCTACAAGAATAAAATAGGTACCATTTGAGTTTCATGTTCTGCCTTCTATTCTTCATATATACACACTATACTAACACTCATACACTTAACTAACTCTGAACTCTTTTTCACATATAATGCGGTTACTTATTATCATAAGTAATGCCACGAGTGATTTCCAATTTATCTAGATAATTTGGAAATCAAGAGTGGCATTTGTTAGGACTATTTAACGAATAAAATTAAGCTGTTTACTCACAAATCATTATTTAACTATAGTTATTTTAAAATATTTATGTATTTAATGTAAACGGCAATGTTTGAAAACAAATGAGAAACGATTGGTACGGTTCATTTCCTTCCTTTGTTCATCACTGCAACCAGATCATAATATTATTTGTTGCCAAAGGATCGCAATATTGTAAGAATTCACCCTAGTGGAGAAATTTATAACCGATATTATAGATATTAATTAATTTGATGTCCTATGATGTAAATATGTGAATTATATTTTTCTGCAACGTCATTCCCTGGAAAATAATTCATTTAAGAAAGTGCAAACAGTGTTTTTTTTTTTTTGTGGTATACTCAATTGTTACAAATATTTTTATATTATCTATCACATGTGCCTTCTGCTGACATTCATGCACTATATATACAATCTGGTAGCCGTATTTCTTAGAGGGTCAGTCACTGCAAAATAATGCTATGACCTATTCAGAATGTTAAAAAGGAGGTGTTTTCATTATTATGATAAACTTCAGTTGGTAAATTTTAGGCAAAACACGACTGTGATTGGTTGTAAATAAAAAATCATTGAAATGTGATTGGTCATTGACTCCGATTTAAGACATTAGTTAAATAGTCCTATGTAAATTGGTCTGTTGAAGTAATGAAAACTAATAGTATCTATTCACAATGTGTAGAACTTAAAGGGTGAAAAGTGGAGCGGGTTAGTATTAAACACTTATACACATTAATATCATTGACTATATAGACCGTAACAGGCCAAATGGCCTTACGCTTGTGTATCAGAAGATGATGACCATTGACTATATTTGTTTTGCAGAGGACAGCCCTAGTAAAGATGAATATGTGGAAGGAGTTGTATGTAATGAATCAGATATCAAAGAAAATGAGTAAGTTATTATTTTTTTATAAAGTTTAAAGTTAATAGAATATCATGTTTTAACATACCAGAGAATTTGATATAAAATTGTTCAAAATGTAAGTTTTTAGTTGATCACATTTTGTTTTCAAGTGGGTATATTTGTCTGAACTAAACTGTTGTCGATAGTATTAATGTGAACATGAAGAGCTGCATTTTTTTGCTTGGATAATATAATACTAAAGCAGTTTTGTGTTCCTCATATTTATGTTTTTGTTTTTAAGAGGAAAAAGCATGATCAGAAATTGTAAATTCATCTTATATAAGTTATTACTTAAAAATCATAAGCATAATAAAAATCTTCATCATCATCATCATAGCAACTCCGGCCATGAAAGTCTACATGAATACATAATAAAAATAATTAAATATATGTAGAAAATAACATGAAGTTTCTTTTAATTAATAGTGGGTTGGTTATTTTGACTCGCCTCATATTTCTTGCCCACCACTGTGGTCTCGAGGTAGCGTGTTGCCTTGTCACGCAACAGGCCCAGGTTCTTTTCCTGGTCAGGACAGGCTCCTGGGTGAGGTTTCTTCGGGATTTTCCTCACCTGTAAGACAAATGTCAGGAAGCTTAGGGCCCAACGGTCCCCGAAAATCATTCGGCCATCATCATTATTATCGTTCACCAGTGTGGAAAGCAACGGGAAGCTACCACAACTGTAATTCCCTAGTAAACTGCAAAGCATAGCATGAAAATGCTATGATTGCAGTGATAGACCTGCCCTCGGGCAGAATTACTATGAATGGATCATTTCTTGTTTTTTATGCAGACCTGATTTCATTGCTTTTGCGCGACATTGTCATTGAAAGCATTGACAATGTCGTGCAAAAGCAACAAAACCAGGTCTGCATAAAAATCAAGAAATGTGAGGTGATTCAAAATAACTAACTCATTATTAAATAATAAAAAATCAATTGAATTGTGAATTCTTCTTACCTCATATATATGTTATTTAACACAGAACCACGGTATCAAGAGCAATCGCTCCCATTTTCAGCTGCTATCACAACTGTCGATTCTTCATCATGCTGGTCATCTTCTAAATTGCCATCTAGTGTCAATTTGAAGAATTTTCTAATCAAATTTTGTTCATTCAGAAACTCAAAATTCATGGATCTATAGTGATGCCGCATTTTGACTATTGTTACGTTCTACTAATTGACATAAGTGACGGATTGTCGGACAAACTGCAGTGTATCCATAATATGTGTATCAGATTCATATATAATGTCCGAAAATACGATCACATTTCTGCATTTTTCAACGAAATTGTCATGGCTACATCGAAAAGAGAGAAGAAAATTACACTGTCTAATTCTCTTATTCAAGATCCTACATACCTTGACTGCCAATTATTTATCATCTCGTTTCCAGTATCTATCCTACAACCATAACTTAAACACAAGATCACAACATAGTCTCCTGCTTAATATACCGCAACATAGGACATCACATCATTCCATGTCATATACTATTTTCACTTCTCACAACTGGAATTCCCTACCACAAGAAATAAGGGGCTGCTGGACATTGGCTTCTTTTAAAAGAAATCCAATTTTTATTCACTCTAACCTCGACTTCATCATTACCCAGTGAAGGTACATATGTTAATTTGTGTTTCTCATATAATTTATCATATTTATATTATCATTATTATTTGCATTATTAGTCCCGTTGGGGTCAGGATTTTTAAACTGACCCAAACCCTCTGGCGGCACTATGGCCCTGGGGTCGACTCAGCCTCTAACGGAAATGAGTACCAGACGCTTGTTCTGGGGTAAAGGCGGCCGTCACGCAGGACTGACAACCCGGCTGACATAAAAGTGCCGATTGTCTAGAAAAAAGTGGGAGCCTTAACCTCCTACTACCCCAAGGGCCTCCGGGTCTGTTGTGGGATCACTTTACTTTACTTATTATTATTATTATTATTATTATTATTATTATTATCATAAGTATTGTTATTGTTATTATTGTATAAAAAGTTGTTTGTGCAAGAAATTTACATTGCAACATTTAATATATTTTTAACTCTTTATAATTAGTATAATGTTATCTATATTTGTCAATATTTATTTGTATTTGTGCTGGTTGAATGGAATGACCTTAACTCTGCCAGAATAAATAAAACATTATTATTATTATTATTATTATTAACATTATTACTATTACTATTATCACCATTATCAACATCACCATAATCACTATAATAATAACCATAATCACCATAATCATCATTATCATAATCACCATAATAATAATACTAATCATAATGCTCACCATAATCATAATATGTATCACCATAATCATAATCATCACCATAATCATAATATTTTATCACCATAATCATAATCATCATTGTCATAATCATCATATCACCATCACCATAATCATATCACCATCATGACCATAATCATCACCATTCTCATCATCATCATAATCATCACCATAATCACTGTCATTACCATAATCAACATCATCACCATAATCATCACATCAACATAATCATCGCCATAATCATCATTACTATCACCATCAGCATAATCAGCATCACCATAATCACCACCACCAGCACCACCACCACACCATCACCATCACCACTACCACCAGTATCATCACCACCATACTGTCACCATCACCACACTATCCCCACCACCACCAGCATCACCACCACCGCCAGCATCACCACCACCACCAGCATCACCACCACCACCAGCATCACCACCACCAGACTACCAGCACCACCACTACCATCACCACCACCAGCATCATCACCATCACCAGCATTGTCACAAGCATCACCACCACCTCCATCACCATCACCACCACCTCCATCACCATCCACCACCACCACCATCACCAACACCACCACCACACTATCAGCACCACTACCATCACCACCAGCATCACAACCACCCATCACCACCACCACCAGCATCATCACCACACCACACTATCACCACCACCAGCATCATCACCACACCACACTATCAGCACCACCACCATCACCACCACCACCACACTATCACTACCACCGCCACCACCACACTTTCAGCACCACACTATCACCACCATCACCACCACACTATCAGCATCACCACCACCACACTATCACTACCACTGCCACCACCATCACCACCACCACACTTTCAGGACCACTGCCACCACCATCACCACACTATCACCACCACCACCACTGCCACCATCAGACCCATCACCACCACTATCACCATCAGCACAATCACCACCACCACAACCATCACCACCACCATCACCAGCAGCAGCATCACCACCACCACACTGTCACCACCACCAGCATCACCACCACCTCCATCACCACCACCACCACTATCACCAACACCACCACCACCACCACACTATCAGCACCACTACCATCACCACCAGCAGAATCATCACACCACACTATCAGCACCATCACCACCACCACACTATCACCACCATGACCACCACACTATCAGCATCACACACCACACTATCAGCACCACCACCACCCCACTATCACCACCACCACCACACTTTCAGGACCATCACCACCACCACACTATCACCGCCACCACCACCACACTATCACCACCACCGCCACCATTAGCCCCATCACCACCTCCACTATCACCATCACCACCACACTGCCACCACCACTATCATCACGAGCAACATCACCACCACACTATCACTACCACCTCCTCCCTCACCACCACCATCGCCACCACCACATTCGAGACCACCATCATCACCACCACCACACTATCACCACCACCACATTATCACCACCACACTATCACCACCACCACACTATCACCACTACCACCATACCATCACCACCACCACCATCATCACCACCATCATCATCATCACCACCACCAGCACCATCATCACCACCATCACCACCACTGTCATCACCATTACCATCACCACCACCATCATCACCACCACCATCACCACCAGCATCATCACCATCACCACTGTCATCACCATCACCACGACCATCACCATTACCATCACCACCATTACCACCACCATCATCACCACCACCATCATCATCATCATCACCACTGCCACCACACTATCACCAGCACCACCACCACCAACACCACCATACTATCACCAGCACCATCACCACCACCACACTATTACCAGCACCACCACACTATCACCAGCATCACCATCACCACCACACTATCATCACCATCACCACCACCCCACTATTACCATCACCACCACCACTGTCATCATCATCACCAACACCATGATCACCACTACCATCATCACCATCGTCATCATCATAAAGGGAAACCTCACAATGTAAAATTCCCTACATTAATGTAGGTACATCATAAGTATGTTTTTATTTGTAGGATGAAAGCATGTCAACTTGGTGATGCTGGAAAAGTTCTTGTTGTTAAACATAATGGAAAGATATCGGCTGTAGGTGCAAAATGTACCCATTATGGTGCTCCTCTTGTTAATGGAGCTTTAGGAGATGGTAAAGTACGTTGCCCATGGCATGGAGCTTGCTTTGACGCTGTTACAGGTAAAAAATATAATTTTTTAAATTTAATATATGTAGTTGGAATGCATCGACAATGTTACGCAAAAGCGACAAAACCTGGTCTGCATAAAAATAAAAAAATATGAGATGAGTCAAAATTACCAACTGATCAGTAATTAAAAAAATCATAGTTTTTAAATTATTCTTATTTATACAGTAATAATCCATTTATATTATTTTAGGAAATTTTGATAGGGAAGTTAATTAAACATTTGCATACATAGAGAAGTGTGTCATATGAAAACCATATCCTTGATAAAATTCCCAGATGTACAAGCTCACTCTGGAATCACAGCTACTTTATAGCATAAATAGGTAACATTAAACATTTATGTAATAAATTTGGGAATTTTTAACATTATGAGGTTTTATTAATAAGAATTGAATGAATCGTGAATTCTTCTTACCTCATACTTCTATGTTTTTTAAACACAGCACTGCAGTATCAGCGACCATCGTCACCATCCTTAGCTGTTTTCACAACTGTCAATTTTTTCTTTTGCCGGTAATTATCCAAACTGCCATCTGGTGTTCTTTTGAAGGAATTATTTTCTAAACTGCCATCTGGTGTTCTTTTGAAGGAATCATTTTCTAAACTGCCATCTGTTGTATTTTTTAAGAACTTTGTAATTAAGCTCGGTCCGTCTGGAATCTCGAAGTTCATGGTTCTAGTATGGTTTTTTTGAATATATATCTTTTCCCAACTCATTAGTAATTAAAAAAACCATAGTTTTTAAATTATTCTTATTTATACAGTAATAATCCATTTATATTATTTTTGGGAAAAGATATATATTCAAAAAAACCATACTAGAACCATGAACTTCGAGATTCCAGACAAACTGAGCTTAATTATAAAGTTCTTAAAAAATACAACAGATGGCAGTTTAGAAAATGATTCCTTCAAAAGAACACCAGATGGCAGTTTAGAAAATAATTCCTTTAAAAGAACACCAGATGGTAGTTTGGATAATTACCGGCAAAAGAAAAAATTGACAGTCGTGAAAACAGCTGAGGATGGTGACGATGGTCGCTGATACTGCAGTGCTGTGTTTAAAAAAACATAGAAGTATGAGGTAAGAAGAATTCACGATTCATTCAATTCTTATTAACATTAAACATACTAAACAAACAAAGAATATATAGGGTTTCAATGATTTTTGCTATTGAATTTGCCTAATGAGCTTCCCCATATTTAAGGTTTTACTAACAGGTTTTCATGATGGAGAATGGACAATCAACCAACATCTAGTTTCTTTGAATATTAAGTGGGAGAGGAGATCAAGCATATCTGCTTTTAACCCCTGAATTGAATTATAATTCACTGATGTTTTATGCTAAAATGTTATGTGCACGTAGCTGAAAGATGTAGCTGCACTTGATTGAAGTTGTTGATTTTTGAACTTAATAAAATGCTAGTATTTTCTTGAAGCAAAGGATTTGGATGTTTTGCTTGAATCTATGATACTGGTTAGAGATGATTTCTTCTATAGATTGAATGTTCTATGGATTGAATATTCATGACTGTATCTTTTTTGATGTTGTGTAGTCTTCACCTGTGATTGTATGTGATACATCTCTTATATGGCTGAGCAGTGAAGGATTCAGGGATGACCAGGTTGAATTAACATATAAAATTTTAGCTCTGATGATCATTATGTATATGTTCTTCTTTGTACTTGGATTCAATGATGATGATTTGTTTTGAGGATACAGCCTTTGAAATAAAGCATATCCTTTGATTGCTGCTTTATTTATGTGAGGTCTGAAACTCAGTCTGCTATACAGGGTGCTCCAAAACTCTTTCGTTAAGATTAATACAGAAGGTAGAGAACATCAAAACAAATATATTTCAATAAGGAACATATGGTCTAAGAAGTCAACTTGTAATATTATAGGGACTTACACAGAAGGTAGTTTAATGCTATTACAGCAGTGGCATTCACAGGGATTGCTCGAATGCACGACCATTGGCCTGTATGCACGCAGTATATTGTTTGACAATTGATTGTCGTGTTCTTTCGAAGGTCTCTGTCATGTCTGCAATGGTCCCAGCAGTGACTGCAGTTCTAGCGATGAGGTTTTCTTATGTTTCCAAAATGGTTTCATACACCAGCTGCTTCATATACCCTAAGAGGAAGAAATCCAGACATGTGAGGTCAGGTGACCAGAGTGACTCAACCACAGGGTCACCTCGACTTATCCAATAGCTTATGTCAGCACCATTAACAAAATGGTCTCTAACATTGCAAGTTGACTTCTGAGACCACATGTTCCTTATTGAAATATATTTGTTTTGATATTCTCTACCTCCTGTATTAATTTGAACAAAGAGTTTCGGAGCACTCTGTACAGTTGAATTTCGAAGTATGTTGTTTCTGTTACTCATGGCATCTGTACACAATTTGTCCAATTCATTATTTCCGTGACAGACATAGAGATTTAGGTTTCTGAAGGGAAAAAAATTAAATGAAAGAAAACAGAGAGACATTGAAGAATTATCAAAACCAGTATTTGTGCAAATGATTAAGGAAACCCACAACAAAAATAAAATCAGTTATCCTCATTACAGAATTTGAAGTTATTTTAAACAATATTTCAACATTGAGGTACTTTATAAGAATCAAATGAATCGTGAATTCTTCTTACCTTATATGTCTACGTTTTATAACACAGAACTGCAGTATCGGGAAACACATCATTCCCATCTTCAACTGTTTTCAGCTGCAGTATCTGGAAACACATCATTCCCATCTCTAGCTGTTTTCAGCTGCAGTATCGGGAAACACATAATTCCCATCTTCAGCCGTTTTCAGCTGCAGTATCTGGAAACATATCATTCCCATCTTTAGCTGTTTTCAGCCGCAGTATCTGGAAACACATCATTCCCATCTTTAGCTGTTTTCAGCTGCAGTATCTGGAAACATATCATCTTGAGCTGTTTTCAGTTGAAGATGGGAATGATATGTTTCCCGATACTGCAGTTCTGTGTTAAAAAACATAGATGTACGAGGTAAGAAGAATTACGATTCATTTGATTCTTATTAAGAAAACCTCATAATGTAAAAATTACCAACTTAATTATATTAATTGAGGTACTTTGCTTGGGTTGCAGATCATAAATTGAATCTAGACTATTTAGTTAATTAAGAAGCAAACAAATAGGAATGAAGATTTGAGTTTATTAAGCTTTGTTTTGTTTTTGCAGGTGATATAGAAGACTATCCAGGTTTGGATAGTTTACCCTGTTTCCAAGTGGAAATTAAGAAAGATGGGGGTGTACACGTTAGAGCAAAGAGGGATTTAGTGAAATCAAGTCGTGTAACTAAACCAATGGTAAAAAGAAATCCAAGTGACCCTACAACTATTGCAATAATTGGAGGAGGTATGTAAACACTGAGTTCCTTACTTGCACTTCTGGTTATAGAGAATCTCAAAACCAATTATTTGAGGAAGGGAATTAAATATATATATATATTCTAAAATAATAGGATATCTAATTTAAGTTAAATTAAATGCTTCATACCTCTCCTCATATCCAGTCTTCTAAGTAGACCACAGTTTCAAATCCTCAGCGGATTCATCTATAGTACCCTCTCCTTGACTGATGTTATGTTGATCAGAAGAACTACTATTACTTCCCTCTGTTGGTGGACTGATAAACCTCCAGATCCATTCAGAATCTGTGGGAATTTCGAAGTTCATAAGTTTTTCTTTCTTGTTTTTTTTTAATGTGGATTTTTCCCCAAACCTATAAAAGTTCAAGTTTCAGGATATCTAATGCTAATTAATATTGCATTAGCATTTAACAAAGTTAATCATTTGTCAAAATGTTAAGTATGATTAATTTTAAACGAAATCAGAACAAAATATAGAAGTTACACTGAGTTTTATTACTTTTTTTGGACCTGATAGTTCAGATTAAAACATAATATGGTAAAAAATGAAATGTGTATATACTCCTATATAGACACACACACATTATATTGAACCATGCTCAATGGTTATAGTTCAGGGAATATAATAAAAAGGCCAAACTTCGGAAAAATTCCCGGAAAGCTGAATATTTGCATAAATCTTCTTTAGTTGTTCTAAACAAATTCCCAAAAGTCCCCATTGATAAGTGTGCTGCTAAAAATGTTACTCAAGGTCATAGGTCACAAAAAATAAGCTTTTATCTGAAAATCTTGTTAACAGTCACTTGTATTGAAAAAATAATGGTTATCAAATTTGTAGCTTAGAAAATTGCCTACAAAAAACATAGTATTACTTTTTTTCATAAGACTATCAGTTTTTGAAAAAATTTGATTCAAAAAGTTATAACATGCACTCTTCAATGGTATTTATGTCATAAATTTGTAAATAAACATTGAATACGTCTTAAAATATTCAAAAATTTATTTATGTTAAAGTTTTAGACCCAATGCAAACAAACAAATATATTGAATTACAACGTATATAAGAGAAAAATTTGCGTCTGGATCGTAACTCGCCCCGGTAGCTCAGTTGGTAAAGCATTTGGCCTGGCAAGCCAAAGGTCCCGGGTTCGAGTCTCGGTCTAGGCAAAAATTTTTCTCTTCAAATATAAAACAAATATATTACTTATTTTAGGAATTCTCACTATGAGGTATTATTCATTAAGGTAGAATTTTTTATCACTCACCTCATATTGTTCTTCTTATTTGACTATAAACTAGTTTCGGAACATAGTTTCTGTTCCATCCTCAGTATCGTCATGACCATTGTTCTGTCGTCTTGAAGAGCTGTCCTTCTCTCCTTCCATTGGCTGACTGAAAAACCTTGATGAACTTTGAAATTCCCGGTGAGAATGACCTGGTTTCGAGGTTTTTCAGTCAGCCAATGGAAGGAGAGAAGGACAGCTCTTCAAGATGACAGAACAACGGTCGTGACGATACTGAGGATGGAACAGAAACTATGTTCCGAAACTAGTTTATAGTCAAATAAGAAGAACAATATGAGGTGAGTGATAAAAAATTCTACCTTAATAAACAAATATATATATATATATATATATATATATATATATAATATTATATTATATTTGAAGAATTATGCGCTCCATCATTGAGATTTATGAAATGAATAATAAAAACATTGAAACATATTTATAGCCTGGTATTAAAATTAATGTTGGGAAATAAACATTACGAGGTTATATCATTAATATTGAGTGGAGAACATATTTTTAATAACTCACCTCAAACAATTTCAAATTTATTTGATTTAAGACCATTGATTTCGAATTAATTTTTCATTCATCTTCATGAAAATAAACTGAAGATGAATGAAAAATTCATTCGAAACCAATGGTCTTAAATCAAATAAATTTGAAATTGTATGAGGTGAGTTATTAAAAATATTTTCTCTACTCAATATTAATATTTATAGCCTACTGTATTGTAGGTTAGAACTTACTCCATAGTGGGCTAGATGGAGGACTGGGGATGACGTTACAGGATAAAATTTTGGAGCCAGTTAAAACTCTCCTTCCACCAAACACCTTTTTTTTTTTAAATTGCACCAAGGGATGTAACTTGAACTGCAATTGCAGAAAAGTTGGGTTATATTGTTCACCAGTCTGAGGTAATTGTCACGGGCAGGATTTTTTTTAATTTATCACCTGATAGATTTAGTGACGTTAATAATGATGAGCCTACTGAAGACATGGATCCATTGTGTTTCTTGACTGAAACGATGGAAATCCAAGAAACGGAAGAAGAAGAAGATAACGAAGAGATGGAGATAGTGAACCGACGTGGACTATTATCTCTAATATGTGAAACCTGACTTTTATCAAATACAAACCTAGCTTGTCTCATACAAGCTTCTAATATGCAGAGTCTGTAGCTGGGCCCAAGTTTTACAGAGAATTTCATCTTTCTTTGAGTATACCACTCATAGGATAACTATAATCATTAATGCTTTTAATCTATAGCTAATCTATCTTACTTATCTTTTAATATGAACGACTGATCATGACAGGACTGGGAATGTGCTCTACAGCACTGAAATCTCAGGTTCAAGTTTACTACGAGACAGCTAAACAAGTTGTAAATAACAGACATCAAGATACTTTAACTAAAATATAAATATAATTGATATTGAATGATAAACACACAATATAATTAGCTGTCTAAACTTGAATATAAACTTAATAAATAGAAAACAATAAAGAACGAAGTCGTGATTTAAATATAACATTAGTATACATAATAAGTTCTTACATTCTTCACTATCGTACTCAAAGTCTTCATTCATTCCAAATAAATATGTTTTCTTGAACAGCTTCTAGATGAAAAGAATACGAAACAGTCCTCAGCCAGGGGATCTTTCCACGATCCCCGGCGACCTTCCAGGAACCAAACTTGAACTCTGACTGTTAACGAAACGTGTCTCCACGTCTCGGACGTAAGCATCAGTGCACACCAAACTGTGAACCACAGAGGATAAACAAAGTACGTCAACGGCAGTAAATTTTCGTCATCACAGCACAATAAAGATTGGAATGGAATCTGAAGAAGAACCACAAATTATAAATAAATAAACCAAAATAATTCATTATAATTTCCTTATAAATAATAATTTTTCATATTAAAAAATTGATAATTTGTTAATTTTTATATGTCTCATTTACTTATATTTGAAAAAGAAAAATATACGCCTAGACTGGGGTTTGAACCCAGGACCTTTGACTTTCTATGTCAATGCTCTTCCATCTGAGCCACCTAGGCCTCCAATCTAAACGCGTATTTTTCTCTTACACATAGATAATTCCCTAACCCCAAATGCTACGAGCCGTTGCTTTCTTTCAAAGAAGCACTACTGGCTTTATAAGTAATGTTTAAATTCCCAATAAAAAGTCTTCTTAATAAAGAAGCCGCTATTTGCAAAAATCGTAGCAATGGCTCGTAGCATTTGGGGTTAGGGAATTATCTATGTGTAAGAGAAAAATATGCATTTAGATTGGAGGCCTAGGTGGCTCAGATGGAAGAGCATTGACATAGAAAGTTAAAGGTACTGGGTTCAAACCCCAGTCTAGGCGTATATTTTTCTTTTTCAAATATAATTTGTCCATCATTAAGATGTTTAAAAACGAATAATATTAACATCTCATTTACTTGTTTATTTTTAGATTTACTTTGACTATTTAACTCATGCCCCAAATGGTAGTCAATGACCAATCACATTTCAATGATTTTTTATTTACAACCAATCACAGTCATGTTTCGCCTCGCTCTTTATCGATTTCTCTTTATCAGTTCCTGGTTTTGTGATAAAGAAAGCTCCCTTTTTAATGTTCTGAACAGGACAGAACATTATTTTTCTCCAACAAATACATTGTATATAGCAAATAATGAACAGGTTCCTTGATTTTACTGAGTTGTTTACTAAAAAAATAAATGAATCATTTGGTAATAAATAATATGAACTAGTTGCAGTGAATGAACATAACCTCACATTTCTGATTTGTTTTCAAACATCGCTGTTTACATTAAATACATAAATATTTTAAAATAACTATAGTTAAACAATGATTTGTTAGTAAACAGCTTAATTTTATTCGTTAAATAGTCCTAACAAATGCCACTCTTGATTTCCAATTTATCGATAATTTTGAAATCACTCATGGCATTACTTATGATAAATTAAGAGTTTTGAATCACAAATACACTTGGATTGTGCATCTTGTACTCTACCTCAAAGGTGGTGTGGAAAGGAGTGCATGTTTCATGAGAAACATAAACATTGCATCTTTTTAAATCAAATTTTCTCGAAAGCTGTTAGTCCTACGAAAAAAGTAATACTATGTTTCTTGCAGGCAATTTCCTAAGCTACAGTTTTGATAACCACGATTTTTTCGATAAAAGAGACTGTTAATGAGATTTCTGCAAATACCGTTTATTGTGATCTTTGACCCCATATAAAATTTTTAGAGACACAGTATCTATGAGGACTTTTGGGATTTTCTTTATAAAATCACAAAATGAAGATTCATGCAAAAGCCCAGCTTTCACTTAATTGTTCACCATATTATTATGTAAAACAAAGTAAAAGTGTATATATGGTTGGTTGGTTGGTATCTAATGTCGAACACTTGATAATGAAATCATTCGCTCTCTTGCACTCCAATATTTAGCAGAAAGGCTGGTCTCTTCTACAAAAGCTGGACAATGGAGGAGATGATTTCTTTCCATATCTTCATTTAAATTGCAAAAAGGGCACTTAGGTGAATCTGTTATGCCAAGTCTGTGTAGGTGTTTATTCAGGCAGTCATGTCCCGTTAGCAGTCTGAACATTGCTACTGCAGATTTTCTTTGTAATGTTTGTAGATTTTCCCATTCCTTTCCAGATGTTTTGGTGGTGTATTCTTCTCTAAGTTTATTGGTATATTTATTTGAGATAATTCTTTTGATAGAGTGAAAGGAAACTGGAGTAAAAGTTGGGTTCGAAACAATTTTGCTACCCTTCTTGGCCAGAAAATCGGCTATATATATAATCATCATTTTATGTTCCGTCTCAGTTGAGCCTGTTATTATATCTTATGGTCTCCATCCTCTGTCTCTGTATCTTTTAGATTGATACTGGGAAAAAAACTGGTAAATAATTTGAATACATTCTATGGAGGTGATTTAACCATTTCTTTTGATGTGTTTGGAGTCTTCTATGTTTCGAGTTTTTAATGAATGTCAACATTTATCTTTTTGTTTTTATTATTAATTTAACACTTCTCACTGAAGGATAAATTATATTTGAAAATCATTTTTTTTTTTGCCCGGAAAGTCAAAGGTCCCAGGTTCGAGTCCCGGTCTAGGCAAAAATTTTTCTCTTCAAATATAATTTATCTTTTTATCCAGACCAGCATCATGGTCTTGTGGTCAGAGCTTCTGACTACAATTCATGAGGTCCCGGGTTCGATTTCCAGTCAGACCATAGGAATTATCCCTGTGATTGCCTATAGTCTAGAATTTAGGTTAAGTATAGGTTTAAGCACTCTCCTTGTGCTTCATTATCATCTGTCACCTATCATATCATTGGGGTAATATAACTCTGTCTTCTAGATGCCCCAACCTCAGAAATGGGTTACATTTATGCCAATGCCAGGAGAGAAAGCCAGAAATGTTGTCAAGACAAGCTGGTGGCATTAAAAAATTTTTTTTTATCCGATCTACTCAGTCTTAAAAAAGGTTGTAAAATTCTAATCTGTGCAGCTTGTAATTTAGTTTTATGTCTGCTTTTTTTTTCAACAAAAAATAAGTGAAATTTCTGGCATAATTGATAGAGCGATTTTACTTTCCAATAAAATATTCCATAAGCAAAATATCAAATTGGTTAAATGAATTATGATGGAAAATTATTATACACAAGAGTTTGTTAATCAACAAATTAACCTTTTGTACGCCATGCCCGGCGTGCGCCGGTGAAAGTGTGTGTACAGCGGTATGCCACGCCCGGCAAGCTCCGGTTTTCAATCTTTTTTTTTTCCCGAAGTTTTTACTTCAATAAACTAAAATTATTTTTCGTTCTGTGTTTGTACATCCTTTCTTAGCAATACTTTGCACATCCCTTACAGAACAACGGTACAGGCTGATTGTAAATGGGTTTTCTAAAGGAGGGTGTACATTCATGTTTCAAGGCCTTTTTTTTTTTTGGCTATGGAATATTGCAATTTCAGGATTTTCTCTTTATTTATTTTTAGTTGAAAAGATACCTGACCAAGGGGTGGGTCGTGTGGTGAAACACAGTGATTCATGTCTTGAAGATGACGAAAATACAATACGCGAGTTTATTGTGTCAGTTTTATCAGAAGATGAGAGTGACAGTAACAGTTCATCAAATGGTTATTCGTTTGACGAATATGGTAGTAGTCCTGTTTCTAAGATAATATTATTACAATCTAAGCCTGTAAATAGTAAAGCAAGTGATGTAAACCTAAATGAACAGGGTGTGAGTGACAGTGGTGGGCGTGTCGCACCAGAGGAAACACGTGGCATAAAACAGCTATTTGACTGGAATTGATTCGAACCCAGGACAATAAAAATGTTCAACAGTATTTAATATTATAAGTGTTTAGTGATAATGCCATCCAAATTATTCAATAGGATAAATTTATTAATGATAGTGATAACAAATTTCAATAAAGACGCCGTGCTGAATTCGAACCTGGGATCTTTACAAGTGGAAGCAACACGCCTAACCTTCAAATAAATGTATAATTGTGAGTTTAAATTCAATTTAGCATGGTATGTAGACAGTTAATTATACTTTATATACGTTTATATTATATAGTATGGCATAGTACTTTAAATTTAAAAAACCTGGCACCCACAGCCCAGCTGGCAAAAGGGAAACTTGGCGGTCAAAAGGAAGAGAAGATTGAAAACATTGGAAGACTGAAAAACAAAATCTTATTTTTGCAATTGCCATACAAATTTCATAGGAATTTTACTGTATATTGAATGTAGTAAAGAATACATGCAATTTGTAATTTTGTTTTGTTGTTGAACAGGACCTGCAGGACTGGTTTGTGCAGAAGTTCTACGTCAGAAGGAATGTGGTTTTACAGGAAGAATTGTTCTTATATGCATGGAGCCAAATTTACCATATGACCGTTGTAAAGTTGGAAAAGCTCTGGAACTGAAAATTGGTCAGATCATTTTGCGAAAAGAAAGTTTTTATAAGGTATTTATAATACTTGATATTTATAGGAAGTAACACAATGAGGTAGTATATAACAATCATAATGACCCATCATTATGAAAGCAAGATGATGATGATGCAGGCCTTCAATCTAACCAAAAGCAATAAAACTTATATCATTTTCATGGTAGGCCGTCGGCCTGTTCTGCTCTCAGAATTCATCTTCCCATTTTCTTCTAGGACATCCCACATCTCTATAGCCTTGAGGTTGGTACAACAGTGCTTGTTTTGTTAGCCTAGAAGACTCCATTCTTAAAATATGTTCATGCCATTTTTGTTTATAGTTTTGTATTTTTTCATTTAGATTAAAAGTGTTGAGTTCTTGCCTAAGTGTTTCAGTAGGAATGTGGTCTCTTAGAGTATATCCTGCATCGTACCTGAGGAACGTCATCTCTGATTTATATATATATGTTATATTGCAGATTTTCGCAGATATAAGTATGAATAAGAAAGTTTTCTTGGGTTTTCCACGTCTTGGATTCAAGTTTGGCCTCTGGCCACTGATTCCGACATTTCGGCATGATCCCACATGCCATTATCAAGGAATGATAAGTTTGAGTCACAGGTTTAGGTCTTATATAATTAAACAGATAGAGTTTTCGCTGTGGTCCGTTTCTGAAGCCGTACACCCATCCAAGGTTTAGTTCTTATGTAGTTAAACACCTTCAATTTTCAGACTAAAGGCACCACCAGGATTGATCTACAGATGCCACATAACATAGTTGCGTTACCAATTGTAGATGACTCTGTACCAGCCATGGCATCCCAACTAATCCCTGTCATTTGTCAATGAGGAAATGTTCCTTGAAACTAGTCCTGACCATCAGATATCAATTGACAGTGAAAAAATATTCCCTGAAACTAGTCCTGGCAGTCAGATATCATTTGTCAATGAGGAAATATTCCTTGAAACTAGTCCTGACCATCAGATATCAATTGACAATGAGAAAATATTCCCTGAAACTTGTCCTGGCAGTTAGATATCATTTTTTTATTTAACTTTCACAGGGAAAGAACACTATGAGGTTTAATTTAATAATTAAATTAATGTTTATTACCTCACCTCATATCTTTTTTCTTCTATACTGCAGTTTCGGAGCTTATCTCCATCGTCAGTAGCCTCTGGTCGACCGGTCTTACAGAAGTAAGAAGGAAACCGCCAAGAAACGACATAACACCGGTCGACCAGAGGCTACTGACGATGGAGATAAGCTCCGAAACTGCAGTATAGAAGAAAAAAGATATGAGGTGAGGTAATAAAAAACATTAATTTAATTATTAGATATCATTTGTCAGTGAGGAAATGTTCATTGAAACTAGTCCTTGATGGTTACAAAATATGAGGTGAGGTGTAAAATCTGATTCATTTACTGATTGTTATTTAATATTTATTATTGCTTATTCACTTTAAGATAAGAGTTGTGGAATAATGTAAAGTATTCCTTCTCATATTAACATGACTAAGAGTTATGCTAGCTGTTCTATCATAACATTACCGTATTTATGCGTGTATAGGCCACACTCAAGTTTTGCAATAATAAATTGGGGGAAAAAATATTTGTCTTATATTTTTGCTTAGAGTAAGTGCAAAAGACAGAAGTAGGCCTACATCACTTTTAAATCTGGCAATGTTGTAAATTACAAAGCTTTTGTTCCCGGCTATGTAACTGTACATTTGGGCTGCGCCTCAGTCATTAACACAAGGGTACAAGGGACGGTCAGTTGATAGGTATGGTATTCATTGTCATTCTTGCTCACTGTATGTAAACATGGGTAGGTGCAGAGCAAGCTATACCTCCAAATTCAAGCTACAAGTGGTGTGCTATGCAGCAGAAGAACACGAAAATAGGACAGCAGGAAGAAAGTTTGATGTGGACGAAAAAATATGCGACGGTGGATCCAAACAAAACATGAACTTGAAAACACGTCACAACAGTGATAATCTTTCCACGGAAAGAAAGCAAAATATCTACAGTTGGAAAGAGTTCTCCTGGATTACGTCCAAAAAACAAAGGCAGACGGATTTTCTGTATCCATCGAAATTATACAGTTTGAAGGCCTTAAGGTAGCCAAGAATATGGAAATCCCGTGCAATGAATTTAAGGCAAGTTACAGCTGGGCAAAGTGATTTATGACACGTCACGACCTTGTAATTCGGCCGCATACATCAATAGCACAGAAACTTCTCGATGTGTACCAGGAGAAATTGCTTGCTTGTTGGAGTATTTGTAAGGTATGTGGGCCTTGTAATTAATTAGATAAAATTGTTCTAAAATGAAGCATGTTTTCTAGTTATTTCATATATAAGCCGCACCCTAATTTTGAAGCTTATATTTTAGGTAAAAAAAAGTGCAGCCTATACACGCGTAAATACGGTATGTCTTGTAACTAATTAATAATGCTCATATTAATATTCAAATAAGGTGATTTATTTTCATACTATAAAGTTCGAAATTTTTACATTATGAGGTTTTCTTAATAAAAATCAAATGAATCGTGAATTCTTCTTACTCATACAACTATGTTTTTTAACACAGAACTGTGGTATCGGGAATCATCATTCCCATCCTCAGCTGTTGTCATGACTGTTGATTCATTATGCCGGTCATTTTCTAAACTGCCATCTGGTGTTGATTTGAAGAATTTGGGTAATCAAATTTGGTTCGTCCAGAAACTCAAAATTCATGATTCTTGTATGTTTTTTTTTAATGTATATCTTTTCCCAAACTGTTATTTCCAGAGGTTTAGACAGATGTTTCAAAAGTTTAGCTTCTTTTTCCGATTCCGATTGAGGGTCTTTCCACTGGCTGTTGATCATTTACCTCTGTGATTGACACATGTGGATGTGAAGGGCCAGCAGCCGGCTGGTAAAAGGGCAACCACTGAAAGGATTTTTTTTCCGATTGACGGTCTTACCACTTTTCAGCGGTTGCCCTTTTACCAGCCAGCTGCTGGCCCTTCACATCCACATGTGTCAATCACAGAGGTAGATGATCAACAGCCAGTGTAGGGGTGACATGTGGTTAGCATGTCGAGTCCCCCAGCCGTTATAGCTGGTTCCTCAACCTGGAGCCACTACTTATTGTAGCTACCCAATTGCCTCACGATGCTGGGTGGGCACCGGTCCCGTACTGGCCGAAATACCATGAGAAAATTTCTTCCCCCATGGAGACTCGAACCAGCGCAAGTCCCGTAGCTCTGCGCCAAGGCTTCCTACCTTAACCGCTTGGCTTCTTTTTCAAGAAGCTAAATTTATGGTTCTAGTACTTTTTTTTTAATGTATATCTTTTCCGAAACTGTTAATTCCAAACATCTATCTAAACCTTGAAAAAGAAGCTAAATTTTTAAAACATCTATCTAAATCTTTGGAATTAACAGTTTGGGAAAAATATATACATTAAAAGAAAAAACCATTCTACAACCATGAATTTTGAGTTTATAAAAAGAAGCTAAACTTTTGAAACATCTATCTAAACCTTTGGAATTAACACTTTGGAAAAAGATATACATTCAAAAAACCATACTAGAACCATGAATTTTGAGTTTCCGAATAAACCAAATTTGATTACGAAGTTCTTTAAATCAACACCAGATGGCAGTTTAGAAAATGACTGGCATAATGAAGAATCGACAGTCGTGAAAACAGCTAAGGTTGGAAATGATGATTCCCAATACCATGGTTCTGTGTTAAAAACAGATGTGTGAGGTAAGAATAATTCATCATTCATTTGATTTCTGAAGGTGATTTATGTGATGAAATGTAGTGAATTACTTGTTTTTTTTCTAATGTTCTTATTTAAATTAACATTTTTCAATCCTGGATAGAATCTAATTTAAGGAAAAAAAATCAACGCTCAAACCAGGGCTTTGCACCGATGTACAGAATCAGAGATCTAAGGTTCAAGCCCCAGTTCGAGTGTTAATTTTTCTTTCTTAAATTAGATTGTATCCAGGATTGGAAAATGTTAATTTAAATAAAAACATTGAATATGAAGCTTTACTGCTAAAAAGTAATGTATAATTTCTCAATAAAAATATTTCTGAATACATGACATCAGTTGGCGTGATGGTAGTGACAGCTATCAGCCTTTGGATGAATAAGAATTGTATAAGTGGAAAGAAATGTTGACGTTCATATTGGTGCTCGAATGGCTTAATTGGTATCATACTGATATACAGAATCAGAGATCCAGGGTTCGAGCATTAATTTTTCTTTCTTGAATTAAATTTTTCCTTACTTCATTTTTAAAAGTTATAAATTATAGACAAAAGTGGAATGAATATGTAAACAGAATGAGTGAAGAACGATATCCACTACTGGCCAGGAACCAACAAGCAAGAGGACAAGTTGTTGGACATCCTAGAAAACGATGAGTTGTCTTGTGAAGCCGAAATGGGCAATGGCCTAATCCTTGAAATGATGATAACTATAATAAATATACAACTATGATATGTCATTGAGAAAAGTTATTATTATTTATTATTATTATTATTTTAATGCTCTGACATTTGACATATTATCATTCGCCTTCTATCTTTCCAATATAATGTTACTTTTTACCACGATCATTTAACTTTACCTACTTCACTAAGGGTCATACCTATGAATGCATTAAACCGTAAAAGTCGTTCTGCTGAGAAAGTTGCATCCAAAGACATTTGTGCGTGCTCAAAAATCTGTTCATGCGATAATAATTGTCGAAATTCCTAAGCTACCTGGCGAGGTGACTTTGCAGAGAACGAATCATGAGCAACCTGATGGTAACGATGTAGTTTGAAACCTTGTTGTGTACCTTGCTGCTTTATCCAAGATGTCGGACCTTGAAGACTTTAATCATGTTTTCGGTATATGCAGAGAAGAGGAATTTGATAGAGTCTACCAAAGAATTCAACTGGAAGAACAGGAGAATCGGCGTAATATCGCACAATGCAGACGTCATCGTATACAGTATTATTTGCAGGACATAAGCGTAAATGCGTTCCTCTAGCAGACGAAAATAACGGAAGTAGTTTTAATGCTGAGAATTCTTGGTAATTTCTTGCCAATATTACGAAAACAACTACTTTCATGCATGACCAGTTAGTGGGTAGCTAATTCGATCTTTGCACTTGCTCACGGTAATTCAGCTCACCAGTGATTGGAAGTAATTTGAGTAGAGACTAATGTATTTGCATGCGGCTCTACTCAAATTACTTCAAATCACCGGTGAGCTGACTTTCCGTGAGCAAGTGCAAAGATAGAATTAGCTACCCACTAACTGGTCATGCATGAAACATTGTTTTTGTAATATTAGCAAGAAATTACCCAGAATTCTCAGCGATAAAACCACTCCTGTTATTTTCATCTGCTAGAGGAATGCATTTACGCTTGTGTCCCGCAAATAATACCGTATACAATGACGTCTGCATCTCGCAATATTATGCTGATTCTCCTGTTCTTCCAGTTGAATTCTTTGGTAGACTCTATCAAATTCCTCTTCTCCGCGTATACCGAAAACAAGATCGAAGTCTTCAAGGTCCGACATCTTGTATAAAGCAGAAAGGTTTCAAAGTACATTGGTTACCATCGGTTCCCATCGGGATTCTCACGATTCGTTTCTCTCCTAAGTCACCTCGCCAGGTAGCTTAGGAATAATCAACAATTATTATCTCATGAACAGATTTTTGAGTACGCAAAAACATATTTGGATACAACTTTCTCAACAGAGTACATGCAGAGAACAACTTTTACGGTCTAATGCATTCATAGATTCGAGCCTAAATGTTCTTTGTTCATAATGGAACCATTTTTCTTGAAACAGGAAACATGGAATATGTAGGGTGGAGATTTGGTATAAGTGAGCAGCCAAACAGTCATGACCTGTAGTCATCCATAAAGTTGTCATAGCATCTCTCTTTGGCTATTGGGCACTGATGAATTTTCTTTCTATAAACTTTTACAAATTTTTCTCTCACATGAAATTTCCTTAATTTTTTCAATGAGGACAGTAGAATTATCATATTTTGCATATCTATCAATGATGATGTACAAACTTTTCTTAAAGCTTATATTTATCATCGTTGAAAGGAATTTGTAATTATGAAATAATAGGATTCATTCTTGTTCTCCTTCTCTTCATATATACTCATATCTTTCATTAAAGAATCAAGGTTTGGATAATTTCCAGCCATCCATTGGTATCCTCCCACATTTCTTTCTCTTTCTACTTAGTCCACTTTAACTTTTCCTTCTTTTATCTCTTTTTGAACATATAGGTTTATCTATCCTATGGCCTCCTTTCTATCATCTTTTCCAGTTCTTGTCTATTGTCTCAATTCTATTAATGTCACTTAATTCTTTTATCACTTATACTTTCTTTTAATTTGTCTAGTGCCAATTTATTCCTTATTTACCAAACAAACTTCCTTTCTTGTTTTATAATAGCTTAAATTTAATTTTAAGAATCTCCAAATTATTTTGCCAACAATGTTTAGTAATTAAATTAATATTGAGATGCTAAAGCTATTACTATCATAGAAATAAGTAAATTAATGAACACAATTAAATTATTGTAAATCAATGGTAAAGAGAAAAATTTTTGCCTGAACCGGGAATCGAACCACGAACCTTTAGCTTTCCGTGCTAATGGTCTGCCACTGAGCTAATCCAGGCTTCATTCCCATTTAATTGTGTTCATTAATTTACTTATTTCTAAGATAGTAATAGCTTTAGCTTCTTAATATTAATTTAATAAATAATGCTATAGCTGTGTGGAGTCCCTTCATGTCTTCTTCAGGTAGAAGCCATTCATTGTGTATTTGTGAATGATGATTCATTGCAATTGAATGTGGGGCCAGTAGAGTAAGGTAAAGGAAGGATTCTTGCTTGGATGGGAATGAAGCCTGGATTAGCTCAGTGGCAGAGCATTAGCACGGAAAGCTAAAGGTTCGGGGTTCGATTCCCGGTTCAGGCAAACATTTTTCTCTTTACCATTGATTTACAATGTTTAGTAAATTGCCTGAGGAAGTTTACACTGTAAATCTTGACTGATTTAAATTTTAACTTAATGCACTTACTATTCATTACTTCACATCTTACTGTTAATCAGTTTTTATTTATTAATGTGTCTTTTGTTGACTTTAAAATTAATTTATTGATTAACTTTCCATTGAGTTATTTAATTGTTTCTTCATTCACCTCATACTTCTTAACTCACGTGCAGACTTCATTGAGTTGTTAAAGATTTTTCCAAGTTCTAAAACAGTTCACTGTTTATATTAAATTAATGTTGGGAAGTAAACATTATGAGGTATAATCATTGAAATTCATCAGAGAATTTTTTTTTGACAACTTACTTCATAAATTCCGTGTTTTTCACGATACTGCAGTTTCAAACGTAATAAAATCCCTCTTCAGCCATCATCAGTCAGAGTTATGGCTGAAGATGGACATGATTACATTTGAAACTGCAGTATCGTGAAAAACATGGAATTTATGAGGTGAGTTGTCAAAAAAATGTTCTCCGATGAAATTTCAAATATTTTTCATAAGATCTGAATATAACTTTATTTCTATTTCAAATTAAAGTTGGGAAGTAGATATTATGAGGTAATTATATTTGAAGAGGGGGGCATGCCGTAGCGTAGTGGTTAAGGCACTGAGCTACAAGCTGGAGGATCGAGGGTTCAAGTCCCGTTGGGGTCAGGATTTTTAAACTGACCCAAACCCTCTGGCAGCACTATGGCCCTGGGGTTGACTCAGCCTCTAACGGAAATGAGTACCAGACGCTTGTTCTGGGGTAAAGGCGGCTGTCATGCAGGGCTGAAAACCCAGCTGACATAAAGTGCCGATTGTCACTAGAAAAAGTGGGAGCCTTAACCTTCTACTACCCTAAGGGCCTCCAGGCCTGTTGTGGGATCACTTTACTTAGGGGGCATGCCCTTAACTGGGCACCTAGCTAGTGCAGTTCTACAGCTCTGTGGGGAGCCTTTTCTTCCTTTAATTTAAAATATTATAAAAAATAGAGGGAGTAAACATTTGTAACATCTCCATCAAATATTATACAAAACAACCATTCTCTTTCATTTGGTCATATTTTTTAATCGAAATTTCATATTTTATTTTTTCAACTTTAGTACAAAAACGGCACAAGTGTCTTCTCGTGTTCAATTTAAAAGTAATTTGGAAAACATGTATATTACATGTAATGAATATTAAAAATTGTGCAAATCTCTTAAATGCAATAAATGTTAACTCTGGCGTTACATGGTATCTGTCATTAGTGGCGTTATTTCAAGTCTTACATCGATATAAACTAAGCATTTAGGATATATATAAATTTATTTATTTATTTATATTGGCAATTTACTCCGAAGTTTATAAGTAAATATACAATCTCTTTTAACACTGTATAAATATTATAATTTAGAACACATATGACCAGTGCCGTTACTAAATACTATCAGTTTTGAGTTATTACAAAGAATCGCTATTTTTTATTTTTAGAACTTGAATATACCGTAAAAAAATATATCTTGTACAATTAGTAGTTTTTATTGTAGCAATAGTGATTATTGATGTCATCAGATATTATCAGTGGCATTATTGAACACTTCATCACATTTTTTTTATAAGCTACTTACAATTTACTGAAAATATGAGTGGTTTCTAAAATGAAGTAATTTAGCATTCATAATACTACAATTCCATACTAACAACAATAATAACCAGTGACTTCTCAACACACAAAGTCTATGCTTTCACCAAAATTGAATAATAATAATAATAACTTATATACTATATAATAATTATTATATTATATATTTTTGTTGTAATAAATATTGAGTCGTTTTGGTAGTTTTTATTTATGTTGAGAGAAATTTATTCAGTTTCTCAAATATTATGATACTGAAACAGATAGGCTACAGGTTAATGTAAATTTATAATTATATAATATTTGAATTGCTTACCTATCAGTTGTTGTTTCCAGTCTACAGTTTGAAAATGAAGAAAAATAAAAGTGTTTTTGCAAATGTTCACAAATGCAGTAAAAATACTTCACTGTACACAATATAGTTTACATTTTATACAAAATTAAAAAAAAAATGTTTTATTTAGGCCTACACTGGCACACTTACATCCCCTGGGTATGGTAAATTCGGAAGCAGGGAACTGCACACAAGGGCACCTTACATTCCGGGCAATTATATACTGTTTCTTTTCTTTCTTTTTTAGAAACACACACAACACATCTCTTACTCTCGTGTTTCTTTTTCCCTGATTTTGAAGGCGAATTCAAGTCAGGGAAATGTCGACCATGATATCTGCCAGTAGGATCTGCTGGGGGAGTACATATTGTGTAAACAGGTGCAGCTTCGCTAGGTGTTGATCCCGCATACTCTTCTAGCATTTTTTGAATGAGATGCATGCGGAACTGTAAGTTAGTGTATCTACCACCATTTTTTTTTATGTATTACAAATGAATTGTACACTGTCAGATCCAGTAGATGTCGGAAAATTTTTTGATAGTATTTCTTGAGGCGTTTTCGTGTTGTGGCGTAAGTTACGATGTACTGGTCAGAAAGATCAACTCCCCCGATAGCATCGTTATATTCAATGCAGACTACTGGCTTATTCTTGGTACCAGTAGTACTTTTTCTTTCAGGAACAGCCCTGACCTCCGCATCATGGACACTGCTTAGCATACAAACTTCCCTCTTATCTTTCCATTTCAGAGCCATAAGTTTCTTCCTGTACGAATATGCTATTTCTCCCTTCTTCAGTTTTTTTATTCATGACATCTTTAGGTAGTCCTTTTCTATTGCTTCTTACAGTCCCAACAGCATCTGTGTTCAAAGTGTTGAGAAAGTCAAAAAGCTCAGGGCTGCTATAATAATTATCAAGGCCAATCAAGTAGCCTTGATTCAATAAATTTTCTGCTAATGTGCACACAATTTTGCTAGGCTTGGACATCCAAGAAATGTCCACTCCAAGCACCTCGTCATTGAGCTCTGTAGTTCTTCCTGTATACCAGAGCATGTTCCATACATACCCAGTCCCTGCTTCACACAATTTATAAGATTCCATCCCAAATCGAGATCGTTTTTTGGGATGAATACTTTCCAACTAAGTCGTCTTTCCACAGAAGCAGACTTTCGTCTATGGATATGCTTCCGAGAATTTAGAAACCAAATGGTCAAAAATTGGTTTTACTTTATAAATTTTAGGAGACGTTTGCCTATGTATTCTTCGTTATTTGAAAAATGAAGGAAACTGAGGAGGAGAAAGAATCTTTTTTCTGTCATTAGTTCATAAAAGATTGGAGTAGCCAACAAACGATGTCTAGAAAAATAATGTCCTAATTTTGGTTTTTGAATTATACCCTGTAATAATAGAATTGCAAAAAATAATTTTATTTCATTTTTGTTGGTAGGCATCCAATCCTGATCCCTGCTCCTCCTCTTCATTATTCCAAGCAACGATTTTGCCGAAATTTGTTGCTGGGCATATAAATTTGTCTGCTCAGTAATGTGCTGGCAAATATTGTCGTCAAAAAATAATTAAAAAATTGTTTGGGGTTCGATTTTTCCCATAAATTCTCCCTTTACCCCAAGAATAAATTTAGCTGAGAATTTGTCTCTCTTTTGACCATTATCTGCCCACACTGTAGATACTGATGGATTGTTATCATAGTCTTCTTCACTTTCTTGATCTTCTTCACCACCACTATCACTAGATAAACAACTGTCCGATACAAAAAGAGGTTCACTCACCGGTAAAATAGGGCAAATTACAGAACTACTTGTTCCTGGAATATTATCATCTGGTACAATTTCCCCTTCATCAGAACTGGGCTCACTAAAAATGTATTCTTTGCCACTGAATTCCAACATTTCATTTACCCTCGCAAATCGTCACTAGGCAAATCGGCCAACCAATATTGCCTTTTCGACATATTAAATTAAATAATTCAATGCAAAATATGCAAATAAATAAATAAGGTTAACTATATAAATGAATAAAAATAACTGATAATATAATTTGAACTAAAAAAACTAGAAGCGAAATAACACATTCGAACTTCTAACTAGTTACTTCAAGACTGGAGAATGGAGGGTAAAAGTTAGCAACCCCAATGGAATGTTTGTGCAATATTTTTCTACTGTGATAAAAGACAGACCTCTCATTTAAATGTGTGAGGAGATACAAGAAACTGTACCAGAGTTATTATTTTTTCATTAACTTAGACTGTTTTTGCATTAAGGTTTAAGGCTAATCTGAGTTGAGAGATATATTATGTTGAACAAACAGATGGTGTCTGTTTTTTTTTTCTGAACATGTCTAGTGAATTATATTTTATCATGAATGTTATATAGTTGGCCAGTTACCGATATACGTTAGTCTGTTCTTGCGCGCGTACATGATGTGTGATTTTAAGCCATGTAATAAGAAACACTTAAGAGACAGTAAAAGGGAGTTGAAAAAAATCACACTAGATGTCATACCCATACAGAACATCTTTAAAGTTTTGTGTTCTTGTATTGTCAAATAACTTAGAAAAAAATATATATATCTTGCTGAATATATCCGTAACTAATAAATTAATGAGTCATTTTAACATCTTACCTCATATTTCATGTTTTTCAAACACGGTAACTATAGTTTTCAAATGATCCTGTCATTCATTTTCAACTGCCATTATGACTACCGGATATTCGTTGGAATCTCCCTCTATAACGTTGCCATCTGGTGTAGATTTGACGAACTTCGAGATATCGTTGCCATCTGGTGTTGATTCGATGAACTTCGAGATGAGGTCACGTTCATCCGGAATGTCGAAATTCATAGATTTAAATTTGTTCTTCTGTATAAATATTTTCTCCCAAACTGTCAAATCCAAAGGTTTTTCCAAATGTTTTAGAAGTTTAGCTTCTTTTTCAATTCTATGACCTTCCAACAAACTATGTGCTGCAATAGCTGATTTTTCAATGACAGGATCATTTGAAAACTATAGTTACCGTGTTTGAAAAACATGAAATATGAGGTAAGATGTTAAAATGACTCATTAATTTATTAATTAAGAACCTCATAATGTGTTTCCCAATTTTAACTTTGAATATCCGTAACTCCCACTGAGTGAAGGCTTTCTTGACGCGGATATTCACGTAATGTCCACCCAACGGATTAAGGCACTGAGATACAAGCCGGAGGGTCGAGGGTTCAAGTCCCGTTGGGCTCAGGATTTTTAAACTGACCCAAACACTCTGGTGGTACTATGGCCCTGGGGTCGACTCAGCCTCTAACTGAAATGAGTACCAGACACCTGTTCTGGGGGTAAAGGCGGCCGTCGCAGGGCTGACGACCCGGCTGACATAAAGTGCCGATTGTCTAGAAAAAGTGGGAGGCTTAACCTCCTACTACCCCGAGGGCCTCCGGGCCTGTTGTGGGATCACTTTACTTTTTTTTTATATTTAAAGAAGAAAATATATGCTCAGACTGGGGTTTGAACCCAGGACCTATCACTTTCTACGCGAATGCTCTACCAACTAAGCTACCTGCAGTTTCGCTTTCTATGTGAATGCTCTGCCAACAGAGCTACCTCAGGTAGCTCGAGGTAGCTCAGTTGATAGAGCATTTGCATCGAAAGCAAAAGGTTCTGGGTTCAAACCCCAGTCTGAGCATGTATTTTTCTCTTCAAATATAATTTATTCATCATTGAGATATATGAAATGAATAATAAATACATCGATTATGAGGTAATATTCATTTAACATTGGTCAGAGTATATTTTAATAACTCACCTCATAAATTTTGTGTACTTCACGATACCATGGTTTCAAATGGGATCCCATTCATCTTCAGTCATGACTCCGACTGATGAAATTCTTCGACCGTCAACATCTTCTAAGCTGCCATCTATGGTCAAGTTTATTTGTATAGCAATGTTTGTTTATGTGAATAGTTGCTAAGACTGGCACAAGGTGCAAAAATCTTCCATGTGATATCACAAATACAAGTAGATGTTTACTGGTTGGGAAATTTTTCATAATTTGTTCCTAAATAGTAGCTAATTTTTTTCTCTTATATATAAATGTAATCCCTCAATAACGTTAAACTGACTTTAGAAATGATGAAAAATGTAACATACCTTGTACATTTTGTCTTATTCTTAAATTTTATTTCTGTTTACAGGAACATGATATTGAATTTATGAAATCTACGGAGGTTACTGGTATAGACACATCTTCGAAGATATTGAAACTTGGCACTGGTTCTGATTTGGAGTATACTAAAGTATTTATTGCCACTGGTGGATTGTAAGTAGAACTGTCACATTATCACAATAAGTGAATTTAATCATAATCCATCATTCCATCTACTTTTCTTAACTTTTTGTTTCTGCAATAGTAGTCCAGAAATCTATATATGAATAATTTTGAGAAATTACTTAGTGATTTGTAATCCTCTTTTTAGCTATCAAAGATGTTGAATTTCTTTTATGAACAAAAATAGCTAAGTTAAAGAAAGAAGAAACAAACAATTCTTTCCCATTCCATATTTTGTCTTATTATATTCTCTCATTTTAAACCATGAGTTGAGAAATCACTTTTAATTTGATCAATGCATCAGTTATTGAGGGCCACTGGATAAGAATCAAATGAATCGTGAATTCTTCTTACCTCATACTTCTATGTTTTTTTTTAAACACAGCACCGCAGTATCGGAGAACAATCTTTCCCATCGTCAGCTGTTTTCATGACTGTCAATTTTTTTCTTTTGCCGGTAATTATCCAAATTGCCATCTGGTGTAATTTTGAAGGAGTAATTTTCTAAACAGCCATCTGGTGTATTTTTGAAGAACTTTGTAATCAAGCTTGGTTCGTCCGGAATCTCGAAGTTCATGGTTCTAGTATGGTTTTTTTAATATATATCTTTTATCTTTTCTGAAACTGTTAATTCCAAAGGTTTAGATAGATGTTTCAAGTTTTGCTTCTTTTTCAATTCTATGATTCTCTAATAAACTATGTGCTGCTATAGCTGATTTTCCTATTTCTCCATTTTTATGTTTCTAAAGTGTTCTTTTTTTACGAGTTTCCAAGTTCCTTTTTGTTTTTCCTATATGTATCCTATTGCAATCTTTGCAATTAATTTGATAAGATTGCAATAGGATACATATAGGAAAAACAAAAAGAACTTGGTAACTCGTAAAAAAGAACACTTTAGAAACATAAAAAATGGAGAAATTGAAAATTCAACTATAGCAGCACATAGCTTATTAGAGAATCATAGAATTGAAAAAGAAGCAAAACTTTTGAAACATCTATCTAACTCTTTGGAATTAACAGTTTGGGAAAACATAAAGATCACTGGGCCGTCTTATGAAACGCTGGAGGGAAAATTTTCTATAGGATCGTAACAGGCCTTGGCCTAATACTTGGAAGGAAGAAGAAGAAGATATATATTAAAAAAAAAAATCATACTAGATCCATGAACTTCGAGATTCCGGACGAACCATGCTTGATTACATAGTTCTTCAAAAATATACCAGATGGCTGTTTAGAAAATTACTCCTTCAAAAGTACACCAGATGGCAGTTTTGATAATTACTGGCAAAAGAAAAGATTGACAGTCGTGAAAACAGCTGACGATGGGGAAGATTGTTCTCCAATACTGCAGTGCTGTGTTAAAAAAAAACATAGAAGTATAGGTAAGAAGAATTCACGATTCATTTGATTAAGTCTCATAATGTTAAAATTCCCAAATGTATTATATTAAAAGTCACTGGATAAGTTTTGAGACTGACAATGTGGTGACTTAAAGGCATAAACTAATATACCAATTGAAAGCCCAACTCTATAATGTCAAAACTAAAGTAAGTTATCTCTGGGTAGCAGCCTTGTGAAGCTGTACACATGTGGTGATCTATTAAGCTTGAGAGGGAATATTTTTGTGCTATGATTATAAGTTCTGTTTAAATAAACTCATAAATCCATCCATAGTAATTCTGCCTGAATGCAGGTCCTTCACTGCAATCATAGCATTTTTGTGCTATGTTTGCAGCTTTAGTAGGGAATTGTAGGTGTGGTAGCTTCCCATTGCTTTCCACACCGGTGAAGGATGATGATGGTGATGATGTTGATAATGAAAAGGATGATGATGATGGTCATATGTTTTAGGGGACCGTTTGGGCCTTAAAGTTTTCCTGACATTTGTCTTACAGGTGAGGAAAAACCCCGATAAAAACCTCACTCAGAAAAACTGCCCCGACTGGGCATCAAACCCGGGCCTTCTGCATGACAAGGCAGCACGCTACCTCGAGACCACTCATAAATAAATTAAATGAGTCATACATCATCTCATCTTATACACTCTGTGTTCTTCACAGTACAGGCCTGAGGTTTCAGGAACAGTCATTCCTACCTTGTTGAATTTTTGCCTTCACCATCGTCTTCTAAACTGCCATCTAGTGTTGATTTCATGAACTTAATAGTTTAGAAGACATTGGTGAAGACAAAAATTCAACATTAATATTTTATTAATTAAATATGGATTTTCATCAAGTAAACACCAACTCAATTGATTAATTAATATTTTATTTTAGGAAGTAATATTTTGATATTATTTTAATTAAATTATTTTTAGTCTGTTCATCTTACCTCAATATTAATGTTGATTTGTTCTTGAACATGTTTCGATTATATTATAATCATCATCAGCATCTTGCCCAGAATGGTTGGATTTATGTTGTATACCTTGGATGCCAATGTCAGCTCCATCCTGTGGTTGGCCAAAGAACCTCCAAACAAGATCACATTCCGTCGGTATTTCAAAATTCATAACCCTGTTTTTGTTCTTCTGAATATAGAGTTTTTTTTCTAACTGTTTTAATAATTTAGTGTCCGAATTTATATTATGTTTTTCTGACCATACATGAGCAGCAACTGCAGATTTTTCAATTTCCCATTTTTAATATTTCTTATGTGTTCTTTGGTTCTAATTTTTAGGTTTCTTTTTGTTTTTCCTATATATATCTTTTCACAACCTGTACATTCAATTTGATATATTCCTGATTTGTTTATTTTTATCAGTTTTTTTCATTTTTATTATAATTACAAAGAAATAAACGTGTTATCTCAGTCAAAACATAAATTTATTGTGTCGACGTTTCAATCTCCTTATGTGAGATCATTTTCAAGACATGGTTGTTTATAAATTTATTATATAAAATTATAGATTATATATTATAAAATATAAAATCAATAAATTTATAAACTCTTGAAAATGATCTCACATAAGGAGATTGAAACATCGACACAATAAATTTATGTTTTGACTGAGATAATGCTTATTTCTTTGTAATTATAATATTAATTACTCTCAGTGAAAAATAATTTTATAAAAGTATAATGTACTTTTTTCATTTTTGTTGGTTTTTATTAGTTTATTTAAACTGTAGTTATTTTTCGGTGCTAATTTAATATTAAACTTCTCAAATATATTTTGGAATTTATTATGTACCCAAGGGTGATATGTGAATTTCCTGTATTTTTTCATAGGTGGTTTTTCTTTTTCAAGAGTACTTCTCTTGATCATTTTTTTGTTTCTTGTACTTTTCTATCCTTTTGTGTCACATTAATATTGAGGTAAGATGAACAGACTAAAAATAATTTAATTAAAAATTCAACAGTTGAAAATATGGCTGAAGATAGGAACGACTTCCTGAAACCGTGGTCCTTTTCTATGAACACAGAGGGTATGAGGTGAGATGATGTATGACTCATTTTAATTTTACTAATTTGAAAGCCTCATAATGTTAATTCCCATCATAAGTTTCATAAAATAAAGTCACAAATATTTCATTGACTTACGCAAGCATTTGGGGATCTTGCTCCTTAACATGCAGCAGTTTTTCTGCTGGTTGCTGAATTTGAGATGGGGAAGAACATCCTTTAAGATGAGAAGAGATGTGGGAGTCCAACAACAGTGCTTAGAAAACATTTCTGCAGTGGAGACTCTGATGAAGGAAGATCTGTGACTGACTTATAAGGATATTCAGAAAGGCCCTATGGACTACATTTCCAAGGGTTTCCATCATACTGCACCAACTTTCAAGAGTGAAGAAAATAAATTTTCTTGATAGGTGCTGCATCACTTGTCAGAAGGGCAGAAATGCACTAGGGTGAAATGGTTTAGGGAAATTCTGGAGAGATTTAGCAATGGGGATTACTGTCGGGTATCAGACATTATAACTAGAGACCGGATGTTAGGGAATATGCCTGCAGTTATTTATTATAGATATTGTAAAAGTGATATTTGAAGAGAAAAATTTTCGCCTAGACCGAGACTCGAACCCGGGACCTTTGGCTTGCCAGGCCAAATTCTCTACCAACTGAGCTACCAAGGCGAGTTACGATCTAGACGCAAATTTTTCTCTTATATACGTTGTAATTCCCTTTCGCCAAATGCTTTTGAAACCATTGCTTCTATCTTTGCAAATGGCAGCTTCTTAGATAAAAAGGCATTAATTGGGAATTTAACATTACTTTATAAAGCTAGTAAGGCTTCTAATGATGTTTTTATTATTGATTTAACATTTCTCACTGAAAGATAAATTATATTTGAAGAGAAAAATTTTCGCCTAGACCGAGACTCGAACCCGGGACCTTTGGCTTGCCGGGCCAAATGGTCTACCAACTGAGCTACCGAGGCAAGTTACGATCTAGATGCAAATTTTTCTCTTATATACGTTGTAATTCCCTTTCGCCAAATGCTTTTGAAACCATTGCTTCTATCATTAATGTTAAATGTTAAGTTCCCAATAAATGTCTTCTTAACTAAGAAGCCGCCATTTGCAAAGGTAGAAGCAATGGTTTCAAAAGCATTTGGCGAAAGGGAATTACAACATATATAAGAGAAAAATTTGTGTCTAGATCGTAACTCGCCTCGGTAGCTCAGTTGGTAGAGCATTTGGCCCGGCAAGCTAAAGGTCCCGGGTTCGAGTCTCGGTCTAGGCGAAAATTTTTCTCTTCAAATATAATTTATCTTTCAGTGAGAAATGTAAAATCAATAATAAAAACATCATTAGAAGCCTTACTAGCTTTATAAAGCAATGTTAAATTCCCAATTAATGTCTTCTTAACTAAGAAGCCGCCATTTGCAAAGATAGAAGCAATGGTTTCAAAAGCATTTGGCGAAAGGGAATTACAACGTATATAAGAGAAAAATTTGCGTCTAGATCGTAACTCGCCTCGGTAGCTCAGTTGGTAGAGCATTTGGCCTGGCAAGCCAAAGGTCCCGGGTTCGAGTCTCGGTCTAGGCGAAAAATTTTCTCTTCAAATATAATTTATCTTTCAGTGAGAAATGTTAAATCAATAATAAAAACATCATTGTAAAAGTGACTTCATTTAAGTTCATATCGACAACCCTAGAGTTGTTTTCCATGAAGTTAATTTTGCCTGTAAATGCCTATTTCAGCTTACAATGCCTATAAATGCCTATTTGCCATTTTTCTTGAAATTAACTTAGTATTTCAATGAAATTAATTGAAATGGACAAAGTTCATGACACATATCATTGCATAGAAACCTTTAAGTGACTGGCAATATTATTTTTGATGTTGGTAACACTGAATTCTGTCTGTAGTCCTCGTTCACAGACAGGTGTTTCAAAGACAAAGTGGTGCAATTAGTGTATACGGCTTTTTTTACACCTTTAGAACAGTTGTTTTACTATGCTATAAGAACTGAAAATAGTAAGACAAACTGACAAATTTCGTGAAAGAATTTGGTGCAGAAATGTTCTCAAGTAATGGTTCAATTTGTTTTGTAAACTTTCAGTGAATTGCGCGAAGAAGTGCCATGTTTCGCAGCGTGTACACACTGCAAAACATATGTATTATCTTTGTAAAAAGGCAAAACAAGTTCCAAATTCATCTCTGATATCTTCTTATGCTATTGATAGCATATGTTTGTATTCTTTATGTAAGGCTGTAAAAATTTATGTTGTAATGATGATCTTGATGAAGATTTTCAGGCTGTAGGCCGTGGTCGTGAGGCTTGTAGTTCCCCGACGTTTCGCCAAAGACTGCGTCTGGCATCCTCAAGGGTTGCCTTGAGACTGGCATTTCTCTCCACTGTCTGTCCTATTTATACGTTCATCGCAATGTGTACGTAAGTTATATCTGCCTTCTGATTGGTCAGCGTTAGGGACTTCCATTGCTTCAATGAGATTGCTGTTTGATGGTCTAGTCGACTGAACGTTATATCTGCCTTCTGATTGGTCAGCGATAGGGACTTCCATTGTTCCAATGAGATTGCTATTTGATAGTCTAGTCAACTGTACTTGTAGAAGTTTACATTTTGCGTTTTTTAGAACCAGTATCCATACTTTGTTGACTTTTAATGATTCTTCTTTTCTATTGAAACTGTTTTTATGTGGACAGAAATGCCAGTCTCAAGACAACCCTTGAGGATGCCAGATGCAGTCTTTGGCGAAACGTCGGGGAACTACAAGCCTCATGACCATAGCCGAAAATCTTCATCAAGATCATCATAGCAACTCCGGCCGTGAAAGTCTACATGAATACATTTATGTTGTAGTCTTATTTTTTAAGAGCCTATTTTGAATTTTATAGTGCCTATGTTAATGATTTTTAGTGCCTTTTTGCCTGCCTGTTTTGAAGTTTTTAAGTGCCTAACATCCGGACTCTAATTATAACTTGCAACAAAACTTGGATCTACCAATATGACCCTGAAACAAAGTGCAATTCATCAGTCTGAGTCTTTTTTAAATGAACAGTCCCCAACTAAGGCCAAGGGTATGAGGAAGAAAATAGTGGCCACTTTCTTTTAACAAGTGATCATCTGGCAACAATTGTGCCAGAGCTTCAGAGAATAGTTAAAGCTAATGTAAAATCATAGACTTTCACGGCAGGTATGCCAGACTGCAGCCGATATTTGAAGAGTTAAGAGGTCAAAGAACAGGCAGAATCTCCTGAGGATGTCTACCCCAGTAGTAGATGAAACTTCGAGTGTTAATAAAACCAGACCACGGCCATTTAGCCCGAAAGACATAAAATACATGAATCAGTTACTGCTAAATTATATACAGAAGTCTGTTTCTCCAAAGTCTTCTTAAAAATCAGAAAAAGTGGCTAAGGACTGGATTGCTACAAATTCTGCTCCAACACAACAATGCATCTTCCCACACAGTCAAAACAACAATTGAGTTTCTGTAAAAGATGCCAGTGAAATTAAAGTCTTATTCAGCCTATGGTTCCGACCTGGCCCCATGAGACATTTCCTTGTTCCTGAATATGAAGAACAACTTGTGCAGACACCAATTTTCAGCAGCCCAAAAATGCTGTTGCTGCCTAATTGGAGGAGCTAGGTGCAGTGTCTGAGAATGAGTGAGTGGCTGATCCCAGAAGTGATTTCAGAGGATGCAACAGTGTATAAAATGTGCTGAAGAGTACTTGAAAAGTTGCAATAGGAATAGAACTCTGGTTAAATATGGGAAATAACATTATGAGGTTCTTAATTCGTAAATTAATGAGTCATTTTTACATCTTACCTCATATTTCATGTTTCTTTAAACACGAGAACTAGTTTTCAAGAGAAACATATCTCTCATTTTCTACTGACATTATTAATCGGCCACGGTGGACTAATGGTTATGCTCCTTGCCTCTGGTCCCGAGGGTCGCGGGTTCAAACCCGGCCAGGGTCGATGGGTTTTTTAGGACAGAAAAATCCAAGGAGCAAGTCCTCCAGGAGGGACTTTAAGCCATAGGCCCCGAGTCTGAAGATTTTCAGGCTCGTAAAAAATCCTTAAGCCTGAGTGGAAAGCCCTCTAAGCAAAATTTACCTAATTTTCCCATCCTAGTACTACCTTGGTTTCCTAGATGTCAGTATGAGGCAGAACGCTGACCACGGACCACTCAAAATGACATCTATACAAAAACAAGAGTAACTAAATTAGTATGGTTCAAACTCTTCCCTGTAGAGGGAGAGCACCTAAATCTCTGTAAAGGGAAAACATGGGCTTAGAATACAATACAATACATTATGATTATGACTCAAGTGTTTAAAGAAACATAAAATATGAGGTAAGATGTAAAAATGACTAATTAATTTACGAATAGAACTCTGGCATAATCCATGGTTGCATATCTTCAAATTCATGTAGTAACCCTAGTAGAATGTTTGTATTAGTCTTTTTAAAATATAATATTTATTCATTTTTTTACAGGGCTCGTCGTCCAAATGTACCTGGCTCAAACTTAAAAAATGTATTTGTTCTTCGAACAGTTGAAGATTCAAATGCTATTTATGATTTAATTAATAAAGAAGCAAATATTGTTGTTCTTGGAGCATCATATGTTGGTATGTATAAATTAAATTTGAAGAGAAAAATTTTCCCCCAGACCGAGACTCAAACCTGGGACCTTTAGTTTTCTGTGCCAAATGCTCTACCAACTGAGCTACCGGGGTGAGTTCCAATCTAGATGCAAAATTTTTCTCTTATATACGTTGTAATTCCCGTGCACCAAATGCTTGAAGCCTTGGCTTCTATCTATGCAAATGGTGGCTTCTTAGTTAAGAAGACATTTATTGGGAATTTAAACACTACTTTTAAAAGCCAGTACGGCTTCTATTGATGTTTTCATTATTAATTTAACACTTCTCACTGAAGGATAAATTAAATTTAAAGAGGAAAATTTTTTGGTATGTATAATTTTTACACCATTATAGTTCAGCGTAGAAACTAATAATATTTGAATATGGTTATTCTTCAGAATAAATGTGCAGCATGTCCTAATCACAAAATTTACAGTATTTATGTGCATATTTTCGTAGAATCATGTGGAAGGGTTTCACATTCTCTCTTCTCTTCATTATCATAAGTAATGTGACGAGTGATTTACAAATTATCGATAAATTCACGACGTGAGGAGTAAATTTATCTAGATAATTTGGAGATCAAGAGTGGCATTTGTTAGGACTATTTAATGAATAAAATTAAGCTGTTTACTCACAAATCATTATTTAAATATAGTTATTTTAAAATATTTATATATTTAATGTAAACAGCGATGTTTGAAAACAAATGAGAAACGTTTGTTATGTCATTTGTTCATCACTGCAACCAGATCATATTATTTATTCCCAAAGGATCACAATACTGTAAGAATGCACCCTAGTGGAGAAATTTATAACCAACATTATAGGTATTAAGAAGTGAATGAAGACAAATCAAGAGCTTCAGAACATTTGAATACTACTACTACTTATATGTATTAATTAAATTCTGATGTTCTATGATGTAAATATGTCAATTATATTTTTCTGCAACGTAATTTCCTGGAAAATATTTCACTTAAGAAAGTGCAAACAGTGTTTTTATTTATGGTTTAATAAATTGCTACAAATGTTTTTATATTATCTCACACATGCTCTATCTGTTGACATTCATGCACTATATATACAATCTGGTAGCCGTATTTCTTAAAGAGTCAGTCACTGCAAAATAATGCTATGACCTATTCAGAATGTTAAAAAGGAGGTGCTCTCTTTAATATGATAAACTTTGGTTGATAAATTTGAGGCAAAACATGACTGTGATTGGTTGTAAATAAAAAATCATTGAAATGTGATTGGTCATTGACTCCCATTTGGGGCATGAGTTAAATAGTCATTCCAAATATAAACTCATCCTATACATCTCTCGGTGCATTATACATGTATGTCATGCTAGCTCAGATGTTAGCATGCCTGTTTCCTGACTATTGGGCTGGGTTCAATACCTGGCAAGGTTGAAAATTTTAAAATGAATTTAATTACAGAATTTTCAATCTTGGGCCCAGGAGGGGTAGTGGTGTACAATTTTTAATCTCTAGATTGTGCACTAGATTCCTGCATTAAATTGCTAATCCCTCCACACAGTTTATATGTTGAGAAGGCATGGGTACTGTTGATAGCAATTGGTCTTTCAGATTTAAGCCTGGATGCCTCCTTGATGCTTTTCGACAGGAGTAGGCTATGTGCTGGCATCGGGTTCCACCTTCTCTCTTAACACATTCAGTACCAGGCACTGAGCAGGGCACTTAAACCCACAGGCCAGCCATTTAAATACCCCAGCTACCCTTTTCGTGGCACTTCAGAAAATGGACCATTATTCACAAACTATTAGTCCTAGAAAATTCAAATTTTGTACATACCTAAAGGAGATATCCTAGTAGTATTTGATGTTGAAATAACTTGGGTGATTGACATCACATGGTATCGGCGTATCAATTTCAGGAAGTGGAAGTTCATCTTCACTTTCACTTTGTGAATCTTCTAATTCAGGAATCAGTTCATCACCTGAATCATCATTATGCAAAATATTCACTAATTCTTCTTCGGTGAGATATTTTTCTTTTGCCATGGTTTCACTCACGCACAAACAACAGCGCGATAACGAGAAACATATACGAGTGCATTGGAGCCTGGAGGCAAGTTTGGGTGAACGAATTCCATGTGTTGTTTGTTTTAAAAATAAAAGGTGATTGACCAAGGTTAAACGTGTCAAACGGGAATAGAAAATGTACATTTACATGCCATCTATGATCTCCTAGACATACTAAGCCAACACAATATTTAGGCGCCGAATATAAATGTGGTTTGTTCGCACCCACTCTAAAACGAGTTAACTGACCGACGGCCGCATACACGATAGTCTCTTTAAACGCCTTAACTGGTTTACGGTACTGAATGTGGTTAATCATCATCCATGATCCCTCATACAACACACTTTACACTACAAATACACATAAACATTTACTCATCCTACACTCCTCTCTGTATGCAATACAAGAATACATTGTCTACATGAAGTTGTCTGCTAAAGTGGTGCATAAATTAAAAATATGCCACATTAATGCCATCTTTCTGCCCAGCATGGAACTCAAAAAACATAAAGTGCCATGAGTGGCATTAGAACACACACAAATTACTTAGGGTAACATGATGTATCGAAATGGTACATACATTTAAAATAGACCATATAAAGGAGTGTGAAACTATTTTCTGAGTGTAAAACTTAAAATATTGGGGGGGGGGAATATATATATATATCCATCCATAGTAATTCTGCCCAAAGGCAGGTCCTTTACTGCAATCATAGCATTTTCATGCTATGCTTGCAGCTTTACTAGGGAATTGTAGGTGTGGTAGCTTCCCGTTGCTTTCCACGCACCGGTGAAGAATGATGATAAGGATGATGATGGCCATATGATTTCGGGGACCGTTTGGGCCTTAAAGTTTTCCTGACATTTGTCTCACAGGTGAGGAAAAACCTCACCCAAAAAAACTGCCCCGACTGGGGATCGAACCCGGCCCACTGCGTGACATGGCAGCAAGCTTCCTCGAGACTACAGCAGTAGACTATATATATATATATATATATATGACATGAAAAGAAAATAAATGTCTGAGCCAGGATTTGAGCCCAAGATCTCACACTTTATACGTTAGTGCATTACAAACTGCACCACTCAGGAATCCTAGCATAAACATTTATTATTTTTTTTAATATATATGTGTATATATATACACACACACACATTGGTATGCAAATAAAGTTGAAGCTCTGTGGCTAACATTTAGATTTCTTTAAAGTATGTTTATTATATTATCCAAATATGTCTTACACAAAATGAAGTTTAATTTCCATTGATGTTTTTATTATTAATTTAACACATCCCATTGAAGGATAAATTAAATTTGAAGAGAAAAATTTTTGTCCAGACCGGGACCTGAACCTGGAACCTTTGGTTTACCATACCAATGCTCTTACCAACTGAGTTCCAATCTAGATGCAAATTTTTCTCTTATATATGTTGTAATACCCATGCACCTAATGTTTGAATCTGTGGCTTCATCTTTGCAAATGGCTGCTTGATTAAGAAGACTTTTTTTGTGAATTTAAACATTACTTCTAAAAGCCAGTAGTGCTTCTATTGATGTTTTTATTATTAATTTAACACATCTCATTCAAGCATTTGGTGTGCGTGAATTACAATGTATATAAGAGAAAAATTTGCCTCTAGATTGGAACTTGCCCCAGTAGCTCAGTTGGTAAGAGCATTGGTACAGTAAACCAAAGGTCCTGGTCTGGGCAAACATTTTTCTCCTCAAATTTAATTTAATTTCCATGTTAACACCACAGCTTCATTTCGCATTACTCTCTATTTCAAATGTCTACGCAGCAAGAGTACACACAGTTGTCTAGCCTTGAGGCTGGCATTGGATTCTCATTGGCTGTTTGGTGAGATAATGAGGGAAACAGCCAATGAGAGTCCAATGCCAGTCTCAAGGCTAGACAACTGTGTGTACTCTTGCTGCATAAACGTTTGAAATAGATTGTAGAATCATCTCTGTGATTTTCTTAAACCTTACTCACATGCAGTGTAAAGAATTACTTACTCACTGGCACTATCAAACCCATAGGTTCATGGCCGCACGGACATAAGCTCTCCATACATCCCTATCCTGAGCTAATGCTTTCCAATCATTCCCTGTATAATCTACTTCTCTCAAATCATAATGTTATTCTCCCACCTCATTCTTGGTCTACCAACTGGGTGTTTTCCCTCTGGCTTTCATACAAGAAGCTTCCATGCAAGTCTTTCATTCCCCATACGTGCAACATGTCCTGCCCATCGCAGTCTATGAGACTTAACTGTTCTTATTATATCTGGCTTCCTATAAAGACCATGTAGTTCATTGTTATGAAGTCTTCTCCATTCACCTGTCTGTTCATCTCTCTTTGATCCAAAAATTTTCCTAAGTACTTTATTCTCAAATACTTGTAATCTCCTTTCCTCCCTTAAAGTAAGAGTCCATGTTTCGCACCCATATAATATAACTGGTAGAATAATAGTTTCATATATTTTCAGCTTAACGTTTTTTGAAAGGAGTTGGGACATCAAGAGTCTCTGCAATGCATAATAGCATGCATTTCCAGAATTGAGCCTATGTTTAATTTCTTTGTGCATCTCATTCCTATTTGTGATTATTGTTCCTAGGTATTTGAATTCAGCCACTTCCTCAAAATTTCCCTCATTTGTCATTAGCTGTCCATTTCCATTATATAATGTATTTCTACATGTGACCATATATTTAGTTTTATTGATATTTACTTCCAGTCCTAATTTCTTAGTGTTACTCAATAGTGTGTGCGTGTTGTCCTTTAGTATCTCCTTGCTATCGGCCAATAGTACTACATCATCAGCATAAACTAACAGCTTATTAATACCAATGAGTTGTAGGCCGTCCTCATTCTCTAAAGATTTAATGGCATGCTCTAGTACAAAATTAAATAGTAGAGGAGATAGTGCATCTCCTTGCTTCAACCCATTCTGGATTTCAAAAGTGTCCGAAAACTGTTTGCCTACACGCACTCTACTGACACATTCGTATAAGTCTGATTAACTTTTTAGGAATTCTGAACTCCAGCAGGATACTATATAACTTCTCCCTCTTAATTGAATCATATGCTTTTTTTGAAGTCTACATATAGTTGATGTATAGTACCATCATATTCCCATTTCTTTTCTAAAATCTGTCTTATACTAAAAATCTGATCTGTTGTAGACCTGTTTCTTCTAAATGCACATTAGTGTAAAGAATTAGAAAAAAAAATTGCATTACAGTTTTGCAAAGAACTTCTGTTCAATTACATGGTTTATCATGTGAACTAGTGGTTACCATGCTTGCCTTTGGTTCTGAGGTTTATAGTTTGAAACCGACTGGGTTGATGGATTTTGAAGACATAAAATTGTTAAGTATGGTAAAATCAAATGTTTCCTACCTCTCATATAAATCTTCTAAGTAGATTGCAATTTCGAGACCATAGCGGTCCCATCCTCAGTACAATCTTAGCGACTGATGTTATGTCGATCGGAAGAAACTCTTCATCTTCCCGCTGTTGGTGGACCGATGAACCTCTGGATCAGGTCAGGATTTGCGGGAATTTCGAAGTTCATAAGTTTTCCTTTGTTTTTCTGAATGTGGATTTTTTCCCAAACTGAAGAGTTTCTTCCGATCGACATAACATCAATCGCCAAGATTGTACTGAGGATGGGACCGTTATGGTCTTGAAATCACAATCTACTTAGAAGATTTATATGAGGAGAGGTAGGAAACATTTGGTTTTACCATAAATTAAACCTCATGGTGATTAATTCCCGTAAAAGTTAAATATTGTTGAATATGGCTTTTTCGGAAGAGAAGTAATGCCATGACTCCCATACCATAGATTTATGGAATGTAAAAGAACATTAATCCTTAAATACTCCTCAGGGGTCCCCATCTATGGGATATGTGGATGGCAATCACAAGGCCCAAGCTGAGCAAAACATTGCTTCCACTTACTTGTGTTTTGCTCCTTAATTTTATCTTTAATCGATCTGGTATTTCTTCCTTTTCTAGTACCAGATCCCTCTTTTTTACTTTCCTATCCAGTCTCCCTTGTCTGACCTCTTGTTTTCTTTGACCCTGATGGTATTAGAGTATTCGAGGCCGAAGGGTTCATTTCTGTCATTCCTATATCTCTTTCTTTTAACCTCATGACACTCACCTTGAATGCCCACATAAGCTGCATGCTCAAATGCAGCCCCATTGCAGCTAATAGCATAAGTATACAATGAACTCGTGTCATCAGCTACGGCTGGATACATGTAATGAAGAATGAATGACTAATCCTAAAATAAGAGGCATCTGAACAAAATTTCTCAGTTCTTCACAAATAGATTTGAATTGTAATGCTAATTACCTGAAATGTTAAAGAGCATTGTTAAATGAAATACTACTACCACTACTATTGAATTAATTCAACTTTTTTTTTTAAAAAAAGGTGTTTATATTTGTAGAATACATTGTGTCATTTTTTTCTTTTTGCTTAGGAATGGAAAAAGTTGGACATTCAGTGACTAATGCCAAGTCGATGATTGTAATTAATATACTTTTTTTTTATAAGAATTAAATAAATCGTGATTATTTCTTACCTCATACTTCTATGTTCCTTTAAACACAGCACTGCAGTATCGGCGACTCCTTGTCACCATCGTCAACTGTTTTCACGATTGTCAATTTTTTCTTTTGTTGATAATTGCAGTTTGGATAATTATCAACAAAAGAAAAAATTGACAATCATGAAAACAGCTGACGATGGTGACAAGGAGTCGCCAATACTGCAGTGCTGTGTTTAAACATGAGAGTAAGAAATAATCACGATTTTATTTAACTCTTATGAATTGAACCTCGTGATATTAAAAATTCCCAAATTTAATATATAAAAAAATTTTTTTCTTAAAAAAAACAGTTTATATATGTAAAACATGTGTGATTGTTTTCCCTCAGGAATGGAAGCAGCTGCATATTCAGTGAATAAAGCCAAGTCTGTAACAGTAATTGGTAAAGGTAATGTCCCCTTCCGTGCTTCATTAGGAAATGAAGTCGGTGCACGTCTTAAGGAGCTTTTCTTAGAGAAGGGTGTGATTTTAAAAATGAATTCTGGAATAGAATCTTTCATTCCAAGCAGTTCAGACCCAGATAAAGTTGGAGAAGTGAAACTATTAGATGGTAGTACTCTGCCAGCCGACATTGTTATACTTGGAATAGGAGTTAGTCCTGCCACAAAATTCTTACAACAGTCTGACATCAAGCTTCATCAGGGTGGTTCTGTAGAAGTTGATGAAGTAAGTAATAATTTGAACTTTTATAAGAAAAAATCACTATCAGGTTTAATTTAAGATTAAATTTAAATGTTTCATACCTCACCTCATGTCCAGTCTTCTAATTAGACTGCGGTTTCAAAGCCTGGGCAGCTTCATCTTCAGTAATTTCTCGTCGACTGATGTTACGTTGATGAGAAGAACTATTACTCCACCGCATTAACTTTTTAGCCGGTGAGGGGAAGCAATGGCGCTAGTGTTGAAGAGGGAAAAAGTGTCTCCTTCCACCGTTGGTACAAGTGAATGACTGGGCAAGTGGTATAATCAGTGGCAAAATATAGTGGTACAACTACTTGAAATAGGAGATGAAGTTAATGAAAGATCATCTGAGGTTGTATGCCTATGGGTTTCTGGATAATGTGACGTACAAATAAATTAAATCAGCACTGACTTCCAATAACTGTCTGGCAGACTTATGTGTATATACTGTGAATATAGGGTCTAACTTTCACACTTTACATTGTCACTAACAACTGACTATACACAACTAACGGATAATAAACACTGTCACTGCAACCTAAGACAAGGGAAAGCGCCCAGTTGGTAGACCAAGAATGAGGTGGGAGAACAACATTAACTATGATTTGAGGGAAGTAGATTATACAGGGAATGCTTGGAAAGCATTAGCTCAGGATAGGGATGTATGGAGACCTTATGTCTGCGTGGCCATGAACCTACGGGTTCAATAGTGCCAGTGAGTAAGTAAGTAAGAAAAATTGTATGGCCACCTCATATTCTTTTTAGGATATGAGGTGAGTTGATACAATTTTTGTTAAATACATTTTACCTCATAGTGTTAATTTTAAAAAGTCAAACAAATTAAAAAAATTATGAAAATACTGTATTAGAGCCTGTCAGCAATGATGTTTGTTGCAATAGAGACTTAGATCAAAATTCCTAGTGCCTTTGTCCGTGTAGATATAGACATTTTAAAAACTGATTGATGCTAAGCTAGTGAAATATTGAAGTTGAATATACTAAAGATATCAACCTGCAGGAAGAAGAAGACCAGGATGTCCACTCAAAAGACTTTTGGATGATGTTTCTCTTGAGGCCGAAACAGGTCAACAAATGGCCTAAATTCGTGAATGTACTAGATGATGATGATATACTAAAATTATATTAAAATGTTTCAAAAAATTTTATAGTTTTTCTTTAAAAACTTTGTATCAATATTATGGCCAGACTAGGTATATATGTATATACAGTGTGTTCCTTTTATCTTGATCACCCAGAATATCTTTGTCCAAAGTATAAAATGAAAAATTGTTTTATACAAAAGTTGTCCAACTATGAGTAGGAAATAATATTTAAGGGTAGTGAACTTTGTAGCATTATTTATGAACAAGTTATGAATATTTTGATGTTATATTTTCACATTCCAGAATTAGACATACCGTATATCTCGGCAGGTAAGGCAACCTTCTGATAAGATGAGGTATAGATTTTTGTCAAAGTTTTATAGTTTTAGCATATATCTGTCCTATAACACGACCCCCAAACTATCAGCGGTCTATGAATTTAGTTTAGATCAGCGATCATTACTACCTTACTGTATAGTGTATACAAAATTACGGTATTCATAATTTTTCAAATTAAATTTTATGTTATATATTGTTAATATTTTAACCCCTCATTATGATAAATAAATACATTTTATTTTCATTCAACCAGCAACACTGCTACACTTTCAATAAGTTGTACTAGCACAAGAGATGAGACCTGTCGCATGGAAGGCAGCAGAGGGGAACGGAGATTGTTATGGTAAGGAAGAAAGACTTGCTGGATGAGAAGTTTCTTGTTACGCTACTATCAAACACAAAGATATAAGTTATCTGCATATTTAAATGTTATACAATGCCCTTTGCATCATGCATAATAATAATAACACTATATTAATAAATAAAAGAAACAATGCAATATAAGCAATAATGTCCATTCAAAGTTAAAATTGGGAAACACATTATGAGGTTCTTAATTAATAAATTAATGAGTCATTTTAACATCTTACCTCATATTTCATGTTTTTTCAAACATGGTAACTATAGTTTTCAAATGATCTTGTCATTCATTTTCAACCGCCATTATTAATAATGTCCATGTTTATTTACTACACAAAACAGACTGCAAAAGAATTGAATAACCGGATATTTTCAGGACTGGTTTGATAAATAGCTGTACTCATGGGGATTCACTAAATGTCTAACAGTTCCCCCCCCCCCCACATGTCAACTGATCGGTTTGTCACCACGCATCATTACATCAGTCGCAATCAGTTGTTGCATTGTTATTTGTGTGTCGTGTGTTCAAGTAATTTTTATTAATTTATATAAATTTCAATCTAATTTTTTTTTTGTATCTGTCCTATAAGACGACCCTGGATTTTGGGGGCTTTTTTTATGGTTCAACTATCATCTTATCTGCCGAAATATACGGTAGTTTTCTTCCTAAAATAAAATATATGAATACTTTGTTTTCTTCAATGGCAATATGTATTTTTCTTTGATGCTTTAATTAACCACTCCAAGACCTGTTCAAAAATGTTTCACAATGTGCCATTCTAATAAATATAACCTTATTAATGGAAACATAAAGTGGGATTATTATAGCCATATTAATAATAGAACTACCCGTGAGATTAATAAAACATTCACATTAAATGCTCAAACTGGTGACCATTTTCAGTGACACACATATCCAGTTGTCAAATAAATGAGAGGACTGAATTTACCGACTTGACAGTAAAACATAAAGAAACTAAATAATAAAATTGCTGAATTGCATTTTTTATATATTATTTTCCTCTTCCATATTCTTTCACTTATTCATGACGATGGATTGCTATTCTGATACCCAAACATGTATTTTAAGATCTTGGACGGTACAAACTAGAGTGCAAACAACTATGAAAATTAATGCTATATTAAATTCTAGGCCTATTTACATAAGAGATAGTTTAATTTTAAGGTATAATTTGAAGAAAAAAAATGTATTATACACCAACAAATATAGTGCGAGTTCAATGAATGAATGAGTCACTTTTTATCATACCCTGCAGATATTGAGTCATAATGTCGGCTGAAGATAAGAGGGACTCCTCTTGAAAACTTCAGTTCCCGTGTTTAAAAAAACATAAACTCTGAGGTAAGATAAGAAGTGACTCATTCATTAATTGAATTAAGAACCTCATAATGTTATTTCCCATATTTAGCTATGAATAGTGTGAGTTATTTAGTGAACTGGAGCTTTTTCAATGTTCTCTTTTTGCGATCTTAGAATTTCTCACCTTCTTGTTTGTTTTGAACCTAATTTCATTACTAATCACATAAATTTTGGATGTAATGATACCATTTTGAAACCTGAGTTCATAACAGGAGGAAATATTCTAATAGTCTTAAACAACTGAATTATTTGTTATTTTGCAGTATCTGGAGACTAATGTGAAAGATGTATATGCTGGAGGAGATGTAGCATATGCTCCAATATTTGGAACTAAGGCAAATATTGGACATTACCAGTTGGCTCATTTCCATGGTAGAATTGCTGCTCTCAATATGATGGGGAAAGGAGTTCGGGTACATACTGTCCCATTCTTTTGGACTGTGATGTTTGGAATGAGTGTTCGATTTTCAGGTAACATTTTTGTCGATATATTAATATATTTTTATTTGTTATCAGTAGATATTAGAAGTTTAGGCATAAAAAAATAAGATTTTAAGCATTTAAAATAAGATAAAATTAAAATGTACCTGTTGGCAGGTGCCATCATCCCTCAACTTTGTTAAAATAATGTATTTAAAATATTATTAATTGGAGGCCTTTTGGAAGTTAACTTAGTATAAATAAATATCTAGGCTATGTGGTAAAAAGCTAGTCTATTACATTACCATAGATAATTATGGTATTTAATTTTGTGAAATAACTTAAGAAAGAGTGGGCTAGCTCTGATTCTGCCTTTGACAATTTCATTGTAGTTTCTTTTTAATTGTCTTCTTCTTCTTCCTTCCAAGTATTAGGCCAAGGCCTGTTATGATCCTATAGAAAATTTTCCCTCCAGTGTTTCATAGGACGGCCCAGTGATCTTCATCCTCTTGGTATATAATTATAAACAGCTTTGGGGATCCGATTTGAACTCATTCTTTCTAGATGGTGTTTCCAATTTAATTGGTACTGTTTAATATATTCCAAAATTGGCATAGTCTTCAACTCTTTTAAGATATCGGTGTTCCATTTCCGATCCCATCTGGTGTAACCCGCTGTTCTACGCATGAATCTCATTTCACAAGCCATTATTCTGCTTTCGTGTTGTCTTTTTAGTGTCCATGCTTCACTACCATAGGTCAACACTGGTCTAGCCAAAGTGTTATATAAACGTAATCTGGTGTTTTTTTGTACAAGGGATACTTTCATAACTTGATTAATAATTCCCAAACTTTTATTATAACTAGTAATTTTTTCAGGGATATCCTTTTCATCCCAGATAGAGAGATAATATCCAAAATATTTAAATTGATTAGATCTCTCTAAAATTTTATTCTGGAGACAGATTTTACTTTGTATGGGGTCCTTCCCATGAAATTCCATAGTTTTAGTTTTGTTAATTGATATTTCCATGGCACCTATTTTTTGTAAATTATAAATTGATCGTTGCAAATCGTTTTCGGAAAGTGCCAGAAGAGCTAAATCGTCTGCAAAAAGAATAGCATCAAGTTTGAGGTTCCTTTTCATTTTAATTGTAAATGCAATAAATGTGTGCTAGTCACCCTTTTTAATATTTTTTAAAATAAATGCATAATTTCTAATTTCAGGTTATGCACCTACCTTCAGTGAAGTAATTATAGCGGGTAGTATGAAAGATCTAAAATTTGTGGCACATTACATTGAAGATGATAGAGTTGTAGCCGTTGCAACAATGGGATATGATCCTGTTGCAGCCAGATTTGCAGATCTATTGTCAAAAGGAGTGTACATTAACAAGTCCGATTTGCAGCCAAACCCACTGGCCTGGATAGAAAAGTAAACATAAAAACTTCAAAATGTTAAAACTGCAACACTTATTTCAGCTACCAGTAATTGTAAGGTTTATATCAACGTTGTGATAATTTTATTAATTAGAATTTACTTTTGTACATAGTAGATAAAAGGTGGGCGTATGTCCTATTTCATTATTGCAGTATAATGATTTCATTAATATGGATACTTATTTATAATGGTTTAATATTTTGAATGAATATTTATGCTGTAGCCTTTGAAAAATAGAGTGCTATTGGCTTTGACAATATTTTATTAGAATGACCTCTGCTTGATTTTACTTTTCAGATTTTAAGTATGGCAAAACACTTTTACTATTGAATAGATTGTTTTCTTACTATTATTTCATGTAGTCACAACTATAATATAAACACTTACTAAGGTTAAAGTTAAACTATTTTTATATAAAGGCTCAAATATTAATAAAACACTGCACGTAAACCTTTCAATAAATACAAATTATGATGGTCTCTCTACAGTATTCCAGATCATAAAATTCATATACTATCATACTAGTGAACTTATTGATCTGATTATAGCCATCATACTATTGATAAACTATGACACATCCACTTTTTATCCACTTTATACTTCATAAGTTTAGAAATACTGAAAACAAATTATTCACTTTTCAAAATTATTTTATATTCTTTATGATGCCTGGAAAGATATGGCTGATAAAACATGAAAAATTATACTAAAATTGAATAGGAAATATACACCATACCTCATATAACGAGCTTTTTTCACTTGACATATTTCAGAAAATATTGGTCCCAATCTCAACTAGGATATCCAGTTGAGAAAGTTTAATTTAAGAGGTGAGATATATGTTTCTAATTAAATTTTAATATAATTTTTATCTAATAGTGTCACTTCATGTTAATTATTTGATTTAAATATGAAAAATTGTACTTAAAACTTCCCTATTTGTTTTAAATGTAATTTGTTACCTACATTATAACAGACCTTCAACAAGATATGGGCCAACTCTTGATTATTCTTACAGAACATGATTTGCATCACAACGTTCCCATATAGTATTGAACCCAGACCATTGTAAGTAGATAGACTTGAACACAGGGGACAGGATTTATTAAACTTGAAGAGAAAAATATATGCCTAAATTGGGATTTGAACCCATTATCTCTGGTTCTGTACACCAGCGCTCCAAAGATTTAAGCTATTAGGCTTCTGATTTACTTGTACATTTTTCTCTATGCTAACATGGTTCCTGCGCACCAGATAGCAGTGAACTTTGTTCCACCATCACCATATAGCGGCTTCTTAAACAAGAAGACTTTTAAATGGAAATCAACACTACATTTGTAGCCAGTATTTATGTTTCATCTTAAGAGCTCATTCAATTGCACTGTCTGAGAGTAGTGCAGAAGAGAGTTCCTTCAAGTACCATAGACAGTAAAGTTTTTTTTCTAAAATTATTTTATTGTCAGATGCCTGTAAATTTATTTTATTTTGACGATTTTATTATTAATTTAACACTTCTCATTGAAGGATAAATTATATTTGAAGAGAAAAATTTTCGCCTAGACCAAGACTCGAACCCGGGACCCTTGGTTTTCCAGACCAAGTGCTCTACCAACTGAGCTACCGATGCGAGTTGCGATCTAGACGAAAATTTTTCTCTTATATACGTTGTAATTCCTTCACGCCAAATGCTTGAAACCGTAGCTTCTATCTTGCAAATGGCAGCTTCTTAGTTAAGAAGACATTTATTGGGAATTTAACACTACTTTATAAAGCCAGCAGGGCTTCTATTGACGATTTTCGTCACCAGACATCTGGTGGATTAATGATTACCAAGCTCACCTCTGATTCAGAGCTTTGCAAATGCAGAGCAGCCATGATTGATAGATTTTCCAGGCCATAAAATCCTTCTGAAGGGTAGTAAAGCCATGGATCCTGTGTTGGAGGTTTATGGGACATAAAACAATATCAGGCCTGTTAAGAGGCCTCTGACAAACTTAATTGGCCTTTTCATGCCTAGATTTGAATTGCGATGCAAATAACTTGAGATGTTAATGAATGGCATACTGTACATCTCACTAGCATGAAAACAAAAATGTTGTTGAAAATAAGCTCTATACTAAGGTCTTGTAGTATTATGTAGGTAACAGAATAATGTCATAAATATAAATATCATGAAGAAATACTGTAATAACTTTCATATATTATGTATATGGAGATGTGTTAGTTTTTATGATGTTTGTCTTGTTTGCACAAATATAAATAGATATACGAAGATGTGCTTAAAATCATCTGTTAAAAATGTTTGTACAGTAGCATTTTTTCATATTTAGATGACATTGTAGAACATCATAGCACATTTCTTCATACTTTTTTTAGTTGCATCTCAATACCCATTCAGTAATGAACAAGACTGAGGATCTTGAAAAATGTGATATGCAGTAAACATTGAAAAAAAAACTTTTTAAATAATTTATTGAAAACTTTCACATTTCTACATTTAAACCAAATGCCAGAAAGACTAGATTCTATAAACTGTATATATAGATTTCCAGGAGGATATTTATGCAGATTCATTATACATCACTTACATTTTGAAGTAGAACATACAGATGCCCCTCCTTTGTTGCAGGTAAAATTATGGTTTTACTTATAGGATTCTTCTATCTCTTTCTCGGTTGTCATTAATGAAGTTCCTTGCCTTCTTCATCGGGGGGCGGCCTTCCTTTCAAAATTAAGTGATCTATATGTTAGCTGATTTAAACATTTGATTTGGTTTTATTGATATAAAAAGGGTTTGATACTGCAGATTTTTCTATTTATTCATGTTTAAGTGCCTAAAATATTCCTTGAGATGAGAAAAAGAAAAAAAATCTGTAATTGAAAACTTTTTTTGAAGCAATTTACCAATTAAAAATTAATCAAAATTCCTAAAAACAATTTGAAAAATACATATCTCTTAATATGAGAAAAGAAATCTTGAAATATCACGAGAAGCTTTTTAGACTGTTGATGAAGAAAATTACATAAAGAAACTCATTATACAGCCTGCAGGAAGAAGTGAGAAGTCTCTTATAGAAAACCAGCAGTTGTATAGTTGAGGATTAGATATGGCATGTGTTATGCATTTTATCTAAATTATGGGCAGATGATCTATGTGCGTGAATCAGTTGATTCAGGACCTCTTGGGTATTTATTGTAGTTTGTGTCTAAAAACTTATTTTATATATAACAAATACATAACTTTTATTTTTCCAGTTTAAAATATTCATATCATATCCAGTTTAACATTGATATTTATTAAAAAATAATGGGACCAATAACTTGTCTAGCATTTATTGAAGTTGTCATTGAACAGTTACAGGTAATTTTCTTCATATTACATTTTTGTAGAATTTTTATACTTGTTCCTATGTAGCTCATTAGCCTGTCAATTCTCTGTTTCATTGAAGCATTGATCACATTGTCTTAAATAAACAACAAATTTATAATAGTAATTTAGACAAGTTATAAAAGCAGAGCTTTAGTAACTAGATGATCACATTAGAACACAATTATAGTGTGTTACTAAAGCTAATTTTATAATATGTTGTCTTTAATATATTATCTTTTTCAAATATTAATTAAATTTATTTTTAAAATGTAGGAAATAAATGTATTATAAATTGGAATTTATACAACTTGACCAAAGATTACTTAATCCTTTACATGCTTGATCTAAGTTTAACAAATGTTAAGATCTCTGTTTTGCACTGCAAGTTTTTCTAATTTATGAGTCCAGGTTCACAAATGAAAATTGCAAACAAAGGATTTTGGTACATGGGTTTTTTTTAGGTTTTATTAAAGTTTATAAAATTATAATGGGAAGTAACACTATGAGGTAAATTATAAATTTATATACATGAATCAGATATTTTTTTTTCATTTCACCTCATAAAACATCAGCAATATTCACCTAACCTGTTTCAGAAGGCATTCCTTCCATTGTCAGTTAAATTCCAACTGTTGAAATCACACTGTCAACACCAACATTCCAACTGTCACCTGGTGTGGGTTGGATGAACTTCAAGATCAAATCTTGCTTGCCGGGAACTTCAAAATTCATGGATCTATATTTGTTCTTCTAATTGTATATCTTTTCCCAAACTGTCTGTTTTTTATTAGGTTTCTCTAAATGTTTTAATAATTTAATTTCTATTCCAATTATGTTATTCTCTAATAAACTATGAGCTGTAATTATCAATATTTCAATTTCACCATTTTTTATATTTCTAAAGTTTTGTTTCATATGAGTATCTATATTCCTTACAGTTTTTCATATGTATACTTCATTACAGTCATTACAGCTGATTTGATATATTTAAGAAAGATATTTACCCATCTGGGGTTTTAATTCTTTTTGTCTATTAGAAGATTACCCATGAAATTTACCAAATCAGCTGCAATGACTGTAATAAAGTATACATAGGAAAAACTAAAAGGGGTTATTTATATACTCGTACTTGTATAAAAGAGCACTTTAGTAATATTAAAAATTATGACGTTGAAAAATCAGCAATTGCAGCTCATAATCTATGAAAATAATCACATAATTGGAAAAGAAACTAAGCTATTAAAACATGTAGAGAAACCTATGGAAGTGACCATTTGGGAAAAGATATACACTAAGAAGAACAATTTTTTTTTTTGGTCTAATGCCACCTCCTGGTTGTCTTTTATAACATATCTGGTTTTCTCCTCTGGCATTGGCGGAATTATAATCCATTTCTTAGATTGGGGCACCTGGAAGGTGGAGTTACGTTACCCGATGATATGATGGGTGATAAATGATAATGAAGCGCCAGGAGAGTCCTTAACCTAAATTCCAGACCATGGGCAACCACAGGAATAATTCCCTTTAAGGAAAAATTCCTATGGTTTGACCAGGAATCGAACCCGGGACCCCATGAATTGCAGTCAGAAATGCTGACCACTAGCCCATGAGGCTGGTCAGAAGAACAAATATAGGTCAATGAATTTTGAAGTTCCCAGTAAGCAAGATTTGATCTTGAAGTTCATCCAGCCCATACCAGGTGGCAGTTGGTATGTTGGTTGGATGGCCTGATCTCAACAGTCAGAAGGGATGTGTTCTGTAACCAGTCCAGTGAAAATCACAGATGTTTTATGAGGTGTGATGTAAAAATATCTGATTCATTTATATAAATTAACAATGAACTGATTGTACAGTTTCATAACGGTTATAGATAATTTTTGTGTGTTTTATAATACAAAGGCCTATTTTTATATATTAAATTTGGGAATTTTTAACATTATGAGGTTCAATTAATAAGAATTAAATGAATTGTGATTTCTTCTTACCTCATACTTGTATGTTTTTTTAAACACAGCACTGCAGTATCGGTGACCCATTGTCACCATCATCAGCTGTTTTCACGACTGTCAATTTTTTTCTTTTGCTGGATGGCAGTTTGGGAGAGTAATTCCTTCAAAAGAACACCAGATGGCAGTTTGGATAATTACCGGCAAAAGAAAAAATTGACAGTCGTGAAAACAGCTGACGATGGTGACAATGGGTCACCGATACTGCAGTGCTGTGTTTAAAAAAACATAGAAGTATGAGGTAAGAAGAAATCATGATTCATTTAATTCTTAACAAAGGCCTATATTAAAAATATAACACTTCAGTTTATTGTGTTAAATGAAAACTTGTATACAGTGTTTTGTAATTAGGGGATGTACAGACCGAGTTGGTTCAGTCGGTAGCATTTAAAACTTGATAAGGTCTCAGGGTTGATCATTTTGAATGGAATCTTTTCATGGTTTTTCAGTCATCAAAGCAGATGCACGTTTGGAGTTCCAGTACCATGAACATTTCATTATAATCTTTTCATAATATAATTAAAATTAAAATCAGTCAAATTATACACATTTTACATGTCTATACAATCAATAATAATGCATAGCATACTGATTGTAACCAAAGATTCTAAATGTGATATGATCATAAATGTTATAGCATCTATAAATAATTGTATAAAAAACAAGGGGAAGATAGTAATTGTGTCACATTTTATATAAAAGCATTGAGTTATAATTTATTTCAACATTTCACATTCCTTATTGAATTTTTTTTTAAGGTACCTTATTGATCTTATTTAATGTATTATTATTATTTATTATTATTATTATTATTATTATTATTATTATTATTACAGTATTAAAAGGAAGTGAATTTACCCATATTCATAAGTAATTCCATATTATATTCATTAGCTGTATTATTTTATTCACAAATGGTATAAAATATAGTTTTAACATATAGTTGATTTTACATAGGGAATCTACCCACAGTCAACTAACATCTTCACTAACTACAATTAGTGTGTGGAGCACTAAAATAGCTTTGATTATAGATATCTATAATTTTATTTTATAAAAATTAAATGTAAAAGTTTATTTAAGAATTGATGGGATTATAAGGTCACACTTCTTCATTTTTGGATCATATTTAAAGGGCATTTTAAGTATTAAATGCTTGCATATTAATTTAATTGTATAAATGCTCCCTAGATAATAATTTGTCTACATTAGGTAGAAATCTCTTAGGTATTATAAGCAATGTTGGCAGTTTTTGAAAACTGTGGTTGCAGCAAGACACTTGCTCACTTAATTTCTTAGGATTGCCAACATTCCTACATCCTGTTTTCTCAATAAGGATGATACACTGTTAATAAGTTTTCTACTTATTAGAATCATACAATGAATTATAAATGGTGGAATTTTCCTAATGATAATAATAGGATAATTTGATATTTCTATAATTTTTTATAAAAATGTTTCATTAAAATGTTTAATTTAAAGAGGATAAACAATAACATAATTTTATATTTCAATCAAATAAAAAAATTATTGCTTATTATTATTGTCCTGTGCTGTAACTGAGTGGTTTAAGGAATGGTGTCTTAGTGCAGAGCTATGGAACTTTTTTACTGGTCCAAATCCCCGTTGGGTAAGAACATTTTTCATGAAATATCAACCGGTAAGGAACTGGTGCCTACCCAGCATCATGAAGAATTTGGGTAGCTATAATAAGTAGCGAGTCCAGGCTGAGAAAACCAGATATAATGGCTGGGGGACCCAATATGCTGACCATATGTCACCCTTTTACTGGTTGAATGATTGTCCACCTCTGTGATTACACATGTGGATGTGAGGCCAGTAGTCAATTGGTATGCCAAGGTCCTTCTAGGCTTATTGTACCATAGAGTATTATTATTATTATGATTATTGTTATTATTATTACCATAGCTAGGTGCTGGTTATAGGTAGGTTGCTTATAAACATTTGATTTGTTGCTAATTTTTTAAAAATTGTTTTTATATTGTTGTGGTCAATGTTTCAAGTGTTAAAAGTTAATTTTGTATCAGTATTAATTTATATACTATGCATTTATGAGACTGCTTTCTATTTGCATTTAATAAAACACATTTAAAATAGTAGCAGTGACTAGATCTTTTGCTTATTGACCAGCTTTTAGAGTCTGCTGTAGTTAATGTATCTTATGAGAAAAATGTGCACCTTATCTGAGATTAGTACCGCAGATTTCCAGTTTTAGATGCTAATACTTTATTATAAGAGTAAAATTAGAATTTGTTAGATTAGATTTTTTAACAAAGTTGTAACAAATATCATGTATTAACATATTGGTAACACACATTAATTTGGACAGAAAACAACATTTTTGGAAATGTTTGAATATGCTTTTCTTTTTTTACAAAATTTGAGAAATAAAAAAAGAGAGAACAGTTTCATAATTCAGTTTTCACTTTTTTTTTCTTTTACTCTGTTCTACAGTTTTAATCTATATTACCAATAATATTATTTAGAGAAAGAGAAAACTTCATTGTAAAAGCAGCCTTTTGTTTTTTTATCAAGAAAAATCATAAGAATACAAAATACAAATATGGAGCTTGTTTCCCAAAGGTACCAAATCCATCTCAACAAATTTTACAGGAAACGTAATGTAAAATAAATGTTGATTGCCTTCAGTACACTGGAATTGTATAAAAGAGAGAAATAATTTACATTTAAACTGGGAGCCTAATAGCTCAGTGTAGAACACTGGAGTACCAAACTAGAGACATTGGATTCAAATCCTAGTTTAAGCATAAATTTTTATCTTCAAATGTAAAAAAAAAAAAAAGTTGTGAATATGGTATTCTAAGTCCTCCAGTAATGGATTTGGATCTGGTTCTTATTTGCAGTTATAACCTCAAAATATGTTATAGAGCTAGGAATGCATTGCTATCTATAACTCATTTTAATTTTTTTTTTAATTTGGTACATTTTTTAAACAAGTTTCACAAATGATATGCCCTATAGGATGTTACAATAAAAAGAATGATTAAATAATTACTGATAAATTTTAAATATAAAATGTTGTTGGTATTCCAATATTGTGAATGAAAATTTTTAAAAAAATCATTTTGAAATTTTGTATTAGTAGAAAGCAGTGAAATTTATAATAAACTGTTTTCCATTTATGAAGTATGCAGTGAAAATTCAATATAACACGCCCTCAATGTACCACATTATATCTAATAAAGTATTATATGGGGAAAATATTGCAAGTTGACAAAGAGAAACTGTTACATGCTGCATCATTACATCACAGGTTTCACTATATTATTGAATATACAGGGTTCTTCATTTATAATGTAACGGGCACACGGCGTTTTGCTTTGTGCTCATTAGGTTATAAATGAGAAACCCTGTACTACTTTTGAGGATTTTGAACTAGGAAGTCAATATAGTAATTGAAGGGTGAGAGCTAAAAATAATATCATAGTCCATTCACGAATTTAGGCAATTTGTTGACCTGTTTCGGCCTCAATAGAAACACCATCCAAAAGTTTTTTGAGTGGACGTCCTGGTCTTCTTCTTCCTGCAGGTTGATAGCTTAACATTTGTTTGGGTATCCTGTGATCTTCCATTCAATGAACATGTTGCATCCATCTTGACTTATAGTCAGAAATTTTGTTTAAACTTGCAAGTTGAGATTCCTTAGGTAATAATCACACAATACAAAAAAAAAACTCATTTTATTACAGATTTTTATACTGCAACATATTGAAGTATGTAGTTCTATATGTTTAGAAGAAATGTGATGGTTGTATCAAGATATTATTGAATAATCATGTGATATTGTTATCGAAGCATTGCTTCAGTTGCTTCCCTTAATGCATGCCACTGATATAAACCTTCTTCTTCTTTTTCTATAAACATATGCCTGTTTATTCACACACACTATGTCAATGATGATTACATCTCATTCCATCTCTTAGGGGTCTGCCCACTTCTTCTTCCTCTAGGATGTAGATTCTTCATTGTTTTAATAAGCCTTATCATCAGCTCTGTCCACATGGGGATTCCATTCCCTTTTCTTTGTTGTAATAAATGTCTCAACATCTGTGATATTACATTCCTCCCTGACATCCTAGTTTCTAACGGTCTAATCTTTTTATGTTTACTATGGCTCTTAGGGCTGCATGCAAATACATTAGTCTCTGGTGAGCTGAGTTTTCCGTGAGAACATGCAAAGTTCGAATTAGCAAGTCGCTCACTGGTTATGCATGAAAGGTCTTTTTCTTTTTTCGTAATATTGGCAAGAAATTATCCAGAATTCTCAGCAATAAAACCACTTCCATTATTTTCGTCTGCTAGAGGAACGCATTTACGCTTGCATCCCGCAAATAAAACTGTATACGATGACGTCTGCATCATGCAATATTATGCCGATTCTCCTGTTCTTCCAGTTGAATTCTTTGGTAGACTTTATCAAATTCCTCTTCTCCATGTATACCGAAAATATGATCGAAGTCTTCAAGGTCCGACATCTTGGATAAAGCAGCAAGGTACGCAGCAAGGTTTTAAAGTACATCGGTTTGCTCACGATTCGTTCTCTGCAAAGTCACCTCACCAGGTAGCTTAGGAATTTCGACAATTATTATCGCATGAACAGATTTTTGAATACGCAAAAACGTCTTTGGATGCAACTTTCTCAGCAGAGAACGACTTTTATGGTCTAATGCATTCATAGATACGACCCTTAAAGTATTAATTTCTGCTGTTCTCATGAGTTGATATAAACCAAAATATGAATTTTTAAAACAGTGTTCAATGTTTTTTTCCTGTTCAAAATAATAAGAGTTCTCTTACTCATAATTATGGCAGCTAACACACTGACTGTCAGCAATAAAAATTATTTTAGTGTTCAAAATTATTTTGTTCCTTTGAGTTTGTTGTGCAATTATTTAGAATTTTATTTTTTAATATATTCAGAGTTGTTTTCTTTAATGTTTGTTACGTACATAATGGAAATGATCATTATATATGGTATAATTTTTCAAATAGCATTTGAATTCTGTACTTAAAGAAAATGTTTGTTACAGCTTTATTAGATCTCTTGATATATTAATCTAAAAAATTAAAATGACTAAATTGTTTCTGTGTTTTGTTTAAAAATGTTTTATAGAATTTCATTTGATGAAACTGTGTTATTTATATTTAAGTTTATTAATTGTAATTAACTATATATAACAACTCATTGTTTATTGTAATCATATTAATATTATTTTCAAATATGGCAGTGATAAGAAGTCATGGAAACTCAGGGTCGCCGGAACTTGCACCAAACAATGGTTTATGTGCATTGATTGAACTAATATTGAATATAAACATGTCATCTGTTTGAAAAGCATTTATTTTTAGGAGTTAATATAGAGGTATAATTTAATTCTCTCTAAAATGTTTATCTTTTATTTTTATGGATTATAGAATTTCCTATTTTTATGAAGGCCTAATTTTGTTACTTGGTTGAAATGAAAATAGTATATTCTTCTTTTTTTTAAATTAAAATTACAATGGGAGGAAACACTATGAGGTATTTGCATTAATGAATGAGTTGGAGAAAATGCTTTAACATCTCACCTCATAAAATTGCGTGTCTTCACAATATCAATTTCAAATTATAGTATTACTTCCATCTTCAGTCAAATTCCAACTTTAGGTGAAATGTTAAAGCATTTTCTCCAACTCATTTTTAGTATATACTTACTAGATTTTATAAGGAGACATTGCTTTTATTCAATATGAAAATTTGATAATAATTAAATGAATCGTGATTTTTTCTTACCTCATACATCTATGTTTTTTTAAACACAGCACTGCTGTATCGGCGACAAAGGTGTCGCCGATACTGCAGTGCTGTGTTAAAAAAAAAACATAGATGTATGAGGTAAGAAAAAATCACGATTCATTTAATTATTATTATTTGAACCTCATAATGTTAAAAATTCCCAAATTTAATATATAAATGAAAATTTGAATTCTTAATATTTGATATTCTAATTATCTGTATTTAGATCATATATTATCTTATTAATGATTTGGTTATTCACTTTATGGTACCCTCTGAGCGCTGCTACAATACTATCAGCAGGCAAAGGTCCTTCTCTTTGATTTCTTTTAACTTGGTCTTGCCATGGTATGTACCAGGTCTATAAGAGTTCATTACTAAATTCTTGAAAAATTCTCTGCCATTGAGACTGACTAATATATAAAAAACTCAGAACATTTAAAACCACAGGTAGGGAGAGGTCTGAATTAAATAAAAACAGCCTAGAGAACTGGGCAGTTCTAACAGAGGCCAAATTAGATGAAATTGTAGAATGTTCACCACAAAAATCAATAACAAAATTAGCTTAGACTGACATTCCTGTTTCATCTGCAAGAAACACAGTACATTTATTGCACTTAAACCATATTAAATAAGATTTTTCCTTTGTCCTGTAGTCTTCAATTGTGCTATTATGACAGCAATTCTGGCAATCTCGACTTGTTTCCTGTTAAGAGGTAGGATTTTTCTTTAGCCTGTGCTGTTACAATAGCAGTTATGGTGGATTCAGCTACAATTCTGCCAAGAGCCTGCATTTAGAAAGTTGAATGACCAAACCATTTACTATCCTGTAAATTCCCCTCATATATCAGCAGTTATCCTGTTTTATATTGCATATTTTTATATTATATTCCTCTAATTGAGTCCTTTGGTATTAAAATGGACCATGTCCACTTTTGGGTACATTTACAAGTTGACATCTACTGATAGCTCTAGAGTATATTTATGTTTATAATTAGTGTTACTAAGTGTGTATTAAAATAAATAAAACATTTATTCATGTCTTTCGGGCTAAATGGCCATGGTCTGGTTTTATTAACACTCAGCATTTCGTCTACTACTGCGGTAGACATCCTCAGGAGATTCTGCGTACTCTATGACCTCCTAACTCTTCAAATGTCGGCTACAGACTGGCTGTGCATTGGAAATCATGTCCTTATTTGAATCAGTCATTTCGAAAAGGGATCATCTACGATTTTTTGTGAAATTCACTTTTTTCGTTATTCCATGTTTACATACGTCCGTACATTGATTCCGTGTGAGAAATGATCAAATACACAATTATTTTACCACTTTCTGACTTTACCTTTCATGTAGTAATTTCGAAAAAGGATCAACTCGCCGAGTTTTCGAACGGACTGATGCACGAATGTGATCTTGACTTCAGCTGCATATCTATCCTCTTGCAGTCTTTCTGTGTTATCAGAGTAAACAATATTAAAACCATGCTACAATCGTTATTTATGTATTATTTATTTAATGCAAGGCACTCCGTATACAGAGTATGGGTAAAGGTGTTCCAAAATAACAAAAACATTATTTTGCAATAAATACATTTTATGAATTTGAGTGTAATAGTGACAAGCCTAGAACCGTAATCGGCCGGAAATTCATGACACAATTTTCGGGGAACAAGATTTCAACTTGCTCAAACCAAAGCCCGCCCAGAAATACTGCAAATACCAATGTGAAAACATACCCTGCCTACATCAGCAAAGTACCAATCAACCACAAAAAAAATGGATGATGTAAAGAAACTTTAGCAGTACATTCCTGATATCCATTGACATTTTTATGATGATTTATTCAAATGGCCTACAACTACAGCTAAAGTAGTAGAGAACGCCGACGATGTTCAATGATAAAATTTTTCGAATGTACTTTTTTTTTATAGTCACTTCCAAATGATGAAATGTAATAAAATGTATACAGTATTATTCCATATATGTAGTTATTTCACAATAATAATTTTTTTCAAATAAATATGTTTAATTTTGTAAACGTTTCTTCGTTCATTTTGAAAAGGGATCATCTCTGGAAAATTGTTAATTAGTTTTTCGGAAAACCATAATCAAGAAAGTCATGTAAATCGGTAAGTGAACGTGAATGGGCATGAATATTATTCAGTAGAAATTTCAGATTCGTAGCTTTATCCTGGACAAACTGAATCAGTTTTTTCCCTCTCCTGTAAAATTTGATCAGCTGTAGATGATCCCTTTTCGAAATGACTCATTCATTTATAGTTGAATGCAGGCTTTCACGGCCGGTAATCGTAATGTTGAGTGATTCCGGGTTATGTGGCCGTGGTCCATAGTTGGTGTTGATACCAGACGTTTCGCCCTCAACTGCGGAGGGCATCTTCAGTGGCGAGTGCTTCTATGCATGTTTCCTGGTCGGAAGATCTACTTAGAATGGATCTAAGTAGATCTTCCGACCAGGAAACACGCATAGAAGCACTCGCCACTGAAGATGCCCTCCGCAGTTGAGGGCGAAACGTCTGGTATCAACACCAACTATGGACCACGGCCACATAACCCGGAATCACTCATCATTCATTTATAGTTGAGTATTGTATGGTGATGTTTTGTCCAAAACACAATGTTACTACACCTGACTTCACAGAGAGGCTATTGAAATATACAAACACAAAAATTCCTTTAACAAGAAAGAAGAAATCATGAAGATTAATAAAATTTGGTTCCCGGCACTATATAACACGAGAATAAAACCTATGACTTATGTCAGTGACAACCAATCAAAAACCAGCTCCAAAGTAACGGACCATATAGAAAACATCACCACACAATACTCAACTATAAATAAGGTCACGATTTCCAACGCACAGCCAGTCTGCAGCCGACATTTGAAGAGTTAGGAGGTCATAGAGCATGCAGAATCTCCTGAGGATGTCTACTGCAGTAGGACGAAATGTGTGTGTTAATAAAACCAGACCACGGCCATTTAGCCTGAAAGACATAAAAGACGTGAATCAATACACCTGCTGTGAAAGTTTACAATTTTACATAATAAAATATTTGTTCTATTTATAATATATGATTTAAACCAATATGAAGAAGAAAATTTCAATGATGATCTTGAAGAAGATTTCCTAAGTCAATACACAAGAAAATTTCAGTTTTCTGGAAATGTGATATAATGGATATGGCTCATTTTAATACTCAAGGGGTCACTTAAAAATGTGTAATCTGCACTATATAAATGGCTTAATTACACTTTTATAGTAATATATCACAATGAGGTTTAATTTAAGATAAATTAAAATGTTTCATACCTCTCCTCATATCCAGTCTTCTAAGTAGATCACAATTTCAAAGCCTTGGTGGCCTCATCTTCAGTACTTTGTCGACTGATATGTCAATCGGAAGAACTCTTCTTCTACCAACAGAGGGAAGAAGTAGTAGTTCTTCCGATCGACATAACATCAGTCGACAAGAAAGTACTGAAGATGAGGTCGCCAAGGCTTTCAAATTGCGATCTACGTAGAAGGCTGGATGTGAGGAGAGGTATGAAACATTTTAATTTAGATTTAGATTTAAGACTGTAATATTAAATAAGTTATCTATTTTATGACTTCAAAACAAGATTCAAAGAATGTTTGACTGTATGGTGCCAGTAATCTATTTGACTTAGCATAGAAGAGGTACATCTCTACAGACTGTTTGTTGGTGGAGATTAAAGAAAAAACCTGTTCAGAGAGGCTGAAAACTCAAATAGCCTCATCAAAATTGCTACTGAGGAAGGTTTAAATATCACTTTGCATTTCACTGAGAGATAGAAAAATTAAAAAAGTATAATAATTAATTACTTGCAAGTATTTTTATTGTGATATGAATGTGATTATAAAAGAAAGTATTTATATTTTGTATCATATGTGATAATTAAGTTTGGTAAATTCCAATTATTAATATTAATTTTAATACAGATAAGGCATCAAGTCAGAGAGTGAGCTTCACCACAATTTTTAATGGTTCTTGGCCTACATCCACGGTCATACAATTTTAATATATATATATATATATATATATATATAGTATATAATTTTCTTTCTCAATGGTTTTATTATTTTTTTCCATGAGTTACAGCTGTATGGAATTATTTCATTTGTAATTGGTACATAACAAAAATTGTAATTTTGTTTTCTAAGAGACTATACAAATTCTCATAAATGCCCTTTTTGCAATTTATATGAAGATATGGAAAGAAACCATCTCCTCCGTTGTCCAGCTTTTGTAGAAGAGACCAGCCTTTCTGCTAAATATTGGAGTGCAAGAGAGCTAATGATTAAATGACAGTCATCATCATCAATGGCTCGACAGCCCCATGTGGGCCTAGACCGCCTTCAGAAGCTTATGCCAGACTTCCATGTTCTGAGCTTCATTCTTCCAGTTTTTTATTTTTAAAATCTTAATGAATTAAATTATACTATCTTCCCATCTTAATTTAGGTCTTCCAACTTTTTTGGCCAATAGAGGTCGCTCATTGTAAATTCTTTTTGAAATCCTTTTGCTGTCCATACGAATAATGTGTCCAGCCCAGGCCAGTCTATTAATTTTAACAACATTCAGAATATCTGGCTGATTGTACAGTTTATTAAATGACAGTGAATGATATAATTTCAATTTTTTATAGATGGCCCCTAAAGAAATCATTAAAAATTCCACCATCACTTAATTTTCTAATTTTTCAGTATTTTTTTTAGCTATTAGATTAATTTTATTATTGACAACAAAGTAGACATTGCATTTGTTGATATTAGCTGTAAGCTGTTCTATATTTTATTTACATTGACTGTATTTTCAGTAATATAAAAATAATTAATGTTTTTATTTTTTTTAAGTACCATAAGTAATGTGTTGAATGTTTTTGTTTTTACACTTACTTAGCAGTATTAAAGCAATAGTCTATAATACTTTCAATGTAAAAGGGGACATGTACAAAAACATAAAGGAAAAACCTGGGATATTTAAAAAAGTGGGACATTAACAAAATATAAAAAAACAGTTATTTTCTTTTTATCACAACACTGTTGCCAATACAAATTTATAAGAATCAACCATTCACAAATCAAAAACCACTAAAGTCATTGTTTATTATGTTTAAAAATATTTATTTATCGCTGCAAGGGGTATAAAAATCCACTAATTAAATCTCTTTCATCCAAGTTAAAATTGTATTTCTCCACTGTCAAAGTGCCAGACTCAGCAGGAAATCTCTGACATTGGCTGCACTGACCATGGATTGACAATTTGAAAAAAAATGTATCAGTTACCAATATATGAGAGTAAAAAACAAACATTATAGACCAAACAGTGCATCATGGTCATACAACTGGCACTTTCTAACGTTCATATTTATAATTACATAGTAAAGAATAAAACGAAAGTCGCCATTTGTAAATACATTAACAAATCATCATCCCAAAAGCGGGACATTTGAGCGTCCCCAAGAAAACTTTCGGGACAGTGGGACGTTTTCCAAAAAAGAACAGGACTGTCCCAGGAAAAATGGGACGAATGGACACCCTAATCCAAGATCCAGATTTGATTCTCAGCTAGACTGTTACATTTTTATTTAAACACAGGGTATGGCATGGGATCCACTCAGCCTTTGGAGAACAACTGAGTAGCTTCTTGATATAATAAGTAGCAAAATTCTGTTAAGAAAACTGTAACTGAGGTTGAGGGATTGCATTATACTAATGAAATGACTGTGTAATGGACCAGATTAGAAACGAGGATATCCGTGAAGAACTGCAGATCTACTCCATAAAAGAAAATATATTTAACAACAAGATACAGTGGAAAGAACATGTAGAAAGAATGGAAGAAAGTAGATTACCAAATAAAATCTTGCATTATTTTCCAAGAGGAAGAAGAGATGTCGGACGTCCTCGGAAGAGATGGACTTAGATCTATTAGTGAAGACGGAACAGGCAACTCTTGCCTAAACCCGGAAGTGAAGAAGAAGAAGAAATGACTGTATACTGTCATCTGCTAGACATCAATCATTGCAGTTGGTGTATGCTCTTCAAAGCTTCCATGAATTTGTTACTTAGTGTGTTTACTTTTTTTTACATTTACAGCGGATGATTGGAAAACATTAGCTGAGTATAGGAATGTATGGACAGCTATGTCCGCGTGATCATAAACCTACGAATTTGATAATGCAAGTGAGTGAATTGGTTAGTAGTTAAAATTTGATGCTATTTTTAAAATATAATGATGAAAATTAGGCTGAGGGTATTATACAAAGTTCCTCTCTTATTAGATGCCTTAATTTTCTTATGTTTTCGATAAGTCTTAGCATATCATTTATTTACTCTCCTGCAATATAACTAACAGGCAACATTAAAATTATATCAATGTAAAGTAGAAGCTCTAACACAAAGTGAAAAAGCAATGACATAAGAAACTAAAGTACTGCTTGACAACGTAAGCAACAGTATTATATTTTATCAATTTTTTTTTGCAATTTTTAGTCTGTAAATGATGTTAAAATAAACTGTTAAAAAGTTCAGTGTTATCTTTAATTGTTTACTATTACTACTTTTCAATGGTCTAGAACCATACTGTTCTAAGTCTGTTTTTTTTTTTTAGAATATTGTTTTTAGATGAATGTCCCAAGTTCATGGTCATTGAAAATAAAACAATTTGATATTTTGAGTGCTATATTTTATATGGACGGCATTATGCATCAACCAGCATTATGTAAGTTAAAAAGAATATATTTCATTTTAAACTCTAGCAAGAGATATTTAATTATTTCTGACTTGATAATCACTTATATGATATACTCAGTTATGATTCAAAATCTAAGAGCAGGAACATTTGGCACTTAGCTGCATGATGCAAAATTTAGATTAGCATTTATGAAGATCTTAGTTCATGGCCACCTGTTGCAAAACACAGAATCTCTGATAGGACTGATGACATTTAAATTTTTCTTTAATAATAAGGCTATATTTAAAGATTTGGCACTTATTTCATGAGCCAGTGCAACAGAATATAATTTTTTTTTAAATTGGAGCTTAGGGTTGATGCATCCACATTATGAAGGACAGCACTAATTTAATTCTGGGTAGCAGAGATCAAGATTTATCTTCACTCATTTGTTGTTTACTGTTTCCTTCTCCTTTCATATGAATATGAAAAAGTTTCCTGAGGGTAAAGTTGGACTTGTCTTGTCCTCCAATTGACCGTTAAGTGTAAATATTACTAGAGTAATAAATATACTGGATTAAACAGGATACAGTATAAGAACTGAACTGCGCCTGAGCAATTATATTTGCTTCTTTACATATTTCACAATTGTATTTATATCTTATACAGCAAACTCCCGATTATCCGTGTTAATTGGGACCGAGATATGCATGAAAAATCGAAAAACACAGATAATCCAACTAAGTTATTCAACAACAAACATGCAATACAGTTTTATATAACTTTCACAGGGAAAAACCACTATGAGATTTAATTTAATAATTAAATTAATATTTTTAATACCTCTCCTCATATCCTTTATTCTTCTAGACTGCAGTTTCGGAGCTATATCTCCAACATCAGTAGCCTCTCTTCGACCAGTGTTATGTCATTTTTTGGCGGTTTTCTTCTTCCTTCTATCGGTGGACCGATGAACCTCTGGATCAGATCAAAATTTGCAGGAGTGTCAAAATTCATGAGTTTTTCTTTCTTGTTTTTTTGAATGTGGATTTTTTCCCAAACCGCAAGTTCTTTCTGTTTATCTGTGTGTTTGATTAGGCTGGCTTTTGTATCAATTAAATGCTTTTCAGACCAAGCATGGGCGGCTACTGCTGACTTGTCCACTTCACCCTTTTTGACATTTCTAAGATGTTCTTTCACTCTTGTTTTTAAATTTCTTTTTGTTTTTCCTATATAGATTTCATCACAATCCTTGCATTTGATCTGATATATTCCTGACATGTTTTCTTCCTCAATTTTTTTTAATTTTCAGCCTAAATAAGATAATTAAAACCAACAAAAATGAAAAAATTGAAGAAAACAAATCAGGAATATATCAGATCAAATGCAAGGATTGTGACAAAATCTATATAGGAAAAACAAAAAGAAATTTAAAAACAAGAGTGAAAGAACATCTTAGAAATGTCAAAAAAAGAGTGAAGTGGACAAGTCGGCAGTAGCGGCCCATGCTTGGACTGAAAAATATTTAATTGACACAAAAGCCAGCCTAATCAAACACACAGATAAACTAAAACAAAAAGAAATTTAAAAACAAGAGTGAAAGAACATCTTAGAAATGTCAAAAAAGGGTGAAGTGGACAAGTCAGCAGTAGCGGTCCATGCTTGGACTGAAAAATATTTAATTGACACAAAGCCAGCCTAATCAAACACACAGATAAACTGAAAGAACTCACAGTTTGGGAAAAAATCCACATTCAAAAAAACAAGAAAGAAAAACTCATGAATTTCAGAACTCCCACAAATTTTGATTTGATCCAGAGGTTCATCGGTCCACCGATAGAAGGATGAAGAAAACTGCCAGGAAATGACATAACACTGGTCGAAGAGAGGCTACTGATGAATGGAGATATAGCTCCGAAACTGCAGTTTAGAAGAATAAAGGATATGAACTTTCTGATTGAAGTTCTTATTTTCTTAACACTTAAGACATCAACGTAATCAAATTAATTTTGTTCCATATATTTAAGACATCTATACATTTTGAGCTTCTTTGTGGCTAATTTTGTTTTCAATCGTTGATGAATTTTGTCTTCACTTTCTCCTTCCCCTCCCGCATGCACTTTGTTGACAATAGCCACATCATTCCCCAATTTTTTTTTTTCTTCACAAACTGCTGCACACTGTTCTCACGGACTACACTATTCTACACAATACAAATACAGTTCTGTAACAGCAAACTTTCAGTGACTCACACAACTGAAATTGTATTGTATTCTCAGAATGTTGGTTGGTACCATTAAACGCGTCAGGGGAGGGGGTTGTGAGTGAAGGTTACTCTGTTGTGCTAGTTTCTAAGTGCATTTCACAGTAACATGTTTAAAAATAAATAATTTTTTCATAACAATAAGAAATATAGTACAGTATTTATCTTATTTTTAAAATATATAGTAAAAAGAGTCATGCCCAGATAATTGGAGTTTGCTGTACTAAAATAAAACTATATGAAATTTTAATAAGAACAGTTTTGACTTATGGTAGCGAGACATGGAGCCTCACTAAAAGATCAGAAGTAGCCCTAAATAATTTTGAAAAAAAGTTATCAGGAAAATATTTGGACCAATAAATACTAATAGTCAGTGGAAACTACAACAAGGAATTATACGACAAATATAGAGAACCTGACTTTGTCACTTTTATTAAACTAAAGAAAGTAGAGTGTGCTGGCTATGCACAAAAGCTCTCAATAGACTGAGCACATAAAAGTGCTTACAGCAAGTTTTATGGGGAATAGGCGAGTTGGAAGACCGAAGAAATGATGGGAGAGAGGTATCAAGGAAGATGATGCAAACCTATTAAAGTGTCGGCACTAGAGGCTTGCCACACAAAATAGAAACAATTGGAGGCAGAAGTTAAGGGAGACCAAAGCTCGGATTTGGGTCAATTAGCCCATTGGATGGATGAATTTATATCTTATGGGGCATACCATAGCATAGTTAGTTAAGGCAATATGCTACAAGCTGAAAGGTCGAGTGTTTAAGTCGCAATGGTGTCAAGATTTTTAAAATGGCCTAAACATTCTGACAGCACCATGGTCCTGGGCTGAATCCAGTCTCTATAGTAGAAATGAGTACCAGACTTTTGTTCTGGAAGAAAAGGCAGTCATCATGCAGGCCTGACAACCTGGCTGATATTTTGTGCACTTTTTGTATCACTTTGTCCTTGAGGCAATCCTCTAATGAGGAAAATTGTATATAATAAGAAAAAAAGATGGATGCCTTAACCTTGCTCCACCCCAAGGGCCTCTTAAGGCCTGTAGTGGGATCATTTTATGTTTTATTACATCATATATACATAGTAAAATAATTTAAAATAAATTTCAGTAATTTTGAAAATTTGTAGAAACCAACACTGAGGTGCTCCTGGGAATGTGATTTGGAGGTTCATCGGTCTACCAACCGATGGGAAAAAAACATTGAATTACCTACTAACAATGGAGGATTATTAGTTCTCCAAAACTGGTCTTACAAAGAAGACAAAATAGGAGATGAGGGTAATTTTATAATAAGAATCAAATGAATCGTGAATTCTTCTTACCTCATATATCTATGTTTCTTTAAACACAGCACCGCAGTATCAGAGAACCAAGAACCATCGTTCCAATCCTCAGCTGTGAAAACAGCTGAGGTTGGGAACAATGGTTCTCCGATACTGCAGTTCTGTGTTTAAAGAAACATAGATATATGAGGTAAGAAGAATTCACGATTCATTTGATCCTTATTAAGAAAATCTCATAATGTTAAAATTCCCAAATTTATTATAATTTTATAATATTTAATTTAGTCATTTTAATTAGATATCTGTCAATAAGTAACACTATGAGGTTTTAAATTAAATTATTTTGAGTCTGTTATATCTGACCTCAAAATAATTTAATTAAGAACATCAAAATATTACTTCCTAAAATAAAACATTAACTATGAGGTTTTATTTAAACAATCATTAAATGGATCAGATTTTAACACCTCACCTTTATTTCCTCTCCAGGACTAGTTTCGAGGAAATTTCCTCATCCTCAACTGGCATCCAACTCTTTTGAACACAAAATAAAGTTTGATATTTTGGATATTACAATTGTATAGAAGAGTTAACTTAAAAATGGCATGACCAGTAATGTATCTGAAGGTTATTACTGATGATTTGTGTGGAAGGATTTCAATTATTAACATCAATTTAATCAAATTTAGGGAATTATCGCTATGAGGTGTTTTCAATTTATGAATGAGTTGGAGAAGAAAGTGTTTTTTATCTCTCATCTCATGAAGTTGCATGTTTTTACAAAACTGGTTTGGCTATGTTAAATAGTTTTGGAAAGAAGATGAAAATAAATAAGTTAAAGAGTTGAACTTTTATAGGAATAAATCACTATGAGGTTTAATTTATCTTAAGTTAAAGAGTTAGTTTTTATGAACCCACTCTATGAGATATACTTATTTAAGCTTTTTTATGAGGTGAGTGATTGAAAATTTTACCTAAAAAAGTTAAGAGGTTCAAACAACAAAAAAAAGGCTTAGAGAATACACCACCCTACAACCTGATTCAAAAGAAAGGAAACAATTCAAGACAATTACTTACCATCCTGGAACACACAGAACATTTCAAAAGGTTTAACAAATTTAGTCTGGGCAATCTGCTAATAACTAATAAAAAGGTTAATGTCACAGATAGTAAAAAACTGGAATTTATTAGTTGCAATAACTCTGTGCGGTATTATTATTACTACTCTACTACCATTTTGCACCCACGCAGGGTTATATTGTTGATCACTATTTTGATTGGAAAGCATAGATTGTTCAAATTGTGACATCTTTGTGCGGGCCCATAGAGGCAAAGAGGAATTCAACTTTCTTTACTAAATTCTCCCAATATGCAATGTTTACTGACTTATAAAATACAATCGTGGAAGCTTTGGGATAAAGGAACTAACACACACTTGAGCAAGCTTTTGGAATTTGACTTTGATAGCTGACTTATGCTAACTACTGAATGAATAGGCATAGAGTAAGTAAAAAGCACAACTAAAGCTTTTAATGTGAGTCAAAATATAGTCAGATATAATGTAAAGATAAATAAATAAATATTCAATTTACAAAGAAAAAAAATCATTGTAGATCATCTATACAAAAAGAAAATATGATATAAATCAACATACATACATACATTATCACTCACTCTAGTCCAGCCTCGGGTTGGGGGAAATACTGTCCTAGCGTCCCCACCCTGGCTTACTGGACTAAACAAACAAAACCAGCTCTCCTGAGCTGCTCTGACCAGATTCCAATGGTGACTAAGTAGATGATTCGATGTTACAAAACACAGCTATTTATGAGAGTTCACAGGGAGAGGGGGAATGCGCGATAGCACAGGGTGCGCACCAGGAAAGGAAGGAATAGGTAGGAAAGCATTTGGCACTGTTCATAAAGATGACACTCGAGATGGAGACGCGATGACATATAGTTTGCGCAGTAAGACGTAATTCCTGTATCGAAATGTCCATTTCGGTACAACTCCAAGAAAGTAACTATAGGAAAAACTAAAAGGAATTTAGAAACTTATACAAAAGAACACTTTAGAAATATTAAAAATGGTGAAATTGAAGAATCTACAATTGTGGCTCATTGTTTGCTAGAGAATCACAAAATTGGAAGAGAAACTAAACTTTTAAAATATTTAGAGAAAACCTTTGGAATTAACAGTTTGGGAAAATATATACATTCAGAATAAATATAGAGCCATGAATTTTTTAATTCCCAATTTGATCAAGTTCATAACATCAACACCAGATGGCAGTTCGGAAGATGGAGTTAATGGCAAAATTTCAACAGTTGGAGTTTGAAGATGAACGTAAGACTTTTGAAACCAGTATTGTGAAAAATGTAACTTCATGAGGTGAGATATAAAAAACATTTTCTCCAACTCATTCTAAAATTAACATCAAATTAATAAGGAGACTTTTTCTGTATTAAGGAGTTGAAAGAACCTGCAGCTGAGATAAAAGTCTGGCTGCAGCGGTGACTCAACCATAGACTGATAGTCTGAAAAAATGTTTATCATTAAAGGAACCAACTCAAACCTTCTCACAGTGGAACTGTTACTTTTGCATATGTAAAATGAATGAATGAGATGAGCTACACACCCGAATAGCATTGGTCAGCTAGGTATGGGAACAACCTTGATTGGAACTCTTTACTTTCCTTTACCACCCTCCTCTTCTTTATTCTTTTCTATCCAGGCTCCCCAAGATAAATCTTGTTTTCAATGGTATTAGAGTTTTCGAGGTCTATGGGATCCTTTTATCTATACATCTCTTCCTTATACTCAACTATTCCCTAAATTAATCTCATGCCAGTATACCACAGCATATATGTCTAGTGAGAAAACTGTCAGTGGATTATTTTCTTCCTAGCTGGGTCCAAGGGATCCATAGACCAACATCTTGTTATATTAAATTTGAAGAGAAAAATTTTTGCCCAGACCGGGACCTTTGGTTTACTGTACCAATGCTCTTACCAAGTGAGTTCCAATCTAGATGCAATGTTTTCTCTTATATGCATTGTAATTCCCATGCACCAAATGCTTGAAGCTGTGGCTTCATCTTTGCAAATGGTGGCTTCTTGATTAAGGGCCGCATGCAAATACATTAGTCTCTACTCAAATTACTTGCAATCACTGGTGAGCTGACTCACCGTGAGCAATTGCTGAGATCGAATTAACGGCCGACTTACCAGTCATGCATGAAAGGTGACATTTTCGTAATATTGGCAACGAAGTACCCAGAATTCTCAGCGATAAAACCACTTCCGTTATTTTTGTCTGCTATAGAGGAACGCATTTACGCTTGCATCCCGCAAATAATACCGTATACGACATCTGCATTGTGCAATATTACGCCGATTCTCCTGTTCTTCCAGTTGAATTCTTTGGTAGACTCTATCAAATTCCTCTTCTCCGCGTATACCGAAAACATGATCGAAGTCTTCAAGGTCCGACATCTTGGATAAAGCTGCAAAGTTTCAAACTACATCGGTTCCCTTCGGGATTTTCACGGTAAGTTTCTATCTTGAGCTATGATCTTAAATTACCTCGTCAGGTAGCTTACAATTATTATCACATGAATAGGTTTCTGAGTAAGCAAACTTTTCTCAGCAGAGAACGCCTTTTACGGTCTAATGCGTTTATAAATTCGACCCTAAGAAGACTTTATTGGGAATTTAAAGATTACTTTCTAAAAGCCAGTAGGACTTCTAGTTATGTTTTTATTATAAATTTAACACATGTCATTGAAGGATAAATTAAATTTGAAGAGAAAAATTTTTGCCTCGTAGCTCAGTTGGTAAGAGCATTGGTACAGTAAACCAAAGGTCCTGGGTTCGGGTCCTGGTCTGGGCGAAAATTTTTCTCTTCAAATTTAATTTATCCTTCAGTGAGATGTGTTAAATTAATAATAAAAACTTCTTGTTAGATCCTCCCATCATTTCAGAGGTTGTAAGAGAATGATACAAATGCCAAAACTTAAAAAAAATTGTATCATCCCAAAAACCAACTGCAAATAGCTCATGAAATGTATTCCAATGCCAAATTTTATGTTGTAGAAGTCCCTCATTCATATATCTGCAAGGAAATTGAGGGGTCTAGTGAGAGAGGGAGCTATGCCACTTTGAGAAGAAATGAAAATAAATGAGGTTTTATAAAGCATTATATTACAAAATTATTTGTACAATAAAGGGGTAACTTTTATCTTCTTTAACTTACTGTTATCTAAACTATGCAAAAGGAAAAATATACATAGCACTGATTATTTTAATTTCTTCTCAAAGTGGCATAGCTCCCTCTCTCTCTAGACCCCTCAATTGTCTTCAGAATGATCAATTGGAAATTAGTAGTTACATTCTATTTTCCAATGTTCTTTAACAATCCAGTTCAAATCTGGGCTTGAAAGTTCCAAACAATTTGGTTCAGAGGCCCCTTATTTTAGGTTTGAACTTGTTTTATACTTACATTCACATTCTGTACATCTTTGACAAGGCTTTACTTCCACTCTGAAGGAAGCTATATTCAAGAGTTTTATACCCAAAAAAATCCATCATTCCAGCTGGGTTTAAATCCATAAATTGATAAGGCAGAATTATGCAATTCTGGTAAAAAAAATGAGTCGTACCATCATCTTACCTCATACAGTGTTCTTCACAGCATAGGACCATGGTTTCAGGAACAATTGTTCCTATCTTCAGCCATATTTTTTTACTTGCTGAAGATAAGACCGATGCTGTGAAGAACACAGAGTGTATGAGATGAGCTATGAATGACTCATTTTATTTTATTTATTTGAAGGTCTCCCATCACAAGTTTTATGAAATAAATAAAGTGTTGAAGTTTTATAGGAAACATTACTATGAGGTTTAATTTAAGATTTAAATTAAAATTCTTTATACCTCACCTCATGTCCAGTCTTCTTATTACACCAATTTCAAAGCACAGGTGGCTCCATCTTCACTAATTTCTCGTTAGGTCGTTCAGGAGAACTGCTTATAGAGGGAGTAAGAAGCAGTTCTCCTTAACGACATAACATCAGTTGACAAATTTTTGAAGATGAAGCCACCTAGGCATTGAAACTGGTATAATTAGAAGACTGGATATGAGGTGAGGTATAAAGAATATTAATTTGAATCTTAAATTAAGTGTTGTTTTCTAATGGGTGCATTCGGTATCATTTAAGCCATTTTGCTTGGTAAATAAATAAATATATCATAATACTGTAATTCCTTAAACTATTTTCATAGACTAAATGTAGAAGGCTTTATAGAAGTTCTGTTTTTCCTTTTAAAAAAAAGTTTATTCTCTATCATTTACATGTCGGTATACAGATTAAATGTTTTTTAATTTTCAATTACTGTTTTTATACATGGCATATATATATAAATATATATGTTATAACTATATTTTTGACATTTAGTAATGAAGGCAAATATAACATGAAGAAAAATAAATTCCTGAGTCGGGATTTGAACCCAAGTTTCTAAACTCTTTACGTTTAGCACTCTATCCATCTGAGCTACTCAGGAATCCTAACACGAACATTTATTTTTCTCATATATATATGTATGTATGTATGTATCACTCCATGTCATATATATATATATAGGATTTGAGAATACTATAATATATATATATATATATATATATATAAAAGAAAAATAAATGTTTGTGTTAGGATATCTGAGCTACTCAGGAATCCTAACACAAACGTCAGATGGAGAATAAAACAACAACAACAACTCCTGGCGCGACAGGCCTACAAGGCCCTTAGCCTACCAGCCGGCTGCTGGCCTCACATCCACATGTGTCAATAACACAAGTAGATGATAATCAGCCAGTGTATGGGTGACATGTGGTCAGCATGTCGAGTCCCCCAGCCGTTATAGCTGGTTTTCTCAACCTAGAGCCGCTACTTATTGTAGCTACCCAAATGCATCACGATGCTGGGTGGGCACCGGTCCCATACTGGCCGAAATACCATGAGAAAATTTCTTCCCCCATGGAGACTCGAACCAGCGCAAGTCCCGTAGCTCTGCGCCAAGGCTTCCTGCCTTAACCGCTCGGCCACGGCGCAGGACCAGATGGAGAATACTAAATATATATTTTCTTGAATCTTGTAAGCCCATGTTTCCCTTAACAGAGATATAGGCACTCTCCCCCTACAGGGAAGAATTTGAACCATACTAATTTAGTTATACTTACTTGTTTTCGTATACATGTAATTGAGTGGTCCACGATCAGCGTTCCGCCTCATACTGACATCTAGGAAACCAAGGTAGTACTAGGACGGGGAAAATTCGGTAAATTTTGCTTAGAGGCTTTTCATTCAGCTTAGGCCTTTTCATTCAGGCTTAAGGATCTTTTACGAGCCTGAAAATCTTCAGACTCGGGACCCACGGCTTAAAGTCCCTCCCGGAGGACTTGCTCCTTGGATTTTCCATCCTAAAAAATCCATTGACCCTGGCCGGGTTTAAACCCGCGACCCTTGGGACCAGAGGCAAGGAGCATAACCACTAGTCCACCGCGGCCAATAAAATATATATATATATAAGAAAAATAAATGTTTGTGTTAGGATTTTTTCATGTCATATATATGTATTTACACGTCTTTTTTGTAAGCAAAAGAAAGAAAAAACATCATAATTAGCATAAGATATGTGATAGAAAAGTATTAAACACTGAAGAAAAATTATTGTTAATTCATTAGATTTATTCAAAGTTTATTCCCAGCTTTTATTATGTCCCAAATGGCCATAAAGCTGTTCGAGAGTAACGGGACCCTTCACTGGAGTACGAATTTTCCTGAAGTTGTCTAACCATGCTTCCTTTTTTCCCAGTGCTCTTGCATGACCTTTGGACTGTTCCTATAAACATAAATAACATACGAAATTTACATAAAATTATAAATATACAAACGAAAACAAATTTTCAAATTATAAAATTACAATAGGAAGTAACATTATGAGGTTAATAAATAAAGTGAGTCTCTTACCTCATAAAAGTTGAAATTTTATGAGGTAAGATGCAAGTGACTCACTTTTCAAATGTTCAAAGATGTTGACAGTGTTTTGATATGAAAAATTAAAGCTGGATATTTAGATCCATCATAATAAATATTACTTAAATATTTCTTTGTAGTAAATATACTTAAACACAAGATCACAACATAGTCTCTTACTTAATATACCGCAACATAGGACATCACATCACTCCATGTCATATACCATCTCCACTTCTCGCAACTGGAATTCCCTACCACAAGAAATAAGGGGCTGCTGGACATTGGCATCTTTTAAAAGAAATCTAAATTTATATTTGCTCTAAACTCGACTTCATTATTATCCAGTGTAAGATATATATATTAATTGGTGTTTCCCGTATAATGTATCATATTTATATTATTATTATTATTATTATCGTATCATTATTGTTATTACCCTATAAAATGTTGTTTGTACATGACATTTACATTGGTACATTTATTGTATGTTTAACTGTTTATAATTAGTATAGTGTATATCTATATTTGTCGAATATTTATTTGTATTTGTGCTGGTTGAGTGGAAGAGAGGGCCTTATGGCCTTAACTCTGCCAGAATAAATAAAGTATTATTATTATTATTATTATTATTATATAGTTGTTTATTATAAAAACAATGAGAAAGTTTGATATTTTAAATATTGATAAAAGGATATTGCGACACGAGAACGCTTGTTTTTGCATGAGAGATCTGGACTTTTCCAAGATGGGTAGCCCATGGCTATCCTTGTTCACATGTCTGGGTGGAGCATCTCAGGAGAGTTATGCAGTTGCTATCTGACTTAGCATAGGCAGGCACTGCCAGCCTACCGTTGTAGACATCTGGGTGCCAATACTTTGTGTGCTTTTCAAACATTCTAGACCAGCTTGAATGATTATTTAAAACAGGACCTAAGGCCGCAGCGAGTAGTTGTAGTGTGATATAGAATCAGCGACAACTTCTGTTGTAGTTACAGCAGTGAGTTAGAAATCAACATGTAGAAGAGTTAAAAGTGAAGTTGTAGTTGAGTTACAATAGTTAGTTGTGAAAGGGGTTATTTAGGAGATAACTATTAAGGTGCTAGTGAGAATATAGGTATTTTAATGAACGCTAGGTTTACCGTACAGGCCACATGGCCTAAAACGAATTTCAAAGTTAAAATTGGGAAACACATTATGAGGTTCAATTACATAAAGTCTTCAGGTTTCAATCATATTGCGCATAAGCATGCAATTTTCAACAGTTTGATATATAGATTATTGAATGTTCCACTAAATGAAGAGGATTTTAAGAAAGAATACAATCACATTTTGGACATAGCTAATTTAAATGGTTTTGGAAAGGAAATAATTATAACTAAATTGAAGAAATTCAGACAACAAAAAAAGATTAAAAGAATACACTATCCTGCAATCTGATTCAAAGAAAGGAAAACAATTTAAGAAAATCACTTATCATCCTGGAATACATAACAAATTTCAAAAAAATTTCAAGAAATTCAATATTACATTGGCACCGATAAATAAATTTAGCCTTGGTAATTTATTAATAACCAATAAGAAAATGAACACCCCAGATAGTAAAAAATCTGGAATTTATCAAATTGATTGTCGAGATTGCAATAAAGTATACATAGGAAAAACAAAAAGAAATTTGGACACTCGCACAAAGGAATACTTTAGAAATATTAAAAATGGTGAAATTGAAAAATCAGCTATTGCAGCACATAGTTTGTTTGAAGGTCATAGAATTGAAAAAGAAGCTAAACTTCTAAAACATTTGGAAAAACCTTTGGATTTGACAGTTTGGGAGAAAATATTTATACAGAAGAACAAATTTAAATCTATGAATTTCGACATTCCGGATGAACGTGACCTCATCTCGAAGTTCATCGAATCAACACCAGATGGCAACGATATCTCGAAGTTCGTCAAATCAACACCAGATGGCAACGTTATAGAGGGAGATTCCAACGAATATCCGGTAGTCATAATGGCAGTTGAAAATGAATGACAAGATCATTTGAAAACTATAGTTACCGTGTTTGAAAAACATGAAATATGAAAGATGTTAAAATGACTCATTAATTTATTAAAACGAATTTGTTCATGATGATGATAATGAACGATAGAGACATTAGTAAAGTGTAGAAGAACTTATAGAAGAATAATTTAAAGAACAGTCATTTTAAATTAAATATAGGAAGATTATAAAACTTTAAGTAAAACTAATGGTCATTTTTTACGTATACTGGCAGTCGGCCGCGGTGGACTAGTGGTTATGCTCCTTGCCTCTGGTCCCGAGGGTCGCAGGTTCAAACCCGGCCGGGGTCGATGGATTTTTTTAGGATGGAAAAATCCAAGGAGCAAGTCCTCCAGAAGGGACTTTAAGCCGTGGCTCCTGAGTCTGAAGATTTTCAGGCTCGTAAAAGATCCTTAAGCCTGAATGAAAAGGCCTCTAAGCAAAATTTACCGAATTTTTCCGTCCTAGTACTACCTTGGTTTGCTAGATGTCAGTATGAGGTGGAACGCTGACCACGGACCACTCAAATGATATCTATACGAAAACAAGTATATCTAAATTAGTATGGTTCAAATTCTTCCCTGTAGGGGTAGAGCGTCTAAATCTCTGTTAAGGGAAACATGGGCTTACAAGAAGAAGACATATATTGGCTAGTATAAGGTCATCTTCCCCCATCCCTAGAAGTTACAACATTTAATTTCATTATTGAGAGTATATGTGTTTTGATAGAAATATATGAAATAGTTACAGTTTCAAGTCGTTCTCAAAATATTTAATTGTAATGTCTTGAATTCTTATTGGTTGAAAGACATGAAGTTATATTTTGAAATAAACAGTTGTACCAGACTCTTTTTTAAAATATATTCAATTTTTAAATAAGAACCGATCAGAATGAATATTCTGGTCACATAACATTTGAAATGTATGTGATGATGGGAGTTAATCTCTATCAGTTGCTACTTTGATCTCAAAAAGTGAACATGTCTCCAAGTGATGAAAGGAGTGTAAAATGTTTACAAGTGTGAAATCTATAGGCCATATAATATATATATGTAATCTTGTAAGCCCATGTTTCCCTTAACAGAGATTTAGACGCTCTACCCCTACAGGTAAGAATTTGAACCATACTAATTTAGTTACACTTGTTTTTTGTATAGATGTCATTTGAGTGATCTGTGGTCAGCGTTCCACCTCATACTGACATCTAGGAAACCAAGGTAATACTAGGACGGGAAAATTCGGTAAATTTTGCTTAGAGGCCTTTTCATTGAGGCTTAAGGATCTTTTACAAGCCTGAAAATCTTCAGACTCGGGACCCACGGCTTAAAGTCCCTCTCGGAGGACTTGCTCCTTGGATTTTTCCATCCTAAAAAATCCATTGACCCTGGCTGGGTTTGAACCCACGACCCTCGGGACCAGAGGCAAGGAGCATAACCACTAGTCCACCGCAGCCGACCATATATATATATACGTACATATATTTTTTTTTATCATGTCACCAGGATATTTTTGGTATTCTATATTGGCATTGGCGTACACGTAACCCATTTCTGATGTTCGGGTGCCTGGAAGGTGGGGTTATGCTGCTCCAATGTGTGTGTGTGTATATATATATATATATATATATAACGGGCTTCCAATATAAAACCAGACTGGCCTCACGGAGTTTCACCCGGCACGCAGTGCTGTCTCTTCCTCCCGCAATTCACCCTGCCTGCCACCCGTCCTTGAACTGTTTCTTACCTTATAGAAAATGCTGGAAATGTTGTCCTCCCGCACACGTGCTATGGGATCACCTTGGTTTAGACAATGAACACGTGTACACTTGTAAGGTTTGAGTTTTAACAATTTTGTTGCTGTATGTGCAGAAGAAACTGAAATCCCAACTTGTTGTGCTAATTTCGGTAATGATTTTTGTGGTGAACATTCCAAATTTTCACCAATTTCGTCTAATTTTTCTTTGGTGAGAACCGTACGCCTTCGCGTGTGTTTCTTATTTTGTACTGAACCAGTGGTTTCAAATTTAGTCACAAGATCGTGGATTGTCGATCTGGAAGGAGGTAATTGTCCAGGGAAGTTCCGAATAAATTCCTCGCGAACGTGACGAGCTGATTCGTATTTATAATAACATTTACACACATAAATGCGCTGCTCTAATGTCAGGTGACGTCTCATCTTGTCGAACGATAGTAAACTGACTAGTTCAAGGACGAGCGGCTGGCAGAGTGAAATGTGGACGAGGAGAGAGCGCTGCCTGATGGGTGAAACCCCATGAGGCCGGTCCGGTTTTATATTGGAAGCCTGGTATATATATATATATATATATATATATAAAAAAGAAGATGATGGTAATTATGTGCCACAAAAGAGACCTTAATCCTAAACTTAATCTAAATGAGGCGAATATGATAATGATGGCCAATTGGTGTTCGGGGACTGTTAGGGCCTTAAGGTTTCTTGACATTTTTCTTACAGGAGGAAAAACCCCGATAAAACCTCACCCAGGAAATCTGTCCCAATCGAGGATCGAACTCGGCTCACTGCATGACAAGGCAGCACACTATTTCAAGACCACAGTTGTGGGCAGGCTGTATAATATATATATATATATCATCATCATCATCATGAACAAATTCGTTTTAGGCCATGTGGTCTGTACGGTAAACCTAGCGAAGATGGTCTTGATCTTTCCACTGATGTTTTGGTCTTCCTTGGTCCCTATGTCCAGTTGGGGTATATTGGAATGCCAATTTTGGAAGTCTATTTCTTGCCATTCTCCTCAGATGATTTTTCCATTCTTGTTGGTATCTTTGTATATCTTCATTTAAACTTGTTACTCCAAGTTTTCCTCTGATAATAGTGTTCCTTTGGTGATCCAGTCTATTAACTCCTAACAATGATCGTAAGAAGCGCATTTGGCTTACTTGTTTATGAGAGTTTCTTTTATTTAAAATCCAAATTTCACTTCCGTATTTTAGAGCAGCTTTTGATGTGATGTTATGTAATCTTAGTTTTGTCTCTGTCCTCATCTGTTTACCAAAATGTCTTCGTATTACACCATATATATATATATATATATATATATATATATATATGGACATAGGGACCAAGGAAGACCAAAACATCGGTAGAAAGATCAAGACCATCTTCGCTAGGTTTACCGTACAGGCCACATGGCCTAAAACGAATTTGTTCATGATGATGATGATATATATATATATATATGTGTGTGTGTGTGTGTGTGATTTGAAATATAGTAAAAAAAATTACTTAAATTTATATAAATTAGGAATCATATATTAATTTTTTAGTGTGATAAAGTATATTCATAATGATTATTCATAATGTTAAACAAGATGGCAAACTATCTTCTTGGGAAAAAATCAGCACTGGAGTAAGACAGGGATGTGGACTTTCACCGGTGCTTTTCATTATATATATGAATAAATTAATAAACGAATGGAGGAAAACACAACGAGGATATATACCCATCAATAGGAACCTCAAACTCGAAGCTATTCTTTTTGCAGACGATTTAGCTCTTCTGGCACTTTCTGAAAATGATTTGCAACGATCAATTTATAATTTACAAAAAATAGGTGCCAAATTTAATATGGAAATATCAATTAACAAAACTAAAATTATGGCATTTCGTGGGAAGGACCCCATACAAAGTAAAATCTGTCTCCAGAATAAAATTTTAGAGAGATCTAATCAATTTAAATATCTTGGATATTATCTCTCTATCTGGGATGAAAAGGATATCCCTGAAAAAATTACTAGTTATAATAAAAGTTTGGGAATTATTAATCAAGTTATGAAACCATCCCTTGTACAAAAAAACACCAGATTACGTTTATATAACACTTTGGCTAGACCAGTGTTGACCTATGGTAGTGAAGCATGGACACTAAAAAGACAACATGAAAGCAGAATAACGGCTTGTGAAATGAGATTCATGCGCAGAACAGCGGGTTACACCAGATGGGATCGGAAAGGAACACCGACATCTTAAAAGAATTGAAGACTACGCCAATTTTGGAATATATTAAACAGTACCAACTAAATTGGAAACACCATCTTGAAAGAATGAGTTCAAATCGGATCCCCAAAGCTGTTTATAATTATATACCAAGAGGACAAAGATCACTGGGCCGTCCTATGAAACGCTGGAGGGAAAATTTTCTATAGGATCGTAACAGGCCTTGGCCTAATACTTGGAAGGAAGAAGAAGAAGAATAATGATTAATGATTCTTTTCCAAGTGTCAAACTAGCTATTAACTTATAGATTGATAAATGTACCATTAAATGAAGAAAATTTCTACAAAGAGTATAAACATATCTTAAACACTGCTAGATTAAATGGTTTTGATAAAGAATTAATTATAAATAAGTTCAAGAAATTCAAACACAAAAAAAGACTTAATGAATATACTACTCTACAAAATTGCAAAGAAAAAGAAAAAATACAAGAAAATTACTTACCATCCTGAAATGCATAGAAAACTTCAAATTTTTTTTGACAAATACAACATTGCTTTGTCACCAATAAATAAATTTAGTCTGGGTAATCTTCTAAGTACCAATAAAAAAAGTCAATGTCCCAGACAGTAAGAAATCTGGAATTTATCAAATAAGTTGTGAAGGTTGCAATAAAGTTTATATAGGAAAAACAAAAAGGAATTTAGAAATTCGGACAAAAGAACATTTCAGAAATATTAAAAATTGTGAAATTGAAAAATCTGCAATTGCTGCACGTAGTTTATTAGAACATCATAAAATTGGAAGAGAAGCTAAACTTTTAAAACAAGTAGAGAAGCCTTTGGAATTGATAGTTTGGGAGAAAATATACATTCAAAAAAATAAAGATAGATCAATGAATTTTGATATCCCTAACAAAATTACTTTGATTTCGAAGTTCATAAATTCAACCATAGATAGCAGCACTGAAGATGGTGACAATAGAACAGTTGACAGCCGAAGAATTTCGTCAGTCGGAGTTATGGCTGAGGATGAACACAACTGTGTTTGAAACTGCGGTATCATGGAAGCAGGAATCCTATGAGGTGAGTTGTTTAAACAAAATGTTCTCCGATGAATTTTAATGGAATATATTTAATTTGCATTTTGATAGATTGGACATTAAAGACTTTAACTATGTACTATTATTATATAAGTGTGTATTGATTTGTTAGTTACAGAATTAACACTCCAGATCAGAGTATGGAAGGATAGCTATACAGGGGATGGATAGAATGTGGTGGAGGGCATAGTTTGAGCATTTCTGATCTAGAGTATCTTACACAGATTCATTTGATGTTGATGTGTTATACATGTATTATATCCATTGAATCATCATGCAAAGTTACTCACTGTTAAATATATTGTCCTAGAAGGAAATTAGGAATTATAAAGTACCATGTCCTACAAGGAGACCCACTGAGCCCAGTCCTCTTTAACACTATGACGGCCAATATTGGGCAAGCTATAAACGCAAGAAATATAAAGCTACTAATTTATGCCGATGACATGGCCATCGTTTCCAAGAATCCTGAAGATCTGCAGGAGGCCATGAAGAATATCAGAAAATGGGCGTCAGAAAATTCAATGGAAATAAATAGCTCCAAAACAAAAGCAATGAAGTTCAGAAGAGGAGGGAGATTATCAAAAAATGACCACTTTATGTGCGGCGACTCAGCCCTAGAAATAGTCCCCAAATTTAAGTACCTGGGAGTGACGCTGCAGAGCAGTGGAACCACGTTCACCATGCATATACAAGACAGGACCACAGCGGCAATAAATTCGATGTTCGACATCCCCAAGCTTCAGAGACTGTCCCTGCTAACGGCGATGGCGTTATTCCAGCTCAAGGTAGCACCAGCGGCCACATACGGTATTCAGATAATTTGGATTCACCTAACAGCAAAAAACCTCAAGAAATTGGAGAATGTCAAAGCCAGATATCTCAAGAGGGCCTTGTCACTCTCAAAGTACACAAGAAACAGCTACACCTACAGAATAGCACACGAATCCTACTTCATTGAGGACATCAAGCTTCGCTTCAATCTACCAGAAACCCAGGCATATAAAGATGCCATCAAAGAGAGACAAAACAAAGCCAATGCAATACCGATGGAAATAATGGACACAGAAACGATGAAAACTGATGTGTGGAAAGGACCGAACTTCCAACTTTGCCACCTATACACACGCTTTGCCGCGCATGGTTTCCACGGGAAAATATGTCAGAATCCGTCATACCACGACCCCAAGGAGGACTGCAGATGTAAGCTTTGCGACGAGCCATGCTCCAAGTACCACCTAATGAAATGCAAAAGCAGAACTCAGCCTCTCACCAAAATTACAAAAGACTGGTGAAAACTCTAAATGTACACATTGTGTTTAATAAAATCTATTAAATATATTGTACTCCTCAACAACCTCCTAGTCACTGGGGAGTTCTAGAAAACAAAGGTCTTCTTATACAGAACCCCAATTAAAGAAGACTCAATACCAAGAAACCATAAATAATAATGAATGTGCTGGTTATCTTTAGGAAAACAATGTTTCATTCGAGAATAAAAACCTTATAAGAAATAAGTTATTCTATTCCTTCACTGCACTTCATATTACCTATAGGTGATAAATGTATTTTATGTCTGACATATTAACATCTAATTACCACACAAGTTACCTGACACTCAGGTTCCTTATATCAAAATAATACACACAATGCTGAAAAACTAATCAAATATATTTATTGAAGAATGTAAAATAAATTTTCTCTTACAATAGTAATATATGGATGTCTTAGATAAAACATGTTCTTTTCTTCTACTTCATATTCTCTCTTCAATTTGTGACAGTCTGCATTTGTTACAGGCCTTACAAGCCTATTTTTCCTGCAAATTAAACACTTTTTTTAATTACATTGTATGTATTGTATGTGACAGAGCTCATTGGACATGGAAGTTATGTGGGGTGAGGGTTGGTTAAGCGACATTGTTGAAAGAAAGAAAATTAGGAATTATAAATTACCATGTGTTACAAAAACATTCACTCACCCATATCACACCATTTTACAATGGAGTAGCTAATTCAGAATCATTGAGAGAAATGCTTTTGAACGGCAATAAAGTGTTATGAAGAACCTTGTCCATTAACCCTGAAACTATCGCTACACTCACTCCCACTGAAAAACCACCCCTCCATTTCTCCAACCTTCATGTCATACAAGCTCTGTCACATACAATATTTATGTGTATATATATATACAGGGTGGACCGCTCGAATGGACCTAATTTCAATTGCTTGTTACTGGCAAACGGTTGAAGATAGAAACTTAAAACAACGTTCATATTACAGAAAAACTCACCAAGTTTTGATATCCAGATCACCACATCTCTATATGAGCCCCAGCAGTCACTGTGACGATATCAAAGCGATGAACAATTTCTTGCCAAGTACGTTGGAGTATGTCTTCTGGAATGTTCTCAATAGCCTCTATGATGCGCTCACGAAGATCACGAAGGTCTTTGACTGGGGTGGTGTAAACTTTATCTTTGACATAGCCCCAGAGAAAGAAATCCAGTGGTGTTAAATCGGGAGATCTCGGGGGCCACGCGATTGGTCCTCCCCTACCAATCCAACGGCCAGGGAAAATGTTGTCCAAAGTCGTACGAACTTCATTGGACCAGTGGGGAGGAGCACCATCTTGCTGGAAAACGATGTTAGGCTGCAGTTGTTCAATTTGTGGAAAGAAGAACTGCTCCAGCATGTCAAGATATGTGGTACCACGAACAGTTTTCTCGGCGAAGAAAAACGGTCCAATGACCTTATTATGTGACAAACTGCACCAAACATTCATCTTCGGACTATCACGAACATGCTCTTGAATAGCGTGAGGATTCTCCGATCCCCAGATCCGCACATTATGCCGGTTTACCTTGCCTGACAAATGGAAAGTGGCTTCGTCCGAGAAGAAAATCTTGGTCATGAAGTCAGGATCAGCGCCGAGACGGTCCAGCATCGTATTGGCGAATTCCACTCGTTTTGGCATGTCATTCGGCTCCAGACGTTGCACTAACTGCACTTTATATGCGTGCAGTTTGAGGCGTTTGTGGACAATCCGTTGTAATGTCGATTTTGGTATTTGAAGTTCCCGCGAAGCTCTTCTTAATGACTTCCGGGGGCTTCGCTCAAATGTGGCTTGAACATTTGCTACCATTTCATCGGATGCTCTGCGACCACCACCATGCTTCTTCAACACAGATCCTGTAGCTAATAATGTATCACGCCACTTCTTTATGCTTCTAGCAGTTGGAGCATCACGGTTAAACACACGCCGGAACTCCCTTTGAACTCTAATGATTGATTTAAACTCCGCATACCACAAAACAGCTTGCGCTTTCATCTGCGGAGTCGCCATTTTCACAAACAATTAAATCTAAGAACGAGAAACGTATCTTTGTGCCATCTACCGACAGGATTCGAAACTTGGTGAGTTTTTCTGTACTATGAACGTTGTTTTAAGTTTCTATCTTCAACCGTTTGCCAGTAACAAGCAATTGAAATTAGGTCCAGCTTGCGCTTTCATCTGCGGAGTCGCCATTTTCACAAACAATTAAATCTAAGAACGAGAAACGTATCTTTGTGCCATCTACCGACAGGATTCGAAACTTGGTGAGTTTTTCTGTACTATGAACGTTGTTTTAAGTTTCTATCTTCAACCGTTTGCCAGTAACAAGCAATTGAAATTAGGTCCATTCGAGCGGTCCACCCTGTATATATATATGCATACATAAACCATAAAGGTTGTAAATTGACAGAGGTGGTAGAGAATTTGAACTAGATATTTTAAAACAGAGAATTTCTGGTTGGGTGTGCAAGTTCTTGATGCTGTGAGACTATCATAAAAACAAAATTTGATTATTATCAAGATCTCAAAAAATATGTAAATATTTGAATTTTTTTTTTCCTGTAAGTGAAATATTTCTGTACTGGTATCAGCTATTAAAAATTTGGCACTCTCTTCTTAGACCAGCAAACTTAAAATCCAACAAAATATGACCTAACTAATGACTTTTTTACAGTGTTCTGCCCATGGACAGGTCTTTCACTGCAATCATAGTAATTTCACACTATGCTTTGCAGCTTTGTTAGGTGTGAATGATGATGATAGCCAGATGATGTTCGGGGTCCGTTTGGGCCTCAAAGCTTCGACATTTGTCTTACAGCGATAACATCATCCACATATCTATACCAACACTTGAAAATCAAAGGATAAGCATTGGTGATATGTGATTCAAGATACCCCATAAATAAATTGGCTAAAAATGGAGAAAGTGGATTTCCCATTGCTAATCCAGAAATTTGTTTATAAAATTTTCCATTAAATGTGAAAAAGTTGTTATCGATACAAATTTTGGTTAGTTTTAAATATTCTTCAATTAAATTTTATTAATTAAATAAAAATAAAACGTAGTTTTATTTGATTTTCATATTTATTATATAATTCAGTGACAGCTGTTTCGGTACACTGTACCTTCTTCAGACATGTTCAAATTATGAATTGTGTTCCAACTGATCTAAGCAACTTAGATCAGTTGGAACACAATTCATAATTTGTTAACATGTCTGAAGAAGGTACAGTGTACCGAAACAGCTGTCACTGAATTATATAATAAATATGAAAATCAAATAAAACTACGTTTTATTTTTATTTAATTAATAAATATGGATTTTCATCAAGTAAACACCAACTCAATTGATGATTAATTAATTTTTAATTTTTGTGAATTTAACCATTTTCTTAAAAAACGTGAGCAATTTGTCAATAGGAATGCTAGGAAATAAAGAGATAACATCAAATGAAACCAGTCTATCATTCGGAGCCAATGTAATGTTATTCAATTTTTCTACCAATTTTATTGAATTTTCAATGCTCTTATTTCCAAATTGAGGTAGTTCATTAAACTTTTTGGCCAGCCATCTAGATAAATTGTAACAGGGGAGCCAATACTATTGACAATAGGCCTAACCTTTTTACCATCCTTGTGGACCTTAGGAAATTTCTGGATTAGCAATGGGAAATCCACTTTCTCCATTTTTAGCCAATTTATTTATGGGGTATCTTGAATCACATATCACCAATGCTTATCTTTTGATTTTCAAGTGTTGGTATAGATATGTGGATGATATTATCGCTGTAATTGATAAAAAATACATTCAAGATGCATTAAAATTGCTTAATCTTCAGGATGAGTCAGTAAAATTCACTATTGAAATTGAACAAGATAACAAGATCCCATTTTTAGACTTATACTTAATAAGAAATGAACAACAGCAAAGAATTGAATTTAATATTTATAGAAAAGACACACATACTGCCAACTACATAAAATCTTCAGGTTTTAATTGTGTGTCACATAAACATGCAATTTTCGATAGTCTATTACACAGATTGATAAATATTCCACTTAATGAAGAAGATTTTGATAATGAATATAATCATATTATACATGTTGCTAAAATAAATGGTTTCGATGAAGACATAATAAAGAATAAATTTAATAAATTTAAACAACAGAAAAGGTTACAGGAATACACCACCCTACAAATGATTCCAAGAAAGATGTAAAATTCAAGAAAGTTACTTACCATCCTGAAGTTCATAATAAGTTTCAAAAAATTTTCAGAAAATTTAATATAACATTGGCTCCAATTAACAAATTCAGCCTGGGTTATCTTCTGTTAACTAATAATAAAGTTAACATCCCAGACAACAAAAGATCTGGAATTTATCAAATTGATTGCAAAGACTGCAACAGGATATATATAGGAAAAACAAAAAGGAACTTGGAAACTCGTAAAAAAAAGAACACTTCAGAAACATAAAGAATGGAGGAATTGAAAAATCAGCTATAGCAGCACATAGTTTATTAGAGCATCATAAAATTGAGAAAGAAGCAAAACTTTTGAAACATCTATCCAAACCTTTCGATTCAACAGTTTGGAAAAAAATATATATTCAAAAAACCATACAAGAACCATGAACTTCGAGATTCCAGACAAACCGAGCTTGATTACAAAGTTCTTCAAAAATACAACAGATGGCAGTTTAGAAAACGATTCCTTCAAAAGAACACCAGATGGCAGTTTGGATAATTACTGGCAAAAGAAAAAATTGAGTCGTGAAAACAGCTGAGGATGATGACGATGGTCGCTGATACTGCAGTGCTGTGTTTAAAAAACATAGAAGTATGAGGTAAGAAGAAATCACAATTAATTTAAGTCTTATAAATTAAACCTCATAATGTTAAAAATTCCCAAATTTATTATATAAATTATTTTTGATGTTGATAAAACTGAATTCAGTCTGTAGACCTCATTCATAGACAAGTGCTTCAAAGACAAAGTGGTGCAGCAAGTGTATGTGGATTGATTTTTTTTACCTTCAGAAGTTTTTTTTCAGATACCTAAAGGGCAGACAACAGTAAAAGACAAACTGACCAATTTCGTGAAGTATTTGGTGCGGAAATATTCTCAAGTGACGGTTCTGCTCTTAGTAAAAAGGCAAAACAAATTCCAAAAGCATTTCAGATGTCTTCACATGCTATTGATAGCATATTTTATATTCTTAACCTAAGACTGTAAAAAGTTATATTGTAGTCCATTTTTTGTAAGAGCCTATTTTGAATTTTAGTGCCTATATTAATGATTTTTAGTACCTTTTTGCCTGACTATTTTGAATTTTTTAACTGCCTAACATCCGGACCCTACAAATGATATACAACACAAAAAGAATAAAAGATGGTAATTATTTTGTAAGGGGTGTGCTGTAGTATAGTTGGTTACGGCAATATGGTAAAGCTGGAAAATCAGGGATTTGTGTTCTGGTGGGGTTAAGATTTTCAAACTGACTCAAACTTTCTGGCAGCACTTTAGCCCTAGGTTTGAGTCAACATCTAATGGAAATGAGTACCAGACACTTGTTCTAGGGTAAAGGCAGCCATCACATAGGGTTGACATCTCATGAGAATTGTCTACAAAGATGAAAGCCTTAACCTCCTACCATCCCAAGAACCTTTTAAGGCCTGTGCTGGGATCATTTTTCTTCTTTATTTTTAATTACTTAGAAAATCTGACTGTTCATTTCTTAAAAAGAAACTAACAAAAGTAATTAAATTATTTTCAGTCTGATCATCTTACCTCAATATTAATGTTGTTTTGAAACATGTCCAAGAACAAATCAACATTAATATTGAGGTAAGATAATCAGACTGGAAATAATGTAATTAAAATAATCTCAAAATATACTTTCCAAAATTAAATATTAACAAAAGTAATTCACTCTAACCATGAATCACTCAGCAATTCTAGTTATTCTAGCACACATGACAGTCCATGAATCTTGGAATGGACCACAGGTCACTATCTATATCAATATTTCTTGATTAACTCTTATGCTACTGATATGTTTGCTTAAGCCCCTAGACAAAAAGGAAGTTCACAGGTTAGTATGAGTTATTTTTGTAAGCCTGATCATGTGGGTTATTTAAGTTTTTAACATATTCCTATAAGTTGGGAAATCTGCTTAACCCACGCTATCTTTTAAGTTTACAAACAAACTACATGGCGTGACAGGCCTAGAAGGCCAGCTGGCTGCTGGCATCACATCCATATGTGTTAATCACTGAGGTAAACTATCATCCAGCCAGTGTAGGGGTGACATATGGTCAGCACATCAGGTCCCCAGAGTTATAGCTGGTTTTCTCAACCTGGAGCTGCTACTTATTGTAGCTACCCAAATTCCTCATGACGCTGGGTGGGTACCAGTCCCATACTGGCCAAAATCCCATGAAAAATTCTTGCCCCATGGAGACTCGAACAAGTGCAAGTCTCATAGCTCAGTGCCATGGCATTTTGCCGTAACCACTCGGCTATGTTATGGGACATCTTTCAATATCAAATACTGTTAATATAATCTTAAGTTATTTCTTTTTCAAGTTGTCATTCAATTTTCTGGTATTTTCTTTGGACAAAAAACCATATATTCCTCAAGTTGTTTTTCACATACTGCTACAATAATTTAAATTCATTTTTTTTTTCTATTTTTCTTTGAATTACAATAGACTGTCATATGTATTAGAATCCTCAGTTTGTTCTAAAATGAAGAGTTAAGTTTCCTTATAGTTAATTACCTTAATTTTGTTGGCTTTTTTTAAGACTAAACTAGCTTACATAAATATGTTGAATGATAATCACATTGAGAATGTTTAACATGTTATAACTTTATGGAAACAAGTTTGATAATTGGAGAACAAGTGACTGCTAGCATCATGTTGAACGAGATAACACTTGTTCCCGCTACAACCAATTGCTAACATGTTTATTCACTTATAAGGGGATTCTACTCAGGAGTCTACCAACATTAGTGGGCAAGTTAAGGTGAGAAAATAGGCAAGTTAGTGTACACCAGATTAGTTTAGCATTCACTTGTTTGTTGGCGTATTTTTTGTGATAAGTTGGCTATACTTTATGAACAGTGACTATTACATATTTTACATTGTAAAAATGATTTTAGGTTATTTTGAGCTCAACTTCTCACTTTATTTAAAGGCATTTTGACATTTTTTGGAGAAAAGTCAACATATATATTATTCTCAGGTAATTATTTGGATAAGGTGGAGAAACCGTCACCACATGTATTCTTCTAAATTCTACAGAATCGCAATGCGCATGCAGGAGTTGCTGTAGCTTCCAGTAGATGGCTCTGAAGTCGGCATTACCGACCTTCAGAAAAAATTTGCACATGATAAAAAAATGGACGTAAACTAACTTCCCATTTCCTAACCTAACAAAACAAATTACATGCATATTATTTAATAAACTATACATCAATTTTACGTACACTAACTTGTCCCATCGAAATCTTAATAAAATGAAGTTAATTTCTTGAAATATGGTTTGGAATTGTTTTCAAATGTTGGTAACTACAATTTGAGAGCCACCTAGCAGATGTTACATAAATCATTTCTGCGTCTATAAAACTTGATTCACAATATTCATGTAATTTATACATATTTAAAAATCTTAAGAAAAGTTTATAAAATATTTCCAAAATGTTTAAAATAGTATGAAATGTTATTGTAAATGGTTCAAAAGTTTTTAGTGCATCAGTGGCATAGGAGTCCACTGCTGTGGTCTCGAGGTAGCATGCTGCCTTGTCACGCAGTGGGCCCGGGTTCGATCCCCGGTCGGGGCAGTTTTTCTGGGTGAGGCTTTTATCGGGGTTTTTCCTCACCTGTAAGACAAATGTCAAGAAAACTTTAAGGCCCAAACGGTCCCCGAAATCATATGGCCATCATCATCATCCTTCACCAGTGTGGAAAGCAACAGGAAGTTACCACACCTACAATTCCCCTAGTAAAACTGCAAAGCATAGCATGAAAATGCTATGATTGCAGTGAAAGACCTGCCCTCGGGCAAAATTACTATGGATGGATGGAGTGTCATAGGAATGTTAAATGGAAAATTGTGTGGGTCTTAAAGCCAACCTGAGCCAATTATTCACATACTGTAATAACAAATTGTTTTTTTTATAATAATAGAAAAGAGCACTCAGAAGAGCATTAGTTTCGAAAGTTTTATGTTTTTTTTTCACTGATCACTTGTATTCACTCTTTGCTGTATTCATTAATTGATTTTGTTCTGTTTTTACACTCTGTGATATAATAAAGTTTACACTTATCACCACATAGTGCGCATCTGCAGTCTACAGTTAGCTGGTGGAATTTTTTTTTTCCCCCGATTTTATGATGAAAGCCATGTATCGCTAGTCTGGTTACGTGTCTTTGTGTCTGACATTCTCTTGTCCAGAATGTAACAGACCGCATTGGAAAACTACTAAAGAAAGAAGACATAAAGACATTATACAGGCCTACCAAGAAAATCAAGAACCTTCTCAGACCTATAAAGGATCAACTCCATCCTCATCAGACAGCAGGCATATACAGGATACCATGCAGTTGTGGAAAAGTGTATATAGGCACCACTAAACGCAGCATCGCAACCAGACTTAAGGAGCATAAAAGATACAGTCGTCTTAAACAAATGGATAAGTCGGCAGTAGCAGAACACTCTTTACTTGATGGCCACAGAGTACAGTACCAGAATACAGACATATTATCTAACTGCACACACTATTTTACCCGTCTACAACAAGAAGCCATTGAAATATTCAAACATAAAAACAGTTTCAATAAAAAAGAAGAATCATTAAAAGTCAACAAAGTATGGACACCGGTTCTAAAAAACGCAAAATGTAAACCTCTACAAGTACAGTTGACTAGTCTATCAAACAGCAATCTCAGTGGAACAATGGAGGTCCCTACCGCTGACCAATCAGAAGGCAGATACAATGTACAGTCGACTAGACCTTCAAACAGCAATCTCATTGGAGCAATGGAAGTCCATAACGCTGACCAATCAGAAGGCAGATACAACTTACGAACACATCGCGGTGAACGTATAAATAGGACAGACAGCGGACAGAATTGCCAGTCTCAAGACAACCCTCGAGGATGCCAGACGCAGTCTCTGGCGAAATGTCAGGGAACTACAAGCCTCACGACCACGGCCTAAAGCCCGAAAATCTTCATCAAGATCATCATGTTCTCTTGTCCAGTTTTTGTCCGTCATGGCACTGGAGGTGTAAAAATCCTCATTTATTTCCTTCTATTTCTGCTCCCTGATTTTTACTGCTTTTGATATGGTTCTGTAGATGGTAGGAGGTATGCTATCCTGATGTCTTCTATTAAATATGTTATTTATGAATCCCATAAAATCAATAAATATGCTGGCTGAGGTTGACTTTAAGACACACACAATTTTCCATCTAACATTCTTATGCCACTGATGCACTAAACACTTTTCAACCATTTATAATAATGTTTTGTACTATTTTAAACATTTTGGAACCATTTTATAAACATTTCCTTATGATTTTTAAATATTTCTAAATTATGCTAATATTGTACATCGGTTTCTACTGGCGCAGAAATGCTTCATGTAACACCCGCTAGGTGGCTCTCACATCGGAGTTACCAACATTTGACCCGAAGGATAGCATATCCGAAAATAATACCAAACCATATTTAGTGTTAGTGTACGTAAAATTTGTTTATAGTTTATTAAATAATATGCATGTAAATTGATTTGTTAGGTTAGGAAATGGGAAGTTAGTTTACGTCCATTTTTTTTTAGCATTTGGGAATTTATTCCCAAAGTTGGTCACGCCGACTTTAGAGCCATCTACCGGAAGCTACATTAACCATTACAGCAATTCGCGCACTGCGATTCTCTAAAACTAAAGAATTCATGTGTGACGGTTTCTCCACCTTATCGCCTATATTCTCAATTAATTATAACATAATTACACTGCTTAAGCATTATTAAAAGATTCAAATATATATGCGTGTATCTACATTATTTTGTCAATGAAAATATCACACAATATAGGCTAACTTAATTAATGTCTTTACTATTTTGTAAACGGCCATGAACCTACGGGTTCGATAGTGCCAGTGAGTAAGTAAGTAAGTAAGTACTATTTTGTAAATCTAAATTATAACCTCAACATTAGCTTCAAAACATATTACCGACAATCTACACGCTATACATACCCCCTGAAAATGTGTCCATTAGGACCTTTTCTGCTCAAAAGGAAAAGAGTTAATCTCATTTTTAATAATAATGTACTGTTTTCAACTTTCGAATACTAATCAATAAACAATCCACAATATCAATACTTTCACAGCATAGAGAACATAGAGAAGATAGAGAACGTTTCACAGATACAGTGCTGTAAAAATGGAACATAATTCCCTAAACAAAAACATTATTATTTTATTTATTTGGGCAATTGCGAATTCAAAACACACTACCTATTAAAAAGTTGCAAAACAACATACATTAAAACATCTGACCTAATTTTATTTTTATAATATGAAATAATATATGCCTACTGTTATTTGGTCTTTTTTTAATACAACATTGGTAGCCTTGTGAACTAGGTTCTCGCTGAACATGAAAATAAAATGTAAATATGGGCATAGAGTTCATCCATGATTTGGGCTTCTAAAAGGAGAGGTCGACACCATCGACTACTACTACTACTACTAAACGATGTCGAGAAAGAGCAGCAGAGAAAACCGTCATCCTGCGCAGTCTTCATAAACTTCACAAAGAACTTCGATTTCCTAGAAAGAGGATTTGTTATCAAAAAACTGGGATGCAATGGGAAAAAATCATTAAGCCAATCCTTGAGCACAATATAATAAAAAATATCGGACAACCTATCCACCTAGGATCCATAAAAAATAAAATGCTATCTTCCAAGAAGAATCGATGAGCATATGCTATTTATTCATCCACGCAGCCGAACAAATATTTAGGATGTCTCAAAAGGCAAGAAGAGAGTACATTTATACGCATGTGCAGACGATACAGTTGTTGGATATACCGATCTACAGACCATACAGGAGACAATTGTTGAGATGGGAAAATGGTGTACTGAAAACAACTTTCAGATAAACATACCGGTAAACAAAACAAAAATGATATTTCGAAATAGAGGTAAAGCAATTGCAAAAGCTGGAATTAATATCAGAGAGCAAAATCTCCCCAGAGGTAAAATATTTAGGAATCACACTGCAACCGAGTTCCCGGTGTTTTACAAAATACATGAAAGTGTGAGCAGCCAAAGCAGTAATGAAGATACATGATATAACGAACATCTAACGGTTCAGCCTAAAAACAGACATCTAATTATTCAACACCAAAACAGGGTCCCCTTATGACATCGAAGTCATCTGGCTCCACCTCACAAAAAAAAACCTAAACTCAATATAAAAATAATAGCAACATATTAAAAAAGTTATAAGAGTATAAAAAAATTACCAGACCAAGACTGATACATCTTCTGGCAAGAGAATCCTACCTGATACAGGACCTCAGAATCCGCTACAAGCTGCACTATACCAACGCCTTCGGAAACCTAATAAAAACACTGGAACTAATGGCCGGACTTCTATTCCACAGGAATGATGATAGATCGATCATGGACATCTCCGAACTTTTAACTGATGCATGTTCTTATTAGGTTGGCTGTTCACAGTTTTCACCATCAATTGTGTGAAAATTATACCATGAGCCTACTTCGTATGTAAACTAGATGGGAAATATTGTACGCTCTATCGTATAGAACTGTGTGTGTGAGATCAATAAAGCAACTTAAGTCAAGCATACTGATATTTTAAGATCTGGTTTATTATACAGCGAATATCGGCAATCGGACATCGTTAACGTCATCGCTCAGCGTTGTTCGTTCGATGTTCGAGATCCTTCGTTTTTTTAATCAGCTAATTGCTTATTGTAGTATCTTGACAAAATATAATATAAAGCTCTATCTTCTCGTAGAAGAAGAGGATAACGATGATTACGTAAAGTTCATATTTCAAAACAAAAATAAATGTTTAAAAGAAGGTCTACAGAAGGCACAATCAAGGCTTTATTAACGAAACGTCTCGTTGATGATAATATTAAATTTAAAGAATACTTAAGATTTTTCGCTTGAGCAATTTTGTGTTTTGAATTTAATAGCAGATGAAATTTACGTGCACACACTCATGGCATGTAACCCCTAGGATTACAATACAGTATTTACTGCTTATTTATTGCTTGGCTAAGTTCAAAGCACACGAATCATTTTCCTGTGCTCCCTGTAATCCTTCATACAATTGTCTAATCAAAATTAGCGTTAAAGAAATAACTGATTCTCATAAATGTTAACCAACATACGCCATCCAATTTCTGATTGGTCTCCGTAACACTGTAAACACATTTCCCAAATATTTAGTAAATCATTGATCTACAGTTCAACGATTCCCTTCACATTACGAAATCAAATCTTGCTTTAGATTCAAACTTGCTTAATACAAGCTTTCCACTTTACAGCAGTTCGCCTTTAATTCCTGTTTTCCAGAGATTGGTATCTTCCCATTGTCCTTCTTCCACACCCTTCATCATCATGGCATCATATATTCCCTCATACCATGTTCATCTGCTTCTCCCTTTCTTCCTTCTGCCTGGTACCATTCAATCTAACACCCGTATATGCCACTGTTCTTCCGAGATGTACATGCCCATACCACTGTAAAGCTCTCTTTGTTATCCAATCGATAGTCTCTTGTGTATCCATTACTTGTCTTGTACAAGTATTTCTAATATGTTGTAACCTGGATATTCTCATACTTCTCCATAACCCATTGATTTCTACTGCCAAGACTCTTTTCTGCATTATTTCATTAATTGTCCTGCTTTCTGGTTTTTTTTTCTGGTCAGATTAATATAGTTTTCACAATTACCAGAATTATCTACTATAGAAACAGTTATTTAAATTCTTCAACACATTTAATTCCCATATTATTTATTTTTGTAGGGCTTCTAAATTTCCTCTGACTAACATATATTCTGTTTTAATATAATTTATTTTTAGTCCCCTACTTCAAATGCATCTACTAATTTTGTAATCATATATTCTATACATTTTTTATCTTGTCCTATTATAATCTGGTCACCAGCGAATGATAAATTGTGCAATAAACGGTCATTAATATTGATTCACATTCCCCTACTTGACTTATTTAAATTCATGAGAAGACATTTTCGATAAACGTCAATTTACGTAAAAATATAAAATAACTTCAAACAACGTTTTCAATTGATGTTCATGAATTGGTTATTCATGCACACTTGTGCACGTTTCTATCTTTATTAAATTGTGAACTTGACCTATAACCAAGAATGATTTCCCCATAACATTAATCATGATTTGAGTTAAGTAGGTCATACAGGGATGATTCAAAATATTAGCTCTTGATAACAGATATATGGAGAGCTTATGTCTACGCGGCCATGAACCTACGGGTTCGATAGACCCAGTAAGTTAGGTATATAAATTAATTAATAAAGAAAAAAGAGCAGAAATACAAGAGGGCTTCTATGCGTCAGATACCTTTCTGAATCGAGACTGGACCGGAACAAACTATGACCTCCGACATGTGGTAAGTAGGCTAAGCATCCATGGTTCATCACAAGATGTGCACCCTCAAGCTACACCATGATCCAACCAGTGAATGTGTATGTGTACCGTGCGGCAAAGAGTGTGAAAAATACCACATCCAAAAGTGCAAAGAAAGAACCAAATCAATAATAGCCTACAGCAAAGAAACTTTAACATGTACAATGTGCAGTCGTGCGCTTTCCCATTATCATCAATCATCATCATCCAGTGATTAAGCCTGTTTGCTCTATTATTATATATTAATGCCGGCCTTTGGACATGAATCCAAAAAACCGATTCCAAAAATTGTAATATGAGGTAAGATGTAGACTCAATCATAACGGGGACAATATAGTATATATATGGCATATAATATAGCAACAAGGAAGAACAGCTAATATATAACATACAAGTGCTCAATTTATAAATTTTCTGATAAAAAAACTCAAGTGTTTCACTCATTCGTTTCAAACGAGATATTAAAAATGACAAATTAAATGATAAATTACTTTATATGTATTTATTATTTAATATAAACTATCAGTAAGTCAATTAATGATTATTTCTGATCACACTGTCATCTATGAGAACTGTAACTACGAAGAACTAACAAATTACAGATTGCCATCTGTTGGGTTACCGAAAATTAATATTTCTTAATCACGGTAGCTCAGTCGTTATTTTCGGCGTACATTATACCACATAATAAAGAAGAAATAATAATACTCGTAGAAACAAACAACATGCAGAAGTAGATGAATTAGAAATGCAACAAAAAAAAGTATATATATAAACATTAAAGGAATGTAAAAATAATAAAGCATGCGGGATAGACAGTATAAACATAGAATTGCTCAAAAATGCCCCAAAAATTTTCCAAGAAAGATAATTAAAATTCTATAACAAGTGCTGGAAACAAAATACAATACAAGAAGAATGTAAAATTGGAAAAATAATCTCTATATTTAAAAAAGGTGATAAAACAAAGCCAGAAAACCATAGAGGAATAAGCTTACTATGTGCAGCACACAAAATACATGCAAAAATTATCAACCAAAGATTAACAACTATAGAACACGCAATAATATCAGAAGAGCAGACGGAAAAGGAAGCAGCTGCACAGACAACGTATTCACTTTAAAACAAATAATAGAGAAGCGAAGAGAATTAAACTTAGAAATGCACATCCTCCTTATAGATTATAAGAAGGATTTTGATAAAGTGTCTAGACCAAAATTATGGAACATAATTAAGTGACACGGATGGGGAATGAAAGACGTGCATGGAAGCTTCTTGTAGGAAAACCAGAGAGAAAAAACCCAGTTGGTAGACCAAGAATGAGGTGGGAGAATAATATTAACTATGATTTGAGGGATGTAGATTATACAGGGGATGATTGGAAAACATTGGGCTCAGGATATATATATATATATATATATATTATATAGAGAAGAGAGAGAGAGAGAGAGAGAGAGAGAGAGAGAGAGAGAGCTTATGTCCGCGCGGCCATGAACCTACGGGTTCGAGAGTGCCAGTGAGTTAGTTAATTAGTTAGTTTAATTAAGTGAAAAAGAAATTCCACTACACTTGATAGCAGTGATTCAAGAAATGTATAAGAAAACAGAAATCAAAAGGATCCAATACATATAATTGGAGGAGTTAGACAAGGTTGTCCACTATCAACCACTCATTTTTTAAACATTTATTTTGATGACATGATAAGATCATGGAAACAAATGACGACTGGGGGTATTAACAAAAAAAAAACTGTAGAAGAATAAGCTTACTATGTGCAGCATACAAAATATATGCAAAAATGATCAACCAAAGAATAACAAATATAGAAGATGCAATAATATCAGAAGAGCAGACGGATTTTAGGAAAGGAAGAAGCTGCACAGACAACGTATTCACTTTAAAACAAATAATAGAGACGCGAAGAGAATTCAACTTACAAACGCACATGCTCTTTATAGATTATAAGAAGGCTTTTGATAAAGTGTCTAGACCAAAATTATGGAACAAATATTAAGTGAAAAAGGAATTCCACTACATTTGATAGCAGTAATTCAAGAAATGCATGAGAAAACAAAAATAAACAAAAGGGAACGAATAGATATAACAGGAGGAGTTAGATAAAGTTGTCCACTATCAACCATTCTTTTTTTTAAATTTATTTTGACGACATGATACTATCATGGAAACAAATGACGACTGTGTGTATTAACTTAGGAAATATAATAATAATAATAATAATAATAATAATAATAATAATAATAATAATAATAATAATAATAATAACACTAGCCTTTGCAGATGACCAGATTTAAGTAGCAAAAACAGAAGACGAATTACAAAGAATACTATATAAACCAAATAAAATATTTAAAAAAATACAATATGAGAATATCATCAGAAAAATAAGAAAACAATGGTTTTCGAGGGCGCTCATCCAGTTCGGACAAAGATAATATTAGAAAATAAACCAATAGAACAAGTGGTAAGGTATAACTTCCTAGGTTGCGAAATATCATACACAATGGAAACAGATATAAATAACAAATTAAATAAGTTTAATTATATAACAGGAACACTAGAACGAACTTTGAAAAATAAAACCAGGAAAGGATCTTTAATAGTGGCGTGCATTCAACCACAGCTACCCCAATACTGCTGGGGTAATTAGTATATTCATAATTTTAGATTAAAATAAAATAATAGATTTACCAAATTTCATTCAAATCATTTACACGTGAACATTAAATTTCAATTTTCCCGCCGTGCCAACAGTCATTTATCGCATTCAGCTTGACGAAACTTCCCGTGTTCACATTACCCCTTCTAACACCAGCTACTAAATTACAGATGAATTTACGCATGCGTATTTCGATGCATAGCTTATAAACAACCAACACTAGTGGGCTATATTCAAGACATAACCAAATTTATTATAGATGGACGAAAATATTGGAAGAGTCACATAGAAAGATTGGAAGACAACTGACTTGCAAAAAGAGCTAAAGAAGATAGACAAATGGACGGGAGAATAACCAGAGGAAGACCAGTCAACAGATGGATAGACAGTGAATGCACATCCAATACGTCTTCCTCCGAGGAGTGATTTTGGAAATAAACACGATGAAAATCCTACATATTATTATTATTATTATTATTTATTATTATTATTATTATTATTATTATTATTATTATTATTATTATTATTATTATTATTATTATTATTATTATTATTATTATTATTGGAGCACGCCGTAGCGTAGTGGTTAAGGCACTGAGCTACAAGCCGGAGGGTCGAGGGTTCAAGTCCCGCTGGGGTCAGGATTTTTAAACTGACCCAAACCCACTGGTGGCACTATGGCCCTGGGGTCGACTCAGCCTCTAACTGAAATGAGTACCAGATGCTTGTTCTGGGGGTAAAGGCGGCCGTCACGCAGGGTTGACAACCCGGCTGACATAAAGTGCCGATTGTCTAGAAAAAGTGGGAGCCTTAACATCCTACTACCCCAAGGGCCTCCGGGTCTGTTGTGGGATCACTTTACTTTACTTTATTATTATTATTATTATTATTATTATTATTATTATTATTATTATTATTATTATTATTAAGAAGAAGAATATTTGATTTATGCAAGTTATATTTTTACAAAACACAGAGAAACAATATAAAGTCAAATTATGTGGTATACGTTGTCAGCTATAGCAACCTATTCTGCTGTGGTTTATCTACGACGCAACGCGCCAGCGCAAAAATTGCTCCCCATGTATTTAAATGGAAGTGGTTTATCTACAACGCAAATTGCTGGCGCAAAAAAAATTGCGCTGACATGTCGCGTCGTGTTTTGGAATCTCTTGAATCCAGGACGCAATTTGCCAGCGCAAACAAAGAATATAGAAGATATTACCCGTACTCATTGGTGTAATTGCTAAAAACAAACTAAGATTTTATAACAAAATGTCGGAAATACAGTACTTGTTTTATAACTTTCCAATTTTAACGACGAAAGTTAGTTAGTTTTGTTGCAAATCATCGAGTTATATACATATTTTATACCATTTTTATACAATATGAGCATGAAGGAGTACACAGATGTACAGAAAAAAGTTATTGTGGCTTGAACTTAGTCAAAAGATAAATAAAAGCTGTAAATATTGTATCTCAGGGATATTATGGATGTGCATAAATTTCGTCTTCTATTAAATTCAAACCCCGATAAAACTGCTCAGGCGAAAATCTGAAGTATTCTAAAATTTGGTATATTCATCAACCATATGTTTATTTAAGAACTAAAGAACCATTTATTCTATAATTTTCCATACAACATCCATATGATGCTGTTGCTCTAGGTACTTTTTCTGTCTTTACTAATATTTCGAACTATTTTAATCGTTTTGCAACGACACGTGAAACTTTTTTTAATGAAGAATTTTAATATGTTTATCTATGTAGCCAATTATGACTTTTCCTCTCAATTTATTTTCAAAGTTCTTTATTAGAATTGAAGTTGGCATACGTGAACGCTCATAAAATTAAATCCACCAGATGGCAGGACATATGTGTGAATGACGAACATCTGCATTTAATTCCAAACCATATTTTAAGAAATAAATGTTCAATCACTTCATTTTGTTGGATTCCGATGGGTCAGTTTAGTGCACATCAGATTAGTTTATAGTTTACTAAATAGTATGTATGCAATTTATTTTATTAGGTTATGCAGGGACAGGTTTGTATACATTAGTTTTTGTAAACATATTTGGAAATTTATTATGAACGTTGGTCATTTTGATTTTCCATATATGTGGTGCCATCTGGCGACAATTCCATAAACATATGCGCTCCATGCGAAACCAGCATCACGCCGAGCGAAACGCGAATTCGCGTCACGTCGGGCGCGACACGCTGTATAATAAACCGTAGCATTTGTGTACCCATAACCATTGTCCCTCGGCCCGCCGAGCGTACACTCAGTTTGATCCGGGTGCACACTCGGCAGCCAGGTGGAATCAACGAGCAGGGCCCATGGCAGGGAACTAATCCCTGCCCGTGGCCTGTCTCTTCCGGCTGTTTTAGGGACGATTCGACAGAATTTTTCACCAGCACCATATGTTCTAAACCCCTCAAAGATGGCGTTATGAGGTACCTAACCAAAGGCATTGGAGAAATCTATCCATGTTCCAATAAATTCTCCTTTTTTTGTTCGTGCCTTGTCAAGTATTCTTTTTAACGTAAAGTTATGTTAAAAAACTCCATCATATAGCATGAAGCCTTTTTGTGCTGGTGAGATGACTTCATAATTCACTAGCCAAGTGGTTAATCTTTTGGCCAGGACACCTGTGTATAATTTATATAGAGTCCTCATGATCGATATAGGACGCCAGTTGGTAATGTCCTCCGGATCTCCTTTCTTATATACCAAGACGGTTCCATTCTTCCGGTATTTTTTCATATTTTAGACAGACGTTGAAAATGGTTGCTAAAACGGAACAGGCTTGATCTACTGCCTTCCAGTGTTTGTATGTTATGCGGTCATCCCCAGGCGTGGTATTCTCACATTTCCTCAGTCTGAGGGCGACTTCATTCTATTGGTCGCAACAGTCGGTCGATCTTCGGATTGTTGGACATCTTCATAAATCGATAAATTGGCAAATATAATCAAATATGGTAAATTTGTGGAGAATCTTTATTCCGCACGACTTTAAAATAAGGTGATAATTCGCGCAAATCCGATAATTTTAATCGATTACTCCATGAACAGTTACTCTCGCTCTTTTCATTATAGTTTTTGTTTTCTTCGGTGACAGTTATGTTTATAGAGCAACCAGTTGATAGAGTTCAAGCTGGTAATATATTTATATTAGATGTATATAACATTAGTTATTATAGTGCTCATGATAGCACTGGCGGGCGGCTTGCTTTTTTTTTCTCTGCTTATAATGTTTATGGGATTGTTAAAAGTGGTGAAGGGACAAGCAGTTCTTTGTCATTAAGAACTTCATTTACTTTTAATCACCAGAATGAAACACTTCATTTGCGAACTGCATAGTTCTTTGCTTCGTGAGCTAGCTCCAGACCATATACTTCATTGAAGCTTTTCGTTTTCACGTCACTCGTGAATATCTTTATTTCTCGAACCCAGGCCACAGTTTCATTCTCAAAGCTTCCTACTACTTTGAAGCTCATACAAACCAATCGAGAAAATTCCTTTATTATAAATATATTTATGTTGAAAGATGGATGTAAATTATAATTTTTTTTTATCTTGTATACTACCGTCTTCCTCAACTACATTAGTTGAGAAAGACGGTAGTAAACAAGGTAAAAAAGCGTTTATAATTTAACATTGTTATAACCTCAACGGTATAAAAAAAAACTATGAACTTAAAAAGTATAGATTGGTTGTAAATAATGTATACACCTTAGGGGAATAGGATAAAGCAAAACATAATAATCCAAATTATTCTTAAAGCTATGTAAAATAATTAAACTAACTCACTGACATTATCGAACCCTTAGGTTCATGGCTCCGCTGATATAAACTCTCCGCACATCCCCATTCTGAGCAAATGTTTTCCAATCATCCCCTGTATAATATACTTTCCTTAAATCATGGTTAATGTTATTCTCCTTTCTCATTCTTGGTCCACCAACTGAGTGTTTTCCCACTGGTTTTCCTGCAAGAAGCTTCCATGCCCCTCTTTCACTCCCCATCCATGCTACAAGCCCTGCCTATCACAGTCTACAAGATTTAACTGTTCTTATCATAGAGAACGATTATTATTTTTATTATATCTGGTTTCCTTTAAAGATCATGTAACTCACTGTAAGAAAGTCTTCTCCGTTCGCCTGTTTGTTTATCTCTCTTTGATCCAAAAATGTTCCTAAGAATTTTATCCTCAAATACTCATAATATTTTCTCCCCTCTTATAAAGTAAGAGTCCATGTTTCTTCTCATCCATGTAATTTAACTATAAGAGAATTTTCACTTTTCTTTATATATTTTTTTAAATAGCATGATACATGTTATTGTTATGTGTTATTAAATTTTCGTATATTTATGGTTTGCGTTAGAATTCAATGATATTAGACAACATTAAAATTAAAAATAAAAAAAGCCCCCCCCCTCATTGCTGTGAATAGTAATAACTTATGTTGAATCAAACAATTATGCTGTATCCACCGCTGTGGTCTCGAGGTAGTGTGCTGCCTTGTCACGCAGCGGGCCCGGGTTCGATCCCCGGTCGGGGCAGTTTTTCTGGGTGAGGTTTTTATCGGGGTTTTTCCTCACCTGTAAGACAAATGTCAGGAAAACTTTAAGGCCCAAACAATCCCCGAAATCATATGGCCATCATCCTTATCATTATCATCATCATCCTTCACCGGTGTGGAAAGCAACGGGAAGCTACCACACCTACACAATTCCCTAGTAGAGCTGCAAGCATAGCATGAAAATGCTATGATTGCAGTGAAGGACCTGCCTTTGGGCAGAATTACTATGGAATATATACAATAGCAACCAAGTTAAAAGCCATCTTTCCAAATATGCCTCCCTTTGCCTAGGTCCATAGAGAACCTAAATACGCCGCTGAACAAAACTGCAATTAATTCTCTCTGGAACACTCTGGAATTTGACTTCCGTCTAATTTCTGTTTGTACTGGCGTTTGAGGTTATTTGTTCTATGAAGCATTTTATTTAGCAAGTTTTTTTATAATTTATTTGTTAAACAGTTATTGAAACATGTCACTTTCAGTGAAATATTGCAGTACAACACTTAATTTTGTGGAGGGCATGTGTAAATTCAACAATTTAAAATTTGGTGTAGGTTATGGCTTATGTAACAAGATAATACAATTGCAAAGTTTATCTCAATTTAGACCGTTTTCTAGTGTTCTTATTACCGGTGTTGTCTCAAATTTTAGAAAACGATGTAACCTTAAATATTTAGATACATACAAATATGATGGAGAATGTTTAGGTGTTCGAACATTGAAAACTATGACGATTTCCAATGAACCGCAAGGAATATTTGAAAATGTTTCTTCTTTACAAATGAAAACAAGACTTCAAAGACGGAAGCGTCCCTCTCCAGAAGAAGAAGAAGATAGAAAAAAGAAAGGGGTATGGTGAAATATAATTATTATATGTATATACATTTAAACTGCAGAATATGTCACTCAGTTAAATTAATTTGGCTGAAGTTCCCTATTTGTCTGCCACGATTTTCCATACATTTTTATGCCATTGTTGCACTAAATACTTTTGGACCATTTATAATAACGTTTCGTATTATTTTGGAACCAGTTTATAAACATTTCTTACGATTATTAAATATTTATATAATTACGCGAATATTGTGAATCGAGTTCTATAGACGCGCAAATGCGGTAATTACCAAGAAACGTTGTATGAACGATATAAGAATCTGTTAATTTGAACTAGTGAACGATGTTAATATTCATAATACGAACTATTCTTGGTCACATTCATTTCCAATATGGCGGCAAACTAGTTTATTATATTTTACTTAATATTTACACCCATTATGGAAAAACTGCACTTAAACTAGCATGAAATATTTTTAAAGTCCTATAGAACAACAGTGTGCATGTGCCAGAGTTTATAGAGTCAGCGGTAACCCACAATCAAACCACATATCGATTATCATCCTCGATTACTCTCTGTCGCTATGAAATTTAAATGACCAATATTTGCAGTAAATCCCCAAATCTATGTTAATAATAATAAAAGTAAATGTGCACAATGTGCATGTTTAGTTTTTGCAAAACTCTGTGAGCGAGATTGCTCTTTTTGTGCATGTCACAGCATGATATCTGTCACATGAACCACCGTACAACTATGTTAAAAAAATATATTAGTAATATTAAAATTACCAAACGTTTATTAAAATTGGGTATACACTTACTTATCACTCCCTAACGCTGATTAATCAGCGATAACCCAAAACAGCGATAGAAAAATCATAGACTAAGTAATATATTCTGTGGAGAAAATAGCAGTTAGCATTACAATATTGTCTAACAGTGTCATAATATTGTGATTTGCATAATTAAATAAATACTTCAAAATTGTCTAATAATGTTATAAAAATTGTTTGAAAAAGTTTAAAATATTAAATAATATTAGTAAATACAGAAGAAGAGCTATGGTTTGTAACAATATAACTGAAAAATCAAGCGCTAGTAGAATTGCAGTTGACCCTCATTTTTATGGTTTGTTAAGCAGTTGAGGGGGGGGGGCCTCCCCTTCATACAGGTTTTCATAATGCGAACATATTCTAATTTTGGACTATATATTAGATAATAGTAAATACACATCATTCCATTTCCGATATCCAAATAATAATATTTGAGTTATATAACACTTAAACATGTCCGTCTTCAATTTAAAAGCTAACAAAAATAATTTCACACTGATCAAAACTAAATTAACACTGTTTTTTGTTAAGCGTTAGTTATTAGTAAGAACACATTTTGGTTAGGTTTTAATATCGCACATATAGGCTATTTCAAATATTTCCGTTTTTCTTCACACGAATAAACATCAAACTTAAATTTAAAGTATATATAACATAACTCACACTAATATTACATTAATCCATTCTGTGGAATCTAGATAATAACAAATAAGGTTTATAAAAACATTACTTTCTCAACGTGGCTAATTAGCCATGGTCGTTATGGCATGGTGCTATAGATCTGAAGGTCTAAGGTTCGAGTCTCGCCAAAATCCATAGTAAGTAAAAATGTAATTTATAATATATAGTGAAGTAGTTTGGATTGCATAGAATTGTAGTAAGTAGAATTGAGATAGATATGGAATAGAAAATAGGACAAAGGACAAAGAGAGGAAAGGAAGACAGAAGGAGATAGAGAGAGATATATATCTAGTATCAAAGAATATAGTTTTTTCCACCAATGAAGTAGTTAAAATGATTGAGAATGATGAACTAGTCCAGTTATCGTTCATTTATTACATAATCGTTTATATGTTTCTTGGTAATTACTGCAAATGCTTAATGTAAATTCGCTAGATGGCTTTCAAATTGGTGTTACCAACATATGCAAATAATTCTAAACTATATTTCAACAAATTTACTTCATTTTGTTATGTTCCAATGGGACAAGTTGGTGTACATAAAATTAGTTTGTAGTTTATTAAATAATATGCAAGTAATTTGTTTTGTTAGGTTAGAAAATAGTAAGTTGGTTTACGTCCATTTTTTTTTAGTGTTTGGGAATTTATTCCGAAAGTTGGTAATGCCGACATCAGAGCCATCTAATGGAAGCTACATTAACCTTTACAGCAACTCCTGCAACTCGTGCATGCGCACTGCGATTCTGTAGAACGTAGAAGAATTCATGGCAGACAAATAGTGAACTTTTTCCATGAATTTTTCCAAGTTATACAGAATAGCAGTGCACATGTGCAAACGCTTAATGTATCTTCCACCAGATGACAGGACATATCTGTAAAATCGGTATGTCCAATCTTCGCAATAAATTCCCAAATATATGTATATAAGAAATGTATGGCTGAACTATAGGTTAGTTCTCACTATGGTACACCATGCAATATTCATATATGACACTGTTGCACTTTTTATTTTTTCAGTTTCTGCTAACATATCCTACTATTTTAACTTTTTCTAACTATTCTTAAAATCATTTTTACAATTGTTAAGTAATTGTATTGTATTCATAACTTGTAATCGTTTATATATATATTGTAATTTAGATTTAAGACTTTTCTTTTGTATTTTTTTAAACCTGGTTGAGTGGTAGACAAGGCCTTAAGGCGTTAACTCTGCCAGGTAAAATAAAGCTATTATTATTATTATTATTATTATTATTATTATTATTATTATTATTTATATGTGCAAAATCTCTCACTCATTTCTTCTAAGTTCTCCATAACCGTAATTCGCGTCCTTGTCAACAGATGGCAATCTGATATGACCAACTTTCACAATAATTCTAATAGTTAGACTTTACTTTATATAAAAAGGCTTTATAGTTTTTCGTTCATTTAATGCAGTCTGAGCATATTTTATTTCGATGTTCTGCATAGATGAACATTTTGCACAGCATTTTGTTCTGCTTTTGCATTACTTACTACCTGTTCAGAATGTGCTTTCTTCAGTGTGAATTTTGACATCTAAGATATTTTTATAGTCTCCTTGATTTTCATTATCAAAGTTAGTATTTCTATTTGTCCTGCCATATAAATGCCAAATATTTAAAAACTTTGCTTCTTTTTTTTCATTTTAGATTTTTCTTTTGGTTCATCATCATCTTTGACATCAAGGTTTAGGCCTTTTGGCCTGCTCCAGTTTAAAACTAGTCACGTCATCTCTTCATACGGTGGCCAACACTTCCTTTTTGCAAGACGGTTTTTTGCTATTCTAATTGATGGCATGCGTTGAACTTGGTCTCTCTAATTACTCCTATATTTTTCAACCATTGGCATAATTGATTGTATATTCTTTTGGTTCTGAATCCATTATTAAGATCAAATTTATGCCTATAATATTCAAGAGGTCATAGAAAGTGCATAATAGTCATCATCTTGTCTGCCATGATAAAGAATTTTTGTGGGAAAATTTATTGAAACTGTCAACACTTCCCATGGTCTGATTGTAGAATATGATTCTATAATCTCTGGTAAATGTATAGTCTTATTTTCATCTCTTTGATACTATTACAGGTTTTTAAAATGACAAGAATTACTTACCAGTAATAGAAAAGACAAATGTAGAAATGAATACACTTTTATAAATACCGGTACTACTATGGAGTATAACACTAGTTAACAAGGTTTTTGCCACATGCTTAAAACTCTATGTATCAGATCAAGTTTTATGTGCTATTTACGAATATGAAAATGTTCCATCACCCTTAAATTTTTAAGAAATAACTAAAATATATCTAAAAATATGAAAGAATTAAAGTTAGTATACTACATTATTATAATTATTATTAATTATTAACGAATTGTGGAGCTTTATTACCTTCCTTAAAGCCAGTTTGCACAACAATATGTCCATTCTTACATACCTGAACATCCGTAGGGATGTGTGATACTTTTCAAGGAAGGGAGTAGTGAAATTTATTACTTCATTGCTATAAGTGCTTGGCCGATAGGAAATGGCTGAATATGGGATAAGGTGGTGTTTGAACATGAAAAGTTCAAATTTTAGCTTTAGTTTGAGTTTGGCTATGTCTCTGAAAAGTGTTTAAGTGATTTTTGCTTCCTACAGTTTTAACTTTTACTGCAATGAAAAAAATATGCCGTGCTTGTGTTAATTCGCCAAAAAATTTCTGTTACGTGTGTTGACAGTTTACTATTAAAATTATCATCGATCTTTACCAAAAACATTAAAAGAGGCGTATTACAGGGAATATTCATTGACCCCCAAATTCGAAGACTTGTACATGATGATATCTTTGAGAGAAAGTTAAATGATAGAGAGCTAGCAACCTGGAAGGGCTTATGTGAGGTAATGAATGGGTTTCTGGGAAATAATAAAGCAGATAATGATTGGCAGTTGGTTCAAGAACTTCTGGAGAGTTACCAAAAACTTGGATGCAGAATGTCTCCGAAAATTAATTTTCTACATTCGCACCTGGAATTTTTCCCTGAGAATTTGGTTTCTGTCAGTGACGAGCAAGGGGAAAGATTTCACCATTTTCAGAAAATGGAGCAGAGATATGAAGTTAGATAGGATCCTCACGTGATGGGTGACTATTGCTGGTTTTTAGTTAGGGAAACTGACGCACACTACTTTAAGAGGAAGAATGAACTGTAAGTCTTATTTTATTTCAAAAGTAGCTGTCATATTTATAATCCGTATTACCTACATGTTTCAGTTAATAAGTAGTACTACAAAGGGTTTTTGACTGTTAATTCTTAGGATTTCTTAATTCCAAATCACAATTTCAAATTGTTTAGTTTATAGCAAAATTTACATCTTTTATTAGATTTTTCTGAGGATGAAAGTCAATTTGTCAATAGTAGCATCAATTTATTCCTTTTATAATACCTCATATGTAAACTTAAGGCATTTTATAATGTAATTCCATAAATAAATTAATTATAGTTGTGAAATTTTTACAATTATGTTTAAATTAAACTAGAATTTCTGTAATTTTTGCTAGAATCGTGATTTTCGTGTTCAGGAGGTCTGATTTATATAAAATGAGGTGTTTTTGTCCATGTGGCAGATAAAAAGTTGAAATTTGTTGACTACTATAATAAAGGTAAAGTGATCCCACTACAGGCCTCAGGAGGCCCTTGGGGTAGTAGGAGGTTAAGGCTCCCACTTTTTCTTGACAATCGGCACTTTATGTCAGCCGGGTTGTGACGGCCGCCTTTACCCCAGAACAAGCGTCTGGTACTCATTTCAGTTAGAGGCTGAGTCGACCCCAGGGCCATAGTGCCGCCAGAAGGTTTGGGTCAGTTTAAAAATCCTGACCCCACCGGGACTCGAACCCTCGACCTTCCGACTTGTAGCGCAGTGCCTTAACCACTACGCTACGGCGTGCCCCCTGACTACTATAATAGTAGCCCAAAATTTCAAAATATTTGTCCACACAAAAACATGGTAACTCACACGCTAACCACAGCGATAGGAACATCTAATAGAAGATATGGAGGGAAACAATTCAGTAGGGCGAATCCTTTTAAAAATGTTAAATAAAATGTATCTAGTGGGGTACAAAAGTACCCCAAGTTAAGATTTCAGGGTTAATCATTAACACTCCAGTTTACTGAATTACAGTCCTAATTTTTTTGTCTTTATACCCTAAATCATTAAGATAAATACCAATTGCTTTATAATTGTTTATATCCCTATTAATATGAAAATTATTGGTGTTACAAAAAAAATTAGGACTATTCTGTGCCAGGAGCCCACCTATACTCATTTCATTTCGTTAGGTGAGTAAAAGGGCAAGTTAGGGTAAGAAAATGGTCAAGTTAGTGTACACCAGATTAGTTTACAGTTTATTGGATAATCTGGCACACCATAAAGTTGGCTATTCTGTTTGAACAGTGACTAATGTAGATGGCCTCCTGGCACAGAATCCCCAAATTTAGTGCAATATTTTGTGCTTACAGGTTTCAAATGTAGTTGCCTATGCTACAGCAGAAGAATATAATTTGGAAAAGATGACAAAAGGTTTATTAGAGCAGAATTTGTACACTCCAGTCAAACAACCTAAATCTTTAGAACGAAATAAAGCAGGTATGAAATATAAATTTTACATTCTATGTCAAACAAATCTCTTGTCATCCCAATTTCTCTCAAAAACTGTTAATATAAAATTATATAAAATGATTATTCTTCCAGTTATTTGGATATGAAATATGGACTCTTACTTAAAGGGAAGAGAAAATATGAGTATTTGAGAATAAAGTCCTTAGGAAAGTTTTTGGACCAAAAAAAAGAGATGAACAGACTGGTGAATGGAAAAGATTACAAAACAGTTACTACATGATTTTTATAGGAAAACAGGTGTAATACTTTAAGTCTTGTAGACTGTGATGGGCAGGGCATGTAGCAAGAATAGGGAATGAAAGAGGGGCATGGAAATTTCTTGTAGGAAAACCAGAGGGAAATACTCGGTAAGTAGGACAAGAATGAGATGGGAGAATAATATTAACCATGGTTTGAGGGTGGAGAATTCTACAATGAAAGATTGGAAAACATTAGCCCAGGATAGAGATAGTTTGATATGTAACAAAACCACATTGTCATTTATTATTATCCTTATCATCTTCTGTGTTATGAATTGCCATTTCTTCTCTTGATTCTTCAGAAATTGAATAGTTTACACTAAAACTGTAGTCTTATTTATAGAACTAAAAACTGTTGAATTGTTAAGTACTCTTTTGCTGATTGAAACCTATTCTTCAAAAATTTTCTTCTATCTCATGGTCTACCGTAGTAAAAAGACAAAACTAATTTAGGTGATTTGTCTTCAAGTCTAAACATATAGTTGATGAAAAGTCATAATTTGTTTACCCTAGATCATTTAAAAATATTCATAGATGGTAGTAAGGATGGATAGATGGTTGGATTTTTCTTAATGGAAAATTGAACAAATAAAAAAAAACTAAAATTGAGAAACCATGACTACAGCTCAGTATTTAGATTAGAACTGATCAATATATTGTTGTTTAAAATCCATTGCAAGGAATACAGACTGGACATACATCTGGATCCTCACAGATAGCAGAAGTTCTTTTCAACATCTTCAGGACTTGCAGGATGTTCATAATATATTAAAACAGCTCAAATAACTATCTCAAAAATTGAAATACTCTTCCAGTGAATTCCTTCACATGTGGATATTTAGGGTAATGAAATAGCACATAGTTCAGGAAAAGAAGTGAGGAAAGACAACATTGGAAACCAATACAATTAACTTTCACAGAAATCTATTCAACATTTAAAATGATGACAACATATAGAAATTACCACAACTCAACTGGTATAAAGCAAAGAACCTTGGAGACTCCATCAGAACAACAAAAAAGAACAGACAGGTGTAGTAAGACTTGAAACTGGACATCTTAAAACTCTTAAAATAATAGATGACAAGAAGACATTCCCAATCTGCCCAAAAAGAAGCATCACTACAAATGGTATACTCCAATGCATCAACAGCTTGGAAACATCTCGAGAACCAACTTGCGGGTGTAATAAAACTACTTCAAAGCAATAATGTCATGGGATAAGCAACAATAAGACTCCAGTTCTAGTAAATGTTTTATTAAGGTAGAATTTTTTATCACTCACCTCATATTGTTCTTCTTATTTGACTATAAACTAGTTTTGGAACATAGTTTCTGTTCCATCCTCAGTATCGTCACGACCGTTGTTCTGTCGTCTTGAAGACCTGTCCTCCTCTCCTTTCATTGGTGACTGAAAAACTTCGAAACCGGGTCATTCTCACTGGGAATTTCAAAGTTCATCAATTTTTAATGTTGAGTGATTCCGGGTTATGTGGCCGTGGTCCATAGTTGGTGTTGATACCAGACGTTTCGCCCTCAACTGCGGAGGGCATCTTCAGTGGCGAGTGCTTCTATGCGTGTTTCCTGGTCGGAAGATCTACTTAGAATGATCGCTGTGGACGTAGAGGACGTTGTGTTAGTGGAGGGTGCAGGGTGAGTGGGCGTGGCTCTTGCTGATTGGCTAATAGTCGTCTCCTTGTTGTCACTGGTGTTAATGCATTTATTTTCTAGTGTATGAAACCAGGCCTTAGACAGTTTGATACCTTCTTCTTTTCTGTTAATATTTCCCTTATGCTTGTGTATTTCTATAGCCTCTCGGTATAATCTAGGGAAATAGTAGGAAGTTGTGGCTAAAACTTGTGTATCGTCGAATAGAATCTGGTGTCCATTCGTAATGGCATGTTCTGCTACAGCTGATTTATCCATTTCTCCTTGTCTGCAGTTTCTTTTATGTTCTGATAAACGGGTGGCTATACTTCTTTTCGTGGTCCCTATATATGATTTACCACACGAACAAGGAAGTCGATATACGCCGCAAGTGGAGAGAGGTGGCCGAGGATCCTTAGCTGAGCGAAGGCAGTCTTCTATTTTTCTTGTAGGTCTGTAAACTGTTTTTATGTTGTATTTTCGTAGGAGTTTTCCGATACGATCTGTGACTCTTTGTACATATGGTAAGTAGGCTATGCTGGTTGAGGGTGTGTTATCCATTCTGACGTGCTGTCTTCGTGGATGTATGGTTTGTCTTATTTCCTTGGATGTGTAGCCATTTTTCTGGAAACAATTGAACAGATGGTGTTGTTCTTGTTTAAGGTGTTGTGGTTGGCATAACTTAGTCGCTCTGTCGAACAGTGTCTTAATGACACCTCGCTTTTGTCTTGGATGGTGGTTAGAGTCTTTCTGCAGATATCGGTCTGTGTGTGTAGGTTTTCTGTAAACTGTATGTTGAATTTCCCCATTGCCAGTCCTTATTATTTGAACATCCAGGAAAGGAAGTCTTCCATTGTCTTCTTTTTCCATTGTGAACTGTATTTTGTTGTGTCTGCTGTTAAGGTGTTGAAGGAAACGTTCCAATTCTTCACTGCCATGTCTCCATACTACGAATGTGTCATCAACATAGCGAAACCAATGTTCTGGAGACTTGGGAGCTGTTTTTAGTGCTTCTTCTTCGAATTTCTCCATGAAAAAATTTGCTACTACTGGGCTTAGAGGACTGCCCATGGCTACTCCGTCGGTCTGTTCATAGTAGCTGTTGTTCCATTGGAAGTAAGTAGTAGTTAGTACATGCCTGAATAAATTGGATATTTCTTCTGTGAAAATCTGTCTAATGTAGTCCATGGTCTCATTTACCGGCACCATGGTGAAAAGGGAAACCACATCGAAGCTAACCAGTATATCTTGAGATGTTACGTTTATATTCCATAGTCTCTCAATGAAATGTGTCGAGTCTCTGATGTAGCTGTCCGTTTTTCCAAGGAGTGGTTTCAGAAGTCCTGTAAGATGCTTTGCCAGTAAGTAGGTCGGGGAACCGATGGCACTGACAATAGGCCGGAGTGGAATGTTGTTTTTGTGTATTTTTGGAAGACCATAGAGTCTTGGAGGTTGAGCTTCGGATACGCGTAATTTCTTCTTAATTTCTTCTGGCAAGGACGATTGCTTGATAAGATTGTTGGTATTTCGAAGAATGCCGGATGTAGGGTCTCGCTTGATAGGTTTGTATGTTTCTGGTGTCAGAATCTCTATTATTTTCTCTTTGTATTCGTGTGTATTCATAACAACTGTAGAGTTTCCTTTATCGGCTGGTAAAATGGTGATATTATTATCATTATTTAAAGTTTTTAGCGCTAGTCTCTCCTTCTTAGTTAAATTGCTTTTCGGTGGTTGGGCGCGACGGAGTATTCTTGCAGCTTCATAACGAATTTCATCAGTTGTTTGCAAGGGGAGATTCTTAATGCTTGCCTCGATGTTAGAGATAATATCCTCTACAGGTATTGATGTGGGTGTGATGGCGTAGTTGCCTCCTTTTGATAGTACAGATGTTTCTTCAGTTGACAGCGAGCGTGATGACAGGTTTGTTACGGTATGTTGTAGACCGACTGATTGCTGTAAGGGTCGCGATTGCATTTTTAGAAAGTCGAATTTCTTCATCTGCGTTCTAGTAGACTTTAACATGGTTGCTTCACTTGAGTTGTATGTAATGCTGTCGATCTTGTTCCAATAATGGTAAGGAATGCTGTTACTGATTGTTATGTGAAGTGTAAAGAGTTCGGCGTCGTTGGTTGCTAACTCCTTCCGTGTTTGTTGGATGCGTTCTCTGAGTAGAGCACGTTCAGTACGGTCGTATATGCGATGGGCTTTTTTAGATCTAAAAGTCCTCCGTTGTTGTAGGAATTTGGGTATATATCCAGCGTCTCTGCACCGTAGTAAAAAAGTATAAGATGATAGTAATTGGGATTTCTTCTTCCGGAGTGTCTCCAGGTGTCTAATACGTAAATAACTTTCCTCCCTGTAGAGGCGTTTAATAGTTGAATGCAGGCTTTCACGGCCGGTAATCGTAATGTTGAGTGATTCCGGGTTATGTGGCCGAATCACTCAACATTACGATTACCGGCCGTGAAAGCCTGCATTCAACTATTAAACGCCTCTACGGGGAGGAAAGTTATTTACGTATTAGACACCTGGAGACACTCCGGAAGAAGAAATCCCAATTACTATCATCTTATACTTTTTTACTACGGTGCAGAGACGCTGGATATATACCCAAATTCCTACAACAACGGAGGACTTTTAGATCTAAAAAAGCCCATCGCATATACGACCGTACTGAACGTGCTCTACTCAGAGAACGCATCCAACAAACACGGAAGGAGTTAGCAACCAACGACGCAGAATTCTTTACACTTCACATAACAATCAGTAACAGCATTCCTTACCATTATTGGAACAAGATCGACAGCATTACATACAACTCAAGTGAAGCAACCATGTTAAAGTCTACTAGAACGCAGATGAAGAAATTCGACTTTCTAAAAATGCAATCGCGACCCTTACAGCAATCAGTCGGTCTACAACATACCGTAACAAACCTGTCATCACGCTCGCTGTCAACTGAAGAAACATCTGTACTATCAAAAGGAGGCAACTACGCCATCACACCCACATCACATACCTGTAGAGGATATTATCTCTAACATCGAGGCAAGCATTAAGAATCTCCCCTTGCAAACAACTGATGAAATTCGTTATGAAGCTGCAAGAATACTCCGTCGCGCCCAACCACCGAAAAGCAATTTAACTAAGAAGGAGAGACTAGCGCTAAAAACTTTAAATAATGATAATAATATCACCATTTTACCAGCCGATAAAGGAAACTCTACAGTTGTTATGAATACACACGAATACAAAGAGAAAATAATAGAGATTCTGACACCAGAAACATACAAACCTATCAAGCGAGACCCTACATCCGGCATTCTTCGAAAAACCAACAATCTTATCAAGCAATCGTCCTTGCCAGAAGAAATTAAGAAGAAATTACGCGTATCCGAAGCTCAACCTCCAAGACTCTATGGTCTTCCAAAAATACACAAAAACAACATTCCACTCCGGCCTATTGTCAGTGCCATCGGTTCCCCGACCCTACTTACTGGCAAAGCATCTTACAGGACTTCTGAAACCACTCCTTGGAAAAACGGACAGCTACATCAGAGACTCGACACATTTCATTGAGAGACTATGGAATATAAACGTAACATCTCAAGATATACTGGTTAGCTTCGATGTGGTTTCCCTTTTCACCATGGTGCCGGTAAATGAGACCATGGACTACATTAGACAGATTTTCACAGAAGAAATATCCAATTTATTCAGGCATGTACTAACTACTACTTACTTCCAATGGAACAACAGCTACTATGAACAGACCGACGGAAGTAGCCATGGGCAGTCCTCTAAGCCAGTAGTAGCAAATTTTTTCATGGAGAAATTCGAAGAAGAAGACACTAAAAACAGCTCCCAAGTCTCCAGAACATTGGTTTCGCTATGTTGATGACACATTCGTAGTATGGAGACATGGCAGTGAAGAATTGGAACGTTTCCTTCAACACCTTAACAGCAGACACAACAAAATACAGTTCACAATGGAAAAAGAAGACAATGGAAGACTTCCTTTCCTGGATGTTCAAATAATAAGGACTGGCAATGGGGAAATTCAACATACAGTTTACAGAAAACCTACACACACAGACCGATATCTGCAGAAAGACTCTAACCACCATCCAAGACAAAAGCGAGGTGTCATTAAGACACTGTTCGACAGAGCGACTAAGTTATGCCAACCACAACACCTTAAACAAGAACAACACCATCTGTTCAATTGTTTCCAGAAAAATGGCTACACATCCAAGGAAATAAGACAAACCATACATCCACGAAGACAGCACGTCAGAATGGATAACACACCCTCAACCAGCATAGCCTACTTACCATATGTACAAAGAGTCACAGATCGTATCGGAAAACTCCTACGAAAATACAACATAAAAACAGTTTACAGACCTACAAGAAAAATAGAAGACTGCCTTCGCTCAGCTAAGGATCCTCGGCCACCTCTCTCCACTTGCGGCGTATATCGACTTCCTTGTTCGTGTGGTAAATCATATATAGGGACCACGAAAAGAAGTATAGCCACCCGTTTATCAGAACATAAAAGAAACTGCAGACAAGGAGAAATGGATAAATCAGCTGTAGCAGAACATGCCATTACGAATGGACACCAGATTCTATTCGACGATACACAAGTTTTAGCCACAACTTCCTACTATTTCCCTAGATTATACCGAGAGGCTATAGAAATACACAAGCATAAGGGAAATATTAACAGAAAAGAAGAAGGTATCAAACTGTCTAAGGCCTGGTTTCATACACTAGAAAATAAATGCATTAACACCAGTGACAACAAGGAGACGACTATTAGCCAATCAGCAAGAGCCACGCCCACTCACCCTGCACCCCCCACTAACACAACGTCCTCTACGTCCACAGCGATCATTCTAAGTAGATCTTCCGACCAGGAAACACGCATAGAAGCACTCGCCACTGAAGATGCCCTCCGCAGTTGAGGGCGAAACGTCTGGTATCAACACCAACTATGGACCACGGCCACATAACCCGGAATCACTCAACATTACGATTACCGGCCGTGAAAGCCTGCATTCAACTATTCATCAATTTTTTCTTTTCACTCTTTTGAATGGTCTGAAAAACATCTTATCGGGAAAGAAGCTAAATTATTAAAACAAATAGAAAAACCAAAAGAACTTACTGTTTGGGAAAAGATCTACATTCAAAAGAGCGAAAAGAAGAAATTGATGAACTTTGAAATTCCCGGTGAGAATGACCTGGTTTCGAGGTTTTTCAGTCAGCCAATGGAAGGAGAGAAGGACAGCTCTTCAAGACGACAGAACAACGGTCGTGACGATACTGAGGATGGAACAGAAACTATGTTCCGAAACTAGTTTATAGTCAAATAAGAAGAACAATATGAGGTGAGTGATAAAAATTCTACCTTAATGAATATACCTCATAGTGAGAATTCCTAAAATAAATAAATGTTTTATTATTGCCCTCCTACACCATAAAATGTACTATTCTTCTCATGTGAGGAAAAAAAAAATTTTTCTCGTATTACAGAAATTGTTCTTGTTTTTACATTTGGAAGTTACTACATCTGACAAGTAATGAAGGTTTCTAGGTTTCTTACCCAGTTTCATTCTTACAAATTTAATCATGTTGACATTAGACTAAAATAGCAACAGAGTTTTATTATGAGAGATAGCGTCCAAGCTTAAATTCATCAGCTTTTTACCAGGGTTAAAAAAAATAAATTAATTATGATCAAAATCAGTGACTTACTATTTAAATAAGATTTTTTCAATGTTCTTTACCTTTTTTACTTACATACTTATTTTAATTTTTTTAATTGGGCTCATGAAGTAAACAAGGTATACGGAGGGTTGTTCACGATTCCTGGGGACAAGTTTGCATCACTAATCTGCTTATGAAAACCCGTGTCTCCACCAGCGGATGTGTTCGATTGGATGGCCTTGGACCCTGCCTATCGCTCTGCAATGGAGTTTCCACTGCGGAAGTGCTTTACGAAGAACAGTGATGTCGATTTTCGACCACTCCTCCTTGCAGGCTTTCCATAGACCTTCAATAGAGCGTGGTCTCCTACTTCCAAGCGCTCTTTTTTAGGAGACCAAACGCACAAAAATCCATGGGCACAGCATCGGGGGACTTGACAAGTATTTCACTGAAGGGCACTGCATGTATTCCAGTTGTCTGCTCCATTGTCTCTATGAACCGGTGTGTAGCAGCAGAGATGTGGCTTAAAGCTTTATTCTGATGGATCCAGATGTTGTTCACTTCTCTACCATAGAGGGAAGGTATCTCAGAGGTATAAATTGGTGACATTCCTTTGGTAGTAGGCAGAGTTAACTTTAGCTTTTTTTTTCTACTCTGCAGATGATTAACTTACCATTGTAGCAAAATCTTGCAATTATTATGAAGCCGTGTGAAAAATTCCACAGCTGGTATACCACTTTTCAAAATTTTTTTCACCTCTTGGATGGTAAAAAATTGCTCGTGGCTTATTTGTATCATTAAGGTATATATATGACTCATCTAAAGTCACTATAAACTTCTATTTATCGCTCGCAAGATGGCGTTCATAGAGCTTTCTACTGTTGGTGCGCCTTTCTGCAATGTGTCTTGGTAGGAGCTTGTGAACTCAGCTTTTATGTCGATTTTCTAAGTTTAAATTTTTGTTTATTATGTTGTTTACGATTGCTAGAGAGATGCCCAACTTCACTGATATTGCTCATTGTGTGGCTGGATTGTTTACTGTCACAAGGGCTTCAACCTTCCTGACCACCTCAGGGGTATGGCTTGTAGCAGGTTTAGGATGTGCTTGTTTTTTCCCCTTAGGAATCAATCCCCTACGAGTTTTACCTTTTTTTGTTAAGAACTGAGTAAATCCCATTCCTGGATATATTGAAACCACGCTTCTTGCACATTTTAATGATAGCACTATAGCTGTAATTAGCATCGGAAAGGGCTGTTACGTATCCCTCGCAGAAAGGATCGATTTTCCTTGGCATACTAACAAGCAAACCAGATTCGAACACTGTGGCAGGTAGCACTCGACTGAATGAACATGTGCTGTTGTGGGCAGCATCCCTGCATAAATAATAGTGACGTCATTACCTTTTGAACTTGACCCCAGGAATCGTGAACAACCCTCCGTAATAACAAAACACCAGTGACCAAACAGAATTTTTTTACAGTTTTAAGTTAAAAAAAATTAGGCCTATTATTTAAAAAAGAAAACATTATTGAAACAAATTAAACTAAAAGTTCCACAAATGAACACTCAACTTGAAATACACTTTTATGTAACTACTAATGGTCTCTTATATATTTAAAAATTAAAAAGTTACATACATGAAGACAGTAATGCAAGCAAGAGGGCTAAGCATTGAAGATGCCCAAGATCATAGGCTTTGGAGGTTTGGCACGGGAAGATGGCAACAGCTGTAAAAATCCGAAGATAGACAGAAAAAAAGTTACAATGGCATTAACATTGATCTCACAGAACAAATTGTTATTTATGTTCACAATATCCATCCATAGTAATTCTGCCGGAGGGCAGGTCTTTCACTGCAATCATAGCATTTTCATGCTATGCTTTGCAGCTTTATTAGGGAATTATAGGTGTGGTAGCTTCCTGTTGCTTTCCACACTGTGGGATGATGATGATGGTCGGATGATTTTCGGGGAATGTTGGTCCCTAAGCTTCCTGACATTTGTCTTATAACTTTATAACTCGACAGGTCCTTGGATGATCAGCAGGCCTCACATCCACATGTGTTAATCACAGAGGTATACGATCATCCAGCCAGTGTAGAGGTGACATGTGGTCAGCATGTCGGGTCCCCCAGCCGTTATAGCTGGTATTCTCAACCTGGAGTCGCTACTTATTGTAGCTATCCAAATGCCTCACGATGCTGGGTGGGCACTGGTCCCATACTGGTGGAAATTCCATGAGAAAAAAGTCTTCCCACATGGAGACTCAAACCAGTGCAAGTCCTGTAGCTCTGCGCCAAGGCTTCTTGCCTTAACCACTCGGCTACGGCACGGGACAACATTTGTCTTACAGGTGAGGATAAACCCCGAAAAAACCGCACCCAGAAGCCTGTCCCGATCGGGAATCGAACCCAAACCCCCTGCGTGACAAGGCAGCATGCTACCTCGAGACCACAGCGGTGGACATTCACAATATAAAAGCAAAATTATTTAATCCTTTAGATGTCATGAGCTGATAAGATCGATTCTGATGCTTTTGTCTATTACTTGCCAGATATTATACTTAAACTACTGGCAAAGCCGATCACATCAGTGGATATGATTTAAATCTCTTAACACAAGAGATTTTACCCATGGCATACAGCGGCTTAAATCAAAGATTTTTTAAAAATTATCATCATGAACAGTTTACCATGTATTTATATTTCACATCTTCTTGTAACCAGTGTTCTACAGTCTTATCCTTTTCTTCCATATCTCTCTATTGTCCCATTTACAGTTATGCAATTTTTTTTCTTTCATTCCTTTCTTTATTTCCTACAGCCAGGTGTTTCTTGGTCTACCTTTATCTTTCCTTCCCGCTGGAATCCAATCCAAATCTTTTCTTGGTAACCTTTTATCATCCATATCTATACCATTGCAATTGTCTTTATTTTATAAACTCAAGAATTGAATTTTCGTTATTCATTTGTTGTATAACCAGTTGTACTTAATTTCTTATTCTGTCCAGTTTAGAATATCTAGCCACTTTGGTTTAAATCAATCTAACCTGCTTTTTATTGTCTTCGAGTATGTGTATAAAAAAATATTGAGTTTAAACATTGCATCAATGATAACCTTAAGGGCATTTTGAACTATAAATACGTAATTCTGAACAAAATCAGAAGATAGAATACATTCATTTTGAGGTAAATTTTCACATGTTGCAAATTGTTGAATGTGTCATATTTTCAATAGACTCTCATTGTTATTTATCAGCATTTTTTATTTTGGAATTTGTCCACAATACAGTGGTTTTCCTTCACCCTCAAGAAATTTGTCTTCTCCAGTTATAGCAGTCTTAAAAATCCTCATCTATAAGTCCCAGTTCACTTATACTTCTTCTCACACTGTCCATCAAACCTTCTTTAGGTCTTCCCTTTCTTCTTTTCCTATCTATTTTCCACTCCAAGATCTTCTTAGGGATTCTATCAGATATCATCCTCTTCCATACCATCTTAATCGTCTCCCTTTCTGTAATACATTTCTTTCAACTTCCATATTTATCCTAATTTCAAGGTTTTTAATTTTTTCTAATCTGGACTTCTACAATGATCTTCTCCAGTGATCCATCTCTGTTACTTGTTAGCTTAGTACCTTTTAATTGCCCATGTCTCTGATCCATATAACATAATACTTTCTAGAATGGCCTTATAAATAGATTTCTTTGTTCTGTAAAGGATGTTTTTTGCTCCATAATATTGAATTCAGCTTGCCAATTACTCTCCAACCATCTGCTATTATCAGCATGAAATAGTTAAAATATTACATTCCCTTTTACAGTCTATCCGTGATTCTTTGCAGGAATTATTTAACCAAGCATAATTTTGTTATGCTTAATTCCCTACACATGTCAGTGAGTGATAAGTAGAGATCCGTGAAAGTGGTTTCATATTTAGGGAAAATTCATTTTAAAATTTTAAGATTTCGATGTTATTGAGAATTTGGCGGTGTTATTCTAAAAAAAATGTAAATTTGAGTCTTTTAATCGTAGTTTAGTATATTCCATCCATCCATAGTAATTCTGCCCAAAGGCAGGTCCTTCACTGCAATCATAGCATTTTCATGCTATGCTTGCAGCTTTACTAGAGAATTGTAGGTACGGTAGCTTCCCATTGCTTTCCACACCGGTGAAGGATGATGATGATGGCCATTTGATTTCAGGGACCATTAGGACCTTAAAGTTTTCCTGACATTTGTCTTACAGGTGAGGAAAAACACCGATAAAAACCTCACCCAGAAAAACTGCCCCGACCGGGGATCGAACCCGGGCCTGCTGCGTGACAAGGCAGCACGCTACCTCGAGACCACAGCGGTGGACAGTTTAGTATATTAAACCCAAGAAAAATGATATATCGAGTAGTTTAAGGTCACATTTTAGCTTGTACAATTGATATCGATTTTATTACACTAAAATGCATAACATTTTAGTCCTAGTCACTAATTTGTAAGCAAAGTTTACCTTTTATGAAAAAGCAACCATAGTGAGTATCTCTGCATTCTCAGTCTTGGCCTTCGATTACTCACCTCAACACCATACTGAGAAATATATCTTTCTGAGTCCACATTTGAAGCTGGATAACAGATGGCTTCAAGAGATGTCTTGACAAACTCGGTATACTGTTCCCTCAAAGAGCAAATCATTTTGCAAATGTCTACATGGAATTCATATTGGCCGTAAAACTTAAAATCTATGGAGAGACCATATTTGAGCATTCTCAGCTGAGAACTGACTACATATTGGAATTGAAGAAGACTACAAATCAGTTTTTGGCTAAGAATGTAAGAAATGTCCTGTGAAACATGTCCCAGGTTAGAGAGCAAAGAATGAGATTAGATATAAATAACTGATTCCATATCTTTGATTTTACTTACATTCTATTATTGACTCTTTTTGTGTTCCTCAATTTTTGTTGACTAACAGTTAGGTTCCCTAGGTAATTACTGACAAAATGATAATTATTCAGTATGCCCCGGATACAAAGTTATTTAAGTACAAGATTTTTAAAAAAAAAAGTTATAAACATAATGAAAACACCTGCTTTCTAAATTATATCTAGAAGTTAACATAGCACAACCTTATTTGCTTCAGTTGCAGATGTTTTGCATGTGACTGCCAGATATGAAGTTGACACAGGACCTAGAGAAATATATTTCTTTCGTGAAGGTAGCACTGTGTTTTGGAATGTACCTGAGTTAGAAGTCAGTGATGTGCTGAATTTTATTAAGCAGTTTGAAGAAAATAGTTATGATGAACGTATGGTTCACGATGAATCTGAAGTTATGCCTTTCATTCATAATGCTGGGTAAGTTTGTTTAGTAATTAGATCCACTTATATGTCTTTCCCACATTAATGTTAGCCTTTATGGTTAGGGTTTATGTTTTACGAGTATTTTATACAGTATATTTAAATATTATTAACTGACTAACTCACTGCAACTATACTAATAAAATTCATTGTAAAACCGTTGAGGTGGAGAGTCATAAAATAAAATAAGTTAAAATACGATCTTAGGTAAAATCCGTCGACCTCAACTTTTAAAATATGTGATCTTTATGCCTGTAGGCCTTTCAGGACATCTGCCCCATCTTCAGCAGTTCATTTTTCGCTACAGCATCAAACATCAACCTGGATGCTGTAGCAATTAATGAACTGCTGAAGATGGGGCAGATGTCCTGAAAGGCCTACAGGCATAAAGATCACATATTTTAAAAGTTGAGGACGACGGATTTTACCTAAGAGGGTATTTTAACTTATTTTATTTTATCACTGCAACTATCATACCTATAGGTTCTTGACCATGTGGACATCCCTATCCTGAGCTAATGTTTTCCAAAATATTCCCTGTATAAATCACCTCCCAAAATCATGGTTAATGTTATTCTGCCACTCATTCTTGACCTAAGTACTAAGGGCCGCATACAAATACATTAGTCTCTGGTTAGCTGAGTTTTCCGTGAGAATATGCAAAGTTCGAATTAGCGAGTCGCTCACTGGTCATGCATGAAAGTTTTTTTTTTGTAATATTGCAAGAAATTACCCAGAATTCTCAGCGATAAAACCACTTCCATTATTTTCGTCTGCTAGAGGAACGCATTTATGCAAATTAAACCGTATACGACATCCGCATTGTGCGATATTACGCCGATTCTCCTGTTCTTCCAGTTGAATTCTTTGGTTGACTCTATCAAATTCCTCTCTCTGCGTATACCAAAAACATGATTGAAGTCTTCAAGGTCCAACATCTTGGATAAAGCAGCAAGGCAGGCAGCAAGGTTTCAAGTACATCGGTTACTATCGGTTCCCATCGGGTTGCTCACGATTCGTTCTCTGCAAAGTCACCTTGCCAGGTAGTTTACGGAATTTTGACAATTATTATCGCATGAACAGATTCTTGAGTACACAAAACGTATTTGGATGCAACTTTCTCAGCAGAGTACATGTTGAGAACGACTTTTACGGTCTAATGCGTTCATAGATACGACCCTAAGTGTTTTTTCCTCTAGTTTTGTAATAAGAAGTTTCCATGCCTCACTTTCATCCTCTATTAGTGTCATATGTCCTGCGCATCATAGTCTATGAGACTTAATTTTCTTATTGCATCTAGTTTCCAATGTAGCTTACTGTTATGTAGTCTTCTCCATTCACCTAGTTTTTGTCTCTCTTAGGTCCAAACATTTTCCAAAGAATTTAATTTTCAAATTTTCAAAGGCTCATTATCTTTCCTCCTCCCTCGAAGCAAGAGACTCTGTTTTGCATTCCATAATATAAATGGAAGAATAATTATTTTATATATTTTTAGTTTAACATTTTTTTGAGAAAAATAGGAATGACAAGAGTCCCTGTAATGTATAATAGTATACATGTCCAGAGTTGAGCCTATGTTTAATTTTTTTCTTCACCTCATTCCTGTTTGTAATTATTGTTCTTAGGTATCTGAATTCCCTACAACTCAATGGTATTAATAAGCTGTTAGTTTATGCTGATGATGTAGTACTACTGGCCGATAGCGAGGAGATACTAAAGGCCAACACGCACACACTATTGAGTAACACTAAGAAATTAGGACTGGAAGTAAATATCAGTAAAACTAAATATATGGTCACACGTAGAAATTCAGTATATAATGGAAATGGACAGCTAATGACAAATGAGGGAAATTTTGAGGAAGTGGCTGAATTCAAATACCTAGGAACAATAATCACAAACAGGAATGAGATGCACAAAGAAATTAAACATAGGCTCAATTCTGGAAATGCATGCTATTATGCATTACAGAGACTTTTGATGTCCCAACTCCTTTCAAAAATCATTAAACTAAAAATATACAAAACTATTATTCTACCATTTATATTATATGGATACGAAATATGGACTCTTACTTTAAGGGAGGAAAGGAGATTACAAGTATTTGAAAATAAAATACTTCGGAAAATTTTTGGATCAAAGAGAGATGAACAGACAGGTGAATGGAGAAGACTAATAACAATGAACTACATGGTCTATATAGGAAGCCAGATATAATAAGAACAGTTAAGTCTCGTAGATTGCGATGGGCAGGACATGTGGCACATATGGGAAATGAAAGACGTGCATGGAAGCTTCTTGTAGGAAAACCACCCAGTTGGTAGACCAAGAATGAGGTGGGAGAATAACATTAACTATGATTTGAGGGAAGTAGATTATACAGGGTATGATTGGAAAGCATTATCTCAGGATAGGGATGTATGGAGAGCTTATGTCTGCATGGCCATGAATCTATGGGTTTGATAGTGCCAGTGAGTAAGTAAGTAAGGTATTTGAATTCAGTCACTTTTTCAAAATTTCCCTCATTTGTTATTATCTGTCCATTGCCATTATATAATATATTTTTATGTGTATATTTAGTTTTTTTTATATATAGTTCCAGTTCCTATTCTTAGCATTATTTAAAAATGTTATTAAATACACTTGAATTATCTAAGAAATAAAAATTAAAACCTAACTAGATTGAAACCATAGTTTAATATACCTAAGAAGTAAAAAAAAAATTATATACTTTTATATATCACTTAGCCTATTTTCTTCTTTAAAGACATTAAATGTTAATTTTATGTACTTTTAACTCTCATTCATATTTTAAACTGATATTAGAAGTAAAAAATTAAAATAAAAAGTCATAATTGCTTTAGAAACTGTAACAGTGTGTTTACTTAAGACAGTATGACATATCTTCCCTCTCAAAATACTGTTTACATTGAAATTTAAAATGAAAATTTGTCTTAATTATTTTTTTGTTGTGTGTTTATAAGGAAAAAGTAATATATTTACTGCGTTGAATGCATTTTGGAGACTATTGTTTTGTCTGGCTTTTCAATGTGCCAGCTGATGAAATAATGATATAACGAGATAATTTTAACACTGAAAAGTGATTTGACAAAAGTATAGTTCAAGGCTAGGATGAGTTATTTTTTTTAGCTTTTTTAAGTTTAAAATATTTAAAACTTGAATACATAGAATGTTAATGAGGATATTTTATATTGTCATGGTTCATTTCTGTTGTAAAATTACACATATTTTCATCTGCTTGTGCATGATTTTGAGTATATAATAAAGTATATAAAAAATCTAGCAGGTGGATTACCAGGTTCTGAAAAAGAAACTTCTCATTCTGTAATTCATTACATTCATTACATTTTTAAATACTTTTGAAAGTGTTTTTTTTTTTAAGTTAAAACCATGTTAAAATTTCACTTAATTTCCACTTTCTAATCAGAGTAAAATTATTTTTGGCTATTGTTAGGGACATTATGCACAATGCATGGTAGAATTGACCATAGATTACAAACTATACAGCCACAAATTATAAACTATATTGATACATTATTGACTAAGTTCAAGGTAACAATTTTTTTTTTGTATTACAATATCTAATGAGATTGTTCATTACCATATCCTACATCATTAGTTTTTTCCTTACATTTTATTGTGAACTGGAGGCTTTTAAAAGGGTTTGAAGGACTCTGGAACATGGATTAATTGGGGCGGTTTGGTAGTGTGAGTTTTACTTTATGGATTAGGGCTTACTCACCTGAAACTAGCCGAGCGGTCGGTATGTGGAAATCTTATTTACAAAGGTATTTGTGTCTTTATGGATAAATAAACCGATTCTTAACTTAACTATTATTTTACTAACATAAATTATGACATATATTTCAGAAATTCTAATCCTAACTAATTTGTATTTAATTTTAGGAAGAGATATTTTGAGGTTATTTTAATTATATTATTTTTAGTCTGATCATCTGACCTCAATATTAATGTTGATTTGTTCTTGGACATGTTTCAAAACAATTCTGTTTTATCGTCAGCTTGTCCAGACTGGTTTGATTTATGTTGCATTATGTTGCACATCCTGATTGTCGAAAAACATAATATAAATTCAGACACTAAATTATTAAAACAGTTAGAAAATACAAAAGAGCTATTTGGGAAAAAATCTATATTCAGAAGAACAAAAACAGAGTTATGAATTTTGAAATACCGACGGTGCATGACCTTGTTTGGAGGTTCTTTGGCCAACCACAGGATGGAGCTGACATCGACAATCAGGGTGTGCAACATAATGCAACATAAATCAAACCAGTCTGGACAAGCTGACGATAAAACAGAATTGTTTTGAAACATGTCCAAGAACAAATCAACATTAATATTGAGGTAAGAAGATCAGACTAAAAATAATATAACTAACTGATTTAACTTACATTGAAGAAAACTACATTTTGACCTTCATGAGGTTTGAGAGGGAGAGAGATGGTGTATGAATTTACACTGTTTTACATACTAATATTAATCTAATAACTCTCAAAATTTGAAATATTGTTTTTATACTCTGAACTTTAGTATTACTCTAACCAAGGTACTTTGATGCCATTACTAAAACCATGAAATAAATTAAGAAAAATGGTATGTAGACTTACCCATCTGAAATCAGGAACAATAAGACAAGACTGATCTATTTTCGGGGATTTTTATGCCAAACTAACTGTACTGACATTCCTACAGTCTAAAAGTAGAGATTTTACAGTTAGCCTTGTCCTACATTGTACCTGGCTGTAATTCTAAGTTCTATCATGCAATATAATATATCTAAATGCTTCCTATTTCATCAGCTGTTTTAATATGAAATAATTAAAATATCTATTTCTTAATTTATGTATTCATAACACATTTCAATACATTTGAGTACATTAGATTGAGATGTTGGTAGATTAGATTAGGATTTACGTAGGAAAACATAAAGAAATTTGAAAACAAGGCTGAAAGAACATCTTAGAAATGTAAAAAATGGCGAAGTGGAAAAGTCAACAGTAGCTGCTCATGCTTGGTCTGAAAAACATCAAATTGAATCAAAAGCCAGTCTAATTAAACAAACAGAAAAACTAAAAGAACTTGTGGTTTGGGAAAAATTCACATTCAAAAAAACAAGAAAGAGAAACTTATGAACTTCGAAATTCCTGCGGATTCTGATTGGATCCGGAGGTTTATCGGTCCACCAACAGAGAGATGAAGAAATAATTCTTTTGTTCGACATAACATCAATACAATAAATTTGGGAATTTTTACATTATGATGTTTTCATAATACGAATCAAATGAATCATGAATTCTTCTTACCTCATACATCTATGTTTTTTTTAAACAGAACTGCAGTATTGGAAAAAACATCTTTTCCATCTTCAACTGTTTTCACGATACTGCAGTTCTGTGTTAAAAAAACATAGTTGTATGAGGTAAGAAGAATTCACGATTCATTTGATTATTATTAAGACATAACATCAGTCGACAAGAAAGTACTGAAGATGAAGCCATGAAGGCTTTGAAATCGTGATCTACTTAGAAGACTGGATATGAGGTGAGGTATGAAACATTTTCATTTAATCATAAATTAAACCTCATAGTGATTTATTCCTAAAAAAAAGTTCAAAATAGCTATATTTATGTTTCTATTATTAATTTAACACTTCTCATTGAAAAATAAATTATATTTGAAGAGAAAAATTTTCACCCAGACCGAGACTCGAACCCGGGATGTATATAAGAGAAAAATTTACATCTAGTTTGGAACTCGCCCTGATAGGTCAGATGGTAGAGCATTGGCATAGAAAACCAAAGATCTGGGCGAAAATTGTTCTCTTCAAATATGATTGGTATCTAATGTTGAGCACTTGATAATGAAATCATTTGCTCTTCTCTTCAAATATAAAATATAGCTATATTTATTTTATGTTATAAAATTTATCTAAAATTTTTGGATGATGCAGTATATTGGAGACAGTAATACCGAGTGAGACAACATGACTTATCTATTCTGATATGTTGGCAGTTCTGTTTTCACATGATTCATAGCTATTGTTTGCAGTATCCATATTGTTTATAATACAAATTTTAGGTAATTTTTATGTCATTTTCTAATTAATTTTTCCTCAAACTTTTTTCTTATCGAGAACTATACATATACCCCAGATTGCTAATTACTTTCAACAACAGTAATTTTTCAGGTTTTAGGTATTTTTTTTTAAAAAGTTATGGTAGGGCATTATTTCCATAACAATCTTCTAATTTTTAGCAAAATATTATAGAAATTATTGATAGCTATTGCTGTAGGAGGACCAGTAGAAATGTTCTCATGTAACTTTGAACAATCCTGCATTCCTAGTGAAATTTCCACAAAGGGCTTGTTGTAGGGTGGAGCTTTTAGATTCACTCAGCAACTTTCACTTTCCTTTCCTCATTTTAAAGCAAACTGTTGAATTTTCTAGTTAAAAAATTAGTTGACTGACATTGAATATTAGTAAATGTACTATGTTATTGTGCAGAAGAATAATACTTATTTAGTACTTTTATATTATTACTGCTAATAATAATATTACATTTTATGCATAAGATTTGTAATTGATTTTGCAGTATGTTACTCCTGTAAATTTCCCAGTCACTGTTATCATCTAATGACTACTTTGCTCGCTGCGATTATTATGCTGTCAGTTCTGGCTCAATATCCAATTCTTTTGTGAACTATTTCTCTTTGTGCATTTTCACATTGTTGAAGTAAGGATTCCAGTCTTTTTTCGAAAAGGAATTTAACTTCTTTTCTGCTAAGCATATGGCATCATGCAACTTAAAAGTCACTTTTTTCCCCACCCAATTTTTTACTGTGCCCCAGACTATATCAATAGGATTGAGGTCAGGATGATTCCGAGTGTCCAGTTGCATTACAGATAGTTCCAACCTAAATTATGTTCTGCCTGGTGCTTTTTATTATGTCATAAAGATAAAGTTTCAATGATGAAGAAGGATATCCATCCATCCATAGTAATTCTGCCCGAAGGCAAGTCCTTCACTGCAAACATAGCATGCCTCTGCCCCTCTAAAAGTGGCCGCAAATAAGGGTTGCTAGCTGTTAAAGATAGGTTAGAGTGAAAGAGAGTTAGCGCTTTACATCACTTGTCAGACAAAGACGGTGATAGCCAGCTGTATGAGTTCATAGTTATACTAGCTACCGACACATGTGCAGTAGCACTAACAACTCACACAGCTGGCTGGCTATCACTGTCTAATTAATTATATTTTAATTAAACATACTGGCGGCCAAATTTTAATAGGCAACTCGGCAAAAGTGTATTCAGTCATTCACAATTTTATGAAAAAAAATAGATTTTGTTCATACACTCGATGAACATAGTAATCTTGCAGCTGGATCTTAAGATTATCTTATTGTTCTGAAATAATCCAGAGGATATCATACCTCATGTTTTCCTGTTCTTCAACCTTCTTAATCGAAAACCAAGGTGACAACTAGTCTTCTACAACTAGCTATACTTCCTTTGAAGTTCAGTTCACTAACCATTTTCTTATACAGTTGGCCCGTCGTGATCTATTCTTTCTCTCTTTTATGAAAATTGTAGGTTATTCTTCTAATAGTGTCTTCTTCAAACTGAGTGTCTGTTACATTTTGTTCTTCATACATTTCTTTATAGGCAAGTCAAAAGATGTGTTCTGTCCCATTGTCTTTCCCTTCTGTATGATGACATTTAATGCCATACACCATATTCCAGTTGCTTTACGCACTCCTTTTTACTTTTCCAGATTAATGGCAGTCCCACTTTCTCCTTCTCACTTCATAAAATTATAAACATTATCAATCATTTGCTTTGGTATAAAATGGGGACCTACATCATGCCTTGATTTCTTACTCATTTTGAGTTGTAGAAAATAAACACTAAAATATATTAATCACAAGAGAAAACCACAATATATACAAATTCATAAAGAGCACATGTTTTTAGTTATGTGGTAGCTATGATGCTGCTATGAGGATGTCTATAAAGCAAGTGTTGCTACTCACCCCACTGACAGAAAAAAATACACATAATTCTTAAAGTGTTGCTCTGTGATTCAAAAAAATCTCACCTTGTCAAAGTTATGTGGAAATTATATTATTTTTAGTCTGATCATCTTACCTCAATATTAATGTTGATTTGTTCTTGGACATGTTTCAAAACAATTCTGTTTTATCGTCAGCTTGTCCAGACTGGTTTGATTTATATTGCATTATGTTGCACACCCTGGATGTCGATGTCAGCTCCATCCTGTGGTTGGCCAAAGAACCTCCAAACAAGGTCACACTCCATTGGTATTTAAAAATTCATAACTCTGTTTTTGTTCTTCTGAATATAGATTTTTTCCCCAAATAGTCAGCTCTTTTGTATTTTCTAACTGTTTTAATAATTTAGTGTCTAAATTTGTATTATGTTTTTCAGACAAACATGAGCAGCAACTGCAGATTTTTCTATTTCCCCATTTTTAATATACTTATATTTTTAAGAACACATAAGAAATATTAAAAATGGGGAAATAGAAAAATCTGCAGTTGCTGCTCATGTGTGGTCTGAAAAACATAATATAAATTCAGACACTAAATTATTAAAACAGTTAGAAAATACAAAAGAGCTGACTATTTGAGAAAAAATCTATATTGAGAAGAACAAAAACAGAGTTATGAATTTTGAAATACCGATGGAGCGTGACCTTGTTTGGAGGTTCTTTGGCCAACTACAGGATGGAGCTGACATCGACATCCAGGGTGTGCAACATAATAAATCAAACCAGTCGGGCAAGCTGACGATAAAACAGAATTGTTTTGAAACATGTCCAAGAACAAATCAACATTAATATTGAGGTAAGATGATCAGACTAAAAATAATATAATTAAAATAACCTCAAAATATCACTTCCTAGAATTAAATATTATGTGGAAATATCTGAACACTATTATTTAGGTTACCTTGCTGCTTGTACAAATTGAAATATAATGTAAGTATTCAATAATTTCCATTATTGGAAAAGTTATATTTTCTTATGATGTAAGATGAAACCTGATTCACCGTATTTATTGAGAAGAACCTCTTAATGTTACTCCCTATTGTAATTTATTAAAGAATTAATTGTTACTACCCAACAGTGACTAGTATTTAAAACCACTTATATTTAAATGCAATTTTTATATTGTAGAATGCTATTACAGAGACTTTTTGTCATCCCAACTTCTCTCAGAAAACTTTAAACTGAAAATATATAAAACTGTTATTCTCCCAGTTATATTATATGGATGCGAAACATTGACTCTTACTTTGAGGGAGGAGAAAAGATTACGAGTATTTGAGAATAAAGTTATTAGGAAAATTTTTGGATCAAAGAGAGACAGACTTCTATATAGAAGTACATGATATATATGGGTAACCCGATGTAATCAGAACAGTTAAGTCTTGTAGACTGCAATGGGCATGACATATGATATGAATGGTGAATGAAAGAGGGGCATGGAAACTCATTTGTAAGAAAACCAGGAGTAAAAGCACTCGGTAAGTATGCCAAGAATAACATTAATAATGATTCGAGAGAGGTAAATTATACAGGGATGATTGGAAAACATTGGCTCAGGATAAGGATGTAAGGAGAACTTATGTCTGTGTAATAATGAACCTACCGGTTCAATAGTGCCAGTGAGTTATTTAGTTAGTTAGTATTTAATATTAGTTTAAGAGTTTATTACAGTGTATAAATGCATTTTTTGTATATCTTCATTTACTGATTAAATGGACAATAAGCCCTTATGACCATATCTCTGCCAAATTATATTATTATTATTGTTGTTGTTGTTGTTATTATTACCATATTACTAGCTGAGGATTATTGTTCAACTCTATGATTTACACATTTAGATACAAGGCCAGCAGCCAACTGGTAAATCACAGGTATTTAAGACCTGACTTGCCATGGAGTTTTTACTTTTTATTCATAAAATTTTTTTTTTTTGCAAAGATGTGTGAAAAAACTACATATGGCTACTCTAGTTTGTTTGCCTCTTCAAACTCCAGTTAAAGAGGCATTATGAACAGAGTTAATAAAATTGTGATTTTATTTCAGAAAGAAAAGTTATCTTCAGGAAGGTGATTTTGTCCTCGGGGATGAAGCTAGTTTAGAACTTGACAAATATACATTTTCAAATGTAATGGCATTGTCTGTGAAACTTGGTATTTGGGAAGCATCTCTCAACAGATATGTGGATAGCATTGAATACGTCACAGAGGTATTATCCTATTTCACTTCATAATTCATTCAAAAATTTAATCAATGAATGTTTATAATTGAATATAAAATCTCTTGCATATAATTTGATTTCTCTGCTTTGGCAAATTGGAGAAGTGCTGTATTGCATACTCAAGACTTCCTTCCTGCTATGAAGGGTTACAGTTGACACTTGAACATAAATTCCTAATTCTAAAATTCCGTAATATATTAGTTGTAAAAATAATCAAATTATGAATACACACAAAAAATCAACACAATTTTATGGGTTCAAATTTGACTCTAGTCTATGGATTTTTAACCCTTCAGTAGGGAGGTGATACAATGTTACTCAACTGGGGAGGTAGGGTGGTAACAACACCCCAGAAATAATGACTTTTAAAAAAACTGTGACAGAATTTACAAATATGGTTACTTTATGTACTTAGAACTAGAATATATGTGTTATAAATGTTCTAGAAATTAAAATAATTACTGAAATTATAGTATTAAAAAATTTGTATTATTTCGTCAATTTTTAATCAAGATTCATTTAGTCTGCTGTATGATGATAAAATATATAAACACTATGAACGTAAGATACATTAAGCTGTAGTGAAACATATTTTAATAAAGGAAATCTCATGTTAATATATACAGTTGGGAAATTTCAAGGGCATTTTTTTAACTTTCAAAGGCAAATACATGAATCCTAATCTCATTTATATTGTTCTGGCATTAACAGGTAGTTGGTCGTCAAAAAAGAGGAAAAAATGATAATGCATTAGATACAGCATTCAAAATTTTGCAATCAAATTTACAGGTGTAATAATGGTCTCTTGAAATTCTGTGAAGAAGAATATCTTTACGTGTTGTTAGTTTTCTCAATAGACACATTATAAAGATTCGTGAAAAAAAAATGGCAGAGTAGGCCTACAATGACTTTCATTATTTACCGTTACCTATCAGGTATAGGTCCCGTGCCATAGCCGATTGGTTAAGGTAGGAAGCCTTGGCGCAGAGCTATGGGGCTTGCGCTGGTTCGAGTCTCCATGGGGGAAGAAATTTTCTCATGGCATTTCGGCCAGTATGGGACCGGTGCCCACCCAGCATCGTGAGGCATTTGGGTAGCTGCAATAAGTAGTGGCTCCAGGTTGAGGAAACCAGCTATAATGGCTGGGGGACTCGATATGTTGACCACATGTCACCCCTAAACTGGCTGATGATCATCTACCTCTGTGATTGACACATGTGGATGTGAGGGGCCAGCAGCCGGCTGGTAGGCTAAGGGCCTTCTAAGCCTGTCGTGCCAGGAGTTTTTTTTTATCAGGTATAGACCTAATTAATTCTAATAATTTTGAAATAGATAAAAAATAGACACTGAAATACCTGTGGAAACTGGTTTGTAGGAAGTATTGGGAAAAAGTTTACTTTAACTTACTTGATATATTTTCTGAGTCCTATAGAACAACAGTGCGCATGTGTCAGAGTTTATAGAGCCAGCGATGATCCACCATCGAATGACATATAGATTATCTTTTTTTTTTGTTTTGTTTTATGTATTTAGACACTTTTAAAATGTAATGAACCTAAGAGCTAACTAACTAACTCATACTTAACCTAATTCAGTTACTAGGTGGATCCCATGAAACACCCTTTTTTTCACTCCTTAATAATCACAACCATTGATAACCCACTGGTTCCAACTATGTAATATACTCTCTGGAGAAAATAGCAAGTCACCATCACAATATGTGTATTTGAATAAATGCTTAAAAATTCTAAAATAATGTTATAAAAATTGTTTTAAATGTTTTACAATATTTAAAAATGTTACTAAATACAGAAGAGGAGTTATAATTCACAACAATAAACAGAAAAATCAAGGGTGTTTGTTAACTTGAGCCAAGTATTGTTCCCTGAAATTTAAGTGGGGAGGTGGGGTGGCACCATTACCCAACCACATTAAACATTTTTTTTTTTTAGAAACAAACAGTATTCTTGTGGACATAATTATAAAATCATAAATTACAGACATTATTAAGAAGGTACTCAAAAATACAAAACATAAAATTATATATATATATATATATATATATATATATATTTTTTTCAAAAAAAGGATGAAAGTTTCAGCTTTGGGTGGTATAGATACTCTCACTTAAGAGTTAAAGGTATAAAACTCCTGATGAGTATGGCTTCTTCTGGAAAGTAAAACCTGATATGAGAGGGCTCTAGAAAAAATGTTCAGGCCTTTTACATGCAGATTTGAGTTGTCTCGCTAATGACTTGAGATGTTAAAGAATGATGTTGAAAAAAATTTTGGATAAAGTATACTTACCGTCGCAAATAAATTTTTCTAAGTTCTATAGAATCGCAGTGCGCATGCGCTAGTGCTCCATGTAAACCCAGAAAGATAAATGCAACCTCCATCAGTTGGCATTATATGTATGTGAAATCAGTATGACCAACATTGACACAAAATTCCCAGAACTTGTCTAAATATGTATAGTTAACACGAAATGAACTAGTAGAAATATGATTTTACGTGGTAACCGTCCGATATTTTGAATTTTTCATAGAATAACAGATATGAAGAGGTAATTTATTTTACGTATCAAATCACATTTAAAAAGCAAGGAACCTAAAAGCTGACCAAACCTAAATCAATTACTGTAACACAAATCAATTACTCTAACGTAGGTGAAATCCAGGGAACGTGGAATCACATTTAAAAAGCAAGGAACCTAAAAGCTAACCAAACCTAAATCAATTACTGTAACACAAATCAATTACTCTAACGTAGGTGAAATCCAGGGAACGTGGAAGTGATGTTGGCAACATCTGGAGTATTTTGGGTTGTCGATGGTGGCAACGTTGGAACAACATAGGAACAGGAGGGAAAATAGCAGAAAGTAGCAACTAAGCAATGTAGGTCGATCATGTTTTACGTAAATATATAAATATAAAAAAAAGATTGTTGCATCATTGGAAGATGTTTAAAACGTGTTTAAAAGTGTTACAAAATGTTTTAAACGTGTTTAAAAGTGTTCAGTGCATCAGTGGATAAGAAATTAAATTGAAAATTTTTTGCGACATTTAGTATACAACACCCAAAATTTTACCAGATTTCTAGCTTGACTCATTTCCTATAGGCCTAATTTAAAGAAAAAAAATCATAATAAATGCTTTAATGGAAATTTATGCTGGCATGTACCAAAACAATTTCTTTGTAATTTTCTGCAGTTCTAAAGGTTTAAAAGATTAATATCAACTTCTTGAGATATGAATAACCTTTTATTTCAAACAAAATTTTAACAATGTCAACAAACTTACAATGATAGCAATTGCTGTCTAAACAATTCAAAGGCCATGGTCATTGCCATCCATATATTACATGCATATCTCTCTTATTTATATAATAATGTATTTGAAATTTTTATTATATTCCATAATAAACCAAAATTATATATTAAGAAGAAAACTTAATATTTCTTAATTGATTTTATTTAATCATATATTTTGAATATGAAGTATGAGATAATTCTATTTAAAAATATTTTACATTTGTAAAAACAGTTCATTCTTACAGTGCAGTAAGTTGAAGTAAAGTATTTGTGGCAACCATACACTTCATTATTGGTTAGTGCCACATGCAGGAGATTTTCCTTCAACTGTAATTAAATGTTATTAATTCTAGTAAAATTCACGATAAAATTCCATTGAGGTATTAGTCATGATATAAGATTATATAATTGGATTAAATATTAAAAATGTATCACTTTACCTCATATTTTGTCTTCTTTTTAGACCGGTTAAGGAATTATTCCATGTTCAGTATTTTCACGACCTTGTTCTGTCAGAGGAAAATACTAAAAATTGAATAATTCTGAAACCAGCCTAAAAAGAAGATAAAATATGTGGTGAGGTAATACATTTTTAATATTTAATTGTTAAACCTCATAGTGTTACTTCCTACTAAGTTTATATATATAATAAATAATTGTCATCTATGATGGACTAGTAGTTATGTTCTTTACCTCTTGTCCCAAGGGTCGCGGGTTCAGATCTGGCAAGATCTATGGATCGTTTTAAAGATAAAATCCAAGGAGCAAGTTCTCCAGGAACAACTGGTTATGTAAAAACAACATAGACAGAGAGATCAAAGAAGATTATTTGAAATTAACTGACCAAATTAACATTGACCAAATGTTTTTTACATTCAATGGGAGTTTCTATAGACAAAAATCAGGGCTTTCAATGGGAAACCCATTATCACCTTTCCTGGCAAATTTATTTATGAGCAATTTTGAATGTAAAATCACTAAAGCACATCCACAATGTTTAAATTTTGGAGCAGATATGTAGATAATAAAATTTGTATTGTAAAAGAAAAACATGTAGAAGATTCCCTAAAACTGTTAAATTTACAGAGTACAAACATCAAATTTACCAAAGAAATAGAAGAAAATAAACAAATACCTTTTTTGGATCTTAAATTGGTCAGAAATGAAGAAAAAAGAAAAATTGAATTTGGGATTCATAGGAAAGAAACTCATACGGAAAATTTTATTAAATCAACAGGGTTCATTCCAATTGGACATAAATTAGCAGCCTTTAACAGTTTAACTCATAGATTGGTAAACTTGCCCTTAAACGAAGAAGAATTCAAACATGAGAAAAAATACATAATCAAAGTAGCAAGAGAAAATGGGTTTGATGAAAAAATGGTACATAAAAGGATAGAAAAGTATAAAAAACAAAGAATAATAAACAGAAGTACTCTTGAAAAAGAAGAACCACATATGAAAAAATATAGGAAATTCACATATCACCCTTGGGTACACAATAAATTCCAAAAGATATTTAAGAAGTTTAGTATTAAATCAGCACCGAAAAATAACTACAGTTTAAATAAAAAAATAAAAACCAACAAAAATGAAAAAAAAACTGATAAAAATAAAAAGTCAGGAATATATCAAATTGAATGCATGGGTTGTAAAAAGATATATATAGGAAAAACAAAAAGAAACCTAAAAATTAGAACCAAAGAACACATAAGAAATATTAAAAATGGGGAAATAGAAAAATCTGCAGTTGCTGCTCCTGTTTGGTCTGAAAAACATAATATAAATTTAGACACTAAATTATTAAAACAGTTAGAAAATACAAAAGAGCTGACTATTTGGGAAAAAAATTATATTCAGAAGAACAAAAACAGAGTTATGAATTTTGAAATACCGATGGAGCGTGACCATGTTTGGAGGTTCTTTGGCCAACCACAGGATGGAGCTGACATCGACATCCAGATTGTGCAACATAATGCAACATAAATCAAACCAGTCTGGACAAGCTGACAATAAAACAGAATTATTTTTAAACATGTCCAAGAACAAATCAACATTAATATTGAGGTAAGATGATCGGACAAAAAATAACCTCAAAATATCACTTCCTAAAATTAAATATCTCTAATTTATAATAATTAAATGAATCGTGATTTCTTCTTACCTCATACTTCTATGTTTTTTTAAACACAGCACTGCAGTATCGGCGACACATTGTCGTCATCATCAGCTGTTTTCACGACTGTCAATTTTTTTCTTTTGCCGGTAATTATCTAGACTGCCATCTGGTGTTCTTTTGAAGGAATTACTCTCCAAACTGACCCTCAGGGGTCCTCATCTAGGGGATATGTGGTTGGCGACCGCAAGGTGCCCAAGCTGAGCAAAACATTTCTTCCACTTACTTGTGTTTTGCACTCTTTTAACTTTACTATCTAACCTCTCTTGGTTAACTCTTGTTTTTTCGACTCCAACGCTATTAGGGCATCTGAGGGCTAGGGAGTCTTTCATTTCTTCTTTCCTTTATTTTCTTTTCTTCTCCAGAAAAGCCTGACCAGAGGCTATAAGATGGCAGCCCCATCACTGGTCTTGCCTTTCTTTGGCCAGCAACCAATCGAAGGGACTATTATTATGCTTTCAAGTCTTATACGAGAATTTCCCGCAAACGCTGTAGGGAAAATTTTCTATAGGATCGTAACAGGCCTTGGCCTAATACTTGGAAGGAAGAAGAAGAAGACTCTCCAAACTGCCATCTGGTGTTATTTTGAATGAATCATTTTCTAAACTGCTATCTGTTGTATTTTTGAAGAACTTTGTAATCAAGCTCGGTTCGTCCGGAGTCTCGAAGTTCATAGTTCTAGTATGGTTTTTTTAATATATATTTTTTCCCAAACTGTTAAATCCAAAGGTTTAGATAGATGTTTTAAGTTTTGTTTCTTTTTCAATCCTATGATGCTCTAATAAACTATGTGCTGCTATAGCTGATTTTTCAATTTCTCCATTCTTTATGTTTCTGAAGTGCTCTTTTTAATGAGTTTCCAAGTTCTTTTTGTTATTCCTATATATATCCTGTTGCAATCTTTGCAATCAATTTGATAAATTCCAGATTTTTTGTTGTCTGGGGTATTACATTTATTATTAGTTAACAGAAGATTACCCAGACTGAATTTGTTAATTGGAGCTAATGTTATATTAAATTTTCTGAAATTTTTTTGAAACTTATTATGAACTTCAGGATGGTAAGTAAATTTCTTGAATTTTACATCTTTCTTGGGGCCATGATGTAAGGTGGTGTATTCCTGTAACCTTTTTTGTTGTTGGAATTTCTTTAATTTATTCTTTATAATGTCTTCATCGAAACCATTTATTTCAGCAACATGAACAATATGATTATATTCCTTGTCAAAATCTTCTACATTAAGTGGAATATTTAACAATCTGTATAGTAGACTATTGAAAATTGCATGTTTGTGTGCCAAATGATTAAAACCTGAAGATTTTATGTAGTTGTCAGTATGTGTGTCTTTTCTGTAAATGTTAAATTCAATTTTTTGCTGTTGTTCATTTCTTATTAAGTATAAGTCTAAAAAAGGGATCTTGTTATTTTGTTCCATTTCAATAGTGAATTTCACTGACTCATCTTGAAGATTAAGCAATTTCAATGCATCTTGAATGTATTTTTTATCAATTACAGCGATAATATCATCTACATATCTATACCAACACTTAAAAATCAAGGGATAAGCATTGGTGATATGTGATTCAAGATACCCCATAAATAAATTGGCTAAAAATAGAGAAAGTAGATTTCCCATTGCCAATCCTGAAATTTGTCTATCAAATTTTCCATTGAATGTGAAAAAGTTTATTATTGATACAAATTTTGGTTAGTATTAGATACTCTTCTATGATTTCTGCCTTTACTTTTTGTGAATATAACCATTTCCTCAAAAATGTGAGCAATTTGTTAACAGGAATGCTAGGAAACAAAGAGATCACATCAAAAGAAACAAGTCTATCATTCTGAGTCAATGTGACGTTATTCAATTTTTCAACCAATTTAATTGAATTTTCAATGCTCTTATTTTCAAATTGTGGTAGTTCATTAAACTTTTTGGCCAGCCACTTAGCTAAATTGTAACATGGGGAGCCAATACTATTGACAATAGGCCTCATCTTTTTGCCATCCTTGTGGACCTTAGGTAAACCATATCTTTTGGATTAAAAGGGTTTGAAACTTTTAATTGAAATTTTTCTTGTTCTTTCATTGTATGTTTTATATGTTTTAATGTGTTTCCCACAGTCCTGATTGTTTTTGGGAGAGGGTTAGATTTAATTTTCTTCATATTCTTTGGAGTCTAACAGATGGTTCATTCTATCTACGTAATCCTCCTGATCTAAAATGACAATTTTGTTCCCTTTATCTGCTTTTGCAATAGTAACATTTCTATCTTTAATACACTTCAAGCGCCGTAGCTGAGTGGTTAAGGCAGAAAGCCTTGGCGCAGAGCTACGGGACTTGCGCTGGTTCGAGTCTCCATGGGGGAAGAAATTTTCTCATGGTATTTCGGTCAGTATGGGACCGGTGCCCACCCAGCATCGTGAGGCATTTGGGTAGCTACAATAAGTAGCAACTCCAGGTTGAGGAAACCAGCTATAACGGCTGGGGGACTCGACATGCTGACCACATGTCACCCCAACACTGGCTGATGATCATCTACCTCTGTGATTGACACAAGTGGATGTGAGGCCAGCAGCCGGCTGGTAGGCTAAGGGCCCTCTAGGCCTGTCGCGCCAGGAGTTGTAATACACTTCAAAATTTTCATATTTTTTAATGTGACTTTATTTTTTGAATTGCTTTTCATATCTACTAAAACTTTTTCACATTCTTTCCTGATTATAGTTTTATCTTCATTTTTTAGTTCCGAAATCGCTATTTCCACATCCGCGACATAGTCTTCCACATTATTTGAAAAGTTTATGCAAGTTTTTAAACCATTGTTGAGTAATTTAGTTTCTTCTTTGGTTAGCACCTCTTTTGAAAAATTAATTACATTGGTGTTACCTTGTGATTCTGATTTTTGGTTTTTATTTACTATTTTCCAATTTTGTGGTTGGTAATTTTTCGAGAAGCATCTCTTTGTGAATAAGGTTATTGAATTTCTTCTTTTGAGTTTTTATCTTATTGCCTATTATGAAATTTATTTTTTCAAAACAATTATTCAAAAGATTTTCCAGCCAAATGTACCCTAAAATTTTTGAAAGTTTCAAATGAAGATGATAAATTTCCAAGTCTAAAATGTTAAATTTGGCATATCCTTTATTCTTTTCATCTTCTAAAACTTTATATTCGGCTAATCTTTGCTGTGTACTGTTATTATTAAACTTGACTATTTTTCTCACAAATTTTGGAATGATATTGTTCTTTAAACATTTCTTTATAAATCTGATGTCTGCTAGAGTTTTTTTCTTTTTCTCTTTTAATTAAAAAAATTCTTTAATGCTCTTCTTTTGTTCAATGTGTTGCCGATACTGCAGTGCTGTGTTTAAAAAACATAGAAGTATGAGGTAAGAAGAAATCACGATTCATTTAATTATTATTAATTGAACCTCATAATGTTAAAAATTCCGAAATTTAATATTTAAATATCTCTAATTTAGACTTCAGGTTCTTTTATGAGTCTGAAAATCTTCAGACTTAGGACCCACATCTTAAAAGTCCCTCCCGGAAGACTTGCCCCCTTCAATTTTTTTATCATAAAAAATCCATCTATCCTGGCCAGGTTTGAATCTCCAAACCAGAGACAAAAAATGCAATCCCTAGATCACTGAGGTTGATATATGATGAATAGGTTTACAATTACTTACTTACTTACTTACTCACTGGCACTATCGAACCCGTAGGTTCATGGCCATGCGGACATAAGCTCTCCATGTCTGCATTTCTTGACGGTTGTATTTTTACGGTGAAAGATCGTCACTCTTTCGCCCAAGGTACTTTTTTCGTCTGGCTTATCACCTTCGACCAGTCCGGCATGGGTAACCCTATCGGCAGCAATGCTACTGCCGGCATAGCTCTCAGGATCATTTAAGCACGCAAGCCACTCCACCACGACAAGGTAAAGATACCATGGCGGTTTACAATTAATCAATTTATCTCATTTTGTGATGTTGGTGCTTAGATCACTATTGCTAAACATAATCCAATTGTTTTAATTGGTGACAGAACTTAGTACGGAAAAAAAAAAACACACATTATATATATACACATACGTGCAGAGAAGAACAATAGATTTACGAATTTTGAAGATCTTGCATGGTGAGCAAGATTTGATCTCCATGAGTTCACTTACTCATCAAGATAGGAACAGAATCCGGCTGATACAAGTGACTCAGGTCTATAGTCAGAATCTAGTTGAGAATGAGGATGAAGTTCTCAAAAAACAAAAATTCTAGAAGAAAATAATTATTTTATAACATGGCTGTAATTTTCTTTTCTTTTCCTTAAAATATTGTATTTATATAAAAAGCATTTTAATCTTTATAAGCAATTTGAGTAACATTGTTTTTGGCTGAGGATGAAAAAAAAATGGTTTTGAAACATGTACAGATGAGAATACAAAGTATGAGGTGAGTGGTAAATAACTCATTCAATTTCTTTGATAAAATATCTTAATTGTCAGTGTTAAAAGTTAAAATAAAATTCTTTCCACCTCACTTCATATCCTGTCTCCTAATTAGACCGGTTTCATAACCTTAGTGGTTACATCTTCAGTAGTTACACGATCGATATAGTTAAGCAGTGATTCTGGACGACGGAACATCAGTTGTGTAATTACTGAAGATGTAACCACCAAGGTTATGAAACCAGTCTAAATAGAAAATGGGATATGTGATGAGGTCAAAAGAATTTTATTTTAATTTGAAAATACAATAGGAAGTAACAATATGAGGTTTTCATATATGAAGAGAAAAATTATACGCTCAGACTGGGACTTGAACCCGGGACCCTGGGTTCTCTTCAAATATGATTTATCCATCATTGAGATGTATGAAATTATTAATAAAAATATTATAAGGTTTTACTTATTATTATTATTATTATTATTATTATTATTATTATTATTTTATTTTAAATTAAACCTCATAGTGATATTTGCTATAATAGTTCATTACCTCAATGTTATTTCCTTTGTGATTAAAATTGTTTGGTTTATTTATACTCTTTATGTTATTACATTTGCAGGATTTAAAACGTGGCAGAAAAATCAGAATGTCACGTGAAGACGTTCTTCGCAAAACAGGTGAATTGTTTGCTTTACGTCATGTAATAAACCTAAGCTCTGATCTGCTGGACATTCCAGACTTTTATTGGGAACATGAAGAACAAGAAAATCTTTACCAGCAACTCTCTGCCTACTTCAGTATCAACAGACGTACCAGGGTAAGTACGTTACAGTCCCAGAATTATTATTATGCGCAAGTATATATACATATACAATTTGAAGCAGTGAAGTCTCATTCAATTGCTCCTCATGTTTTCAAACATTGACTATGTATGTTATTAGTTGATTACAAATACTGTAATGTCTTTGGTTTTCACTATTTTCAAGTCTAAGTGTGTCTAATGCCAGCCCACTGTACTTTTTGTTCTTTGGTTCTGTATTCAGCAGGTGAATGACATAAATATTAAATGAACTAAATTGGAAATATATATATTTAATTAATGTTGGGAAGTAAACATTATGAGGTATAATCATTAAAATTCATCGGAGAACATATTGTTTAAACAACTCACCTCATAGGATTCATGGAAATATATACCTCACCTCATAAGACAAATTTTCTCACCTGTACATATTTTGAAGGCCATTGTTCCAACTCTCAATATTTGAACTTGACTGAATTTTATTAGGTAAGATGTAAATTTCTAATTCAGTTTTAATGATATTTACTACATGGCATAATTTCCTATTAATTAATTGTAGAGTGGCAGGCAAAAGTGATTTAAGTGCCAAAATAATTATTTTAGGAAAAAGTGAAAATTACATGCGAAATATGGTATTTATACAGCATGCACCATCTAGTGGTGATTCTTTCAAATAGTAGAAGTACTATTTGGGGTTTAATCAAATAGCAGTGCATTGGCATGGGACATAGGCCAATTTGGATGAAAAGGTTAATTTTGAAAATTTTGGCACTTAGATCACTTTGCCCCGCCACTCTACAATTATTTATACAGGTTGAAAAAAAAGGCACAAAAATAGTCCAACTCTACAATATTCTCTACCAAAAAATTATACCAACTTTTTATTTAAGAACATTTTTATGACAATTCATTTCAAATTATTGAAACATAAATACATATCAGGATAAAAATTGAAATAAAAATTGGCGATTTTTTGTTTAAGTTTAAATCACTTATTTTTATTTAAATCAGATTTCTTTAAAAACTTAAAAATGTTTGTTTATTGAACTTTATAGGAAGTAACAATGAAGTATATTTTTAATTTAAAATGAATTTATCACCTCACTTCATATTCTGTCTTCTATTTTGACCAGTTAAGGAACACAATTTGTGCCATTTTCAGTATTTACTTGACCATTGTTCTGTCATAATGAAGTGCTTCTTTCTCCATCTGTTGGTAGACTGATGAACCTCCAATTTCCTGGGAATTTCAAAATTCATTAATTTCTTCTTTTTTATTTTTTTCTGTATGTGGATCTTTTCCCAAACTGTGAGCTCTTTGGCTAAATTAATAAAACAAATAGAAAAATCTATAGAGCTCTCAGTTTGGGAAAAGATCCACATTCAGAAAAACAAGAAGAAAAAGATTAATCATCATCATCATCATCATAACATATTCACAAATTTAGGCCAATTGTTCACCTATTCCGGCCTTAAGAGTAACACCATCCAAAAGTCTTTTGAGTGGATGTCCTGGTTTCTTCTTCCTGCAGGTTGATAGCTTAACATTTTTTTGGGTATCCTGTGATCGTCCATTTGATTTCTTCGCGTTGAGACTTGCAAGTAAAGTTGAGATTCCTTAGGACGGGTTACTGGCCCGACGCTAAGTAGTCCAGTGGTAGGGCTGCTACCTTTTAGTCTCTGGACAGACATTAGGATACCGCATTTACTCAGTACTCGATGGATACCACCGTGACTCAGTCCTCAGAGCCTCGTTTGTGAAAACGGGTTGTACCATAAGAAGGTGAGGATGAGAATTGGGTAGGAGAGGTTATATACACATCACTACCTCTTACAACCCAAGAAGAAATTAATGAATTTTGAAATTCTCAGGAAATTTGATTTGATTTGGAGGTTCATTGGTCTACCAGCAGATGGAGCTAGATGCAGTACTTCATTATGACAGAACAAAGGTCATGTAAACACTGTAGTTGGAAAAAATTGTGGTCTGAAACCATTTAAATTGAAGACTGAATATGAGGTATAGTCCAACAGCTAAATACATGGAAAACATCATCAGAAACAAAAATAATTTACCTATCACACTGCATTCAAGAACAACACACAACACAGACCTAGTGAACCACATAAAGATAAACTCATACCCAACAAGTTCAATGCTACCATTATTTGACATTGCACAGTTCATTGAATCTATATAAATTCTCTCTTTCTCTAATATACCCAAACATGAAACAATAAAAATACTAGAATTTATGTTAAAAGACAAGAACACACCATAACTGTAAATAGATGAAAACTCAGGAAATTATTTTCAAATATTTACTTCATCTTGGATTGTATTTAATGGTGTCTGCTTATTTATGTTTGTATAGGGACACAAGTTTTGATGCTTTGCCTATACAAACCTGTTGTATAACTTAGCATGCACAAACCAAATGTAGAGAAAACATGTTCTACAGCAGCAGAAAATGCATTTGCAGTTAGCAGTTGACTAACAGCATTCATGATGTATTTGCGATTACTAATGACAGATTCCTGTTACTTCTTCCATCACTGCAGTGCAGTCACACTAAAATCTCAGCTGTTTATATAATTTTTGAAAATGAGCAAGACTTTGCCAGGTTTCAAACTTACAAGGAAACTGTCAACCCTTGCATGTTGAAATCTACCTTGAAATTTCTGTCAGAGAAATAATATGAAAGGGCGTGTTCAAAAAATTATATGTCACTTTTAACTGCAAGGCACTAAAATCCAATGCCAAATCTCTCATTTGAACTCAGGGAAGTAATACAACTTCTGAATTTGCAGATTGAATACCCTCATAACCTGTCATCCATGCCAAATCCCATCTCACTGCACTCCGTTTTACTTGTGCAGGGGGTTACAATTGCTTAATTTTGGCTTCAATTTCTGTGCCTTACAGTTAAAAAAGGCAGGTAAGTTTTTTGGACATGGTCTTGGTACATCACAATGCTTCTCTGAGAGAAATTTCAAGGTAGGTTTTGGCATGCAATGGTTGATAGTATTAGACCTGCTAGTCAGGTACCAGCTATGCTCCCACCTGAGTTAGCATGGGGGACTTAGTTGTAAATAAAATATTATATTTGAAGAGAAAAATTTTCGCCTAGACCGAGTCTTGAACCTGGGACCTTTGGCTTGCCGGGCCAAATGCTCTACCAACTGAGCTACCGAGGCGAGTTAAGATCTAGACGCAAATTTTTCTCTTATATACGTTGTAATTCCCTATTGCCAAATCTTTTGAAACCATTGCTTCTATCTTTGCAAATGGCGGCTTCTTAGTTAAGAAGACATTTTTTGGGAATTTTAACATTACTTTATAAAGCTAGTAAGGCTTCTAATGATGTTTTTATTATTGATTTAACATTTCTCACTGAAAGATAGTGGGTAGAGCATTTGGCCCGGCAAGCCAAAGGTCCCGGGTTTGAGTCTCGGTCTAGGCGAAAATTTTTCTCTTCAAATATAATTTATCTTTCAGTGAGAAATGTTAAAACAATAATAAAAACATCATTAGAAGCCTTACTAGCTTTATAAAGTAATGTTAAAATTCCCAAAAAATGTCTTCTTAACTAAGAAGCCGCCATTTGCAAAGATAGAAACAATGGTTTCAAAAGCATTTGGCGAGAGGGAATTATAACGTATATAAGAGAAAAATTTGCGTCTAGATCGTAACTCGCCTCAGTAGCTCAGTTGGTAGAGCATTTGGCCCGGCAAGCCAAAGGTTCCGTGTTTGAGTCTCGGTCTAGGCAAAAAATTTTCTCTTCAAATATAATTTATCTTTCAGTGAGAAATGTTAAATCAATAATAAAAACATAAATAAAATATTATTTAATATTTGTAGGAAATCACACTATGAGGTTTCTTTTAATTATTATGAATTAGTTATTTTGACTCACCTCATTTTTTTGATATTCTGCAGACTATAGTTTTGTTGCATCTATGCTATATTGTCGATGCAAATGAATTGACAATGTCGCATAGATGTGACGAAACTATAGTGTACAGAAAAAAAAATGAGGTGAGTCAAAATAACTAACCCATAATAATTAAAATATTGTTTATTACATTTTCAGGTGATGAACGAGAAATTGAATCATTGTGTTGAACTAGTTGAGTTGCTTTCATCTCATCTCAGTGATAAACATCACATTCGCCTTGAGTGGATGATAATTGTACTTATCATGGTGGAAGTTGGTTTTGAGGTTATCCATTATGCTGATCGTTTCATGTAGCAATTAGTGCAGGAAATACTGCAAGTTACTATCATCAGCATACCATAATTCAAGGTAGGTAAATTAATAAAATGAACATGAACTTATTCTTGTACTTTTTAAAATCATTAGGAAGTTACATTATGAGGTTTAATTTAATATTTGAGTTTGTGTTCTTTAACATTCTTACCTCATATGTTTATTTTGTGGACGGTCGTTTCAAACCTATTGCTCCATCTTCAGCTGAAAATGGAGCAATAGCTTTGAAACGATCGTCCAACAAAATAAACATATGAGGTAAGAATGTTAAAGAACACAAACTCAAATATTATTGTATTCACGTAGACTTTCACGGCCGGAGTTGCTATGATGATCTTGATGAAGATTTTCGGACTGTAGGCCGTGGTCGTGAGGTTGTAGTTCCCCGACGTTTTGCCAAAGACTGCGTCTGGCGCATCCTCAAGGGTTGTCTTGAGACTGGCAATTCTGTCCACTGTCTGTCCTATTTTACAAGGCAGATACAACTTACGAACACATCGTGGTGAACGTATAAATAGGACAGACAGTGGACAGAATTGCCAGTCTCAAGACAGCCCTTGAGGATGCCAGACGCAGTGTCTGGCGAAATGTCGGGGAACTACAAGCCTCACGACCATGGCCTACAGCCCGAAAATATTCATCAAGATCATCAAATATTATTCTTGTACATTGGAATTAAGAGGTCTTTGGACTTCTGACTGTTCAGTATTTGAAAATTATGGGTTTGTATTGTCATAGCAATGCATTCAACTTTGACATAGCCAATAATTATGTAAATACAATAGCAAGTAACATTATGAGGTTCTACTTAATAATTAAGTTGAGTCTTAATAATTAGGATATGTTTCAGAGCATCTTAGCTCTATCATCAGCTGATGATGATAGAGCATAGATGCTCTAAAACATGTCCTTCACGAAAACAACAAATATGAGGTAAGATGAAAATAGACACAACTTATTTAATAGCCAATAATAACCAATTACTGTGTGACATCCCTTACCCTCTTGTCCACAAACTCAAACATTTGCAGAAAATATTTTTAAATTTGCAAATTTTCTAAAATGCAACCACATGATTTTAATTCATATTTTGTTTATTGTATTTGAAGAGAAAAATTATACACTCAGACCGGGACTTAACCCGGGACTCTTGGTTCTCTAGACCAAGTGCTCTACCAACTGAGCTACCTGAGCAAGTACCGATCTAAACGCAAATCTTTCTCTATATACATTGTAATTCCCGTCCACCAAATGCTATGAAGCCATGCTTCTATCTTGCAAATGGCAGCTCCTTTATTAAGAAGACATATTTTGGAATTATGTTTGCTTTTCATAAGTAATACCACGAGTGATTTCCAATTATCTAGGGGATTTGGAAATTAAGAGTGGCATTTGTTAGGACTATTTAATGAATAAAATTAAGCTGTTTACTCACAAATCATTATTTAAATTCTTCTTCTTCCTTCCAAGTATTAGGCCAAGGCCTGTTACGATCCTATAGAAAATTTTCCCTTATGGGAAATTCTCGTATAAGACTTGAAAGCATAATAATAGTCCCTTCGATTGGTTGCTGGCCAAAGGAAGGCAAGACCAGTGATGGGGCTGCCATCTTATAGCCTCTGGTCAGGCTTTTCTGGAGAAGAAAAGAAAATAAAGGAAAGACGAAATGGAAAAAGGGAATTAAAACCGGATATTTATCCCCATATAAAAATAATAAGGTTTTTTTATCTAATATTTAAATATTATTATATTCATTTGTCCACCGCTGTGGTCTTGAGGTAGCATGCTGCCTTGTCACGCAGCGGGCCCGGGTTCGATCCCCGGTCGGGGCAGTTTTTCTAGGTGAGGTTTTTATCGGGGTTTTTCCTCACCTGTAAGACAAATGTCAGGAAAACTTTAAGGCCCAAACGGTCCCCGAAATCATATGGCCATCATTATCATCCTTATCATTATCATCATCCTTCACCGGTGTGGAAAGCAACGGGAAGCTATCACACCTACAATTCCCTAGTAAAGCTGCAAGCATAGCATAAAAATGGTATGATTGCAGCGAAGGACCTGCCTTCGGGCAGAATTACTATGGATGGATGGATATTCATTTCTATTAAGAATGGAAATAAGATTGATTTATAGAGAATTCAAATTTTTTACAAATATATAAAAAAAATTCAAACTGGTCAATATAAACTGTTAATACAGTTAGATGTATTTCTAACTGATTTAATATATGTAAAAATACTTTAAATATTTGAATTGATATTTTTTATAAACAAATAAGTGGGATTGGACAAATTGGATGGGAGTCAGCCAGTAGTTCTCCTTCCTTTTCAATTGGACCAATCAAAATATAATCTGAATACTGGATTTATCTTACAAGAATAACAAGATGGCTACAATACTTGAAAGAAGTTAGAAGGTTAAACAACGGCTCATCGAGAAATAAGAGAATTAGTGTTCATTTCTTGATATTAGTTAACAAAATGGTGTAAAAGTGATGGAAAATCATATTGTAGTATAAATTTTATTCATCTGGAGTATAAATAATCCATAAAGTGGAAATAATGTGTTAGTGAGTGAAAAATTGACCGTTGGAAATAGTCATCCATTACATAGATGAAGTAATAATCTGCTCCTAAGTAAAATTAATTAATTTGAGCCTGAATTTTTGAAACTATTGAACATTTACAAGATTCATCTCAATTTAAATGAGAACTTAAATAAAATAATATTTAATTTAACTGTTAACAAAGTGTCGTTATTTATTTATGTAAGAAACTTTCCCTCATTCCCCTTACGGGAGTCATCAATGCAGTGGCAAAATAACAGTGATCTAAATTGTTATAATCAAATGTCTTCACAATGTGGGTCATCACATCCAACAACCACCTTCAAAATATAGTTATTTTAAAATATTTATGTATTTAATGTAAACGGCGATGTTTGAAAACAAATGAGAAATGTTTGGTTATGTTTCATTTGTTCATCACTGCAACTTAATCATACTATTTATTGCCAAATAGGTTAGCAATATTGTAAGAATGCACCCTAGTGGAGAAAAAATGAACCAATGGGTTCGATAGTACCAGTGAGTTAGTTAGTTTAAGTCCATTAACTATGCAAACACACTACGATTAAAAATTAGGAAAAAGTTTAGTTTAAGTTGTACAATCATTTTTGTAAGTCCTACTGAATAACAGTGTACATGCACAAAAGTTTATAGAATTGTTGATAAATGGAACCACGAAGCTGTGAATTGATATGACCAACCTTCATAATAAATTCCCAGTGTTTATTAAGAATGGGGCACGCCGTAGCGTAGTGGTTAAGGCACTGAGCTACAAGCCGGAGGGTCGAGGGTTCAAGTCCCGTTGGGGTCAGGATTTTTAAACTGACCCAAACCCTCTGGCGGCACTATGGCCCTGGGGTCGACTCAGCCTCTAACGGAAATGAGTACCAGACGCTTGTTCTGGGGTAAAGGCGGCCGTCACGCAGGGCTGACAACCCGGCTGACATAAAAGTGCCAATTGTCTAGAAAAAGTGGGAGCTTTAACCTCCTACTACCCCAAGGGCCTCCGGGTCTGTTGTGGGATCACTTTACTTTACTTTACGTTTATTAAGAATAGATGTACACCAACTTCCCCCTTCCAAACCTAATAAAATAAATTACGTACATATATTGATGTCATATATTAAACAGTACCAACTAAATTGGAAACACCATCTTGAAAGAATGAGTTCAAATCTGATCCCCAAAGCTGTTTATAATTATATACCAAGAGGACGAAGATCACTGGGCCGTCCTATGAAACGCTGGAGGAAAATTTTCTATAGGATCGTAACAGGCCTTGGCCTAATACTTGGAAGGAAGAAGAAGAAGATATTTTAAATTAACACTTTGCAGAATTGGATATAGTTTTATTTTAGAAAGAAAAATGTTCGAACCGGGAGTAACACTGACGTACAGAGTCAGAGATCCAGGGTTTGACTTCTGGTTTGAATGTAATTTTCTTTCTAAAATAATACATATGTATTATTTACTAAAATATACACTAATCTGATGTACATTAACTTGTCTCATCAGTACCTAACAAATTGAAGTGAGTGAACATCCATTTCTTAATATATATTTTCAAATATTGGTCATTCTGATTTCACAGATATCTCTGCCATCTAGCGGAAACTTCTTTAAGCGTTTTAGGATGCACACGATTCTGGAGAACGTTGACGAAATCATTGCATACATAGATAAATATTTAATAATTGTAAAAAAAGTTATAAGTATCGTTGAAAAATGTTAAAAAAGTATGAAATGTTAGTAAAGACAGAAGAAGTACATAGAGCAATAGTTTTACAAAAATATAGTATGGAAAATGAAGTGGAAATTAATCTAAAGTTGAGCCAAAAATTAATGTTGAACATGCAATAAAGGAATGGGAGAAACTAACTGACACCAGAAATTCTGAGAAAATCTGCAGTAACAACTTTCAGATTGCTTACTGGTCATGATTTTCTCTATAGAATTAACTGATTCTCTTACTTGCTTTTCTGAAAAATTGAGAATATGGATCAAGATCACATTCTTTATCCATTCATTTATCATTCAATTTTCATAACTTCTTCTAAACTTTGGAATGGAAGAGAGTGATTGGTATCATCATCATCCAACTGTTCAATATTAGATAATAAATAAACTGATGTTTTAAGTAAAAATGATTCCCCACCATCTAAACTTCCTTATATTTTACAGCATTTTTTTTCTGGTTCCTTAAAACATAATGTTTTACCTCTTAGGGCCAAATGCAAAGACATTTGTCTCAATTACTTCAATCACTGGTGAGCTCAGTTTTCCATGAGGACATTTATTGATCGAATTAGTGAGTTGCTCTCTAATGAAGAATAAATTTTGTTTTTCCGACAAAGTTGGCAATAAAACCGATTTTCAATGCCTTCCAAAGCATTTCCAACTTGCCTGAGGCGTATTATAGCAGTCTGCTATGAGCTATGGATAAATTTATTAAGGTAAAATTTTTTATCACTCACCTCATATTGTTCTTCTTATTTGACTATAAACTAGTTTTGGAAGAGCTCTTCAAGACGACAGAACAACGGTCGTGACGATACTGAGGATGGAACAGAAACTATGTTCCGAAACTAGTTTATAGTCAAATAAGAAGAACAATATGAGGTGAGTGATAAAAAATTCTACCTTAATGAATATACCTCATAGTCAGAATTCCTAAAATAAGTAATATGGATAAATTATTTGTTTTAAAATAAAATTTTAAAAACAAAAATATCTGTAATTACATGGTTACGAAGTAAGATACAATAATTAAAAAGAAATAACGAGCAAAGTTTTACTGAATGTGGGCACTCTCAATTTTGTAGGCCTACAGATATATCTATAATAAATTTAGGCTATTCTTTACAACCTGTAATGTAACTTTTTTAATTCCTTCATAAACTCCTGTCAAATTTTATTCTTAGGGTTTCATTTTTCAAATTATTTCCCATCATTTATAATTATTTTTACATTTTTTCTAATGATTATTTCAATAATAATTAAATGAATCGTGATGTTTTCTTACCTCATACATCTATGTTTCTTTTAACACAGCATTGCAGTATCGGCGACACTTTGTCGTCATCGTCAGCTGTTTTCACGACTGTCAATTTTTTCTCCTTTTTGCCGGTAATTATCTAGACTGCCATCTGATGTTCTTTTGAAGGAATTCCTCTTCAAACTGCCATCTGGTGTTATTTTGAATGAATCATTTCCTAAACTGCTATCTGTTGTAATTTTGAAGAACTTTGTAATCAAGCTTGGTTCATCCGGAATCTCAAAGTTCATAGTTCTAGTATGGTTTTTTTGAATATATATTTTTTCCCAAACTGTTAAATCCAAAGGTTTAGATAGATGTTTTAAAAGTTTTGCTTCTTTTTCAATCCTATGATGCTCTAATAAACTATGTGCTGCTATAGCTGATTTTTCAATTTCTCCGTTCTTCATGTTTCTGAAGTGCTCTTTTTTACGAATTTCCAAGTTCCTTTTTGTTTTTCCTATATATATATTGTTGCAATCTTTGCAATCAATTTGATAAATCCCAGATTTTTTGTTGTCTGGGGTATTACATTTATTATTAGTTAACAGCAGATTACCCAGGCTGAATTTGTTAATTGGAGCTAATGTTATATTAAAATTTCTGAAAATTTTTTGAAACTTATTATGAACTTCAGGATGGTAAGTGAATTTCTTGAATTTTACATCTTTCTTGGGACCATGATGTAAGGTGGTGTATTCCTGTAACCTTTTTTGTTGTTTGTTCAGGATGAGTCAGTGAAATTCACTATTGAAATGGAACAAAATAACAAGATTCCTTTTTTAGACCTATACTTAATAAGAAATGAACAACAGCAAAAAATTGAATTTAACATTTACAGAAAAGACACACATACTGACAACTACATAAAATCTTCAGGTTTTAATCATTTGACACACAAACATGCAATTTTCAATAGTCTATTACACAGATTGTTAAATATTCCACTTAATGTAGAAGATTTTGACAAGGAATATAATCATATTGTTCATGTTACTAAAATAAATGGTTTCGATGAAGACATTATAAAGAATAAATTAAAGAAATTCAAACAACAAGAAAGGTTACAGGAATACACCACCTTACATCATGGTCCCAAGAAGATGTAAATTCAAGAAATTCACTTACCATCCTGAAGTTCATAATAAGTTTCAAAAATTTTCAGAAATTTTAATATAACATTAGCTCCAATTAACAAATTCAGCCTGGGTAATCTGCTGTTAACTAATAATAAATGTAATACCCCAGACAACAAAAATCTGGGATTTATCAAATTGATTGCAAAGATTGCAACAATATATATATAGGAAAAAAAAAAGGAACTTGGAAATTCGTAAAAAAGAGCACTTCAGAAACATGAAGAACGGAGAAATTGAAAAATCAGCTATAGCAGCACATAGTTTATTAGAGCATCATAGGATTGAAAAAGAAGCAAAACTTTTAAAACATCTATCTAAACCTTTGGATTTAACAGTTTGGGAAAAAATATATATTCAAAAAAACCATACTAGAACTATGAACTTTGAGATTCCGGATGAACCAAGCTTGATTACAAAGTTCTTCAAAATTACAACAGATAGCAGTTTAGGAAATGATTCATTCAAAATAACACCAGATGGCAGTTTGAAGAGGAATTCCTTCAAAAGAACATCAGATGGCAGTCTAGATAATTACCGGCAAAAGGAGAAAAAATTGACAGTCGTGAAAACAGCTGACGATGACGACAAAGTGTCGCCGATACTGCAGTGCTGTGTTAAAAGAAACATAGATGTATGAGGTAAGAAAACATCACGATTCATTTAATTATTATTAATTGAACCTCATAATGTTAAAAATTCCCAAATTTAATATATAAAAAGATTATTTCAATTATAATATTTAATTTTATATATTCGTGAAAATCCTCAAATGGAAATTCCTACCATTGTCTCAAAATTAATAGACAAAATTATGACATTATGACTTTTATGTTTGATTATTACTATTATTATTCCATGTGAGGTTTATGCCTAAAGTAAAAAGAAATCTAAGTAAATAATTTAATGGGAAATATTTAAAATAATTTTTATATTTTTAGGTTAGGCCTACACAGGAAATTTGGTTAATAAATAATCAATTAAAAATACACTTACACCTTCAGTTATATATTTTTAAATGTTTTAAAAATTGTGTACCATATTTATAACTCATAAATATAATGCTATTGTCTAATAAATCACTGACATTATCATACCCAGAGATTTATGGCCGCACGGACATAAGCTCTCCATACATCCCTATCCTGAGCTAATGGTTTCCAGTCATTGCTTGTATAATTCACCTCTCTCAAATCATGGTTACTGTTATTAGTTTTTATGCCCCTATTTCATTCTCCATGTCCTGCACATTGCAGTCTATGAAACTTAACCATTCTCATTACATTTGGTTTCCCATAAATATCATGTGTAGCTTTCTGCTAAGTAGTCTTCTCCATTCACCTGTCTGTTCATCTCTTTTTGATTTAAAATTTTTCCTAAGACTTTATTATCAGATCACCTAATAATAATGCAGCATCAATATATACCAACAATGTATTAATACCATTTTAATTATACCTCTTCTTTTATCATCTAGAGATTTGATTACCTAATAATTAAATGAATCGTGATTTTTTCTTACCTCATACATCTATGTTTCTTTAAACACAGCACTGCAGTATCGGCGACACTTTGTCGTCATCGTCACGACTGACGATGACGACAAAGTGTCGCCGATACTGCAGTGCTGTGTTTAAAGAAACATAGATGTATGAGGTAAGAAAAAATCACAATTCATTTAATTATTATTAATTGAACCTCATAATGTTAAAAATTCCCAAATTTAATATATAAATTTGATTACCTGCTCTAGTACAAAATTGAATAGCAGAGGAGACACAGCATCGGCATGTCTTAAACCATTAGAATTTCTATTTGTTTTTTTTAATAAAATATAGATACTGATAATACTAGAATCTACTACAGTTATGCCTAGAGTCACAAATGGATGTTAAAATTTAATAAATTGTTTATCATAGAATTTTAAAAAATTCTGTTTTATGAAAAAACGGCTTTTAAATGAGATTTACTGAGTGCTAAATTATCATCCCCTCTTCTGTATGCAAATGTTATGAATTTGAAAGTGATGTATCTGAAGCAGATTTGCTCTGTTTGTATAATTATTATCTTTGGACAGACCCTTCAAATGTTGGATTGAGACCATAACAGACCCCTAGGTCTATCACATGAAAGGAAGAAGAAGAAGTATAATTATGCTGTAGTTAACAAAGGCGTAATGTGGCACACTGCATATTAGTAGCACTGTTTAATTCTATATATTTGCATTAACCAAATACTCTTATGTTGTCAGATGGTAACACACCTGCCTGTTGATCTGCAGATCTGAATTTAAAACCTCATGGGATAGTTTCTTTCTTTCTTTCTTTCTTTTTTTTTTTTTTTTTGAGCTATTAAAGCTGCATATAAGTAGTATATTGACAGGATTAAGTGGTTAGATCTGCATATAGCCAAGCAATTTAACACATGATGCATTGGTGCATATTCAAATCTCCATGAGAGCAGACTTTTTTTTTCAATTATCTTTGGTCAATATGGGACCAGTGCCCATCCAACATTGTTGCAATTTGGGTAGTTACAATAAGTAGCAGTTCCAGGTTGAGAAAACCAGCTATAATGACTGGGGACCTGATATGCTTCACTATATCTCACTCTAATATCGACTAGATGATCGTCCACCTCTGTGATTTGCACATGTGGATGTGAAGCCGGCAGGTAGGTTAAGGGCCTTCTAGAGATCTCGTGCCATGGAATTGGAGATTAAGTGGATACCAAATATCTGGATTAATTGTATGAGCAAATATACTGTACTGTTCAATGTTTTTATTATTAATTTCATACATCTCAATGATGGATAAATCATATTTGAAGAGAAAAATTATACGCTCAGACCAGGACTTGAACCCGGGACCCTTGGTTCAAGTCCCGGTCTGAGCATATAATTTTTCTCTTCAAATATGATTTATCCATCATTGAGATGTATGAAATTAATAATAAAAACATCGAAAAAAGCCGTACTGGCATTTATAATGTAATGTATAATTTTCAAATATGTCTTCTTAATATAGGAGCCGCCATTTTTCAAAGATAGAAACAAAGGCTTTATAGCATTTGGTGGGTGGGAATTACAAAGTATATAGAGAAAATGGTAGAGCACTTGGTCTAGAGAACCAAGGGTCCCGGGTTCAAGTCCCGGTCTGAGCGTATCATTTTTCTCTTCAGATATGATACTGTACTGTTGTTTGATAGGGATATTAACCCAGTGTTACATAAATGCGATATTTCCAAAGATTTTTATGTCTGCTAAAAAAAAATCATAGAGTTTATCTACTAACTTGTGTAAATTAAAAAATATATATATATCTTATTGCAATATTTGACAGAGTTATAATGCAATGGAAAAAAAAGTTTAGACTGTAAAACAGATTTTTTAGTAATGTTGCGATTATTTTATACTGGGATATAATGAAATACCCCTATCAATCATTAACCCATGAATGACGATTCTTTATCAAAATTAATTGCCATGGATCATTTTGTGAAATGTACACACATACATATTATGAAAGCCTCTAAAAAAATTGAAAAATTGGCATAAACTAATTTCTCATAAAATGTCTTAAATATGTTAAATCATCCTCACAGAGTACCATCCTCGTTATAAATAAACTTTGTTTTCATGATGAGCAAAATTCTTAGTTTAGACTACCGTTTGATACCTATTTATTTTAATAAAAAAGTATTAAATATTCAATAATCAATTGAGTTGGTGTTTACTTGATGAAAATCCATATTTATTAATTCAATAAAAATAAAACTTAGTTTTATTTTTTTAAATTTTTATAAATATGAAAATCGAATAAAACTAAGTTTTATTTTTATTTAATTAATATTAAATATTCATATTATTGCCCATTAAAACCTAAGTAAAAATGCTGTTATATACTTCATTTTTAATTATTTGACAAACAAAAATGCCAATAAGGCCTAAACTCATGTGTAACTTACTATAATTACATAGGAAATAATAGAAAAATCATTATTTTAGACTTCTGTTTGATACCGATTTATTTTAAAAGTAAATAATTAGTTATTTGATATTCATATTATTGTCCCATTAAAACTAAGTAAAATGCTGTTATGTAATTCATTATTATTTATTTAACAAGCAAAAGTGCTAATAAGGCTTAAACGCATGTATAACTAACTATAATTACATACGAAATAATAGAAAAATCATTCATTCACTTAATTATTAAAGATTATTTTTTAACCAAGTTTTGTATGTATTATTAGGCCTAACCTCAAAATGTTTATGACATATTTCAAGAAACATACGATATTAACAAATTATTTATTTAAAATAAGAGACATATAAGTCATAACAGACAATGACATAAATATTTTACAAAATTAAGAAAAAAATATACTTTGAAGCAGTCATGATTTCACGCTTGAATGCGCAAAGTCACCTGGCCAGGTAGCTTATGGCATTTCCACTTGAATTGGCAATTATCACATGAACAGATTCTTGAGTACGGAAAACGTCTTTGGATGGGACTTACTCAATTATTTATACCTGAGTACGTCTTTTACGCATGAATGCATTCATAGGTACGAGCCTTAGTGTTACTTCCTATCAATTATTGTTTAAATAATGCTTTATTTAATTTATTTATTAATTGCAGGAGGGAGCCAAGCAATCCATATTGATTTGAATGACTAAATGAAGAAAAAAACTTTGAAATAAAAAATATACAAGAATTATGTGAGTGAGACATTTTTTCTTTTTGTTTTACAAGTTGAGTAGAATTGGTTTATCAGTAATACACAGTAGAATCATAGCATTTATATAGTAACATATTTATTATGTATTTTGTATAATTTATTCTATTGATCTTTTTTTGAAATTTTATTAGAAAACAGAACTGACTTGATATTTGTATTATTTTTTTTATTAAAAAAAAGGTAATTAATTTTGTGTAACATTTCTAATATCCTTCAGTTTCCTCCTTCATACCATATATGAGTATACAAAATTCCCTTTGTATATTATTCACAACAAATGTATCATATGAAAAGAAACTATACATATTATAATTTCAGGTAAAAACATAACATTTATATATCTGACTAAAATTAATTATGTTACATTGAATTCTATTTTAAGGAAGGAGAAAAGATTACGAGTATTTGAAAATATAGTTTTTAGGAACATTTTTGGATCAAAGAGAGATGTACAGACAGGTAAATAGAGAAGACTACACAACAGTAAGCTTGATGATATTTATGGGAAACCAGATGTAATAAGAACAGACTGTGATGTGCACAACATGTGGCATGAATGGGGAATGAAAGAAGGGATTGGAAATTCCTCTTTGTAGGAAAACTGGTACCATTTTGAGATAATAAACTTCACTGAGAGATGGCTCAAGACCATACAATCTGATAGTCTCTTCTTTAAAGAGTAGTTTAATATCTTGTCAGAAAACAAAGCAAATAAAATATTATACAATGTTGAGTAAACCACTATCAGAAACTCGTGGACAGATCACAAGGCACACACACAACAACACACGCGTCTGTAATTCTCCACAAGCACGAGTAGAAATGCCCCTCGATGGCCTCTTCCGCTTCCCCCTTGCTTCCGCCCGTGCTGCCAACCTTCCCACTCCCGCCTTCAGCTGCCACCTGGTGGGCAGCTACCTGCACTCCTGGGCTCCAGCCTGCCATCTATCGGGCGGTCACGCGTACTCGCTGGAAACCCAGTGCTGCTCGACAACTGCTGCTTACACTCGACCATCCTGCAAACATTAATGCCCTCATTAATTGCTTAGCTCTCAAGCAGATCAATCAGATCCTGTCGATCATCAACGGCCTCGTTGCCATCGCTATCATAGTCTTTTTGCTCATCGCCCGGAACAGTTCTATGATATCGCCTGAGAGAATCCACAGCCACAGTTGCTGTGAAGTTCCGGTACCCGCGCATGCCTTTTACCATACTCACCTGGTACCGGTCGTTCCCCAACACCTTGGAAACTCTATAGGGACCATCATACTTGTTCAGTAATTTTCGGTTCACCCCTTTTTCGCCAGAACACGTGTTCGCATCTCGCCATAACACCAAGTCTCCCACCTTGTACTTGGTTGCGACCTTACGCCTTCGGTCATAGCGCGCTTTCATCGCCAACTCCGCCTTGGTCAGGTTCTCCATCGCCTTGTCCCTTCGCCTTATGACAGCTTGTTGTATGTCCCCAAGGGTTTCACCCCTTTCGACCAACTCTGCCGCCTGCATTCCACCAGACAAATCCGCCACGGCACCCTCTTGGTGAGTAAACATGAGCTGTGCTGGGGAGAACCCAGTGCTCGCATTAACACAACGGTTCATTCCCCACACAATCTCACTCAGTTTCTCATCCCATCGGGTCTCACAGTCTGTGCTGGCACCAATCGCACTCAGGATAGTTCGATTCTGCCTCTCCACCTGACCATTCGCCCGAGGTGTTGCTATAGCATTGAGGACATGTCGCACACCTCGTTCCGCCAGAAACTCAGCAAACGCCTTGCTGGTAAACGCCAGTCCCCGATCGGAGATCAGTCTCCTTGGATATCCAAACTCGCCAAATATCTCTCTCAATTTCTCAATGGCTTCTGCCGAACGTAGAGTTCGGGTAGCCTTCGCCCAAGTGAACTTAGTGAAGGAATCCACCGCCATCAGCACATAGCTGTGACCCTTTGCACTCCTTGCAAAAGGGCCAAGGTGATCCACATGCACCGTGTCCAAGGGCACAGAGGGTTTCCTAATGGGATGCAGGACGCCTTCCCGCCGCCCATAGTCACCCTTGCTGAACGCACACCTGAGACATGCATCTACGTACTTACGCACGAAACGTCCCATCCTCGGAAAACCAGTAAGTCTCCTTGATGAACTTCAGGCACCTCTCATATCCTGGATGACCAGCCTCATCGTGATGCTTACGCAATAGGTTAAACCTTGTCATTGCTGGCACGTATAGCCTCTTCCCCACCTGGGTCTTTCGATACAATCTGCCATCTTGCATCACATAATCCGCCTTGAGGCCCTTGTCTGCTGTATTCTCAGCCAATGCTGTGACTATCGCCTGCGCCTTGTCATCCTGCAACTGCACAGTCAAAAACCAATCATCATGAGACAAGCTTACCAGATTCACATTCACCGGGTTCCTGCTCAATGCGTCTACATGCTGCATTTTGGCTCCAGGACGATACTCCAACTCCATGTCGTATTCCTGCAAAGCCATCCACCACCGGGCCACTCGTGGCACCAGGTCCCTCTTCAGCATGGTCGCACGTACTGCAGAACAATCAGTGACCGCCCTAAAGTGAATACCTACCAGGTAAACCCGGAAAAGTTGGACCGTTTCCACCAACGCCAGTGTCTCCAGTTCATAACTGTGGGCGACCTGCTCTGCTGGACTAGGAGCGCGGGTGCCATCCCAGAAACTGCCTTACGCCATGTACATTCTCGGGGACTGGGAACTCACTCACCGCCTTGCGCCTTCCTCATCCTGGACTCCACCCATGCTGCACTGAAAGATCATATGACCCAGGTTTATCCAATCGGTCCTTCAGGAAGGAGCCACTTCGATCAGTTCAGCTTCCGTCCTGCCTCAGCCACATATTTCCAGCACTAGCTCCCAGAAGGACCAGACCAGGTTCCACCGCCGTGGATGGGATCAAAAGATCGTCCATGTAGGCAAGTACAGTATCCGTACCCAGTCCACTCAGCATTTTGTTAATCACTCGCTGAAACACTGCTGGGGCATTCGCCAACCCAAACGGGACACTCAGATATTCCTAGTGGCCATTAAGGAGTAACAAACGCGGTCTTTTGGATTGAGTCTGGGTGCATAGGGACTTGGTGATAACCCTGCACCAGATCTAGGGTTGTGATAGTAACACCTCCCTGCCGCCTTATCCAGCTGATCGCTCACTAGAGGCATCGGATAACTATCCCTTAATCGTGACACGGTTGTTAGTTGGTGAAGGCCCGAAGTCCCAGCACATTCGAATGTCTCCATTTTCTTTTGGTATTAGGAGTATGGGGCTAGCATACTCAGACTCGGATTCACGCATAACCCCACTCGCTAACAGACCTTGCACCTTTTCGCGTACCTTCTCCCTTTCTGCAAAGCAAAGCCGGTAAGGACGATTGATACAAATGGCTGGTCCGAAGTTACCTGAATCTTCATCTCGCCTAGATGAGTTAGCCCAAGATCATTGTCGCCAGTCGAGAAGCAGATCGCCTTCCTTTGTAGCAGGTTAACCAGCTGTATTCTCTCACCCTCATTGATATCGCCTATATCAATATTGGAGAAATCCATTTCAACACCCCGCTGGTTATCTGCCAACACCCGATTTACCTGTGATGTGTGACGAGTATCACACTGATGAGCTCTCGCCAACACACGATCTGCCTTCCAGAGCAGGGGCTTCGGACCCAGATTACATACCTCCACCTGTTGTTCTCCATCTGATGGTATTACCACGTTTGGCACTGCAATCCAGGTACCCCTTTCCTCATGACTCCGGCTCCCCACAAAAACCTCTGTACCAGGGTCTGCGCCTACTGCCCTGACATTAACCATGGTGGTCGAACCTGGAGCTAACAAAGCATCTGAACATGCTCTTACCTGGTATCTGTCGGAGCCGTTCGCCATGGCTTCCACATCTAACTCACTGATGAGAACACTAGGTTCTGCCCGCGACAAGGTGGCTGTTCCTCTGGACACAACCAATACCACGTCACCCTGCAGTGCTGGCTGTCCCAGAAGTAAGTCCACATCTGACAGACCACTAGTGACCACAATGGCATCAATTTGGAGCCGAATCGCATCCACTCTAATGTTCAAAGTGACCTCACCTGCACCAAGAATTGTACCGCCACCAAAACCCCTCAATACCACTGATGTTGGACGCATCCCTCCCTCAGCCGCCTGCTGGGCACACTGCACTGTGGCAATGTTATACTCACTACCTGTATCTATATAGATTGTGATGCGCTTCTCATCCTTGGTCCATGCAGCCTTCTTATAGACATTACTACTGTTACTATCTACAAGTCTTACCATAGTGTGGTCCTTAGATTCTCCTGCGGCTCGCATTGGGCAGATCGATCTCGAGTGGCCGCTCTTGCCACATCGTTGACACCGATCTTGCCTCGCCTTTGGACAGTCACGGCTCATATGGGTCCCCCACTCCTGGCAATTAAAGCACCGGACCCGACGCTTCACTGCACCATGCGCCTGTTGCCTGCTGTCCACACGAGTTCGCTTTCTTCCCTCGCCAGGAACCCTCTCCGGTTCTCTCCCTCGTGATATCGGTGGGTGGGGTTGGCCACTCGCCTGATTGCGATCCAGCCACCACAGAAATCCCGAGTACAGGTCACCGGGAGTCTTACACTTGAAGGCCCGAGCATTCGCCTGTAGGTCGAGCGGGAGGCCCTTGATTATACAGGAGATGGCCTTCTCTCCCGTAAACCCGCACCTTTCACACAATGCCAGCTTGTCATGATAGTATTTCGTCATGGACTCGCTTGGCAGCTTACGCCTTGCTACCAGCTCCTCCAATGACTCCACAAAATCATGCCGCCGTGGAAAGGCGCGACGCAGGGCCTTCTTCCACTCTCCCCACGAGAGGTCATAGTCGTCGAGGCGGTTAAACCACGTCTTCGCAGCCCCGCGTAGTTTCGCCTGCATGTAACACGACCTCTCGTACTCGGACCAACCATGGATACGGCCCAGCTGGTCGATCTTGTGGAGCCAGCGATCGATGTTACAATCCCGATCATCGGGATCGAACTGGTCCACAATCTCTCCACCCGCTCGGGCCGCCCTCGCGCTGCTGGCCACGCTCGCGCTAGAGGCGCACTCCCCACCACAACACCCACCATGATGTGTACGAGGGCACCCCTTGGGCGTCTTAAAATTTGCCCCACTGGTGCCTCCAGTTTTAGGGGAGACACCCGCGTGGCGCAACTTCTCCTCCACGCCTCGGAAGATGCGAGCCGCCTGCTCCTCCACCGCCGACGTGATCGCCTTAGCCAAGTCTCCCTGGCTAAGCAGTTGGGCCAACGCCAGTTGCACTGGGTCCCCTCGAGCCGCCTCACTCACCTGCCCGGGGTTTCCCGATGGCCCACCATTATCGACCGCTAGGGATCGGTCGTCGCCCACGTGGCCGCCTGCCGCATAGGTGCCCGCCGGCATCTCATTATCATCCCTAGTGTCGATGGCCAGATCATGTCCCAGATCGCCATCCACGCTGGACCCGGAAAGCGGAGTCAGATCGTCACGTGAACGATCGTCCTCCACCTCCATATCATAATCCAACATGGACTCGTCCCTGTACATGCTAGCCGCCATTTTCGTAATAAAATACCAAACGAGAACGCCAAATCTCGAAACTAATAGCAAACGGATAATGGTATTTCCTATTAGGTAATCCCACTTCTGATTTATTATACAATGTTGAGTAAACCACTATCAGAAACTCGTGGACAGATCACAAGGCACACACACAACAACACACGCGTCTGTAATTCTCCACAAGCACGAGTAGAAATGCCCCTCGATGGCCTCTTCCGCTTCCCCCTTGCTTCCGCCCGTGCTGCCAACCTTCCCACTCCCGCCTTCAGCTGCCACCTGGTGGGCAGCTACCTGCACTCCTGGGCTCCAGCCTGCCATCTATCGGGCGGTCACGCGTACTCGCTGGAAACCCAGTGCTGCTCGACAACTGCTGCTTACAAAAAATTTTATCCACCGCTGTGGTCTCGAGGTAGCGTGCTGCCTTGTCACGCAGTGGGCCCAGGTTCAATCCCCAGTTAGGATAAGTTTAGGGTGAAGTTTCTTTCGGGATTTCTCTTCACTTGTGGTCTCGAGGTAGCGTGCTGCCTTGTCATGCAGTGGGCCCAGGTTTGATCCCCAGTTAGGATAAGTTTAGGGTGAAGTTTCTTTTGGGATTTCTCTTCACTTGTAAGACAAATGTCAGGAAACTTTTAAGGCCCAAACAGTCCTTGAACATCATATGGCCATCATATTCATGATCATTCATATTTGCCATTAAGCTTAGAATTAAGGACTCTTACTGGCATACCACTATAATCATCACCCATCATATCATCGGGGTAGCTGTAACCCCACCTTCCAGACATCCCAACCTCAGAATGCCAATGCCAGGAGAGAACACCAGAAAAGTCAAAATGACAACCTGGTGCATTGAATAAAAGAAAAAATGTTTAAAAAAAATACATTACTTATGAGAAAGTATCTGTATTTTGGAATGGAAGTGGTAATAATAGTAGTAGAAATAGTAGTAGTATTGGCATTAGTAGTAGTAGTAATAACTTAACTAAACAATCTGGATTAAAGATATACCCATCAAGAGTAGTAAAATGGCAATGTATAAAAATTATTTTAAGCCAGTTCTAACATATGCATCTGAGACCTGGACATATAGAAAGATAGAAATAAGCAGAATCCAAGCTACAGAAATGAAATTCTTACGTGGAATGGTGCATAAAACAAGGAGAGATAGAATAAGAAATGACAAAATCAGGGAGACATTAAATGTAGAAAAATTAACAACAGACATAGAAAATAATATACTAAAATGGTTTGGACATTAAAAAAAAAATGGAAAAGTAAAGACTACCACAAAGACTGTTAAATCTCAAGATCAAGGAAAACAACCACAAGAAAGATGGATTAATGAAGTGAAGGAAAGTTTACAAGAAAGAGGATACAACTGGGAAGAACTAAAAAGAAGGAAAGCCTGGGAAGATAGAGATGGTTGGAGACATATTTGGAATTGACCTTCTGAAAGGAGAATGCGATAAGAGGAGGATGATGATCATGAGTGGTAGTAGTAGTAGTAATAGCAATAGAACAGTAGTAATATTGGAATTGTTAGTAGTAGTAGTAGTAGTATTAGCAGTAATACCAATTCCTAATTATTTTCAATCTTATTTAACTTTCACAGGGAAAAAACACTATGAGGTTTAATTTAAGAATTAAATTAATATTTTAATTACCTCATGTCATGAAGGGCACGGCTATAAAACATGGTAACTGACAAATTCTTGAAAATTGAGTTGTAGCTTGCAAACTGTAATAAATTACCCCTTGAAGCCTTTGGTGCTCATAGTTTTTACATCAGTCAGTAGATAGCAGATGTATTGTCATGGTAAATAAAACTACATTCACCAAATGCTTTCAGGAGGTTACATATCACAGTTTATATGGTACAACTAATTTTCAAGAATTTGTCAGTTACCATGTTTTACAGCCGAGCCCTTCTTATCCTTTAATCTTCTAGACTACAGTTTTGGAGCTTTATCTCCATCTTCAGTAGCCTCTCGTCTACCGATCGACAAGAGGCTACTGAAGATGAAAATATAACTCCAGAAGAATTAAATGAATTGTGATTTCTTCTTAACTCATACTTATATGTTTTTTTAAACACAGCACTGCAGTATCGGCATCCCATTGTCACCATTGTCAGCTGTTTTCACGACTATCAATTTTTTCTTTTGCCGGTAATAATCCACACTGCCATCTGGTGTTCTTTTGAAGGAATTATTTTCTAAACTGCCATCTGGTGTTCTTTTGAATGAATCATTCCTTCAAAAGAACACCAGATGGCAGTTTGGATAATTACCGGCAAAAGAAAAACAGCTGACGATGGTGACAATGGGCCGCCGATACTGCAGTGCTGTGTTTAAAAAAAACATAGAAGTATGAGGTAAGAAGAAATCACGATTCATTTAATTCTTATGAATTGAACCTAATAATGTTAACAATTCCCAAATTTAATATATAAATAGTCCACCGCTGTGGTCTCAGGGTAGCATGCTGCCTTGTCACGTAGCGGGTCCGGGTTCGATCCCTGGTCGGGACAGTTTTTCTGGGTGAGGTTTTTATCGGGGTTTTTCTTCACCTGTAAGTCAAATGTCAGGAAAACTTTAAGGCCCAAACGGTCCCCAAAATCATATGGCCATCGCAATCATCATCATTCATATTCATCTTAGGTTAAGCTTAGGATTAGGGACTCTCCTGGCGCACCATTATCATCATCATCACCCATCATATCATCGGGCAACGTAACCCCACCTTCCAGGCGCCCCAACCTCAGAAGTGGGTTACAAGTATGCCATGCCAGGAGAGAAACCAGGAATGTCGAAAGACAAACCTGGGGCATTTGGAAAAAAAAATATATATATATATAAATATAACTCTAAAACCGCAGTCTAGAAGATTAAAGAATATATGTTGAGGTAATAAAAATATTAATGCAATTCTTATTTTTAATCTCTTGAAATTGGGGAATTATATGATTGCTATAAAAATTCATAAGGTTAATATTTTTATAAGAATTAAATAAATCGTGATTATTTCTTACCTCATACTTCTATATTCCTTTAAATACAGCATTGCAGTATCGGCGACTCCTTGTCACCATCGTCAGCTGTTTTCACGATTTTTTTTAATTTGTTTTAATAATAGGATTGTTATTACTAGTACAATAATATACAGTCATATGGCTGCTTGGAATAGACAAAATGTAAATTTTATGAATGTGTAAGTTGTTTTTAAATTCATGACCTTTGTGTCTGTTAGTAAGTGCTTTACCAATAAGACCGGCATTAAAATTGATAATGATATTTCTGTTATTTGTTAAATGAAGTAAATATTATAGAAAAATATTCTGCTTGTAACTCCAAGTTTAACAATAACATTTTTCTCCTTTGGCAGTAAATTAAAAAAAAAGTATATATAAGGGTTCAAGCAGTACTTTGTTGTTTCGTTTGTTTAATTTGATTTAACCCTTAAATTGGCAAAACAGTAATTTCTCATGTCAGTTATTTAAATTTGGCGGACCACAGTGAAAACGCAATCGTTCATAACTGTTGTTATTAGGTATTGTGTAATTTCACACATATTTCATTAATTTCTTATTGTTAGGTTTCTTCTGTTTTGTTAATATTATTCGTTTTTAAACATCTTAATGATGGACAAATTATATTTGAAAAGAAAAATATATGCCTAGACTGGGGTTTGAACCCAGGACCTTTGACTTTCTATGTCAATGCTCTTCCATCTGAGCCACCTAGGCCTTCAATCTAAATGCGTATTTTTCTCTTACACATAGTTAATTCCCTAACCCCAAATCATTGATTAACTATGTGTAAGAGAACTATGTGACATAGAAAGGCAAAGGTCCTGGGTTCAAACCTCAGTCTAGGCGTATATTTTTCTTTTCAAATATAATTCTTCTGTTTTATTAAAACTCTTGGATAAATTAAAACAATTGATGTATCCTATAGGATTTAAGGGTTAAATGTTTTAAATTTTTTGTTTTCTCATTTTTATGAAAAGAAAAGGAAAAACAAATGGGTGATACTAGCTTGTATTTTATTTAATGATGAAGGTCACCGGTGTTATAATTAAAAGCTAAACATTATAGGGCCAACAAAATTTGCTCCTGTTCTCTTATTTTAGGATTGAGATTATTTTATTTTCCATAAATCTATTATGCAGAATCTTTGACTTCATTTACCTCCTGAAGGATGCCTCAACTCAAGGAAAAAATTTAAAATCCATTTATCTTAACCACTTGCCTCTGAACTAGATATAAGCAAATAGCCATTAAACCAAAAGAACTCACTGGCAAAAAATAACAAAAAGTCCATCATGCAGCAACTGTGTAAACTGGCCAAATTCATCAGCATTATCAAATTTATGATCCTGATTTTCCTGGTTTAAGGAATGAATTATTTTTTTGTTAATTAAATTATATGTATCCAGTTACATTAAAAAAAACATGGTAGCCATCAGAGCAATTTTTAAATTATGGCTTCCAGATTAATCCTCAATCTTAATGGTCAGATTTCACTGATTTTTGGAAAATCCTTTCTCATTTTATTGCATTGGCATATACCAAAAATTATTGCAAAAATTAAAAAAATCGTGGTTGCAAGAGCAGTTTTTGCTTCATGTGAACTTCCACTCCTAATGACCTGATTTTACTGGTTAATGAACTTTACCTTAGTTTTCTTAATTGATTGCATATATGTCAAGTATAGTTTTCTTAATTGATTGCATATATGTCAACTATGGTTCCAAAAAACAAAAGTAATTGCAGCCATAAAGCTTTATATAAATATAGTCTATGTATATATAAATTAATTTTCGTCATGGTCATTTTTGGTGTCTACCATTAGGATTGACGATTTGTAAACATTTTTCAAAAATCTTTTCATGAGAATAACCTCAATATTTAAAATAATAAAAATTGTACCTGTGATGGCGGTCGTCCTCAACAAATTAAAAATTGTTTAACATAATCAGCTAATAAGTTATGTAGATAGGAAATAACACTATGAGGTTCTTTAATATTGTTTATTTTTTTATTATTTCACTCACCTCATACTTCATAATTCATAGCAGACCCTGGGTTTCTTCACATAATTTGTGACATTGTCAATGCTGCGTCACGTTCACAACATTGACAATGTCACAAATTATGTGAAGAAACCCAGGGTCTGCTATGAATTATGAAGTATGAGGTGAGTGAAATAATAAAAAATAAACAATAATCAGCTATGCCTTTCAGAACTAGTTCCATTTTCAAAGCTGTTCTGTTGGGCAATGCCTTTCAGAACTAGTTCCGAAAGGCATAGTTGATTATTTTAAACATTTTTAATTTTATGATCTTGAAGAAGATTTCTGGGCTGTTGGCCATGGTCTTGAGGCTTGAAGATCCCCAATGTTTCGCCAGAGACTGCATCCGTAATCCTCAAGGGTTTTGTCGACTGCCTGCTCTATTTATACAGTTCACCGCGATGTGTTCTCTGTGCAGCCTTTTCTTTCATAAATTGTATTTTCCTTCTGATTGGTTAGTGGTAGGGACTTCCATTGCACGAATAAAGTTGATGTTTAATGATCTAGTAGACTGTTCTTGTAGAGGTTTGCATTTGGTGTTTTTTAGATCCGGTATCCATACTTTGTTGACTTTTAATGATTCTTCTTTATCATTAAAAGTCATCAAAGTATGGATACCGGCTCTAGAAAACGCCAAATGCAAACCTCTACAAGAACAATCTACTAGATCATCAAACAGCAATCTCATTTGTGCAATGTTAAGTCCCTACTGCTAACCAATCAGAAGGAAGATACAATTTATGAAAAAACTGACCGCGCAGACAACACATCGCAATGAATTGTGTAAGTAGGGTAGACAGTTGACAAAATTTCAAGACAACACTTGAGGATGTCATAAGTATTAAAATTTCAATACCTTCATTCCTTCAGAATTAGCTAAAAAGTAGGAAGATTTGGAATAAATATGGATTCTGTGTGGAGTTATTTTTAGTAAGGTAAAGTTATCAAATGTCATGGAAAACTGAAATAATTAAAATATTTTCTTTACTTTTTCAACATTTTAATGATAATACTGTTTTCTGCATGTTATATTTGTTTTAATACTGAGTTCATGCTAATTTAAAAGCTAGTTTAAACTAAACTAATGTTCATTAAGATAAAACTTAATATTATTAATAATAATATTAGAAATAATGTATGTCATGTTTAAAATTTTCTTAATTCAATTTATTTTTTGATTCTTCAATAACTTGTCACTTCTCACAAGTTTGAAAAGATTCTGTAAGGTATCTTGTGCATTAATCCACTCTTGTCTGTAGATAAGAAGATGACTCATTGAAATGATGCAGATTCCTAAAGGAAAGAATATTCTGAAAAAGAGAAATCATAGTTAATAGTAGGGTATGGAGCATGCCACTCAGTTTTATGAGATTAACTGAGTAGATACTAGATATGCAAAGAAACAAATTTGGTTAAGAAAACTAAAATTAAAATGAAAGTATTGATTTTTATAGCTTTACCTTAAGATATATTAAATCACCAGTAATTAAGAAGAAATTATGTATGTGCAACTTAGAATAGGATTTAACTGTTTACAGCTATCCAAGCAAACATTTAACTATTAAGAAAGTAATTATTTTCAAGCAATTAAGCTTAAGAAAATAACAAAAATAAGTCATCTTAATCTTTATATATATTGTCTAGCTTAGGTTATTGGGTCACATTTTGGTTAGGTTTTAAAATGCACACACATAAATTTCTTTTAGACAATTTATTAATTACTTCAGAGCTGTGAACATTTATAACTGCTGTTAGTATGAGTATTATGTTAGCCACACAGGATGAGCCTTATGGGCTAGTGGTCAGAGGTTCTAACTGCAGTTCATAGGGTTCTGGGTTTGATTTCTGGTCAGACCATAGGATTTTTTTTAAGGGAATTATTCCTGTGGTCGCCCATGGTCTGATTTTAAGTTAAGTTTAGGTGGTAAGGATTCTGGAACTTTATTATCATTCATCACCTATTGTATCATCATGGTAATGTAACTTCGCCTTCCAAGCGCCCCAATTTAAGAAGTGGGTTACAGTTCTGCCAATGCCAGGAGAGAATACTAGAAATGTCACAAAGACAACTTAGTGACATTGGTAAAAAAATTTGTTAGCCACACATTGTTTATACATAATTAACAATCTTCCATTAAATTTAAATTTCACAAAAAAAATTCTTAACCGCAAGCTTAAACGAATTTTATCATGCCAACCATATGATTTTCTATACTATCATTGGTTATTCAGTGACAGCAATTACTTTACAGTTGAATTTGACTCTATAGAGCTGTCATGCCATAATTAACCCTTAAGATGAAAAGGAGGTAGTCTACTAGTGCTATGCTCTGGTTGACTTTATCCCCAAATAAGTATTCAGTGTGTGTTTTAAAGGAGACTAAATGGAATCCAAGGGTTTAAACACAAACAAGTGAAAAAAAAAAGTCCATTTCTCCACTCCCAGGACTGAACCAGTACTCTCCAGTTCACAGTGAGATGCCTTGTTGCCTGACACTCTTTAATTGCTCAGGTCATTAGCATTTCAATACAAATCTGGCCATGAAAAAGACCAACAAATTTTGCCCAGAGACTTCTAATTATTGGCTTGTATTCTTTTACTTGTCAAATACCTATGCTGTGAGATGTATGAATTTACTTGTCTTCTGAAGCAAGCAGTTTCCTTTAAAAATCCATCAACCCCAGTCAAGTTTGAACCTGACCTGCAAACTTTGGAATGAGAGGCAGGAATAGTAACCATTAGAGTACCAGAATTAAAATATAAAATTATGAAATATTTACCTAAAAGATCCATCTCCTCAACCTAAAGATTATTTATCTGTAGCACTTTCGGGACAAGTCCCATCATCAGCAGGATTCAATATTGGTGTTCCACTGAAGATCTAGTATATGGGGTTACACGTACTGGGTGCGTTTTCATTTATCAGATGGTCGTTGTTGTTAACTGTCTTCAAAATTTCTATCTCCTCGAGTATGTTTATCTTATGATGTTTTTATTATTGATTTAACATTTCTCAATGAAAGATAAATTATATTTGAAGAGAAAAATTTTCACCTAGACCGGGACTCGAACCTGGGACCCTTGGCTTTCCGGGCCAAGTGCTCTACCAACTGAGCTACCGAGGCGAATTACGATCTAGACGCAAATTAATTTTTCTCTTATATACGTTAACGTATATATAATTTGCGTCTAGATCATAATTTGCCTCGGTAGCTCAGTTGGTAGAGCACTTGGCCCGGAAAGCCAAGGATCCCGGGTTCGAGTCCCGGTCTAGGCGAAATTTTTCTCTTCAAATATAATTTATGTTTATCTTAGTTGGATTATTTAGGTAAATATTTCATAATTTTAATTTTGAATAATACCTCAATGGAACTTTATCGTGAATTGTATTAATGTTGACTAGAATACCAGCACCAACTGATGCTGCTGAGCTAATTGGTTCATTAATACAAACTATAACACAGAAATATGTGAAAATTCTGTGGAGACATTCTTTATATCTAAGAGGGTGAAAATATAGTATTTGAATATAGTTCCAAAATTCCTTTATTTCCTTATAAGATATATTTTTTTTCATTACTCTGTTTATATTGTACAATGCACAAGCTAGTTTGTTGTTTGTTTAAAAGGCAAATCACTGTTCTCTTGTGCATTGAAGATACACCCTGTACCATAATATTGAACAACAAAAAATGCATGAAAACAGACTATAATGTAAATTGTAAAGTAAATTAGGAAAGAGAAATCCGGAGTTTTTCATTATCTGTTAACAAATGTGCATCAAATCATATTCTCATGACTTTTTTCATTGTTTTTATTTAAAATAACATTTTCCAATCCTGAGTAGAATCTAATTTTTCTTTCTTAAAGTAGATACTCATGACTCCTGGGTGAGTTAATTTAATCCTGAATATTTGACATTTTTAATGAATTAACACTATGAGGTATTATTTGTTTAAGTAACATTTTATCACCTCACCTCATCTTCTTCTTAGACCAGTTTCAGGACCTTGTTCTTTGGTTCCATCCTCAGTATTTTCACAACTGTTATGTCATCTTGAAGAGCCAACTTTTGCTCCCTATGTGACGAGACTATGAGATGCATGAAATGAATAATAAAAACATCAAAAGAAGCCATACTGACTTTATATTGTAAAGTAAAATTCCCAATTAAAGGTTTTCTTAATAAAGAAACCACCGTTTGCAAGATAGAAGCAATGGCTTCATAGCATTTGGTGCACGGAAATTAGCAGCATATATAAGAGAAAGATTGGAGTTTCTCAGATAGCTCAATTGGTAGAGCATTCACTTAGAGTGCGAAAGGTCCTAGGTTCAAACCCCAGTCTGAGCATATATAAGAGAAAGATTTGCATTTAGATTGGAATTTCTCGGGTAGCTCAGTTGGTAGAGCATTCGCCTAGAGTGCAAAAGGCCCTGGGTTCAAACCCCAGTCTGAACGTATATTTTTCTTAAGTTATGTAGGTAGGAAATAACACTATGAGGTTTATTTAAATTTTGTTTAGTTGTTTCTTGACTCACCTCATACTTCTTAACTCCCTTGCATATCTAGATTTCGTCACTGTATTTGTGACATTCTCAATGCTGTTCACGTTCACAACTGACATCCAATGGTCTCCTCTCCGCGCCATCTGATGGCTGACCGAAGAACTTCCAAATCAGTTCCCTCTCCTTATCACTGGGTATTTCAAAATTCATAGTTGTGTTTTTATTCTTGCATATGTAAATTTTTTCCCAAATTGTGAGTTCCTTCAGTTTTTCCAATTGTTTAAGTAATTTTGTTTTGGTTTCTATTCTATGTTTTTCTGACCAGGCATGTGCAGCTATTGCAGATTTTTCTGTTTCTCTATTTTTAACATTTCTGAGGTGTTCCTTTAATCTTGTATTTAGATACCTTTTTGTTTTTCCTATGTATATCCTTTCACAATCTTTACAATTAATTTGATAAATTCCCGATTTTTTGCAGTCTTCAATCTTTTATTTTTGTTGGTTTTTATTAAATTTTTGTAAATACAAGATTAAAGGAACACCTCAGAAATGTTAAAAATGGAGAAACAGAAAAATCTACAATAGCTGCACATGCCTGGTCAGAAAAACGTAGAATAGAAACCAAAACAAAATTACTTAAACAATTGGAAAAACTGAAGGAACTCACAATTTGGGAAAAAATTTACATATGCAAGAATAAAAACACAACTATGAATTTTGAAATACCCGGTGATAAGGAGAGGGAATTGCTTTGGAAGTTCGTCGGTCAGCCATTAGATGGCACAGAGGTCAGTCTGCAGGAGAGGAGACCATTGGATGTCAGTTGTGAACGTGAACAGCATTGAGAATGTCACAAATACAGTGACGGAATCTAGATATGCAAGGGAGTTAAGAAGAATGAGGTGAGTCAAGAAACAACTAAACAAAACAAAAAAAAAAATGTATATTTTTCTCTTCAAATAAAGAAAAAATGAAGTTAATGAACTTTGTAATTCCTGGGGAAAAATTATTTGATTTTGAGGTTCTTCAGTCTACCAACAGAGGGAGCAAGAAGCGGTTCTTCAAGATGACATTGATCATGAATATACTTAAGTTAGAACTGAAGAAGAAGGTCCCAAAATGGTCTAAGACGAAGAAGAAGAATATGAGATGATGTGATAAAATTTTACTTAAATAACACTGGATAATGAATTTCTGGGATTATAAAGATAGTTACAAAAGAATAAAGAGTTGTGTTCATGTGAAAAATTTGAATCCTCTAGGTGTGAGAGTGTTTCTCCAAGATTTTGAGTTCCAATTTTTTAAAGTCTGTGTACAGTGAAGTGGTACACACTGCTATTTATTTTTGTTGTAAAGTACAGGGTGGACCGCTCGAATGGACCTAATTTCAATTGCTTGTTACTGGCAAACGGTTGAAGATAGAAACTTAAAACAACGTTCATATTACAGAAAAACTCACCAAGTTTTGATATCCAGATCACCACATCTCTATATGAGCCCCAGCAGTCACTGTGACGGTATCAAAGCGATGAACAATTTCTTGCCAAGTACGTTGGAGTATGTCTTCTGGAATGTTCTCAATAGCCTCTATGATGCGCTCACGAAGATCACGAAGGTCTTTGACTGGGGTGGTGTAAACTTTATCTTTGACATAGCCCCAGAGAAAGAAATCCAGTGGTGTTAAATCGGGAGATCTCGGGGGCCACGCGATTGGTCCTCCCCTACCAATCCAATGGCCAGGGAAAATGTTGTCCAAAGTCGTACGAACTTCATTGGACCAGTGGGGAGGAGCACCATCTTGCTGGAAAACGATGTTAGGCTGCAGTTGTTCAATTTGTGGAAAGAAGAACTGCTCCAGCATGTCAAGATATGTGGTACCACGAACAGTTTTCTCGGCGAAGAAAAAACGGTCCAATGACCTTATTATGTGACAAACTGCACCAAACATTCATCTTCGGACTATCACGAACATGCTCTTGAATAGCGTGAGGATTCTCCGATCCCCAGATCCGCACATTATGCCGGTTTACCTTGCCTGACAAATGGAAAGTGGCTTCGTCCGAGAAGAAAATCTTGGTCATGAAGTCAGGATCAGTGCCGAGACGGTCCAGCATCGTATTGGCGAATTCCACTCGTTTCGGCATGTCATTCAGCTCCAGACGTTGCACTAACTGCACTTTATATGCGTGCAGTTTGAGGCTTTTGTGGACAATCCGTTGTAATGTCGATTTTGGTATTTGAAGTTCCCGCGAAGCTCTTCTTAATGACTTCCGGGGGCTTCGCTCAAATGCGGCTTGAACATTTGCTACCATTTCATCGGATGCTCTGCGACCACCACCATGCTTCTTCAACACAGATCCTGTAGCTAATAATGTATCACGCCACTTCTTTATGCTTCTAGCAGTTGGAGCATCACGGTTAAACACACGCCGGAACTCCCTTTGAACTCTAATGATTGATTTAAACTCCGCATACCACAAAACAGCTTGCGCTTTCATCTGCGGAGTCGCCATTTTCACAAACAATTAAATCTAAGAACGAGAAACGTATCTTTGTGCCATCTACCGACAGGATTCGAAACTTGGTGAGTTTTTCTGTACTATGAACGTTGTTTTAAGTTTCTATCTTCAACCGTTTGCCAGTAACAAGCAATTGAAATTAGGTCCATTCGAGCGGTCCACCCTGTAAATCACTGCATACCATAGGAAGCCTTGGGTAATTGCAGATTAAGGCTCTCACGTTACCAAACAGTTCGCATGAGATTAAACCAGGTTATCAGCCCTGATGATAGTTCTCTTTATCCTCATGTACTCATTTCTGTTAGGGGCTGAGACAACCCCAAGGTCATGATGCCACCAGAAGATTAAAATCAGTTTAAATACCATGATCCCTATCAGGAATGTTCCTGCGACCTTTCGGCTCACAGCATATTTCCTTAACCAACTACATTAAGGCATACCCCTTTTTTTATTGAATTATAACTTACCTGTACACACTGACAAGGCCCATGTGTTGTGATTGGATGAGGAAAAATCCAAATTTAAATGAAGCTGCATACAGTACATGCACCCCTGACTCTGCTAGAGCATACACTACTGCATAAATTGTAGCATGCTTTCTTGTTAATCTACAAAAAATCACAATAAATTATAATTCTATTTTCTCAAATAGTCAAAACAAATATGTGTGTGTGTTTTTCTAGTGCACTTTAAGTGCTTCAGGTTCTGCATTGACAGATAGATTGCATTAAAATCTATTTTCGATTTACGCATCACTTCGGTAGACCACTTTAAAATGATGTATTCTTGTATTGTCTCTCCAATGGATCTGTGTCCCCGTAAGATATGTGAACTAAACCCTACTTCCTTTTCTGCCTCGGCAAATCATTTCCCTTCCTGCATTCCTATCTCTCTCTTGCACTTGCACTCCAGTGTTGTCAACTCAACTCCAACCTTGCATTATTCAACATTCAAGAGCCATGAGACTGGGGGAAGTTTGACAACATCCCTACTCGATAAGTTACCGCGGCTGTCATTTGACATAGTGGGAGGGGAGTGTGGTGAAATGGTATGAGTGTAGATGTGTACTTTTCTAAGAAGGATGTCAGCGCTATAGGGGCACAGATCCAGAGTATACAGAGAGGAGTATAGGATGAGTGTATGTTTTTGTGTTTGTGTAGTGTAAGGTGTGTTGTATGAGGGATGGTGATAAATTGAAGGGAGAAGGTGAAACCTGGTGCCAATATGTAGCCTACTCCTACCAAAAAGCACCAAGGGGGCTGCCAGGCTTAACATTCCCATCCAATGGACGAATTGCTATCAACAGTGCCACATGCCTTCTCAACATTTGTACCGTGGAGGGATTTCCAATTTAATGCAGGAATCTGGTGTACAATCTAGCAATTAAAAATTGTACCACCACCACTACTCCTCCTGGCCCCAAAATTGAAAATTTTGTAATTAAATCATTTCACTTAATCTAACAATTACAATTTTCAACACTGCCGACTATTACACTCTAATTCAACCCAGGAAGTTACTACAGACCTTATGGGCTATGCCAGTGCCCCCCCATGTACAGAGGGTAGATGTTGCCAAACTCATAATAACGGTATTTGTTTGTTTAGGGAGGGATGGAGGGGCAAGGTTAGCAGTACTTTCTCCAAATCTATGAACTATACATTTAAAAAACATAGTTTTCTTTTACGGCATGCAAACTAGTTTCATAATAAATGTGAGAGTCGACACTTTCACACAGGATAGTATAGATCTGCATGAGTTCAGTGACAAGTGGTAACTGTTTTTTTCTTTAAGAGGGGGCGGCTTGGATGGCTACAACTTACAACTATGTACTTGCTGTATTGCAATCTTCAGTTGTATATAAGGATTTCTCTCAAGAAAATACTGTTAAAATGGCAACCCAGTTCCCTATTCTAAACACACTACCTGGGTTGAATCTGACTGTAGTCTGGGCCTGCTACCATCTGAACCAGCACAGCAGACTAATCAAAGAAATGATTAGGTAAATAATTTAAATTGAGGGCTTCCAATCTTTTTGACACCCTCAGGTCCCTTTTTAAAATCAATTTTCATGTAGCATTCTCTTATAGGCCTATCCTATTCCTTACAAGTCAATGTTAATAAGAGAGGATACTGGAATAGATTATAAGGGAATGTGAAGTAATGTTATATTTAAACATGAAAAATAATTGCACAGTTTCCTGTGCAAGGAAATTATACTTGTCAGAAACTTACAGGTAAGGTTCTGTTAATTTCTTTGCATATAGTTTTTCAAACATTTCTTCTCCACCCAAGATACGAAGGGTTCTTATCTTTTGTAAACATTCTGCCATTATCTGGAACAAAGAAAATAATAGGAATGTGAATCCAAAATACAAACATAGATTTAATATTAAAAGTATTCACCTTGCCTCATACTTTGTCTTCTTATTTTTAACTATGCCATCTAAGATAGCAAAAAGCCTAGTCATCTAATTAGTGACTTGCAGGAAGGGATTAATGAGATTCCCTCTGTCCCTATCTATAACTAAACAAACCAGGATATTATAACTAACTCACTGGCACTATCAAACCCAGAGGTTCATGGCCATGCAGACATAAGCTCTCCATATATCCCCATCCTGGGCTAATAAATTGCTTATACAATACTTTTTGAATGCAAATCAAATGTTATATTTAACTACTACCCTAAATTAGGAAGCTCATTCAAGAGACCCTTGATTTCATTCGTGGAACAGCCCAATAAGTAGGATTATTAAAAATATAAGACTAATAAGTTTTTCAATAATCTACTTCCCTCAAATCATATTTGATGTTATTCTCCCACCTCATTCTTGGTCTACCAAATGGGCGTTTTCCCTCTGGTTTTCCTACAAGAAGCTTCCATGCACATCTTTCATTCCCCATTCATGCCACATGTCCTGCCCATTGCAGTCTACGAGAACCAGGATATTATAAAGAAGACAAAATATAAAGTGAGGTGAATATTTTTAATATTAAATTATAATATCTCATAGTGTTATTCCTTCCTACTAATTAAAAAAACTGTAATAGAATTTACTATTTCTCATATCAAGTAATTACTCGGTTAAGAAGAAGAAGAAGAATATGAGGTGAGGTGATAAAATTTTATGTAAATAAATAATACCTGATAGTTTTTGATGTTATATTTAGTTTAACATATTGCAGTCTTGGACAGATTATTAAATGTAAAATCAAAATATTAAGCTTTACTGCTTAAAAGTAAATGTAAAATTCTTGTTAAAAAATACTTTGAATAAAAGTTGCCTGATGACGTTAATAGCATGAGCTATCTTCTTTCAGACGTAAGAGAATTGTATAAGTGAAAAGAAAATTTAGCAGTTGTATTGGGTCTTGAATGGTGTAAAGGACTGCACACTGATGTACAGAGTCCGAGGTTCATGATTCGATTCCTGGTTTAAGCATTAATTTTTCTTTTCAAAACAATACCTCATAGTGTTAATTCCTAAAAAAAGTTAACTACTCAGTTGTTCTCATGAGTTTAAATGGACTCCATTCTGGACTCTACAGGAGCAAATTCTGTGCACTTAAGAAAAATATTCTAGTTTCATGAATAGTATGGAATAATCAATTATTTTTTAAATAAGTGAACTAGTATTTATGCTTTCACAGCTTGGTTCTCATAGAAATATATTTATTTTAAAATACCAAAAATTAATATAGATTAGAAAGAAGAAACTTGGAGATTTACCGTGCATGCCAGATAATAATTATGTGCAGACTCCAGATATTAAGATAATTGTGTGCATTATTTCAGGAAATAATACTTATCTCTTAGTCATTGTTTATGTTATGTTTGAAAAAGTAGTCTATGCATGACAGACCTAGAAGGTTCTTGTCCTCTTAGCCAGCTGCTGGCGCCACATCCACATGTGACAGGTTGATGTTCATCCAGGCATTTGGGGTGACGTGTCAGATGTGGTCTCACATCTGTTGTAGTTAGGTTTCTCAACCTGGAGCTGCTAAGCAAATTCCTTATGATGATGATTGGTACCAGTTATATAACTAACTCACTAGCACTATCAAACCCATAGGTTCATGGCCACGCGGTTATATACTGGCCAAAATTCCATGAGAAAATTCTGCCATAGGGACTCGAACCAGCACACATCCCACAGCTCTGCACTAATATATTACATATTTGCACAATTTGTTCTATCCTGGTGATCTAATGGTAACCATATACTCGTTTCTGATTCTGAGGTTTGTTGGTTGACAGCCAGACAAGGTTGATCGATTTTTAATGCAGTAGAAACCATGAGATGGTTTCTTTCATTGGTCCCTTGTCAATGGATTTTAATTCAGTAAAAATTCTAAGAAGGGCTTCCTTCGTTGATCCTGTGTTGATTAATTTTACTGGTAGTATGCTATTCTGTATGGCACATAATTACCCACTCCTAATAGCACAGATTTAATCAATAGAAGCTACCATTTTGTGTCTAAATATATATATATATCAAACCACATATATGAATATCATTTCTTCCTTAGAGATAATTCTCAACTATTATCAAATGTATAATAATGCACAAAACTATTGAATGTAACAATACATCTAAGTATTTTTTTAAAAAAATAACAGCAAAGAGGGGCAACAAGTTTGATAATTAAAAAAATTTCTGTTCATTCTTACCTCTTATAGTTGTTTTTGTCGAACAAATGTTTCAGGGCTTTTTAGCCCCATCGTCAGCGATTAGACTCATTATTAAACAAATCTCTTAATTATTAAATTAATATTGGGAAGCTAAAGCTATTACTATGATAGAAATAAGTAAATTAATAAACACAATTAAATTATTGTAAATCAATGGTAAAGAGAAAAATTTTTGCCTGAACCGGGAATCGAACCCCGAACCTTTAGCTTTCCGTGCTAATGCTCAGACCACTGAGCTAATCCAGGCTTCATTCCCATCCAAGCAAGAATCCTTCCTTTACCTTTACTCTACTGGCTTCTACCTGAAGAAGACATTCATTGTGTATTTGTGAATGATGATTCATTGCAATTGAATGTGGGGGCCAGTAGAGTAAAGGTAAAGGAAGGATTCTTGCTTGGATGGGAATGAAGCCTGGATTAGCTCAGTGGTCTGAGCATTAGCACGGAAAGCTAAAGGTTCGGGGTTCGATTCCCGGTTCAGGCAAAAATTTTTCTCTTTACCATTGATTTACAAATCTCTTAATGTTACTTCCTGTGGTATTTTAAAACAAGTTTGATATTACCCAGCAGACTTAGATGTCTCTTCTGGAGAATTAATATCCACCATTATACACATGGGGATGGCATCAAATAGAAACATGAAGCACCTTCACTCTCTGTGAACTCAATCTGCATATAATTATCTTCTTTTTCATTGCTCCATTATAGATTTAAACCTGTTCTTTCTTCAATTCTTGTTGCCTCATCTTAGCTTGTCATACCATCACTTTCTGGGATGTTCCTGTTGTCTTCTGCCCCTAGGTAGATTATCCTTTGCAGTATTGACAATTCTATTACTGTCCATCCTCCTTATATGTGCATCCCATTCTTGTTTTCTCCTATATACCCTTTCTCTAATATCTTCGATTGCACATGTTTTTCTGATATTTTCACTCCTTTCTCTATCCCATAAAATCTTCCCACAATTTTATGAAGTATTATCATTTCTGTTCTTTACAATAATCTTTTTGTTTTTATGGTATCTGGTCTTGTTTCTGCCTGAAAGTTACTACTGTTTTATAATTTATGGCATTGGTTTCTGTTTTTAAATGTTTTTTTCCAAATTGTATCATTATTATCAGAATTATCTAAGTGCAAAATTAGCTTCCTTTTCCTTACTCAAAGAAAAAATGTTAACATAGCTGGGAATCTGACTCATGATAGTCAGACATGCTGTTACACCACAGAATGAGTTTTCATGACTATAATATGGCAAAGTAGTAAAAACAAAAAAATAAAATATCTTAATATTAATATTGTCATTGTAAGACAGTTCTTACTTGATTGGCAGGTTTCATGAGCTTATATTGATGTTGTTGTTGTGATACAATTGTTCTTGTCTTAATATGAAAAGCAAATGCAAGTGCTGGAAACACCAATAACAGAACAAGTTCCATTTTCCAGCCATGAAGAAATGCAGCCACCATGGCTGCAAACATACTTGTACAGGCTCCAACCACTTCACATATCCTTGGAGCTGTAACCTTACAAAAATCAATAGAGTTATTATTGACATATTTTTATTACTTATATCAGTTTTCATGGGAAATTACTTAATTTCGATAGACATTGAAATTAATTTGCATGTGCATAATATGATAAAAGGAAAAGAGGCACTAAACAAGCCAAAAAATAAGTAAGTAAATACTCAAAAATAAATAGAGTATTTGTCAGATAGTACACATACTAATTTAGTACTAAAAAATACAAATATGGTATTGAATTAAATTAATGTTAACTTTTATAAGATTTATGATGTGTTCCGTTGAGGTATTATTCAAAATTAAAATATAAAATTATGGAATATTCACCTGAAAGGTCCGTCTCCTCAACTTAATTAGTTTATTTAACTGTAGCGCTTTTGGGACTTGTCACGTCATCGGACAAGTCCCGAAAGCGCTACAGTTAAATAACTAATTAAGTTGAGGAGACGGACCTTTCAGGTGAATATTCCATAATTTTATATTTTAATTTTAAATTAATGTTGGGAAGTAAACATTATGAGGTATAATCATTAAAATTCATCGGAGAACATTTTGTTTAAACAACTCACCTCATAGGATTCATGCTTCCATGATACTGTGGAGGATGAACACGACTGTGTTTGAAACCGCGGTATCATGGAAGCATGAATCCTATGAGGTGAGTTTAAACAAAATGTTCTCCGATGAATTTTAATGGTATTGAAATTCATCGGAGAACATTTTATTGACAACTCATGTTACGCGGGCGCGTCTGTTAAGCCCCTGCGTAATGATAGCGTTAAGTTCACTATTGTTCAAGTGGTCTTAGGCCCGAGCGGTTGGCCTTGGTTTAGGAGGAAGAGTTCTACAATTAAACATATTAAAAACACAGTAAACGAAAAATAACATTATTTATTAAAAATAAATACCAAACATAAAGAAAATTAAATCAAACAACTAAAACACTGTTATTAAAATCAGCTGAAATTGCCACATTGTCAAACGTAAAAATATTCTAATATTAAAATGCTAAAATTTAGAGAGAGAGAACAATCCTTCAAAAGAATCAACTTTGGTCATTATTCTAAGTTCTTTGGAGCATTTGGTCCTTTAATTAAATTTATGAATGTAAAATGACCATTTAAGGAAGGATAATAAGAGTTATCTTACCCATGTAGAGCTGCCTTTTCCCAGGGGGAACCGAACCCTTCGGTCCCCCCACACCGTTCTGGATTCGTTAAAAAAATCGCGAATATTTATATGATAAATTTTAAGTTTCTAATCGGGGAAATTTGGGTGTGAAAAGATCATGAACTAGTTTAATGTCTTCATCTATGTCACAATGGAAAGCTTGTTCCACTTTCACTTTATCTAATGTGGCCATCTTTCTTGACCAAACAATTCTGGAATCTTTTGACATGGTTTTGATCCAGGATATAGAGATCCAGGATATCGAGATATGCCTTTTTTACTATCGTTTTTATATTATATGCGTATGAATTAATATGTTTTTCGGTGTGTATCATTTTTCCTTATTTTCTGATATAATAAACAAATATATATGTATATCCTTTATCGGTTTTTTATAGTATTTATTATTATGGCAGTTAGGCCCTAGTGTAGGCGTAACAACTCACCTCATAAATTTCATTACTCTGACTCGGAGTAATGGCTGAAGATGGACGTGATATTGTCTGAAACTGCAGCATCGTGAAAAACATGAAATTTATGAGGTGAGTTGTCAAAAAATGTTCTCCAATGAATTTCAATGATTATGTCTCATAATGTTTACTTCCCAACATTAACAAATATGGTACTTAAAAAAACATCTTTGGAATTGTTTTTGAGTTTTACCTTTCCAATAATTAAAAGATCATCACTGAGCTGCAAATGTATTTTCCTTAGGCTCATTTTGTCCATATTCATATTCTTAGCTTGTTTTAACAATTCAGAAAATGTTAGCATTTTTAATCTGTTCAACACCTTTTCAACACATGTGGCTGCTGAAATTGTCTGTAATAGAAAAATAATATAATATTTTAATATTGAAGGCCCTGGGATTTATCATCATTGTCCTTTACACAACACACTAACATTTAAAACATACACTTATCTCAGTATATAGTACAAATTTATTTTGCCTACATACAATGATCTGTTGAAGTGCTGCTTAAATTAAAAATTGAACATAAAGATCTGTCCACCATGAATGAAACCTGAATCACAAAAATTATATTGAATTGGCTTTGGAATACTCATATATGACATGGGTAGTAATAAAGTATATACTAAGATTTAAAATTTAAATTAATTTTTTTTGCTAATATATCATCTAATTGGTCCTCTTTGTGGCTTTGCGAAAGATGAAAAGGGGGCATGAAAACTTCTTGTAGAAAAACCAGAGTAAAAGCCATGTTGGTAGATCAAGAATGAAGTGGCAAGTAACATTAATCATGATTTGAGGGAAGTAATTATACAAGGGATGATTGGAAAACATTAACTCAGGATAGGGATGTATGGAGGGCTTATGTTCATGGCCTTATGTCCATGTGGCCATGAACCTACAGGTTCAATAGTGCCAGTGAGTTAGTTAGATATGACCTTAGATTTAAAATATCTATAAAAACATCCATTTTTTATATAAAACTATATTGCAAACCTGTAACCAGAAACTGACTCCAACAATGGATCCAACAATTAAAATCATGTATCCCCAGAATTGCGATGTTCGTGGTAACTCTTCTCTCGGCTGAAATTATAGAAAGAATTTTTTTTTGTATAATGAAAAAAATAAGAATTCTTATGAGTAAAGTTAAAAAAAAAGTGTTGTCCATGCTGAAATTGTTTATTTATTTATTTTTTTAATGCCCCAGGTTGTCCTTCTGGACATTTCTGTTTTATCTCCTGGCATTGGCATAATTGTAACCCACTTCTGAGGTTGAGATGCCTGGAAGGTGGGGTTATGTTACCCCAATGATATGATGGGTGATGATGATAGTGGTGCACCAGGAGAGTCCTTAATCTAAGATGAATATGAATGATGATGATTGCAATGGCCATATGTTCGGGGACTGTTTGGGCCTTAAAATTTCCTGACATTTGTCTTAGAGGTGAGAAAAAACTCCGATAAAAACCTCCCCCATTAAACTTTTCTGACCAGGGATTGAACCCGGGCCCGCTGCATGACAAGGCAGCATGCTACCTCGAGACCATAGCAGTGGACACAAATTATTTCTTATACATACAATGGTAATTTTCTTCACTAGAACTTTATATTCTAGACCAGTAAACTAAAATTATATGAAATTATCCATTCCTGGAATAATCAAATACCTCAGATATTTTCTTCCTTATCTTATTTCTTTAGCATTTTCTTAGAAGTGTTTTCTGTAATTGTTGTTTGTTATCAGATTAGTTCTTTCATCTACAAAATGAACATCAGGAACTCTTTTGGGGATAAGTCAGGCACTTTCTGATGTTGTGGCTTAGATTATGTGGAGTTTACAAACAAGTCCCTTTTAAAAATCATAGATTGTCAATAGGTTCATTTTCCTTTACCTTAAAAATCATCGGAGAACATATTGTTTAAATAACTCACCTCATAGGATTCATGCTTCCATGATATCGCGATTTCAAACATAATCATGTTCATCGTCAGCCATAACTCCGACTGTTGAAATTCTTCGGCCGTCAACTATTCTATTGTCGCCATCTTCAGTGCTGCTATCTATGGTTGAATTTATGAACTTCGAAATTAATGTAATTTCGTTAGGGATATCAAAATTCATTGATCTATTTTTGTTTTTCTGAATGTATATTTTTTCCCAAACTGTCAATTCCAAAGGTTTCCTATAGGATTAAATAGAAATATTGATAAAATTCCCTTCCACCCTTACTTCTCTATTCTCTACTTGAAGATGCTTAAATTATTAAACCTTCAGGATGAATCAGTAAAGTTTACCGTCGAATTAGAAAAAGAAAACAAAATTCCTTTTTTGGATTTATGTATAATTAGGAATGATCAAACACTGAAAATTGAATTTGATATATTTAGAAAAGGAACTCATACAGATAATTACATTAAATCATCAGGCTTCAATCACATTGCTCATAAGCATGCAATATTCAATAGCTTAATTTACAGATTGACAAATGTACCATTAAACGAAGAAAATTTCAATAAAGTAGTTTAAACATATCTTAAAAACACTGCTAGATTAAATGGTTTTGATAAAGAATTAATTATAAATAAGTTGAAGAAATTCAAACACAATAAAAGACTTAATGAATATACTACTTTACACAAAATTGCAAAGAAAAGAAAAAAATACAAGAAAATTACTTACCATCCTGAAATGCATAGGAAATTTCAAAAAATTTTTGACAAATACAACACTTTTTTGGCACCAATAAATAAATTTAGTCTGGGTAATCTTCTAAGTACCAATAAAAAAGTCAAAGTTCCAGACAGTAAGAAATCTGGAATTTATCAAATAAATTGTGAAGATTGCAATAAAGTTTATATAGGAAAAACAAAAAGGAATTTGGAAATTCGGACAAAAGAACATTTCAGAAATATTAAAAATTGTGAAATTGAAAAATCTGCAATTGCTGCACATAGTTTATTAGAACATCATAAAATTGGAAGAGAAGCTAAACTTTTAAAACAAGTAGAGAAACCTTTGGAATTGACAGTTTGGGAAAAAATATCATTCAGAAAAACAAAAATAGATCAATGAATTTTGATATCCCTAACGAAATTACATTAATTTCGAAGTTCATAAATTCAACCATAGATAGCAGCACTGAAGATGGCGACAATAGAATAGTTGACGGCCGAAGAATTTCAACAGTCGGAGTTATGGCTGACGATGAACATGATTATGTTTGAAATCGCGATATCATGGAAGCATGAATCCTATGAGGTGAGTTATTTAAACAATATGTTCTCCGATGATTTTTAATGATTATACCTCATAATGTTTACTTTCCAACATTAATTAAATATTCCTTTACCTTACTGAAATGTATGTATGGAAAAACTTACCACAAAAATGTCTCCAAAGAGGCGAGCACACGCTGGTAATCCCAGTCCAGTGATAATATGACTGATGAGTCCTAATGCTATCCACGGCCATTCTGGAGAATTTAAACAAACCATGGAGCATCTTCCAACATGAGGTAGCTCAGCCTGCAAATGCAAGTTTATGAGTTGTGTGTAGTATTTTTCATAGAATAATACTGCATTTATCAGAATATAAGATTCCTTTTTTAAATCTGAAAAAAAAAAATTCTGTAAACCAACAACAACAAGCTGTAACTGTCTACAGCATGGATAGATTACACAATGAGTAAATAATAAATTAACTGGAGATATTTTCAATACTAGATAAACTAGAAGAGCACAAATACTGATGGAAGGAACATTTAGACAGAATGGACAATACAAGATTACCCAAAATGATGGACTTGAGACTGGAACAGATTACATTGACCTAATCCTGAAAAGGAAGAAGAAGAAGAAGATGAAAAAGTGACTTGTCTTAAATTTGCTGACTAGGAAATAAGCCCATTTGAGGTCAACATTGGTTACATTGTCCTTTTTTTTTTTAAAGAAATATATAAATCTTGCACTGACTTGCTAGACCTAATATAATTTTACTGTAGCCCATTTAGGTGCACATTTCTGGAGTTCTTGTCAGACTTTCACAGTTCCAGGGGCGAGGAACTGCATTCCTATTGTACTTCACTTTGATAAACAATCTCTTTTTTTAACTTTTATAGGAATTAATCACTATGAGGTTTAATTTATGGTGAAATTAAATGTTTCTTACCTCTCCTCATATAAATCTTCTAAGTAGATCGCGATTTCGAGACCATAACGGTCTAATCTTCAGTACATTCTTGGCGACTGATGTTATGTTGATCGGAAGAAACTTTTCTTCTTCCCTCTGTTGGTGGACCGATGAAGCTCTGGATCAGGTAAAAATTTGCAGGAATAAACTTTTTGAAATTTATGGTGTTTCAATGCATTTTTAGATCTCACTTTAAGAAGAAATGAAGAAAATAAGATAGAATTTGGAATTTATAGAAAGATTACACATATTGACAACTATATTAAAGGTTCAGGATTCAACCATTTTGCTCATAAAGAGGCAGTATTCAATAGTTTGACAAATAGATTGGCAAATACACTATGAGCACAGAAAACTATGAAAAAGAAAAAGAACACAATTAATGTTGCAATAGATAACGGTTGTGAAGAAAATATGGTACACAAGAAAATAAATAAATTTAAAAGACAAAAATTAATTAATGAAAGCACACTTATAAAAGAAACAGAAAAAAATAAAATTCAAGAAATTCATTTACCATCCATTGAAACACCATAAATTTAAAAAAAAATTCAAATAGTTTATTCCTGCAAATTTTTACCTGATCCAGAGGTTCATCAGTCCACCAACAGAGGGAAGAAGAAGAGTTTCTTCCGATCGACATAACATCAGTCGCCAAGATTGTACTGAAGATGAGACCATTATGGTCTCGAAATCGCGATCTACTTAGAAGATTTATATGAGGAGAGGTAAGAAACATTTAATTTCACCATAAACAATCTCTTTCTTGAGTATTGCATACCTATCGTTAGTCCAGACTTTACTAGAGACAGGCACTAGAATATAGGGAAGAGACCAAGAAGTTGGCCAAGATATAGATGAGAGAAACAAGTTATGAAGTGTAGACTGTCATGGCGGATTGTGAATAAGAGTGAAACTGGTTGCTCGTGTTTTTGCACAATTTTCAGCAGGTGTTAGTTTGTTTTTATAAACGTAATATCGATATTGTGAATTTATTTTGTTTGTTGCTTAATTTTACGCATAATGGCTCCACGTAAAGCAAGAAATTGTGAAGAAAGCAAAGAAGAAATAACTAAGCGTGTGGTCCAAGAATGTTTGCGGGATCCAGCCATGTTGCAGCTGTTGAAGGACTCCGTGCGTGAGGCTATTGTATCGGAGCTAAAGGTAACTATAGACCGTAATACGGAAGTTATTAGGCAGTTGGAACTCTCGCTTCAGGAGAGGGACAACAAAATATTAAAACTGGAACAACAGTTAAGTGAGAAAACCGACTCGCTAGAGCAATACCAACGTCGACAGTGTCTACGTATTTTCGGTGTACCTGAACAGGATGGTGAAGATACGGACAATATAGCAATCGACATGGCCTCCAAAATTGGAGTTAAATTAGAAACCTGTGATATCGACAGGAGTCACAGGGTTGGGAAAAAGTCGGATCGACCACGGCCTGTTATTGTTAAGTTTATCAGTTATAGAAAGAGAAGGGAGGTCTTCCAAAATAAAAAACAATTGAAAGGCAGTGGGATCACAGTAAGAGAAGATCTCACCCAAATTAGATATAAATTGTTAAAGGACTGCATCACAAAATTTGGCGTCACAAATGTGTGGACAATTGATGGCGCAATACATGTGAAAAATGGAGATACCAAAACGCATCATCACCCGGGCCTCTGATATGTAAATCTACCTAGTGCAAACACGCCCAGTGATACCATATCCCCAATTTAGCACTTTTATATAAATTATTAAAATTATATTTAAATTAATATCGGGAAGTAAACATTATGAGGTTATATTATTAATAATGAATGGAGAACATATTTTAATTGACTCACCTCATACATTTTCAAACTTCTTTGATACCGACGGTTTCAGACAAAATCATGTCCTTCATCAGTCATGGCGTCCATTGTCTGAAACCGTCGGTATCAAAGAAGTTTGAAAATGTATGAGGTGAGTCAATTAAAATATGTTCTCCATTCATTATTATTAAAATTATATTTAGAAATTTCACATTAATTATTAGTATTATATTTAGAAATTTTACTTTATTTATTAATTTAATATTTGAATAAGATATTAGTGACTTGTTCTTTTCTTATAATTCTAGTTAAAATATTTTTAAAATTTTCCATCCAAATAATGCTATTCATTTGGCGGTCTCTGACAGGTTAGAGGACACTACCCTTCTCAAACCCCTTCCAAACAACAATAATGCAAGACAGGTTCTAGAAACAGCATTCTCCCCCTTCCCGTCTTCCCTACATGTGGTTCACTTGAACGCACAAAGCTTAACTGCACATACAGACGAGATTAGAATGATTTTCTCTTCTTCCAATATTCATGCTATTCTCGTATCAGAAACATGGCTCACTCCCTCCATTAATTCTAGTTTAATTGACATGGATGGTTATACTTTTCTTAGACATGATCGTATACATAGTCGAGGGGGCGGTGTTGGTGTCTTCGTTAGGACAGACCTTTGCCCTAAGTCTGTATACTTTTCTAATAACGAGACATCTCCTGAAATTATGTTTATAGAAATATACGCAAGCTTCAAAAAATGCCTTCTTTGTGTAGTGTACCAACCCCCTAAAATGAAAAAAATAGCAGAAATAGAATCCGCTCTACAAAATGCACGTATACAATATGAACACGTTATCGTCATGGGTGACTTTAATATAAATATACTAGACACTGACAACAGACATACACAACAGCTTATGTCCGCGTTCCAAGTTTGTGATATGACTATCCTTCCCTTACAGCCTACACATCACACCAATCATTCTGAGACTTTACTTGACTTAATTGCTACTAATAATCCAGACAGAGTACTAACCCACGGGCAACTGTCAGCTCCCGGAATATCAGCACATGATATTATATTCTTAGCATATTCACTGCAGTGCCCTAAACTAGCTCGTAAGACTATCACATATAGAGACCTAAAACATATAAACAATGCAGCTCTACTTGAAGACGCTATAAAATTACCCTGGCATACTATATGGACGTTGCATTCTGTTGACGAAAAAAGTTGAGGCATTAAATAACCTTATATTACAACTATATGACAGACACGCTCCACTGAAAACTAAACTAGTGAAACGACACCCTGCTCCCTGGATGTCTGCTAACATTCGTGACTTGATGACTGAAAGAGACGCAGCATATCGGAAATATAGAGTCGACAAAACTGATATAAATCTTAATCACTATAAACGGTTACGAAACAAGACTACACAAACTATCAGAAACGCCAAACTTAGACATCTATACAGCCTTACTGAACCTAATAACAATAACCCAGATATTTGGAAAAATCTGAATAAAATGGGTGTAAGAAGGAAAGACACACAGGTAGAAAAACTACCTGTTTCTCTGAACACACTTAATAACCATTTTACAAGCACATTCTTTACTCCTAAAGACAAAACACATACAATAAGTGAACTACTATTGACAAATCCACCAGACAGAGAACATTTCCATTTTTCATATCTTACAGAAAATGACATAAAGAAAGCTCTCAAACGAATAAAAACAAAAGCAGAAGATACTGACCGTATAAATATCACTCTACTTAACAAAATAATCGACGTTATACTACCTACCATAACTCATGTTTTCAACTCCTCACTACAAACCTCTATATATCCCACATTATGGAAGCAAGCAATTGTACGCCCACTCCCGAAAGTAAAAACTCCCTTAACTCCTAACGATTTTCGACCCATTAGTATTTTACCTACCCTTTCAAAAGCTTTGGAACGATTAGTCCACAAACAACTGACTGACTACCTAACTGAACACGACCTTTTAGATCAATACCAATCAGGCTTTAGGACAGGACACAATACAAATACTGCTCTACTAAATATATGTGAAGACATACGCGAAGCATCTGATAATCGAAAACTTACTATTCTTACACTACTTGACTTTAGTAAAGCATTTGACACGGTAGACTTGGACTTATTGTTGCTTAAACTAAAAAACCTCTCACTTTCTGACAGTGTCACGCAATGGTTCAACTCCTACCTTCGTGAGCGCCAGCAATATGTTGTAGGAAATTCTACATTACGCTCTTCTTGGACCTACCGTAAAGCTGGAGTTCCACAGGGCTCGGTGCTCGGCCCATTGCTTTTTTCAATCTATATAAACGACATATCTGACTCCCTAAAACATTGCAAACATCATTTATTTGCGGACGACATGCAGATCTACCTTCACTCAGACAAATATTCTTTAAATGACGCGGTAACCAAAATTAATGAGGACCTTGACTCGCTAACGGCGTGGACAGAGAAATATGGACTTGAATTAAATCCTAGAAAGACACAAGCAATCATTATGGGCCATCAGAGACAATTATCCTCAATTAACACAAATGCAGTATTACATGTGTCACTTAATGGGGTTCAGATCCCTTATAGTGAGACAGTAAAAAATCTAGGAGTGTTTATGGATAAACATTTAATTTGGAATAAACAAATAAATAACATTTGCAAAACTATCTTCTCAATAATACACTCATTAAATCGTATAAGAAATTGTTTACCGTTTTCTCTAAGAAAAATGCTAGTAGAAACACTCGCAATGCCCCATTTTGATTATTGTGATACTCTTTTTACTGACCTAAATACTGTTCTTACCCAAAGACTTCAACGTGTTCACAATTCTTGCATACGTTTTATTTGTGGTATATGTAGATTTGATCACGTTACACCATCCCTGGAACAATTGTCATGGCTTCGTCTTCAAGATCGTAGAACCATCCATTCCCTATGCCTACTCTATAACATATTACACACATCTTTACCTTATTATTTATCACACCGCTTCACTAAACTCTCTGATACACATAACTTAGATACCCGATCCCTGAGCACAGTGTCCTTTATATCCCTCCTCATCATACTACCTATTATTCGAAATCTTTTACAGTTTCTCTTGCTAGAACATGGAATTCACTTCCACCCTATGTCAGAGACTGCCAAACTTTACCATCTTTCAGAAATAAATTGAAAATAAAATCACTAACAGAAACAACTCACTAATACTACTTTTTAAGAATTAATAATGCGTTTTTGCATTATTTAATAAAAATAGACTTAGGATTTGTTAATATATTTACCTAATGCCTTGTATAAAAAGCGTAGATTAATTCATTGTAGTATATTTTTTTCTCTTCTTTTTATGCATAGTAGATTCGAGCTGTTATTCCTTTTTTTATTCATTGTATCATTAATTTAATTTTAATTGTATTTAGTTTCATTCTATTATTAGACATTAATTTCATTATTATTCAATATGACAGATAATTAATTGTTCAATGACTATTATTGTAACTTTTTTTTGTATTCATATGTAACATGTTTGTCCTGTCTAATATGACTACTATTGTAATTTTTTTGTATTCATATGTAACATATGTTTGTCCTGTTTTATATGACTATTATTGTATTTTTTTTTGTATTCATATGTAACATATGCTTGTTCTGGTGAGTGGAAGAGAAGGCCACATGGCCTTAACTCCACCAGGCTAAATAAATCTATTCTATTCTATTCTATTCTATGTTGAAAGAAGAAGAATAGATTAGAGTGGAGGAGAGGGCGATGTTGAATGATCGAGATAGGTGGACGCTTTTGTCAAAAATCTCGACCCTAAATAGGATCCTTGAGGAAGGATGAAGAAGAGGTAGATTACACAGCTTCCAGCTGGAAAATTTAATTATGTTGTATAGTTCATAGTTTTTGCGTAGGGATGATTGCAGTCATGATTTGCAAATGTCATTGCCAAGACTCTTTTTAGTGCAGCTGAAATTGATATATGCTAGTTGATAGCTAACATGAAAGTTATAGGGATGTAACAGTAAAGTTGAATGGAGAATTTTCACACGTGTGTTAAAGTGAGTGCAAATAAAAAAGTCATTCCTTTGGAAAACATGGTACTATGAGTTTACAGATTCGTACTGCTTCATGGAGATATTATGATGGTAATTTGAATGCGAAACATAAATTAAGAACACTGTGTGACAGAAAAAATAATTGGTGGCTCCAATTAAGGAAAAATTGACAAACTCTGATTCATCCCAAAAATCATCAAGTGGTTTAAAAAGGAGGGAAATATTATGAGTTGTAGTGGACAATTAGAGTTAGGTATGTGCCAGAGAAAATTTCGTAAAAGCACTGTACAGAATTGGGCGGAGAGAGGGAGGGGTCATTTTAAATTTAAGGTTATCTTATATTTGAGTAGATATGGTTCTATTAATGTTTTTCCGCGGTGGACTAGTGGTTATGCTCCTTGCCTCTGGTCCCGAGGGTTGTGGGTTCGAACCCGGTCGGGGTCGATGGATTTTTTTAGGATGGAAAAATCCAAAGAGCAAGTCCGCCGGGAGGGACTTTAAGCCATGGGTCCCGAGTCTGAAGATTTTCAGGCTCGTAAAAGATCCTTAAGCCTGAATGAAAAGGCCTCTAAGCAAAATTTATTGAATTTTCCCGTCCTAGTATTACCTTGGTTTTCTAGATGTCAGTATGAGGCAGAACGCTGACCATGGAACACTCAAATGACATCTATACAAAAACAAGTGAAACTAAATTAGTATGGTTCCAATTCTTCTCTGTAGGGGGAGAGTGCCTAAATCTCTGTTAAGAGAAAACATGGGCTTCAAGTAAATTATTAATTTAACACTTCTCATTGAAGGATAGATTATATTTGAAGAGAAAAATTTTCGCCCAGAACGAGACTCTAACTCGGGACCTTTGGCTTTCTAGGCCAATGCTCTACCATCTGAGCTACTGGGGCGAGTTCTGATCTAAAAACACAAATTTTTCTCTTATATACGTTGTAATTCCCGGCACCAAATGCTATGAAGCCTTTTTTCTATCTTTGCAAATGGTGGCTTCTTAGTTAAGAAGACATTTATCAAGAATTTAAACACTACTTTATAAAGCCAGTAGGGCTTCAATTGATGTTTTTATTATTAATTTAACACTTCTCACTGAAGGATAAATTATATTTGAAGAGAAAAGAAGTGTTAATAATAAAAAACATCAATGGAAGCCATACTGGCTTTATAAAGTAGTGTTTAAATTCTTCACACTGCAGGATAAATTATATTTGAAGAGAAAAGAAGTGTTAAATTAATAATAAAAATATCAATGGAAGCCATACTGGCTTTATAAAGTAATGTTTAAATTCCTGATAAATGTCTTCTTATCTAAGAACCTGCCATTTGCGAAGATAGAAGCAAAGGCTTCATAGCATTTGGTGCTGGGAATTATAACATATATAAGAGAAAAATTTGCATTTAGATCGGAACTCGCCCTGGTAGCTCAGATGGTAGAGCATTGACTTAGAAAGCCAAAGGTCCCAGGTTCGAGTCTCGGTCTGAGCGAAAATTTTTCTCTTCAATGGTTCTATTAATTAAAATTAATATATAATTATGGAATATTCACCTGAAAGGTCCGTCTCCTCAACTTAATTAATCATTTAACTGTAGCGCTTTCGGGACTTGTCCCATCATCGGCAGGATTCAAAACTGGTGTTTCACTGAAGATCTGGTAGAGGGGGTTGCATGTATTGGGTTCGTTTTCTTTTATCGGGCTGTCGTTGTGAGCTGCTTTCATGATTTCCATCTCTTCGAGTACGTTTATCTTCGCTGGATTATTTTCTCTGTGCATTACTGTTAGGGTGTTTTCAATATTTAACATGCGATGTCCTTCATGGATAACGTGTTTTGCATAACTTGATTTCCCTTCTGCGTGAATGAAGTCTCGAAAATGTTCTTTGAATCTGATGTTAAAACTCCTGTTTGTCCTTCCTATATAAAATTTGTTGCAGTCCTTACATGTCAGTTTATAAACTCCTTTGCTGTTGAAAATGTTATTTTCTTCAATGTTATTGTTTATTATGTTGTTTAATTTGTTATTGGTTCTGTATGCTATTTTTACGTTTTTATCGGCTTTCTTTAGTGCATTGGCTAATTTTGTTGTTTCTTTTCCTGTGTATGTAAGTGTTATCCATGTTTTCTTGTTGTTGTCAGATTCTTTTTCTAGTTTAGTTATGTTGGTTATGTTGTTCTTCCCTTTTTGTTTTTTTACGAGCTTATCTATGAATTCTTCATTATAACCACTGGTTTTTGCCATATACTTTATGTAGTTGAGTTCTTGGATATAATTGTCTTTGCTTAATGGGAGTTTCAACATTCTACTGACTAAGCTATTAAATGTACTAATTTTCTGTTGAAAAGGGTGTGTAGAATTTTTGTTTATGGCCAGAGCATTGTTTGTGGGTTTCCGGTAGATACCGATTTCTAGTTTATTGTTGTGTAGATTTTTGGTTATAGACAAATCTAAATAGTTTATGCTGTTATTAACTTCTATTTCTTCTATTAATTAAGGTTATAAAGTTGGGACCAATTATAAATGTTTATAGCAGCACAATAGGCCTACATAACCCTTTTCTTTGAGCTAGTGATAGGAAGATAGCAAGGTCAGAGAGATGGTTGGTTGTGCAGTTAGATACATGACTAACAAGAGGTACATGAAAAACCATTTGTAATAAGGGGGTATGGTATGTCATTGCATATCTGGAGTAGTGGCCTAAGAACAAAAGTGCAATTTTATAGGAGAGCAGTTTAAAGTAAACTATATTTATATATGGACATAAAACTCAAATTAATAAATTCACACATCAAAGATAATAATTATCTTCAAATTATTTGATGAAATTAAGTGAACAAGAGCTACTGTATGTCATAAAAATCAATTAATAATAGAAAGATTAAAGAAAAGTTTTAAATTGAAATCTTTTCCCATAAAACTAGATATCATATTTGTCGCCTAACATATCTAACTTCTTAATGAATTGCTTATGTTATTGTCAGTGTTGATAATTTTGGTTTCTTCATGCGTTATCTTTATAGATGTATGTATTGGACAAATTTAGTGAATTAACATATTTCAGATGTTCTGTACATGACGTCGTGCAAATCTCCCCACCCAGAGATCCGAAAAGGGGACTGTTTTACCTCCGGAAAACTTATCTGAAGGATTTGCCATTAGTTCAGCATAAATGTAACCATTTTTTAAGAGGGCACCAATTTTTTATTTGTAATGGTGGTTACATCACCCACTCACATAAACCCCCAGTATGACTGGAGGGTCACACATGCTGTTGGTTAATTCAATCCACTGACCATTCTCACAAGCACCATTTGTGGATCATTTCTATGCCGTGGCATGCCAGCGTAAGTGTTGAAATAGCATTTCCTCTATTTCTGATGATGTGGTTATACTGCCATTACTCGGTCCTCATAGCCTCATTTGTAAAAGCAGGTTGCACAATGAGTAGGTTGAGGTTGAGATTTGGATAGCAGAAGTTATGGAATGCACTTCACTATCCTTTGGAGAGCAAGAACGCTAATGGCTTCATTGCCAAGGCCCAGCATTTGAGAACAACAATAACAACATATTTCAGAAAAAAAATGAAATAATTATAGGAAATGCTAAATATACAAGGTTGATATACTGCAGTAAATGTGTATGTACTGCTAATGACATAAATATATGATTTTACAGCAGTTGGAAAATACTTGAAATTAATTATTTATACTTTAAATTAAAATTTAGCATATGTATGTGAAATTTAATATAAATTTGATTACCTGATTTAAAAATTCAGGTTCAAAAATAAATTGAGTCATCTTTCTTTGTTTTTCTTCTGTTCCATTTTGTAACCTGTAGAAGAAAATTGCAGTTTTTAAATTTTTTATCATATAATTCAATCTTGTCTCATTACAAGTTATGCTTATAGGTCTATCTTTAGTCATTAATCATTATAGATGGATAACAGTCTAAACTAATACTATATTAAAAATTTACAAAAAATAAACCAAGGGATATTAAAAATATAGATTAAGCTTATTAATATTTTAGTTAAAACTCACTATACTGTAAGTTAAATTAACACATAATTTTACTTAATATTTAAAGGACATTACATTATGAGATTTATTTATTAACACTCATAATGTTAACCTAACAACTGGAGAAAAGTGAGAAGAGATATGTTTCCCATTTTCTCCCTATCTCTATCTTCCTTCACCTATACCCCCTCTTTATGTATCATGTTTATTAAATCCAAGTAAAAGTAACCAATTCATTGGCACCAATGAATCAGGAGACATAAGCTATAAGGACATAAGCTCTCCATACATTCCTATCCTGAGCTAATATTTACCATTCATTTTCTGTATAATTCATCTATCTCAAATCATTGTTAATTTTATTCTCCCACTTCATTTTTGGCCTACCTGCTGGACACTTTCCTTCTGGTTTTCCTATAAGAGGTTTCTCTGCCCTTCCTTCATTTTCCATTCATGCCACATGTCCTAACTTGCAGTCTATGAGACTTATCTGCTTTTATTTAATCAGGTTTCCCATAAAGTTCATGTAGCTTGTTATGTAATTTTCTCCATTCACTTTCTCTTTGCCTCTCATTGGTCCAAAAAATCATAAGCACTTTATTCTCAAATACTTATATATTTTTCTTTTCTCTTAAAGTAAGAAGCTACATTTCACATTCATATAATATAAATGGAAAAAATCACCATTTTATAAATTTTCAGAAAAGTTGGGAAGACAAGAGGCCTTATAATGCATAATAGCATGAAGAGCTTTAATAATACACATAATAAAAGAATTAAATTAATGTTTTTATTACCTCACCTCATATCCTTTTTCTTCTATACTGCAGTTTCGGAGCTTATCTCCATCGTCAGTAGCCTCTGGTTGACCGGTGTTGTCGTTTCTTGGCGGTTTCCTTCTTACTTCTATCGGTGGACCGATGAACCTCTGGATCAGGTCAAAATTTGCGGGAGTTTCAAAATTCATGAGTTTTTCTTTCTTGTTTTTTTGGATGTGGATTTTTTCCCCAGACTGTGAGTTCCTTTAGTTTATCTGTTTGTTTGATTAGGCTAGCTTCTGTGTCAATTAAATGTTTTTCAGACCAAGCATGGGCTGCTACAGCTGACTTGTCCACTTCACCCTTTTTTACATTTCTAAGGTGTTCCTTCAATCTAGTTTTTAAATTTCTTTTTGTTTTTCCTATGTAGATTTTGTCGCAATCTTGACATTTGATCTGATATATTCCTGATTTATATTCTTCTCCAATTTTTTCATTTTTGTTGGTTTTAATTATCTTGTTTAGGCTGTATTCATTCTTTGGGGCCAATAGAATGTTAAACTTATTGAAAATTTTCTGGAACTTGTGGTGTTTTAAAAGGTGGTAAGTGAATTTTTTGAATCTTATGTTCTCTTCTGTTTGTTTTTTAAGTGTGCATTCATTAATTAGTTTTTGCCTTTTAAACTTATTTATTTTCTTGTGTACCATGTTCTCTTCATAACCATTTTCTATTGCTACTTTAATTATGTATTCTTTTTCTTTTTCATATTTTTCACGGTTCAGGGGTACATTCACCAATCTGTGTGTTAGGCTATTGAATACAGCTTCTTTGTGAGCGAAATGGTTGAATCCTGATGCCTTAATGTAGTTATCTTTATGTGTGTTCTTTCTGTATATTCCAAATTCTATTTTGTTTTTTTCCTTTCTAGTTAGGTTTAGATCCAAAAATGAAATTTGTCTGTCAGTTTCAGTTTCCATTGTGAATTTTACAGTTTTGCTCTGAAGGTTCAGGAGTTTTAAGGCATCTTCTATTCGTTTATGGTGTATAATGGCTATTATATCGTCCACATATCTGCGCCAAAATTTGAAAGTTAATGAACAGAAAATCACAAGGGGACACCCATTAACTTTCAAATTTTGGCGCAGATATGTGGACGATATAATAGCCATTATACACCATAAACAAATAGAAGATGCCTTAAAACTCCTGAACCTTCAGAGCAAAACTGTAAAATTCACAATGGAAACTGAAACTAACAGACAAATTTCATTTTTGGATATAAACCTAACTAGAAACGAAAAAAACAAAATAGAATTTGGAATATACAGAAAGAACACACATAAAGATAACTACATTAAGGCATCAGGATTCAACTATTTCGCTCACAAAGAAGCTGTATTCAATAGCCTAACACACAGATTGGTGAATGTACCCCTGAACCGTGAAAAAATATGAAAAAGAAAAAGAATACATAATTAAAGTAGCAATAGAAAATGGTTATGAAGAGAACATGGTACACAAGAAAATAAATCAGTTTAAAAGGCAAAAACTAATTAATGAAAGCACACTTAAAAAACAAACAGAAGAGAACATAAGATTCAAATAATTCACTTACCACCCTTTAAAACACCACAAGTTCCAGAAAATTTTCAATAAGTTTAACATTCAATTGGCCCCAAAGAATGAATACAGCCTAAACAAGATAATTAAAACCAACAAAAATGAAAAAATTGGAGAAGAATGTAAATCAGGAATATATCAGACCAAATGTCAAGATTGCGACAAAATCTACATAGGAAAAACAAAAAGAAATTTAAAAACTAGATTGAAGGAACACCTTAGAAATGTAAAAAAAGGGTGAAGTGGACAAGTCAGCTGTAGCAGCCCATGCTTGGTCTGAAAAACATTTAATTGATACAGAAGCTAGCCTAATCAAACAAACAGATAAACTAAAGGAACTCACAGTCTGGGAAAAAATCCACATCCAAAAAAACAAGAAAGAAAAACTCATGAATTTTGAAACTCCCGCAAATTTTGACCTGATCCAGAGGTTCATCGGTCCACCGATAGAAGTAAGAAGGAAACCACCAAGAAACGACATAATACCGGTCGACCAGAGGCTACTGACGATGGAGATAAGCTCCGAAACTGCAGTATAGAAGAAAAAGGATATGAGGTGAGGTAATAAAAACATTAATTTAATTCTTAAATTAAACCTCATAGTGTTCTTTCCCTGTGAAAGTTAAATACACATAATGTTAACCAACACAAGTGGGGAAAGGGAGAAGCAATATCTTTCTCCTTCTCCCTATCTCTCTCTCTCTCTCTCTCTCTCTCTCTACATGTATAATTTTGAGAGAATGAAATTATGTAAAATTGTACATTATACTTATATTTAAAATATAATCTTTTGAATTTAGTATACTAAATTTGTGATTATAAAGTTGATAAGAGTTTTTCTTTTTTCTTTCTTCTTTGTCACGGTTTAAGCTTATTTACTAGCCTGTTCCGGCTCCAAATTACTGCTGATTCCATCTTTTCTTTGGTCTTCCCAAACTTCTTCCTCGTGGTGAATAGTTGTATGCTGCTTTTGGTATTCTATTCTCAGTCATCCTTGCCAAGTGTTCTTTCCAGTTTGTCGTATATTTCACTATTGTTGTATTTAATTCCTCTACTTTTAGTTGTTGTCTTATTTCTGTGTTGTGTTTTTTGTCAGTTCTTTGATATCCTGCTATTGGTCTGAGGAATTTCATTTCAGCAGCTTATGTTCTGGCAGATTGTTGTGTTGTCACTGTCCATGTTTCGGATCCATAAGTAATAATAGGAACTGCCATTGTCTTGTATAATTTCATTATGTAGTCTTTCCTGGCTTTATTTTTCATGGTTCTTTTTAGTGTTCCTGTTATATAATTAAACTTATTTAGTTTGTTATTTATATCTGTTTCTGCTGTGTATGGTATTTTGCAACCTAGGAAGTTATATCTTTATTTAACTTTCACAGGAAAAGAACACTATGAGATTTAATTTAAGAATTAAATTAATGTTTTTATTACCTCACCTCATATCCTTTTTCTTTTATACTGCAGTTTCGGAGCTTATCTCCATCATCAGTAGCCTCTGGTCGACCGGTGTTATGTCGTTTCTTGGCCGTTTTCTTCTTACTTCTGTCGGTGGACTGATGAACCTCTGGATCAGGTCAAAATTTGTGGGAGTTTCGAAATTCATGAGTTTGTCTTTCTTGTTTTTTTTGGATGTGGATTTTTTCCCAAAAAGAACTCACAGTCTGGGAAAAAATCCACATCCAAAAAAACAAGAAAGATAAACTCATGAATTTCGAAACTCCCACAAATTTTGACCGGATCCAGAGGTTCATCGGTCCACCAATAGAAGTAAGAAGAAAACCGCCAAGAAATGACATAACACCGGTCAACCAGAGGCTACTGATGATGGAGATAAGCTCCAAAACTGCAGTATAAAGGATATGAGGTGAGGTAATAAAAACATTAATTTAATTCTTAAGTTATATCTTACCACTTGTTCTATTGGTTTATTTTCTAATATTATCTTTGCTGATAAGAGTAATAATATATTTTCCAGTCAGGTCTCTTGTTTTTTGGCTTGAATTTTTTTAAATGCTATAAAGTATATGCAATAGTTACATTTTTCTCCTAAGCTCAGGATTTTTATGCCCTTAAAATTCATTGACCCCAGTCAGATTTGAAGCAATAAATTTCTGATCCACATGCTTAGTATAATATCCACTAGATAACCCACATCACTTAAAAAATAAAAGCTAAAAATAAATTTTATAGTGTGAAGATCTTGAAGATTTCAATATATTAAGTAAATAAATTTTATAGTATTTAAATCTCTCCTTGTGTCTTACATAGTTCTCGTAAGCGCACCATTGTAGTCTTGACTGGTCTGCTGTTTTGTCACCCACTTGTAATAAATTTCTCCTTTGGCCATAAGTTCTGCATGAGAACCAGTTTCACAGAGGATACCATTCTGAAATTTATAAAAAGTACAATTTTATTAAAAAATAACCTTTATTAAGAGATCTATATAGAAAAATCTTATAGTTTTCTTGACATACCACAGTATGCTTTGTATCCTGTGTATGGATATAAAATCTTGTAATAGGAAAAAGTAGATTTATGAAAATTTAAGGAAAGTCAATAATATAAAATATGATAGAGGACTAACAACTAACTTACTGGCACTATCGAACCCATAGGTTCATGGTCATGTGGACATAAGCTCTCCATACATCCTTATCCTGAGCTAATGTTTTCCAGCCATTCCCTGTATAATCTACTTCCCTCAAATCATGGTTAATGCTATTCCTCCATCTCATTCTTGGTCCACCAACTGGGTGTTTTCCCTCTGACTTTCCTACAAGAAGCTATCATGCCCCTCTTTCATTCTGCATTCATGCCATATGTCCTGCCAATCACAATCTATGAGATTTAGCTGTTCTTTTTTATATCTGGTTTCTTATGAAGATCATGTAGCTTACTGTTATGTAGTCTTTTCCATTTGCCGTCTGTTCATCTTTCTTCGGTTCAAAAATTTTCTTAAGAACTTTATCCTCAAATATTAATAATAATTTCTTCTCCCTTAAAGTAAGAGTCCATGTTTCACATCCTTATAATATAACTGGGAGAATAACAGTTTTATATATTTTCAGTTTAACTTTTTTGAGAGAAGTTGGGAAGACATGACTCCCTAAATGCTTAACACATTGGTGACAGGGCCACAGAGATCTCCGTGTTTAAATGTCCAGTGCTAGATGATCGGTCACAGAGATTTCCGTTTTTATGTTTTGTATGGTTTCCCTGCCTCTTCGCTTTTGAAGGAGCCATGCAATTTTGTTTTTTCTCATTGTGAAATAAATTTTAGTTGTTTTTGTACCCCTCTCTTCTCTTTTATGAGAAAGCAGTTTTCTTGCCATCTTTTCATAGGTCGACCAAGTGACCGTTTCCCATTTGGACAGTAGTTCATTATTGCCTTGGGGATCCTGGATCTAGCCATTCTGGAGACATGTTCCTTTCAGTTTAGCTGATATCTGGAGATGTAGTCCAGTATTGGTGACACATTAAGTTCTTGAAGGATTTCTACATTTTTCTTTCGATCCCATTTGGTGTAGCCAGCTGTCCGGAGCATAAATTTCATCTCACTAGCTGTTAGTCTGCTTTCATCTCTCATCCTTATAGTCCACGCTTCCCTCCCATAACATAGGACTGGTCGAGCCATTATTTGATAAAGACGAGTACAAGTTGATTTTTGCACTAATGAAAGTTTTAAAATTCCCATTGATTTGTTCAGAAAAAGTGGGAGCCTTAACCTCCTACTACCCCAATTTCACAATTTTGTCTGATAAATCCAAATTTTCAACAAAAGAGAGTTTATATCCTAAATAAGTAAACTCATTAACTCTCTCTAAAATGTTATTTAAACAAATGTTGCTTGGTATTGGGGATTTTCCACAAAAGGCCATTATTTAAGTTTTATTGGTAGATATTTCCATTGAATATTTCTGGGATATCAAATTTAAATTATGTACTGACCATTGTAAATCATCTTCAGATGTTGCTAGTAAAACAAGATCATCTGCAAACATTATTATATCTAATTTTAAATTTCTATTGATAGTGATACTTCCATGTTTTGTTTCTCTAAAGTCTTTTACAATGACATTCATATATATATGTTAAAAAGTAGAGGGGAGAGGCCACAACCTTGTCTGACTCCTGAGTTTATTTCTTTCCACTGAGTTATTTTTGTCTAAGAACAATATATCTGTTATATTTGAAGAGAAAAATTTTCGCCTAGACCGGGACTCAAACCCGGGACCCTTGGCTTTCCGGGCCAAGTGCTCTACCAACTGAGCTACCGAGGCGAGTTACGATCTAGACGCAAATTTTTCTCTTATGTACGTTGTAATTCCCTCGTGCCAAATGCTTGAAACCATAGCTTCTATCTTTGCAAATGGCGGCTTCTTAGTTAAGAAGACATTTATTGGGAATTTAACACTACTTTATAGCCAGTAGGGCTTCTATTGACGATTTTATTATTAATTTAACACTTCTCATTGAAGGAAAAATTTTTCTCTTCAAATATAATTTATCCTTCAATGAGAAGTGTTAAATTAATAATAAAATCGTCAATAGAAGCCCTACTGGCTATAAAGTAGTGTTAAATTCCCAATAAATGTCTTCTTAACTAAGAAGCCGCCATTTGCAAAGATAGAAGCTATGGTTTCAAGCATTTGGCGCGAGGGAATTACAACGTACATAAGAGAAAAATTTGCATCTAGATCGTAACTCGCCTCGGTAGCTCAGTTGGTAGAGCACTTGGCCCGGAAAGCCAAGGGTCCCGGGTTCGAGTCCCGGTCTAGGCGAAAATTTTTCTCTTCAAATATAATTTATCCTTCAATGAGAAGTGTTAAATTAATAATAAAATCGTCAATATATCTGTTGTTGACAGTTCTGTATACAATTCAGTCATATGGTAGATAAAAGTAGTACCAACCACAGTTTCCCCAATAAACGGAGTTGGCAGAGAAATACCTTATGAAGTTGTTTTACAGTACAACTGGAACTTAGTTTGGAATTAGTATTGTCACAAATTTCTTGTTCAAATGCACATTTATGGTTATAATTGTTATAAAATACCTCTAATATGCAGATTTTGTTGGCATGCTGAATTATTGGAAGTCTCTGTGAAAATACAACTGTTGTACAACTATCCATAACTTTGTGGAACGCTTCGATTAAACTTCGATTGCCTTGTATATCCACTGTATGTTGTGATGTGATGTCATCTATAATTAGTATCGTAGGATTCCGAATTGCAGTTCTTGCTAAAACAATTCGTTGCTTCAAGTCCACAGCGAAATTCTCTCCTACAAGTGTATCGTAACCCTGCAACAAACATTTTTTTTGTGAAATTAAAATATCTTCTCTCAAGCTAATTTTGTACAGAATGTGAGAAACATTGGATTTTAGATTCCAAAATATGTAGATCTAGGCATCAAAATAGGTTTAAAAACAGTAGGTTGTAAAAATACTAATTTAGGCTTTTTAAGTAACTAGGATAAATCAATTTATTGACTACAAAGTTAAAATATTGTCATGTGTTTACATTATTTGTTCCAAAGACCTCCGAAAATTTCTGAAGACATGACAATTTTGAACTGGGACAAATGATGTAAATTAAATTTTTTTTTTACAATATCATAACAGCCCAATGTTGAGCCTTAACCTCTCTTTTGTTAGGAGTTACTAGACAAGTTAATTTAGTTACCTTTATTTGCCCATAGTTGTCATGAATGGTATGTGGGCAACATATCGACCCAATGAGACATCTAGCAGGTAACTAAGGTATTACTACGATGATGAGGTCAGTAAATTGTGCTTTATTCAGGCTTAAGGATCTTTATGGGCTGTAAATCTTCATACTTGGGACCCATAGCTTAAAGTTCCTCCCGGAGAACTTGCTCCTTGGATTTTTCCATTCTAAAAACATCCATTAATCCTGGTAAGGTTTGAACACACAACCCTCGGGACCAGAGGCAAGGAGCATAACCACTAGTCCACCATGGCCAATGTAAATTTAATTAAAAGTGGCAATTTTAGGCTAAAAAAATACAATGATAAAATAGTTATTTTGAGATCAAAATTGGCATTATTTGTTTTTTTGTACTAAAAAATAGCCTGTATTACAATGTATATGTTGACAAAGTTTCAGAGGCCTATGACACTTCTAAGTGCCCTAAAGTGCTGGTTAGGCCTGTATGTTACATTTTGTATTTAAATTGCATGCAAATCTTTACACTTGTTTTTCGACACTTTTATTTTCACTGCGTTTTTGTACATTCAAAATTAATGGAATTCACAAATTTTGTCCTAAAAGGTTCAAATTTTTACTGCATGTCCTAAAAAAATGAGTAACAAAGTAGTGCATGGGTTTTCATGATTGAAGTAGTATTTTAAGAAATAAAAAATAAAATGCATGCAATTATTAATTTTTTTTTTGTAATTCCACGCATGAGATACATTTTCTTTTTTCTCCCTTTGTATTCATATTATAAGAATTCTAATGCACAATGTTTTTCTAAATGTTTGAGGGGTCTTGTAAAAAAAAATCAGACAATTTTACTAAAAAAATTGTGGAACCCATTTAATTATAATATATGCAAATTTTTTTATTATAATATTTAATAACTCACAAAATAAATGTCTCACGAGAATGAAACTTAAACACATCATTATGTATCATGCATTGATTGTTTGTACAAAAAATCAAATCTCTAGCTCAAAAAATGTAGAAAATAGAAATTACACCCATTGCCCCCCCCCTTAACTCTCTCATGATACTTGTACCTACATCATTGGTTTTTTATTTATTGTTTCAGGGAAAATAGGCTTAAAATATTAAATTTGAGGTCAACTAATTGCATAGTAGAAGTAATTTTGTTGAAATGCTTACCAAAGACAATCCTGGAATATATCCATGCACACCTGTATCGATGCATACTTGGAGGATCTGATCAAACTCTATGTCTTTCAAGCCTATTTGAATATTATCCAATACAGAGAGGCAACTGAAGAGCTGAGGGTTGAAACTGATCACAGCAACCATATTCAGTGGGTATTGTGGTATACCTTCAAAAAGTACCTGTGATATGGGTAATCATAGTTAATAATAATATATGCATATTATAATTTATGATGATCTTAGCAAAGCACATTTTGTAACTCACTGAAACGTACTAAGGTTTAGGAAAGATAATTTATGATTTATTTACTGCATCCATATCCTGATTGCATTCAAATACCTAGAACAATGGTTACAAACAGGAATCAGGTGCAGAAAAAATTAAACTTAGGCTTAACTCTGAAAATGCATGCATTATAGATATTATTGTCATCCCAACTTTCTCAAAAAAATGTTAAACGAAACATATATTAAACGGTTATTATTCCAGTTATATAGATGCAAAGGATGGTCTTTCACTTTAAAGGATAAGAAAAGATTATGAGTATTTGAGAATAAAGTTTTAAGGAAAATTTTTGGACCAAAGAGTGAGATGAACAGATAGGTGAATGGAGAAGACTACATAACAGTGAACTGCTTGATCTTTATGGGAAACTAGAAGTAATAAAAACATTTAAGTCTGTGATGGGCAAGACATGTGATTTGAATGGAGGATGAAGAGAGGACATGGAAATAACCTTATAGGAAAACCAGAATGAAAGTGCCCAATAGGTAGGCCAAGAATGAGATAGAATAACATATACAGCTGAACACGTAGAAGTGAACAGTGATAAGCATGTAAGGAGAAGGTAGGAGAAATTGGTGGAAGTTCACAGGCCCGCCACAAAAGGAAGACTATGATATAGTCATTTTAAAAACTCATGCCTACCGTATTCATATTAACAATATATATCATCTTCTACTCATGAAGTATCTCTACTTCTGTCTTGTATTATATAGTTTTCAACATTACTATATATATATATATGTGTGTAATCCCTCCATGGTATCTTTACCTTGTCGTGGTGGAGTGGCTTGTGTGCTTAAATGATCCTGAGAGCTATGCCGGCGGTAGCATTGCTGCCGATAGGGTTACCCATGCCGGACTGGTCGAAGGTGATAAGCCAGACGAAATAAGTACCTTGGTCGAAAGAGTGACGATCTTTTACCGTAAAAATACAACCGTCAAGAAATGCGGACATGGGTTCTACTGGGGTAAAATTTTCCGGAGGTCAAATAGTCCCCCATTCGGTTCTCCGGGCGGGGACTACTTCAGGGAACCCATGCCAAAGGCTCAAACACAGGGACATGTTCCTAGGAACATGGAATGTTAGGACGGTTATTACAATAGCGGGGCACTAGAGATATTAACGCGGGAATTGAATAAATCGCCCTTGGATATAGTCGCTTTACAGGAAGTTAGGTGGCCAGGAGAAGGTAGTCAGGAATCAGGAAGCTTTGCGTTATACTATGGGGGTGCAGAAAGACCTGCATTTGGAACAGGTTTTTTAGTCAGAAGGAGGATCCTATCCGCTATCCGAGATATTAAGTTTGTTAGTGATAGGATATCATACATAATTCTAAAGAGTAAACGACATGATTTTATAATTGTAAATGTACATGCCCCCACAGAAGATAAAGATGACAAGATCAAGGATGAGTTCTATGAAGAATTAGAATGCTTATTTGATAGCCTTTCACGATATCATATGAAAATTGTCTTAGGAGATTTAAATGCAAAAGTGGGGCGGGAAGATATATTCAAACCAACAATAGGCAAATTCAGTCTTCATGAAGATAGTAACGACAACGGGGTTAGATTAGTCACATTTGCCACATCAAAGAATCTCATTGTTAAGAGCACAACATTTCAGCATAAGGATATTCATAAATACACCTGGACGTCCCCAGATGGAGAAACTCGGAACCAGATAGATCATGTATTAGTGGATAAACGCTGGCACAGTAGCATCATTGATATTAGATCAGTTAGAGGGACAGACTGCAATTCAGATCATCATCTGGTCAAGGTGAAAATCAGACAACGGCTATCGCTTATGAGAGGAACAAACGCTAAAGATGATTCTGTAAAATATGAATTAAAAAACTTGAAAAATGATGAAATGCGGCAAGTATACCAAATCAAAATTGCTAATAGATTTGAAGTACTGGAATCTTCAGATGGCAATGTGGCAAACGAAGAAGAAACTGATATAAATAAAGAATGGGAGGCTATAAGAGATACTATTAAATTGTCAGCATCAGAAAGCATTGGTTGTTTAAAAAAGAGGCAAAACAAGAAATGGTTTGATGAGGAATGTGCCGACATTGTAAAGAAGAGAAAGCTAGCAAAATTGAAATGGTTACACGAGCCAAATGAGGTAAATTTAGAGCAATTGGGTAGTGTTAGACGGGAAACCACCAAGTTACTAAAGAGTAAGAAGAGGGAATATTTGAGAGAGAAGATTAATGATCTTGAAATGAATGCAAAAAACAGGAATATTAGAGAATTATATCAGGGAATTAGTATAGAGAAGAAAGGGTTTCAGGCTAGAACAAACATAATTCGGAATGAAAATGGGGATATGATTGCAGATTCCAATAGTATATTAAATAGATGGAAAAGTTATTTTAATCAGCTATTAAATGTACATACAGAACAGGACATTGGGGAGGATAAGTTACAGACAGCAGAAATGCTAGTCACAGAGCCAAGTGCATTAGAGGTTGAAATGGCAATTGAAAAATTGAAGATGTATAAAGCATCAGGTTCAGATGAGATCCCAGCAGAACTGATAAAATCAGGGGGAAAAAAATTGATGGACAAGATACGCTGGTTGCTTAGTATGATTTGGGAAAAAGAAGCTCTTCCAGATGAATGGAAGGAATTCAATTATCGTACCAATTTATAAGAAAGGAGATAAAACTGATTGCAACAACTATAGGGGCATCTCATTACTTTCAACTTCGTACAAAATTCTAACAAATATATTAGTAAGCAGACTTACTCCCTATATTGATGACATTCTAGGAGATCATCAATGCGCATTTAGAAGAAGCAGGTCTACAACAGATCAGATTTTTAGTATAAGACAGATTTTAGAAAAGAAATGGGAATATAATGGTACTGTAAAAGTAAAAAGTAAAGTGATCCCACAACAGGCCCGAAGGCCCTTGGGGTAGTAGGAGGTTAAGGCTCCCACTTTTTCTAGACAATCGGCACTTTATGTCAGCTGGGTTGTCAACCCTGCGTGACGGCCGCCTTTACCCCCAGAACAAGCGCCTGGTACTCATTTCCGTTAGAGGCTGAGTTGACCCCAGGGCCATAGTGCCGCCAGAGGGTTTGGGTCAGTTTAAAAATCCTGACCCCAACTGGACTTGAACCCTCGACCCTCCGGCTTGTAGCTCAGTGCCTTAACCACTACGCTACGGCGTGCCCCGACAATGGTACTGTACATCAACTATATGTAGACTTCAAAAAAGCATATGATTCAATTAAGAGGGAGAAGTTATATAGAATCCTGCTGGAGTTCGGAATTCCTAAAAAGTTAGTTAGACTTATACGAATGTGTCTAAATGGCTCAACGAGTAGGGTGCGTGTAGGCAAACAGTTTTCAGACACTTTTGAAATCCAGAATGGGTTGAAGCAAGGAGATGCACTATCTCCTCTACTATTTAATTTTGTACTAGAGCATGCCATTAAATCTTTAGAGAATGAGGAAGGCTTACAACTGAATGGTATTAATAAGCTGTTAGTTTATGCTGATGATGTAGTACTACTGGCTGATAGCGAGGAGATACTGAAGGCCAACACGCACACACTATTGAGTAACACTAAGAAATTAGGACTGGAAGTAAATATCAGTAAAACTAAATATATGGTCACACGTAGAAATACATTATATAATGGAAATGGACAGCTAACGACAAATGAGGGAAATTTTGAGGAATTGGCTGAATTCAAATACCTAGGAACAATAATCACAAATAGGAATGAGATGCACAAAGAAATTAAACATAGGCTCAATTCTGGAAATGCATGCTATTATGCATTGCAGAGACTTTTGATGTCCCAACTCCTTTCAAAAAACGTTAAGCTGAAAATATATAAAACTGTTATTCTACCAGTTATATTATATGGGTGCGAAACATGGACTCTTACTTTAAGGGAGGAAAGGAGATTACGAGTATTTGAGAATAAAGTTCTTAGGAAAATTTTTGGACCAAAGAGAGATGAACAGACAGGTGAATGGAGAAGACTACATAACAATGAACTACATGGTCTTTATAGGAAGCCAGATATAATAAGAACAGTTAAGTCCCGTAGACTGCGATGGGCAGGACATGTTGCGCGTATGGGGAATGAAAGACGTGCATGGAAACTTCTTGTAGGAAAGCCAGAAGGAAAACGCCCAGTTGGTAGACCAAGAATGAGGTGGGAGAACAACATTAACTATGATTTGAGGGAAGTAGATTATACAGGGAATGATTGGAAAGCATTAGCTCAGGATAGGGATGTATGGAGAGCTTATGTCCGTGCGGCCATGAACCTACGGGTTCGATAGTGCCAGTGAGTAAGTAAGTAAGTATATATGTGTGTAATTTTTTAAAATTTAATATTTGTAGGAAATAACACTATGAAGTTTCTTTTAATTATTATGAATTAGTTATTTTGACTCACCTCATATTTTTTTGATATTTGCAGACTATAGTTTTGTCGCATCTAATCAATATTGTCGATGCATTCTAACTGTTGTATTTGTATGTTTGATTTCTACTCCCTCTGTTGGCTGAGCGATGAATTTCCATATAACATTTTTTCCCCTTTCCCCATGAATTTCAAAATTCATAGTTTCTCCTTATTCTTGTGAATGTAAATTTTCTCCCAAATTGTGAGTTCCTTAGATTTTTCTAACTTTTTCAATAATTTGGCTTTGTTTCGGTTCTGTGTTTTTCTGACCATGCATGGGCAGCTATTGCAGACTTTTCTATTTCTCCATTTTTCTTTGTTCTTTCAATCTTGTATTCAAGTTCCTTTTTTGTTTTTTCCTATGTATATTTTTTCACAATCTTAAAATACAATCAATTTGATAAATCCCTGATTTGTTACCATCATAAATCTTTTCATTTTTGTTGGTTTTAATTCTTCTTCTTCTTCTTCCTTCCAAGTATTAGGCCAAGGCCTGTTACGATCCTATAGAAAATTTTTCCTTATGGGAAATTCTCGTATAAGACTTGAAAGCATAATAATAGTCCCTTCGATTGGTTGCTAGCCAAAGGAAGGCAAGACCAGTGAAGGGGCTGCCATCTTATAGCCTCTGGTCAGGCTTTTCTGGAGAAGAAAAGAAAATAAATGAAAGAAGAAATGGAAGAAAGGAAGGACTCCCTAGCCCTTGGATGCCCTAATAGCATCGGGGTCAAAAAACAAGAGTTAACCAAGAGAGGTTAGATAGTAAAGTTAAAAGAGTGCAAAACACAAGTAAGTGGAAGAAACGTTTTGCACAGCTTGGGCACCTTGTGGTCGCCATCCACATATCCCCTAGATGAGGACCCCTGAGGTAGTTGGTTTTAATTAATTTATTCAAACTGTAATCATTTCGGTGCTAGTTTAATGTTAAATTTGCTGAATTTTTTTTTAATTTACTAAATACTAAAGGATGGTATGTAAATTTCCTGAATTATATAGCATTTTATATATAGTAATTCTATACACTTCAATTATATAAGCTAAGCATTTTTGGGTCCATATTAATATAGCACTAAACTTTTTTTTTGTTCTGTAGATACGAGTAATACATATCTGATTTTGGTTCACTATTTTCTTTAAACATTATACAGAAATCTTACCTTTCCAGAGGCTGGTTCATAAAATCCCAGTAATATATCCATGATACTTGTTGAAGCTTTTCCATTAACATCTACAAATGCCACATTTGTTCCTGCTGTTGTTTCAAAATTGAGATTATGTAATGTCTGTTAAAAAGAAAGCACATAAATATACCATATAAATTTAAATGTAAGTATTGTAGCAGGAGGTACTAGTAGCATGCTAGTAACACTAAAAAGGTGATTGTGTTACTAGCATGCTTAACCCAAACAAATTTCTTACACGGGACCACTTATGATATTTGCTCTCCCCAACCAAGTTCTTTAAGATTTTGAATCTTTTAACCACTGAAACATAAATAATTTAAATAAATATTAATATTAAGAAGCTAAAGCTATTACTATGGTTAAAATAAGCAAATTAATGTACATAACTAAATTATTGTAATTATTTAGCTCAGTAGTCAGAGCTCAGCAAGAAAGCTAAAGTTTGGGGTTCGATTCCTGGTTCAGGCCAACATTTTTCTCTTTACCATTGAATAAAATATTAATAAACAATCTGTTGTAAAACAATTTGTGTGGTCAAATGCTATCTACTACTGCACTTTTCACATTTCAATTTCTGGCATTAATGTGATCTATTTTAATTTTACACACACTTTGACAGACCAGTTTACATACATGATGAACATTTGTATTATGTACAGAGAGGAGTGTAGGATGAGCATATGTTTAAATGTTTGTTTTTAGAGAATGTTGTGTGACCCAGATAATTATGAAGACAAGAGATAAGATGAAATTCTGTCTAAGAATGAAATGAATATTGTGAATGGTTTTATTATCGCTGCCATTTGCAAATATCGTAGCAATGGCTCGTAGCATTTGGGGTTAGGAATTAACTTTGTAGAAGAGAAAAATACGCATTTGGATTGGAGGACTAGGTAGCTCACTTGGAAGAGCATTGACATAGAGTCAAAGGTCCTGGGTTCAAACCCTAGTCTAGGGTATATTTTTCTTTTCAAATATGAATACTGTGAATTTAATATGAAATTTAATCTAACATTAGCTCTGATTAACAAATTCAGGCTGGGTAATCTTCGGTATCTAATAAAAAATTTAACACCCCAGACAATAAAAAAATCTAGAATTTATCAAATTAATTGCAAAGGTTGCAATAAAGTTAAAACAAAAAGGAATTTAGATACTCACAAAAAAGAACACTTTAGAAACATAAAAAATGGTGAAATTAAAAAATCAGCAATAGCAACATATGGTTTATTAGAGAATCATAGAATTGAAAAAGAAGTAAAAATTTTGAAACATCTATCTAAACCTTTGGAATTAACAGTTTGGGAAAAGATATACATTCAAAAAATCTTACTAGAACCATGAATTTTGAGTTTCCAGATGAACCAAATTTGATTACTAAAGTTCTTCAAATCAATACCAGATAGCAGTTTAGAAAATTACCGACCTAATGAAAAATTGACAGCCGTGAAAACAGCTGACAATGGGAATGATGTTTTCCGATACTGCAGTTCTGTGTTAAAGACATAGATATACGAGGTAAAAAGAATTCACGATTTATTTGATTCTTATTAAGAAAACCTCATAATGTAAAAATTCCCAACTTTATTATATGAATGAAATTCTGTGCCTGCAAATAGTCTACTCCTTTAAAAAGCATCAAACCTAAAGTCCCTATATGAAGGATGAATTGTTATCAACAATACCACATGACTTCTCAACATGTTTGGAATTTAATCCAAGAATCTGGTGTACAATGTAGTGATTAAAAATTATATACCATTCATTACTCCTCCTAGCCTCGAGTTTGAAAATTTTACATTAAATTTCCAACTGGACCCACCTGAGGTAGCACTGTTCTAATGCAATTAATCCATCCATCCATAGTAATTCTGCCCGAAGGCAGGTCCTTCACTGCAATCATAGCATTTTCATGCTATGCTTGCAGCTTTACTAGGGGATTGTGTAGGTGTGGTAGCTTCCCGTTGCTTTCCACACCGGTGAAGGATGATGATGATAATGATAATGGTAAGGATGATAATGATAAGGATGATGGCCATATGATTTCGGGGACCGTTTGGGCCTTAAAGTTTTTCTGACATTTGTCTTACAGGTGAGGAAAAACCCCGATAAAAACCTCACCCAGAGAAACTGCCCCGACCGGGGATCGAACCCAGGGCCGCTGCGTGACAAGGCAGCATGCTACCTCGAGTCCACAGCGGTGGACCATGCAATTAATAAGGTATTTAATTTTATGAAGTAATTTAATATTATGTCTCAACTACTATAAAATTTAATTGTTTAATTAAATATGTAATATAAATGCAAGTTATATTTGAACAGAAAAATATATACTCAGACTGGGGTTTGAACCCAGGACATTTGGCTTTTTATGTCAATGCTCTACCAACTGAGCTACCTGAGCACTCCAGTCTAAATGCTAATTTTTCTTTTATACATTAATTCCTGAGCGCCAAATGCTACAAACCTTTGCTTGATCATGCAAATGACGGCTTCTTTTTTTAAGAAGACTTCTATTGGAAATTTAAACATTACTTTATAAAGCCAGTAGGGCTTCTTTCAATGTTTTTATTATTAATATAATACATATCACTGAAGGACAAGTTATATTTGAAGGGAAAAATATAATTTGTCATTCAGGGAGAAGTATTAAATTAATAATAACAATATAAATGCAAGTATTCATTATTCTGACACACTTTCACATCAGCACTTCACTCCACTTGTTCTCTCCTTTGTATCAGCCTTGGTTACCAGATAGTATAACATTAAAGATTCTATCAAAGCATTGAATTAACTAAGATTTTCATGTATGGCATTGCTACGTGGGCTGTAACAAAAATAGTGGCAACACTGCTGTACAAGTGAAACCAGGCAGAGTTAATTGTTGTAACTTCTGTTAGATATTAATATGTCTGACCTATCTTAAAGTAAATGGACTCTTCCATACATCTCAAAGCGCATGATCTTTGGAGAGAGGATGTTTGTCTCCTCTGAATTGCTGCTCTAAGCTGTTGTGTTTTGCTATGTTTACAAAGCAGGAACAGTGATCTTGGTTGAAAACATAATGTGCCTAGTATTGTGAATGAAGTGCCCACATTTTTTGTAGAACCCTCCAATAATATTGCAGGATAATGCTTGGGCACACACGGCACACCCTGTAGCTGGTCTGTACCATTGCTAGGGGTGGGAAGTGCTTTATGATTTGATCCCTAAGATGAAGGATCCACTTTGTGATATTCAATTCCAGACTGTTCCCGAGATTCTGCTGGCATTAAGGCGGTCCATCAAAAACATCAACAGAACAGGAGCTGCTACAGGGAAACTATGACTTCGACACCGCTGGAAATGAGTTGAAGATAATGCTGGGTACTTCATTGAAGGACTGTAGAAGTTTTATAGGCCTGCTAGTAATAAATAGTTGCCACTATTAAAGTTACAACCTAAGTATAAGGCTTAAAAATCTTTCAAGCTAAGCCCACAATCAGTAGTTTTAATACTGGGTGAGGCAATGAAACGGCACGATTTGGACTCCGGCTGACGGGCGCAGTGGGGGGTTATGGGGAAGTGGGGGAAACGACCTTGAGCATCTAGACAAGTGGAAATTTCAGTAGCCATGGAGCGTTGGTCAAACGTGCAACGTGCGTTTGCTGTAAAAGCATATTATAAAAACATGGATAGTGTGGTTGGTGCCCAACGTGCTTTCCGTCTTAAGTTTAATCTACCGCCACGGGCTCCCGTGCCATCGAGGAAAGCTATCCTCCTGTGGGTGAAAAACTTTGAAGCCACTGCAAGCACGACGAAGAAAATTGGTGGTAGTGAAAAAACAATCAGGACCCCAGAGAACATTGATCGTGTGCGCGATGCATTAACACGAAGTCCGCGAAAATCAGCAAGGCGGCACAGCGCTCAACTTGGTCTCAGCAATCGATCAGTGAGACGGATTTTGAAGAATGACCTACACTATCACCCATACAAAATGCAGATAGTGCAAGCCCTACAACCTAACGATTACAATCATCGCATACGCTTTTGCCAAGCGATGCTTAATGTTATCGGAACAAATGGAGAAAGAGTGCATAACTTATGGATGAGTGATGAAGCCCACTTTCACCTTAGTGGTTACGTTAACAAGCAGAACTTCCGGTATTGGTCCGCAAATAACCCACGTGATCTTCATGAAAAACCTCTCCATTCTGAAAAAGTAACAGTTTGGTGTGCAGTATCTTCTCGTGGACTCGTGGGACCCTATTTTTTTGAAGATGAACATGGTAACACAGTAACGGTGAACTCTGAACGTTATGCTGACATGTTAGTAACTTTTGGTCTGCCTGGCATCGATCAGTATGATCCAGATGAAGAAACACTCTTCCAGCAAGATGGTGCAACAAGCCATACTGCTAATGTCTCAATGGGTTTGCTGAGACTCGCTTTTCCAGGACGGCTAATCAGCAAGAATGGTGATATCCCTTGGCCTCCCCGTTCGCCAGATTTGACCGCCCCAGACTTCTTTCTTTGGGGCTATCTTAAATGCAAAGTCTTCGATGAAAATGCACCAAGAACAAAAGAAGATCTGAAGGAGAGAATCCGGCAGGAAATTAACAACATTCCTTTGCAGATGCTACAGAACGCCATGGGTGGATTTCATCTTAGACTCCAACAATGTGTGCAAAACCAAGGACGTCACCTTACTGGCACCATATTCAAAAAATGATTGTTTTTTAAGGTAAAACATTAATTTCCACTCATGTACTTAAGATTCATGTTCAAATAATTATACTCTTTTTGTAAATATATTATTGGTGATTTTTCAAAATCGTGCCGTTTCATTGCCTCACCCTGTATCTGCTGTGGGTTACTTCCTCAGAATGATTGCCAATGTGAGGGCTAGTCTTTTTATGATGTAGTACTATTGGCCGATAGCGAGGAGATACTAAAGGACAACACGCACACATTATTGAGTAACACTAAGAAATTAGGACTGGAAGTAAATATCAATAAAACTAAATATATGGTCACACGTAGAAATTCATTACATAATGGAAATGGACAGCTAATGACAAATGAGGGAAATTTTGAGGAAGTTGCTGAATTCAAATACCTAGGAACAATAATCACGAATAGGAATGAGATGCACAAGGAAATTAAACATAGGTTCAATTCTGGAAATGTGTGCTCTTATGCATTGCAGAGACTCTTGATGTCCCAACTCCTTTCAAAAAACGTTAAACTGAAAATATATAAAACTATTATTCTACCAGTTATTTTATACGGGTGCAAAACATGGACTCTTACTTTAAGGGAGGAAAGGAGATTACAAGTATTTGAGAATAAAGTACTTAGGAAAATTTTTGGACCAAAGAGAGATGAACAGACTGGTGAATGGAGAAGACTATATAACAATGAACTACATGGTCTTTATAGGAAGCTAGATATAATAAGAACAGTTAAGTCTCATAGACTATGATGGGCAGGACATGTTGCACGTATGGGGAATGAAAGACTTGCATGGAAGCTTCTTGTAGGAAAGCCAGAGGGAAAACAGCCAGTTGGTAGACCAAGAATGAGGTGGGAGAATAACATTAACTATGATTTGAGGGAAGTAGATTATACAGGGAATGATTGGAAAGCATTGACTCGGGATAGGGATGTATGGAGAGCTTATGTCCGCGCGGCCATGAACCTATGGGTTCGATAGTGCCAGTGAGTAAGTAAGTCTTTTTATCGCTGAGGAATGGGAATTATGACTGAGGTTTGATTCTCAGAATATTGAATTACAAATCATTTAAAACTATTTAATTAGGAATGCTTGAACTGTAACAAATAATATTTATACAGTGTGGTACATGACATTTTCTTTGACACTCAGTAGTAATCAATACTTTTAAAATTCATGGTAAACCACCATTGAGGTTATTGATTAAATGTTAACATTTTAAAATTCGTATTTGATGTATCAGTCGTCTTCAACTAAAACAAACTTCTGTTTATAAAACTTTGTCAAACATTAAACAATGTAAACTTTTCAGAATACAATGTTCCATCATCAGCATTTAAAATGGTGTTTTCTAATGTCAATAACTTCTCCATACTCATGTCATCCATTTCATTTCATATCATATGCTTTTATGTTGGTGAGGCCTGGTCAGCCAGTATCCTTGTGTGTCACATATAGAGGCTTCATCTCATCTTAGTCCCATGCCATAGCCAATTAGTTAAAGCAAGATGCCTTGGCGCAGAGCTATGGGATTTATGCTGGTTCGAGTCTCCATGGAAAAAGAAATTTTCTCATGGAATTTTCGGCCAGTATGGGACCAGTGCCCACCCAGGATCATGAGGAATTTGGGTAGCTACAATAAATAGCGGCTCCCAGTTAAGAAAACCAATTATAAAAGCTGGGGGACACAATGCTGACCACAGGTCACCCCTACACTGGCTGGATGATCATCTACCTCTATGATTAACACATGTGGATGTGAGGCCAGCAGCCGGATTGTAGGCCATAGGCCTTCTAGGCCTGTTGCACCATGGAGTCATCTCATCTTATCCCTGTATCTGCCATTATGCTGGACATGAGTAGAGGTTTTACTACTTATGTTTTAAAGTTTATTTATTCCTACATTATGAAAATTGTAATTCATCATTTGTACAGTAAAGTTGTCTTTAAATTAAAAATAATTAGCTTTATCACCTGGTTCTTGTATCCTGTAGGATGACTGAAGGTGATGTCTTTGAATTGTATGCTTGCTCCTATGTGGGTTTTCCCAGATATGTCTGTTTTGTTGAGTGAAGGAATATAGTCTATTATATCCCGGAGTACTTGAGCCGAATGCTTGGCAGACATGAGAATGGCACCAAATGACAAAACTTTGTTCATGGACAGCATCCCCACAATGACACTGAAAAACACCTGAAGACTGCTTATTTGAAATTAACCTACCATAATGAGTACATGATAAAGAGGATCATAAAATAAAATTATACCACATAATGAAGATATGAAATTGACATAGTAGTTAAATTTCAACTGACAAGTTATTTCATTTTAAAATATTCTTTGGACTGGTATCCACTACAATCACATATTACGTTTATTTAGCTTAATTTGGCATATATTTGGATTGTGAAATACATTTCCTTATATTTCTATTTCTATAGTCACATTTTGATGTGATGAGTTAACCACTATTGGACTTACTGTAACAACAGCGCCTGGTGCCAGACATCCCATTTCAATTAACTTCCAGTTCTGCCAAAGAGCTACAGCTATCATGGCACTTACTGCTAAGTACACTGCTACAATACTGGTGGACATTGTGTAGAATTGTTTCAGTACAGTATCTTGTTTTGTTTGCAGTGACTCCCTGTAACTATACAGAAAAGAAAGTTAATTAAATTTACAATGCTTAACAAGCAATAATGAAAATATACAAATAATTATGTGATATAATAGATTTAATATCAAAACATCAAAGAAAATTTGCAATAGCAAGTTTCAGATTGCTTTCAAAATTGCTTGTAGAAGCATCTGCATGGAATATCATATTTATCCTTTTTGTAATCTTAATGAATCAGTCATGAAAATATGTACAAAAATACAGAAACAAAACTGGAAATCTCACGTAAGAAGAATGAGCAGAACAAGAATACCATGTCAAATCTTAAATTACCAGCCACCAGGCAAGAGATCTTTGGGCAGACCCTTCAAACGTTAGATTGTGTCTATCACATTTGGAAGAAGAAGAAGTAATCTTAATGAGATTGGATCAAGATCATCATCTTCAATTTTCTAATCTTCCGTCTAAGTATTGGAGTTCAAGAGGGACAACAGGTACATAACTGCTTATTTTTAATACTATAGATAATCAACCAAACCCTAACATGTAGTATGACCTAAGCATAACGCTCCATTTTGAATTATCACCACCTTGCAGAATGTCCAACGCCAGTCCAGCCAAAACGTTTAGGTATGAAGCCATTGGCGTCAAGATCTACAGGAGACTTGCTGCTGGTCGTGAGTCTCCATGGGGAAGAAATTTTCTCGTGGTATTTCGGCCAGTATGGGACCGGTGCCCACCCAGCATCGTGAGGCAATTGGGTAGCTACAATAAGTAGCGGCTCCAGGTTGAGGAACCAGCTATAACGGCTGGGGGACTCGACATGCTAACCACATGTCACCCCTACACTGGCTGTTGATCATCTACCTCTGTGATTGACACATGTGGATGTGAAGGGTCAGCAGCCGGCTGGTAAAAGGGCAACCGCTGAAAAGTGGAAAGACCCTCAATCGGAACATTGCAGAAGATTTGTAACAAATTTATGCAAAGTGATGAGGTATCAATAGAATTCGAACAGGAACGAGAAACTTTGCCTTGTAAAACCTGATACTCTCATCTGGACATGATGATAGAGATAATGGTTTCTGAAATATATCCAGGTGAGAGGATAATATTTTATGAAGTGAGGTATAAGGTTTCCTATTCATAATTGCATTCAATTGCAAAAGATATTTAACTTTCTTGGCATGATAATGATGAAAAAATCAATTAAAAATGGTTGGTGTTAGGAGATGACAGTTCAAGAGTTCAAAAGGTTCATGTGGCACAAATCCTTCAACCTTAATTTTAGTTTAATTACATGGTGTTTTGCCATTTCTCAATTCAGAAGCTGTTTAATTAACTTCATAAATTTGAGTACATAAATTTAATTCTAAACTCTATACTCAAATAAAAATTTTAATTGATTATGTTTGTCAGATATACTAGCCATTAAACCACACAAACAGAAAATATGCACCGGTGTATAAAATTGTTCTTTTATTATTATTATCATTATTATTATTATTATTGTTGTTAGTAGTAGTAGTAATATCTTCTTTTTCTTCTTCCTTCCAAGTATTAGGCCAAGGCCTGTTACGATCCTATAGAAAATTTTCCCTCCAGGGTTTCATAGGACGGCCCAGTGATCTTCGTCCTCTTGGTATATAATTATAAACAGCTTTGGGGATCCGATTTGAACTCATTCTTTTTAGATGGTGTTTCCAATTTAGTTGGTACTGTTCAATATATTCCAAAATTGGTGTAGTCTTCAATTCTTTTAAGATATCGGTGTTCCTTTTCCGATCCCATCTGGTGTAACCCGCTGTTCTGCACATGATTCTCATTTCACACCCCTGAGGGTTTGTAGTAAAATTATCATTATTATTATTATTATTATTATTATTATTATTATTATTATTGTTATTTTATTTGGGATTGTTTTTGTTATTTACACAGGTATCCTCAACCAAAATATACAATTTTTTTCTTCCACACTTCGCGGTTTTGCGTTCTGCTTCTGTCATATTTCTCTTCTTCATGTTGTCTTGAATTCCTTTTATCCACATTGTCTTTGGTCTACCACGTTTCCCTTTTCCAGAAGGTATCCATTTCAATACTTCTTTGTTTGTTTCTGTGTCCCTTCTTCTCATTATATGTCCATACCATCTTTAGTTGGATTTCTTCAATCTTTTGTACAATATCCTCTTACATTACTTTTAAGCGGTAAAGCTTAATATTTTGATGTTATATTTAGTTTAACATATTCCAGTCTTGGACAAATTTATTTTTTGAAAAGAAAAATTAATATTTGAACCAGGAATTGAGTCACAGAGCTCTAACTCTGTACATCGGTGTGCAATCCACATATAAATAATGTAAAATTATCATAAGTAATGCCACGAGTGATTTCCAAATTATCAATAAATTCACGACTCACAAAGTGAGGAGTGAATTTATCTAGAGAATTTGGAAATCAAGAGTGACATTTGTTAGGACTATTTAACGAATAAAATTAAGCTGTTTACTCACAAATCATTATTTAACTATAGTTATTTTAAAATATTTATATATTTAATGTAAACGGCGATGTTTGAAAACAAATGAGAAATGATTGGTACACTTAACCTGCTTCTTTTGTTTATCACTGCAACTAGATCATACTATTTATTGCCAAAGGAACGCAATATTGTAAGAATGCTCTCTAGTGAAGAAAAAATTAAATACATCAAACTGTATATTAATTCATTTCTGATGTCGTATGATGTAAATATGACAATTATATTTTTCTGGATTATTACCTGGGAAAAAATACATTAAAGAAAGTGCAAACAGTGGTTTCTTTTTTTTGGTGGTATAATCAATTGCTACAAATGTTTTTATATTAACTCCTGCAAGCACTATGTGTTGACATCCATGCACTATATATATACAATCTGGTAGCCGTATTTATTACAGAGAGTCAGTCACTGAAAAATAATGGTGTCAGACCTGTTCAGAATATAAAAAGTAGGATAGGTAGGGAGTCTTCTTAATGTGGTAAATTTAATATTGATAAATATTTGGTGACAACACGACTGTGATTGATTTGTAAAACAGAAATTCATTGAAACGTGATTGGTAATTGGCTCCCATTTGGGGCATGAGCGTAAATCGTTATTAAAAACACTTTGAATAGAAGTGTTCTGATGGCAGTATGTAGGGTCGAATGTTTGAACGCATATTAGACAGTAAAAGGCGTTTCTCTGCATGAGAAAGTTTTATCCAAATACATTTTGTCTTACTCAGAAATCTATTCATGCAATAACAATTGTAAGCTACCTGACGAGGGTACCTTAAGATAATAGCTCAAGATAGAAATACTATCGTGAAAATCCCGAAGGAAAACCGCTGGTAACCGATGTAGTTTGAAACCTTTGCAGCTTTATCCAAGATGTCGGACCTTGAAAGGATTCGATCATGTTTTCGGTATAACGCGGAGAAGAGGAATTTGATAGCGTCTACCCAAGAATTCAAACTGGAAGCACAGGCGAATCAGCGTAATATTGCGCCATGCAGAGGTCATTGTATTACGGTCTTATTTGCGGGACGCCCGCATCCATGCCTTCCTCTATAGCAGACGAACCTCACGGCAGTGGGTTTTATCCGCTGGGCATTCTGGGTATTGTGTTGCCAATATTATGAAAACATCGACTTTCATGCATGACCGGTAAGTCGGCCATTAATTCGATCTCAGCAATTGCTCACGGTGAGTCAGCTCACCAGTGATTGGAAGTAATTTGAGTAGAGACTAATGTATTTGCATGCGACCCGTAGAGAATTGTATAAGTGGAAAGATATGTTAGCAGTTGTGCTGTATTTGGAATGCTGTAATGGGCTGCACTCCGATGTACAGAATCAGAGGTCCATGGTTCGATTCCCAGTTCAAATGTTAATTTTTCTTTTAAAATATAAATATTAATGAATACTTAAAAAAGCCAACAGAACTTAATTAATAAATGATTATTATTAAATCTAGTTTAAAATGTGTTCACACCTAAAGAATTCATGCATTTTGTAACAAATTTTTAATATATGGAGATACCTATAATCAGTTGTATATATTTTGTATTACTTTTGAGAATATCAGACACAAATGTACTAGTACATACCAATTTAACTCCACTGAATGCCCATCTATGTCATCATCAGATTGAATGTTTAAAAATATTTCTTCAGCTATCTGTCCGGCCTCTATGTAACCTTTCTTGGTTAAGCCTAAATATATCTGAAACATCCATGTTTATCAATTAAATACTAGTTTTTACTATTTTAGAATACATGCTATGTAAATTTATAATAATTTTCTTAACTTATTTAAAAGTTTAGCTCTACTTATGTGTCAATCCTTCCAGTTTAATATTAGGATGTGTCTGGAATATTTAGAGAATGAAGTGCTAGGAACATTTTTGGACCAAAGAGAGATGAAGTGATAGGCAAATAGAGCAAACTACATAACAGTGAGGTACATGATCTTTATGGAAAACCAGATGTAATAAAAAATAGTTAAGTCTCATAGACTGCAATTGGCAGGACATGTGGCATGGATGGAAAATGAAAGAAAGACAGGGAAACTTGTAAATAAATCAGAAGTAAAGAGCCCAGGACACGTGGCATGGATGGAGAATGAAAGAAGGACAGGGAAACTTGTAAATAAATCAAAAGTAAAGAGCTCAGTAGATAAGTCAAGAATAAGATGGGAGAATCATATTAACCACAATTTGAAAGAGGTGAATTTTACAGGGAATGCTCAGGATAGGGATGTATAGAGAGCTTATGCCCACATAGCCATGAATCTTCATGTTCAATAGTGTCAGTAGCATAAAAGCAGCTTGTCTAGAAATATATATTTGTTTATCGCAATTCTTTTTCATGAGTCAAATTATACCTTGTACCATTACTTTTTTAAAATTCTGAGTTTTGAATTAATCAAATAATTGGATTTTCTTGGTGATAAAATTGTATTATACATGGTCAATAAAACCCAAACCACCAAAATTAAAATTTAAAAGAGTCAACTAGTTTCAGTAGCGATGCTATCATTTTCAAGACTGCTTAATTGAATAAGTCAATAAGCAGTCTTGAAAATGATAGCATCACTATTGAAACTAGTTGACTCTTTTAAATTTAAATCTGGCGGTTTGGGTTTTTATTGACTATGTATAATACTGAGTTTTGAAAATTGAGAAAAAATCAATATGGTAATGTTTTTTTTTTATGAGAGAGGGAAGATAATTTAAAGCTGAAATGAATGAGCTAATGTGGATTGTTATATTTTAATACATTCATTACCTTTTCAAGAAGATGTGGTACAACTAGACTTAGAAAAAACACAGGGAGAATTACAATGGTAAGTCTCCAGTTAGCTGTGAAAGCCACAATAAAACCTGCTACACATGTTGCAGAATATTGCAATAACATCCCAAGCTTGTTCCCTGTACCTTGTTTATACTGGTTCACATGTCTGCAAATAGAAAACATTTTTATTTATTTTTTCTTACATAGTTTGTTAATTTTTTTAAATGTACATTATATAGAGCTTGACTAAATTGTCTTTATTTATTGTTAATTATGATTGTTTTAACTATGTACTAAGGTAATATTGTGAATTTTCTTAGGTAATAGCTATTGTCTTGTGTGTTAATTTTGGTGTCTTTTTCACCCTACAGACATTGATATAATTGATCAGAGTTCTCTATCTCTCTCTCTCTCCATCTCTCCCTGTCTCTCTCTCTCTCTTTCTCCATCTCTCTCTCTCTTCTCTCTCTCCATCTCTCTCTCTCTCTACATCTCTCAATCTCTCCATCTCTCTCTCTGCATCTCTCAATCTCTCCATCTCTCTCTGTCTGTCTCTCTCTCTCTCCCTCTCTCTCCTCTCTCTCTCTCTCTCTCCTCTCTCTCCTCTCTCTCTCATCTCTCCATCTCTCTCTCTCTGTCCCTCTCTCTCATCTCCTCTCTCTCACTCTCCTCTCTCCATCTCCCCTCTCTCTCTCCCCACTCTCTCCATCTCTCTGTCTCACCTCTCTCTCCATCTCTCCTCCTCTCTCTCCCCCACTCTCCATCTCTTGCTCCCTCTCTCCCCCTTTCTCTCCCATCTCGCTCCCGCTCTCCCCACTCTCTCCTTTCTCTCTCTCTATTCTCTTCTCTTCTCCATCTCTCTCTCTTTCTCTCTATCTCTCTCTTTCTCTCTCTCTCTCTCCTCTCTCTCTCTCCTCTCTCTCTCCTCTCTCGGATTTACAGTAAGAAGAACTATTCCAACATATCTAGGCACAAATTGTCAGTGATAGAGTTTTCCATAAAGAAAAAAGGTCCTAATTACTTCATTTTGTGACAACACATATTAAACATTGAGTTTAGGGTTCTCCCAAAATGTTTAATTAAACTGTGGTAGTTTTCTGAGCCACAGATATGGACACTGTGGTGATTTACCTTGCCTGACACATGGAAAGTTGACTCATAAAGGAAAAATGTCTTGGAGAGAAAATTGGGATTAGCACCTATAGCACTTGTGCAGGCTTGTCATTTGGCTGCAAATGTGCACTGCAATTTGTATGCATACAATTGTAGTCAGCGATGGACAATTTGGTGAAGTATTGCTGTTGGTATTTGTAACTTACATGATACTTGTCTGTGTGATGTATGGGAATTTCTTTTGAATGTTTTTTACTGTCACATCTGATAATTTATGGCCACCACCATGCTTCTTTAACACACTTCCAATATCTAAAAATGTGTGAGTTGGTGCATCTCAGTTAAAAACTTGGCTAAATCTTATTTGCACACTAATAATGGATTTTAATTCAGCATACCATAGCAAATATTGTGCTCATTCCTATGGGGATCCCATGACTGACTGACGTGGAACTTAATGACCCAACCCCTGTCCCATCTCGTGTTGGTAATTGAAAACATTATATAACTTAACCCATTCACTTCAGGTTTAAATGCTCGATGCATTTTTCCAGAAACCGGATTTAAGTTCCGTAAATTATATTGTCTATTTTCAGACATTCAAAACAAACAAAATATAACGGTACTTGAGATTACAATAAGGTTGAAGGCCAAAACAAATCCCTGTACTATTCATAAATGTTAACGGAAGATTATCCTGCCAAGATATGTACAAAATAATGCAAAATATATATCAGCAGAGTTAAGTGACTGTACTTCGTCTTCTGAGTTGGAGGCCATTTAACTGATGGTTAGTCTACCTCATCTTTTGAGGCGAATGGGTTAATGAGATTGCATTCCAGTGGTACCTTCTGTTTCATTGTATCTTGAACCATGAATGTTTACAAGAAATTTAAATTAGGTCCATTTAAGTAAACACCATGTGTATCATTAAATATAATTAAAATAACTCACATTATAAAAAAGTTAATTCTTATTTATAGATGCTTTAACATCTATGATTACATTTTATTTATTTATTTATTTTTCTTCAAATATAATTTATCCTTCAGTGAGAAGTGTTAAATTAATAATAAAAACATCAATAGAAGCCCTACTGACTTTATAAAGTAGTATTTAAATTCCTATAAATGTCTTCTTAATTGAGAAGCTGCCATTTGCAAAGATAGAAACAAAGGTTTCGAAGCATTTGGCACGAGGGAATTACAACGTATATAAGAGAAAAATTTGCATCTAGATCGCAACTTGCCTTGGTAGCTCAGTTGGTAGAGCATTGGCCTGGAAAGCCAAAGGTCCCGGGTTCGAATCTCGGTCTGGGCGGAAATTTTTCTCTTTAATATAATTTATCCTTCAGTGAGAAGTGTTAAATTAATAATAAAAAAATCTATGATTAACTTCACACTTAGGATTATTAGATATATCCATGTAAGCTATTTTTCCTATTTTGTCATATTTTTTCTAAAGATGTTTACTGATTTAATTTTAATGTAACTATGAAATTATAATTATTGTGATAAAATGAAATATCAACTCACTTTTGACAAGTGAGAAACATCATGTATACTGATTTAATTTTGATGCTATTAAGAAGGAAAATGTTAACCATTGCATGTCGTAACCTATCTTGAAATTTCTCCCAGAGAAACGTTGTAATATACCAAGGTCATGTTCAAGAAATCATCTGCTGTTTTTAACTGCAAGACACTAAAATCCAGCACCAAAGCTCTCATTTAAACTACAGCAAAGTACAGTATTACAACTCCTGAATTGGTGAAATGAATAACCCTGACAACCTGCCTGCATGCCGATCCCACCACACTCCAACCCTGGCAAACTGCCTGCACACTGTGTCCTTCTTGCTCTTCCAGCTCTACAGCCCTTTATGATCCCTGCTGTTGTTAGGACACTCCCCTATGCATCCCTGTCCAATGCCCTCCTTCTCCATCCCCGAGCCCCAAGCTTTCAGAGGTCCTCCTCTATTCCATCCATCAAATCATTGTCCTTTTTCCTCGCCAAAGGTCATTTTACAGAAAAGCAGCCGGCTAATGTTCCAAACAGTTTCTCAACAATAACATTTTTTTACAAGAATGTGGTTGTCAGCCCCGTGTCTCAACCCCCAACCTGGAGGACCAGGTGATTTACGCCACGTCTTGCCATACTAAATTCCACTTTACTATGCAGGGAACCCATCTGCTTCCCACAGTGGGTTGCCATTACTGAATTTTGGTTTCAATTTCTGTGCCTTGTAGTTAAAAATGGCAGATATTTTTTTGGATATGACCTTGGTACATCACAACATTTCTCTGGGAGGAATTTCAAGGTATGTTTCTGCATGATATGGTTGACAGTTTCCTTGTAAGAAATTATCATCATTTATTGAATGCAGGGTATTTGAAATACAGTTCATTCACACAAATGACAGACCTTACCATGAAATTATAATTATCATCATCAGCATCAAGGATTAGACCTTAAGGTCTGTTCCGATCTCATGCTAGAATTGGTCTGTCCATCCTCTACCGGGTCATCCAACATTTTTTTCATCCTAGTGGTTTGTAATGAAGAATCTGTTTCAGAATTCTATTGTTATCCATTCTATTGATGTTATCATTATCATCATCATCATCCTTCACCGGTATGGAAAGCAATGGGAAGCTATCATCCCTACAATTCCCTAGTAAAGCTGCAAAGCATAGCATGAAAATGCTATGATTGCAGTGAAAGACCTGCCCTTGGGCAGAATTACTATGGATGGAAGGACTATTAATGTAGTCCATCCATTCATCTCTGTATTCTATCTAATAGTTTGAATATATTTAGTTCACTTCGTATATTTTCATTTTGTTTTCGATCTGTTATTGTATAGCCAGCCACACTCCTCAGAAACCTCATTTCTGACGTTTCTATTTTTCATTCCTGGTTTTTGGTTAAGACCCAGTGTTCCGATCCATATAGTAGTGTTGGAACTGCCATTATTTTATAAAATTTAAAAGTGTCACCTTTCTAGTTCTTTTGAGATTTCATTTTATGGTGCCATACATATAATTAAATATATTTATTATAATTATGATAAAATGAAATTCCAACTCAATCTTGACAAGCGAGAAAAATCAGAAAAAATTCCATTCTGATTGGCTGGCCATGGAGTTTGAATCTGGGATTTCCTGATTACGAGTCTAAAAGTTACTGCTTGAATCAACTTACTTTATAATATTGGGATTTTTTATAATATTTATTGTAGATTTTATTTTATAGATTTGAGTATGTAAGCTATAAATAATTCTATACCTATAAATGTGTTTAGCAATATCCTTGTCTTTATTGGTATCATACCAGATCATCTCTTGATGAAGCAATTTATGGAATAGATCTAGTTGTAGACGATGAACTCTTCTACTGCTACATAAATCCCAACAGAATGGCTAACAACACAAAGAACATATTTCAGTTATTTATTGCCTTAAGTAGAACAAGTAAACATATGAGGATGAATCAAATATAAATCGGAATTATTGTTTACAATTTTATTGAATTAACAAAAAAATACAAAACCACCATCTCATTTTTTCTACATAGTCTCCTGCATTTCCAACACACTTTTGCCATTGAGTTGGCAACTTTTTGATGCCGTCCTTGAAGAATGAGGGATGACGTGTAGTCAGCCAGTTGTGCACGAACTCCTCTACTGCTGCATTGTCACCAAACCGCCTTCCTCCTAGGTCTTCTTTCAGTGGCCCAAACAAATGGTAGTCGCAGGATGACAAATCTGGACTGTAAGGAGGATGTTCCAGAGGTGTCCAATGCATTTTCGTCAATTAACCACAAATATGTGTACTTTTAAAAAAAGAGTTAATTATATCTCTTCATCACCCCAACAAAATAATTTTAAAAATTAAGATAATAATCCAACCAATTTAATTTATAAAATTATAAAACTCTAGTTTTTCTTGTGTCAACCGAGCAGTGTGTGGGTCTTGCATTGTCATGCAGCACAATCACATTTCGGATCGGTTTCCGGCGGATTTTCGGAATTTGAGTTCATCACTGATGATGGCTTGAACACTTCCGAAGCTTATTCCAACGTGTGAAGCAATTTCAGAAATTGTTACGCGCCGATCCTCCTCAATAAGGTCCCGTACAGCATGAATGTTGTCTGCAGTGATGCTTGTTCGTTGCCGTCTTTGGTGGGGCTCATTTTCCACTGAATCCCGGCCCGCTAACATTTTTTTGCGCCAATCATACACCTGCGTCTTCGAAAGGGTTGCTTCCCTGCTGTGCATGGAGCCTTCTCAAAATTTCAGAAGGTTTAGTGCCTTCTTTCGCCAAAAACTTAATAACAATGCGTTGCACAACAGACGTGTGTACCTCTTGCTCGCTCATGGCATACTGAAGCAAGCGGCCACTCTTCGGAGTACGACACATCAAGATCCCTACTCCAGACACCCCTACCAACTTCCCCCTCCAAACCGCAATCTTTGCAGTTTGCTACCAGAGCCTCCAGATACAAATTCCGGTTTATATTTGATCCACCCTCGTATGAAGGTATAAGGGGGAAAAAAAACTGGCAAGTAAATTTTCCAAGAAACATAGAAAATTGACTTTTTATTCTACGCTGTACCTTCTTCTTTACCTGTATGCCAAATTTTGAAGTTAAATAAACTCATGACTAAACTGTTTCTTTTACTGTTAATGATACTTCTTTCCGTGGATCTAATGACATCTCAAACTCTATTTTGACAAAAAGTGACTTACCTGGTTCTTTCCCTGTACCCTTCATATTTAAGTATCTAGGAAACAATATCTATAAAAAGATATTACCAGTAAGTTAAACAACTTTATAAAAATAACATTGAATTCAAATAAAGATTAATAATAATCAAGTCAGCAAAACAGATATACTATTAACCCAAGGTATAAAACAAGGCTGTCCACTTTCCCCTCTATTATTTAATTTATATAGGAATGAAGTCATGAAATTATGCAAAACCAATTAAAATCACACTTCATGATTGACGACCGACCTCTCAACACATTAATGTATGCAGATCAAGTAATATTAGCTACTTCTGAAGATCACATATAGGAAGCAGTACATAGATTGTCAAATGTAACCCAAGATTATAATTTACAAATTTCAGTGAATAAGACAAAAACTAAGGCATTTCAAGGGAAAATACCAATACGAATTAAAATTGTGTTCATGAACAACCACTTTTGATTCTTATATTTGAACTTTTATCAGTAAAACAAACCTCATCTATGACGGTTTAATTTAATATTAAACTTTTTCTATCTTACGAGAAGATATACGCCTTTCCCTGGACGACACATGTAAAGCCACAGGACATAAAATCAATCAAATTCCAAAAACTTATAAGAACAATAAAAAACACTCTTCTGCAAAAAGAACATCCAGGTACAATTCTAAAATTTTATAAAACAATGGCTCTCCTAACTCTACTTTATGGCTCTGAAACCTAGACTCTTACTACAATCAAATTAAGTAGGATAGTAGCTGCAGAAATGAAGTTATTAAGACCTGTAGCGGGTTATATACTTTATGACCACATGCATAGTGAAGATATCTGCACAGCTCTCAAAACATCAGCAACCATTGAAACCATCAAAACATACCAAAATAATTGGCATGAACACGTCCTTAGAATAACAAAAGACTACCCCTGAGGCTACTCAGGTATAGACCCATTGGGCAAAGAGACCCTGGATGACCTAAGAAGTGATGAAGGGACCAATTTCTATCCTGAAGCAGAACAGGCCAATGGCTTAATCCCCAATTGTTACTGATGATGATAAAAATAACATATAATATATAGCACATTCAAGCCAAACTCAACATTAAAGTAAACCATCGCTAAATTATAAGTGTTCTAGCTCTTCTAATCTTCTTTATGGTTACAAATCTTGAAACCTTAAAGCAACAGATGGTTCAAGAATAAGGGTCGTATCTATGAACGCATTAGACCGTAAAAGTCGTTCTCAGCCTGTACTCTGCTAAGAAAGTTGCATCCAAAGACGTTTTTGCATACTCAAAAATCTGTTCATGCGATAATAATTGTCAAAATTCCTAAGCTACCTGGCGAGGTGACTTTGCAGAGAACGAATCGTGAGCAACCCGATGGGAACCGATGTACTTTGAAACCTTGCTGCTTTATCCAAGATGGACCTTGAAGACTTCGATCATGTTTTCGGTATATGCGGAGAAGAGGAATTTGATAGAGTCTACCAAAGAATTCAACTGGAAGAACAGGAGAATTGGCGTAATATCGCACGATGCAGACGTATTATTTGCAGGACGCAAGCGTAAATGCGTTCCTCTAGCAGACAAAAATAACGGAAGTGGTTTTATCGCTGATAATTCTGGGTAATTTCTTGTCAATATTACGAAAAAAACTACTTTCATGCATGACCAGTCGCCGACTCGCTAATTCGAACTTTGCAGGTTCTCACGGAAAACTCAACCACCAGAGACTAATGTATTTGCATGCGGCCATAAGAGCAGCACAAATAAGATACATGAGGGAAAGAGCTGGTTATACATGGTAGACTACAAAACCAATCTGGAAATGCAGAAGAATGAAGTTAGAAAATAAAAATTTGCTGGAAAGCTTTTTGTTCACATAAAACTAAAATTGAACTTTTATAGGAAAAACTCACTATGAGGTTTAATTTAAGATTAAATTAAAATGCTCCATACCTCACCTCATATCCACCTTCTACGTAAACTGCAGTTTCAAAGCTGTCGACTGATGTTATGTCGATCAGAAGAACTACTTCATCTTCCCTCTGTTGGTGGACCAATAAACCTCCGGATCCAGTTAGAATCCATGGGAAATGTGGTCTATATAGAAGACTGGATATGAGGTGAGGTATGAAGCATTTTAATTTAACCTAAAAATAGGATATTTTATGTATGTAGCTAATGCTCAGAATTTGACCATGAAACAATTTTTCTCCTAATTTTCCAACATCTGAATTTATTTTAAGTTGTATTTTGACTCACCTCATATATCTTGACTCCTTCGCAGACTCGAGTTTCTTCACTGCATCTGTGACGTTCTCAATGTGACATCATGGTTACAACTGCCATCCAGCAGTTTTCTCTCTTGCAGATTGTTTTCTGCGCTCTCTGATGGTTGACTGATGAATCTCCAAATCAATCCCCTTCCATTTTCACCGGATATTTCAAAATTCATAGTTTTGTTTTTATTCTTGCATATGTAAATTTTCTCCCAAATAGTGGTTCCTTTGGTTTTTCCAACTGTTTAAGTAATTTTGCCTTGGTTTCAATTCTGTGTTCTTCTGACCAAATAGCTGCACATGCTTGGTCAGAAAAACACACAATTGAAATCAAGGCAAAATTACTTAAACAGTTCGAAAAACCGAAGGAACTCACAATTTGGGAGAAAATTTACATATGCAAGAATAAAAACAAAACTCTGAATTTTGAAATACCCGATGAAAATGAGAGGGGATTGATTTAGAAATTCATCAGTCAGCCATCAGAGAGTGCAGAGAACAATCTGCAAGAGAGAAAACCTCTGGAAGGCAGTTGTAACCATGATGTCGCATTGAGAATGTCACAGATGCAGTGAAGAAATTTGAGTCTGCAAAGGAGTCAAGAAATATGAGGTGAGTCAAAATACAACTCAAAATAAATTAAAATAAACCTCATAGAGTTATTTTCTACCTACATAACTTAATCTGAATTTATGGTCATAGCTCTCTATATCCATGTTTTTTTTCTCCTGCATAGAGGACATTTTGAGTTTGCTGATAAATCAGGTTCTATGCTAGTGTCTGTTCAAGCAATCATGACCAGTACTGAGATGAAAGTGGTCATAGCTGCCTTTTTGGGTAATTCTGGGATTGATTTTGAAATTCTTCTTATTTATATCCATTAGTGTTATTTTCTTATGCTAACTTACTTATGCTATCTTTTTTATGATACTTTTGTTGACTAATATGGGAATTATGTAATAATTTAGTCTAATTTGAGCTTTTTTGTCAACATATCAGTCTTTTCATTACATTCCAGTCCAAAATGGACTGTGAACAATCCATTTTAGTGTAATTTTTTTTTCTAGTTTATTAATTACTGAGTCTGCTGTGCTAGCTTAGGTGGTAGCATATGCTGGCTTCCTAATTAGCAGTTCCAAATTCAATTCCAGATGGATTTGAAAGTTCTAATTGTAAATTTTCATTTTCAGAACTAGGTGGGGTGATGTTGTTTTATTTTTAATTACACGATTTGTGAATCAAATGTCTGTTTAATTTACAAATCCCTCTGAATTACATATGTTGAAAAGGCATTTATTATTATTGATACTAATTTGTTTGTCAGTTGAAAGCATTATTCCAGGTGCTTTTTGACAGGAGTAGGTTGTGTTCCTGCTTCTTTCTTCTCTTCATTATCGTCCCTCACACAAACATACTTACACTACACAAACATTTGAACATATAGTCAATCTACACACTCTATGTACACAATTCAAGTACACAAATCAGCTATGTAACATGGTCTGCCAAAGTGGTGAGTAAATTGAAAATAGATCACAGTAACACCATTAATATTTTTTATTTTATTTTGGGAAGTGATCCTATTGTTTGAATGGTACCTATTGAATTTGATAGAATTACTTTTTTTTGCATGTTTGTAGCTAAAGGAATAGCTATATATATTTGGAAGGCTAAAAAAAATAAGTTTCAACTTCAATTTTATATCAATGAACATTATTACCTGTATGAAAGCTGATATTAAGACAAAACACCCTATAATTGCTGAAAGGAGAGAAAGTAGATCTTCAAATTCTTCTTGAGACATGGACGTTGGTTCAGAACTGTAACACAGATATTATTTTTAAATTAATTTGAAATGAACCTAAAGTCACCATTTTACTAAATTAGTGTACAATCTACTATCTAATTTTTGTAAATGATCTAATTAACTTTACCTTTATATTTTTTCTCTTCAAATATAATTTGTCCTTCAGTGAGAAGTATTAAATTAATAATAAAAACATTGAAAGAAGTCCTACTGACTTTATAAAGTAATGTTTAAATTTCCAATAAATAGTCTTCTTAAATCAGAAGCTGCCATTTGTGTGATTGGACAAAGGTTAGTAACATTTGACACTCAGGAATTAACATTGTATAAGAGAAAAATCGGCCGCGGTGAACTAGTGGTTATGCTCCTTGTCTCTGGTCCTGAGGGTCGCGGGTTCAAACCCAGCTGGGGTCGATGGATTTTTTAGGATGGAAAAATCCAATGAGCAAGTCCTCCGGGAGAGACTTTAAACCGTGGGTCCCAAATCTGAAGATTTTCAGGCTCGTAAAGATCCTTAAGCCTGAAGGAAAGGCCTCTAAGCAAAATTTACTGAATTTTCCCGTCCTAGTACTACCTTGGTTTCCTAGATGTCAGTATGAGGTGGAACGCTGACCACGGACCACTCAAGTGATATCTATACGAAAACAAGTGTAACTAAATTAGTATGGTTCAAATTCTTCCCTGTAGGGGGAGAGCACCTACATCTCTGTTAAGGGAAACATGGGCTTACAATACAATACAATAAGAGAAAAATTTGCATTTAGATTGGATGCTTAGGTAGCTCAGTTTGTAGAACACTGACATAGAAAGCCAAAGGTCCTGGGTTCAAATTGCAGTCCGAGCATATATTTTTCTCTCAAATATAATTTGTCCTTCAGTGAGAAGTATTAAACTAATAATAAAAACATCAAACTTTACCTTAATTTGTTTCCTATTTAGAATCTGTATATTAGCTTGTTCTCTGTCACTCTCAAACCCAGAGGATCATGACTGCATGGATATAATCTCTTGTAGACAAATATTTTCCTGTATAATTCACCTTCCTCAAATAATGGTTAAGAATTTCTTCTATTCTATTATTCTCCTAGCTCATTTTTTTGTCTACTTACTGGGGGCTTAGCCTCTGGTTTTCCTACAATAAATTTCTAACCCCCTCTTTAATTATCCATTCATGCTATGTTTCTTGCCAACCACCGTCTAATAGACTTAAAACTCCATGGCGCAATAGGTCTAGCCAGCCAGCTGCTGACCTTACATCTACATGTGTTTATCACAGAGGTAGGCATTCATCCAGCCAGTGTAGGGCTGACATGTGGCCAGCATGCCGGGTACCCAGCCATTATAACTGGTTTCCTCTATCTGGAGCTGCTACTTATTGTAGCTACCAAATTCCCTAAGATACTGGGTGCGTACGGTCCCATACTGACCGAAATTCCACGAGAAAATTTCTTCCTACATGGAAACTCAAACCAGTGCAAGTCCCATAGCTCTGTGCCAAGGCATTTTGACTTGATCACTTGGCTACGGTGTGGGACTTCTAATAGTCTTAACTGTTGTTATTTACATTGAATTTCCCCTAAAGATAATGGAGCTTACTGTTATGTATTTTCTTACATTCACTTTGTGGTTAAATATTTTTTCTAAGCATTTTATTCTCAAATCCTTGTAATATTTTTTTCTTTCTTAAAGTAAGTGACAATGTTTCATGCCTGTAGAATATAAATAGAAGAATTATGTTTTTTTATATATTTTTAGTTGAGTCTGCCATGCAATAGCTCAAGCATGACTCTAGTAGTTCAGAAATTGGAAATTTTTAATGTAATTTTCTATCTCAGGGCTAGAAGCAGTGGTTGTATACAATTTTTAAATGCTAGATTATGCATCAGATGTCTGGATTAAATTCCAAACCCCTTCATAGTATTGTACCTTGTATCTTGCAAGCCCATGTTTCCCTTAACAGAGATTTAGGCACTCTCCCCCTATAGGGAAGAATATGAACCATTTAACTAATTTAGTTACACTTGTTTTCGTATAGATGTCCTTTGAATGGTCCGTGGTCAGCATTCCGCCTCATACTGACATCTAGGAAACCAAAGTAGTACTTACTTACTTACTCACTGGCACTATCGAAACCATAGGCTCATGGCCGCGCAGACAAAAGCTCTCCATTCATCCCTATCCTGAGCTAATGTTTTCCAATCATTCCCTGTATAATCTACTTCCCTCAAATCATAGTTAATGTTATTCTCCCACCTCATTCTTGGTCTACCAACTGGGCATTTTCCCTCTGGCTTTCCTACAAGAAGCTTCCATGCAAGTCTTTCATTCCCCATACGTGCAACATGTCCTGCCCATCGCAGTCTACGAGACTACTGTTCTTATTATATCTGGCTTCCTATAAAGACCATGTAGTTCATTGTTATGTAGTCTTCTCCATTCACCTGTTTGTTCATCTCTCTTTGGTCTAAAAATGTTCCTAAGTACTTTATTCTCAAATACTTTTAATCTCCTTCCTCCCTTAAAGTAAGAGTCCATGTATCGCACCCATATAATATAACTGGTAGAATAATAGTTTTATATATTTTCAGTTTAACGTTTTTTTGATAGGAGTTGGGACATCAATAGTCTCTGCAATGTATAATAGCACGCATTTCCAGAATTGAGCCTATGTTTAATTTCTTTATGTATCTCATTCCTATTTGTGATTATTGTTCCTAGGTATTTGAATTCAGCCACTTCCTCAAAATTTCCCTCATTTGTCATTAGCTCTCCATTTCCATTATATAATATATTTCTATGTGTGACCATATATTTAGTTTTATTGATATTTACTTCCAGTCCTTATTTCTTAGTGTTACTCAATAGTGTGCACGTGTTATACTTTAGTATCTCCTTGCTATCGGCCAATAGTACTACATCATCAGCATAAACTAACAGCTTATTAATACCATTGAGTTGTAAGCCTTCCTCATTCTCTAATGATTAATGGCATTCAGTAGTACTAGGACAGGAAAATTTGGTAAATTTTGGTTAGAGGCCTTTCATTCAGGCTTAAGGATCTTTTACGAGCCTAAATATCTTCAGACTCGGGACCCATGGCTTAAAGTCCCTCCCGGAGGACTTGCTCCTTGGATTTTTCCGTCCTGAAAAATCCATCGACCCCAGCCAGGTTTGAACCTGCAACCCTCTGGACCAGAGGCAAGGAGCATAACTATTAGTCCACCGTGGCCGATACCCCTTCATAGCACTTATGGTAAGAAGGCTTGTGGAATTGTTGATAGCAATCCATCTGATAGATGGCGACCTTAAGGCTGATGATCTCCATAGCAGTGGGTTTAACCTTCCTCCTTCTTTTCATCATCATTCCTCATCAGTTGTGGCTCCTGCGATAACTGACTGAGGATTCACTAGAATATTCTTAAAATTAGCCTTACATTAATTCAACATGATTTAAATACCCATAGAGTTAACTCAAGCTGTATCATTTGACACTCATATTCAGGAGATCCTGGGTTCAAACCCCAGTCCCAACCATCCTGACCATCAGTCTCCTGGTTTTCTCGATGATTGGAATTTTATTACCAAGACCATTTCCATCAGTTCATAATTTCATTAAAAATAAATAAATAATTGGATACTAAGTCATTTTATATGTTAAAAGCTACAATTTCTTAAAATTTTTAAAAATATTGTAAGCCTTTTGGAACTTGTTCCATCTTCAGCAGAAGATTGTTTGGCTAGTGTTAGCAAGTAGCTAAACAACCTTCTGCTGAAGATGAAACTAGTTTTGAAAGTCTATTAATAAATTACAATAGGAAGTAACATTGTGAGGTTCTTCTAAATAAATAGGCTGAGTCAGCTTATCTTACCTCATAAATTGTTGTGTTCTTTTGGACATGTTTCAGTCATCATCATCATCATCATCCATGCAAGTATTAGGCTGTGTGGCCTGTTACGATCTCAAAGAGGAATTTTCCATCCAGCACTTTTTTGGACGTCCCAGCAATCTTTTGCCTTGGGGGCAGTAACAAAGTGTGGCTTTTGGAATTCTATGAGATGGCATTCGTTGAAGATGGGCTTTCCAGTTGTTCTGGTAGTTTTGTATATGGTGAAGAATGGGTTCTACATCCACCTCTTCCATAATTCACCTCTCCTATCCAAATCTCATCCTTAACCTGCTCGTGGTGCAACCTGCTATTACAAATGAGGCTCTGAGGACCAAGTACTGGCGGTATAACCACATCACCTTAATGCAGAGGAAATGCTACATTAGTGGGAACCCCACAATAATACCCCTCTGTGCCAGCAGCCCATTGGACGAAAAAATTTACATTTGCTTTCAAGTCTCAAACCAAGCCTCGGATGAATCAGACATGTTTCAATATTAAGTTATGTAGATAGGAAATAACACTATGAGGTTCTTTAATATTGTTTATTTTTTATCATTTCACTCACCTCATACTTCATAATTTATAGCAGACCCAGGGTTTCTTCACGTAATTCGTGACATTGTCAATGCTGCGTCATGTTCACAACTGACGTCAGTTGTGAACATGACGCAGCATTGACAATGTCACGAATTACGTGAAGAAACCCTGGGTCTGCTATAAATTATGAAGTATGAGGTGAGTGAAATGATAAAAAATAAACAATGTTTCAATATGCTTGCATATTATCTTCAGCTTGGTCAGACTGTTGAATTATTGATTGTCGGCCTGGATATCATATCCCCCTCCATCTTTTGATTGACTGAAGAACTTGCAAATCAAATCCTTTTCCCCAGGAAATTCAAATTTCATGATCCTGTCTCTGTTTTTCTGGATGTAGATCTTCTCCCAAACGGTAAGTTATTTTGTATTTTCTAACTGTTTCAATAATTTTGCGTTCACATCAATTTTATGTTTTTGTGACCAAACGTGAATTGCAGATTTCTCTGCTTACCATTTTTTACATTTTTAATTCGTTTAACACCAAAATGAAGGAACACATTAGAAATATTAAAAAAATGGAAAAGTAGAAAAATTTGCAGTTGCTGTTCTCATTTGATCAGAAAAACATAAAATCAATGTGAACAGAAAATTATTGAAACAGAAAATACAAAAGAACTGATTGTTTGGGAGAAGATCTACATCCAGAAGAACAGTGGATCATGAATTTTCAAAAGGATTTGATTTGCAAGTTCTTCGATCAACCAATAGATGGAGGGCCGACAACCAATAATTCAATACCTGAAGATAATATGCAAACGTATTGAAACATTTTTTAAAACATATATTAAAGAGAGAAATTATATGCTCAGACTGGGGCTTGAACCCAGGACCTTTGGCTTTTCAGGCCAATACTCTGCCAACTGAGCAAGTTCCAATCTAAATGCAAATTTTTTATCTTATATACGCTGTTAATTTCAATGAACCAAATGTTATGAAATCTTTGCTTCTATCTTGCAAATGGTGGCTTCTTTATTAAGAAGACATCCATCCATAGTAATTCTGCCCGAGGGCAGGTCTTTCACTGCAATCATAGCATTTTCATGCTATGCTTTGCAGCTTTACTAGGGAATTATAGATGTGGTAGCTTCCCGTTGCTTTCCACACTGGTGAAGGAAAGAAGACATTTATTTGGGAATTTTACATTACATTATAAGTACGGCTTCTTCTGATGTTTTTATTATTCATTTCATACATCTCAATGATGGATAAATCATATTTGAAGAGAAACATTATATGTTCAGACTGGGGCTTGAAGCCAGGATCTTAGGCTTTCTAGTCCAGTACTCTACCGACTGTGCTATCTGAGCAAGTTCAAGTTTAAATGCAAATTTTTCTCTTATATACGCTGTTAATTCCCATGCACCAAATGCTGTGAAACCTTTGCTTGTATCTTGCAAATGGTGGCTTCTTTATTAAGAAGACATTTATGGGAATTTTACATTGCATTATAAAGCCACTACAGCTTCTTTCGATGTTTTTATTATTCATTTCATATTGAAACATGTCCAAAATACACAACAATTTATGAGGTAAGATGAACAGGCTCACCTTGCTTATTAGTTCTGAAAGGTCTACATTATTTAAAAAAGTTTTAACAATCTGAGAAGACTGATCCTTACAGATATTCAATTTTATAATTTTATGTTGTGACTAATAACTATACAGAATTTTACCATTAATTTTATTAGTATTGAATATGTACCTAAATATATCAAGCAGTTGTTGAGGATTGACAGATTCTGAGGTTGTGTTTTGAAGTAGATTTTCTATAGATAATTCTTCATCTTCATCATTATATTGACTAAGATAATCATCTGTTGTGTTGGAATTGTTACATCTCTGAAACAGATACCACATTATATCACACTCTCTGATATGAACATAATTTTTGTACCATTTGAATGATTCAATAATTATTTTGAAAAGAAAAAAAATTATGCTTGAATTGGGACTTGAACCCCAGACCTCTGGTTCTACGCACCAGTATGCAGTCCATTATACCATTCAAAACACGATACAAATGTCAACATTTCTTTCTCACATATAATTCTCTAATTGTCCGAAAGTGGATAGATTGCACTGCCAATAGCCAATGCACGGCTTCTATTCAAGAAATATTTTTAATGAGAATTTTAGACTGCCTTTTTTAAGCAGTAAGCTGTAATTGTAAATAAATAAGTATGGCTTAAAAAGATAGTGTAAAATTCTCATTAAAAGTACTTCTTGAATAGAAGCTGTCCATTGGCTATTGGTAGTGCTATCTATCTGCCTTCAGACGATTAGAGAATTATATGTGAGGATAGAAATGTTGATGTTTGTAATATGTCTTGAATGGTGTAATGAACTGCATACTGATGCATAGAACCAGATGTCCAAGATTCAAGTCCTGTTTCTAGCATTAATTTTTCTTTTCAAAATAATATTGTCCAGTATTGGAAAGTATTAATATTTAAATGTAACATCAAAATTCAATAATTATTGATTTGGCTGAAAATACCAATACCCGATTTTTTCTTGTTTGTTGGCCTTCAAGAAACTTCTAAAATAAAAATACACTTTGTGTCAGCTTTGACTCTAAAAATTTTCTGATTTGATTATTTTCATAACCTTGTAATTAATCATTTTGCTTTGTATTGAAAATTAGTTTTATGTCATCGACTTCAATGTTTATTGATCCTGAATGACCAGTCGTTACCATATTAGCTTCTGAGTTTGAGGTTTGTGGGTTCAAACCTACCTTCAGAAGTCAAGAATGTGTCAGCCATGTGACATGAATTTGCGGCATGTAAAAGAACCTCAAATTTGAAATAAGAGGCCTATGAACAAAATTTGTTGGTCCTTTCATGCCCATATTTGAATTGTGATACTAATGACCTGAGTTGTTAAAGCATGTCATTAAATAAAATACTACTATTACTATTGACCTCAGTGATCTAGGGGTTACGTTTCTTGCTTCTGGTCCTCAGAGTCATGGGTTCAAACTTGACCAGGCTCGATAAATTTTTTCAGATGGAAAATTCCAAGGGATATGTCCTCCAAGAGAGGCTTAAGCTGTGGGTCCTGTGTCTGAAGATTTTTGGGCTCACAAAGGACTTCAAGACTAAATTAGGGTATCAGAGCAAATGTAATCAGCCTTTCTGCTCCAAGTATACCTTAGTTGCCTATTAGATGTCTCTTTGAAGCAATGTGTTAACCACATGTCACTCACTGACATCTGTAGGGAAATAAGCATAACTAAAATTAGTTTGGTTAAAGAACTCCTGTAAAGGAGCACCCTTGTCCTATGTGGGGATGCACAGCCTTTGAAAGAATTGATGGCACACAGATCATTTTCAAGTCCCAGAACGAAGCTACTGTGCATGATCAGAGATCAGCTACTTGGTTCACAACAGTACAGTTATTTGAGAAACTAAAATCTGTTCTATTTCGTTGTGTGTCCTGCAAGGGAAAATAATTTTGCATAAATTAGTATGTTAAATGCTGTGAATAGAACAAAGCAAAACAAATAAAAGAAAACAAACAAAATTAATTGAAATAAAGACGAGAGAGAGAGAAAAAAAAGCATGACAGCTGGATTGAACGTACGACCTAATGCATGGGAAACAGACATTCCCTTCACTAGACCACAACCGTCCCTGCTAGAAACAGTCTGTATGAACTGATGCAATACTCCAGGACTTATTTGTATATTGAAATTAGATATTAACTTGATTTAGCTTAAATTAATCATACATGTTTTGCATTAGTTGTAGAAATAAACAATCTTGTTATTATATTATTTTTGGTCTGGACATCTTACCTCAATATTAATATTGATTTGTTCTTGGACATGTTTCAAAACAATTCTGTTTTATCTTGTTATGCCTTGCGTTATATAAATGAAGTAATGAGATGTTACAATCGTTATTCATTTTCTATATATGATCTGTTTCCTTTAATTAATTTATTTTCCTATAAACAATAACGAAGCCTGATAACGTGTAGGCATTATAAAAATGAATGAGGTTATTAAAAAAAATCTTCCTGAATAAGATCAAACTTGGGCCCACATCGTCGAAAGAGAGTTTCTTACTGACTACTCCACTGAAATGAACGATATGAATACTGCATGAAGAAAGATTTACACTTCCTGATTTGAACTCAAAGGAGGCAGTATATGTAACAACTTACTGGTGTGAATCGCTCTTCAAAACTTGAACTTTCTATCATCAAGAGTTGTGCCATCAACTTTTCAAAGGCTGTACATTTATGTACTAGGTCGACTACTACTACTACTACTAATAATAACTTGAGTGTTTAAGCTTTAAACCCTTCTTCTTCTTCTTCTTAAATGGTATTACAGCCCAATGCAGACCTTTGCCTCCTCCAATGATCTCCTCCAGTTGTCTCTATCCTTAAATCTTACATTCCGTCTTGTGATTTTACATTTACTAATATTATTGTACACATCATCCCACTATCTGGTTTTAAGTCTTCCTCTTTGTGTTTTCCCTGTTGTTGATTAATAGAAACTTGAAAGGGCCTCTCTTTTCCTCCATTCTATTCACATGCCCTATCCACTTCATCTCATAATCTTTATAAATGAGACTATATCCAGAACCGTATTCAGCTGTTTGAGTTCATTGTTAGACCTTATTGTTGACTTTGACTGGTCCCAATATAAAATGTTCTGTTCAAAATGGCCAGCCATCTACCAATGTCCACATATAGGATCCATGTTTCTGCTCCATAGGTTACCATGTGTCTTATAAGAGTTTTATATATTTTTATTTTGCATTTCTGTATATCAACTTCCCTCAATAAAATAAGAGGGTAAAATATGCTCTAATTGCTGCACAAATTCTAGTTTCTACTTCAGTATAAATTTAATTATTACTTGTCAAACACATTCCTAAACAAGTAAATTTATTTTCAAGTTAATTTTCAAAACTATATCTCTTTTAATTATCTTATTTTGTAAAGGATGCCTTCTTAATTGCTATTTCAAGTACAATATTAATAATAACAATGGTATTATTACACCTTGTTTCTTTAGATGTATTATAATTGAGACATCTATTCCCATGAGGATTTGAAGCACTCAAGTTGATATATTAGATCAGAATGGTTCATAACTAGGTAAATATCAAGTTATGGCTTACCATAATCCTTTTCTAATTTGTGTTCTTTTCATTTATGTAACTGATTTCACTTAGTTTACAGTATATTTTTTACAATGTTCTCAAACATCCATTCAGAACATACAAATTGATGTATTGTATGTTATATGTATGTATTTCAATGTTATATTTATATTTTGACATTTAGCAATGAAGGCCAAATATGGAAGAAAAATAAATGTTTGTGCTAGGGGCCTGAGCAGTGTAGTAGGTAGTGCACTAACATATAAAGTTGAAAGTCTTGAGTTCAAATCCCGGTTCAAGCATTTATTTTTCTTTTCATGTCATATTGTCTTTCATGATAGAGAATTATATACAAGGAAGAAAAATAAATGTTTGTGCTAGGATCCTGAGTAATGCAATTGGTAGTGAACTAATGTTTAAAGTTAGAGGTCTTGGGTTCAAATCCCAGTTCAGGCATTTATTTTTCTTTTTATGTCACACACACACACACGCACACATATATATATGACATGAAATGAAAAATAAATGCCTGAACTGGGATTTGAACCCAGACCTCTGAATTGATACTTCAGTGTGCTACCAATTATGCCATCCAGACAATCCTAGCACAAAAATTTATTTTTCTTTATATATATATAATGCTATAACTTCGAAACTGATGAAAATATGCTGCAGAATATAATTTTTCTGTATGACTTCTCGAGTGTCATGCACGATCCATGGTTATTTTTTTATATACAGTTATATAAAATAAAGATAGAATAGAAACATCAGCTGAGCAACAACTATTTTGTTGGATTTAAAATAGAAATTACCATTAACTGTAATAAACAATTTAAGTTGAAAAAACCAGCTATAATGGCAGGTGGCAGGGTGGAGGCCTCAACGTACTGTCACATGCCACCCCTCCTCTAGCTGTGATGATATTAAAATTACATTTATTTGCTTCATTTCATATTTATTTTTTCTTTGTTATTATACATTTATCCTAAAACACTTTCCAAAAAAATGTATTTATAAATATAAAAAATTGTATTTATTAAAATTTTTAATAGGATTAACAACTTATAAATAATAGATAAATTAAAATGTTTCATACCTCTCCTCATAATCAATCTAAGTAGATCGCAATTTCAGGGTCTTGGCGACCCCATCCTCAGTGCACTCTTGCAACTGATGTTATGTCGATCGGAAGAACCACTTCTTCCCTCTGTTGGTGGACTGATAAACCTCCAGTTCAGGTCAGAATCCGCAGGAATTTCAAAGTTCATAAGTTTTTCTTTCTTGTTTTTAGATGTCTAATCTAATTGAATGAAAAGCTAGTCTAATTAAACAACTAGAAAAACAAAAGGAACTCACGGTTTGGGAAAAAATCTACATTCAGAAAAACAAGAAAGAAAATGTTATGAACTTCGAAATTCCCGCAGATTCTGACCTGATCCAGAGATTTATCGGTCAACCAACAGAGGGAAGAAGGAGTGATTCTTCCGATTGACATAACATCTGTCGCAAGAGTGTACTGAGGATGGGGTCTCCAAGACTCTGAAATCGCAATCTACTTAGAAGACTGGTTGTGAGGAGAGCTATGAAACATTTTAATTTATCTTAAATTAAACCTCATAGTGATTTATTCCTATAAAAGTTCAAAATTGTAAATCATAACTCAAATATGAAGTTATTCACACTACTGGTAAACAAATTCTCAAGAAAATTAATATTATATATTTTTGAATAATATTACATTATTATGAAACCACCAATAGTCCAAAAACAAATCCAACTCAGATTTTATAAAGCTGGATGATTATCACCTCTGTAAATGCCATATGCGAATGTAAGGCCAGCAACCAGCTGATAGGGCAAGGGTTTTCAAGGCCTGTTGTGCACCATGGAGTTAGGAATAATAAACAATTATGTGCATATGATGATAAAATTAAATGTTTCATACCTCTCCTCATATTATTCTTCTAAGTAGATTGCGATTGGGTTCATGGCAAACCCATCGTCAGTACCATCTTGCCGACTGATGTTATGTTGAATGGAAGAACCACTTCTTTTTCCCTCTGTTGGTGGACCGATAAAGCTCTGGATCTGATTTTATCTTAAATTAATCCTCATAGTGATTTGTTCCTATAAAAGTTCAGCATATGATGATATTTGTTTCACAGACCTGTTCTGCTTGTGAGAGAAGAATATCTGTCATGTGTCCCAGGATCAATGTGACCAATGGGAAACATATCCCATGCAGTACAGCAAACAGTGTTCCTGCTGCTAGAAGTAACCAGTCACCACCTCTCAGGTACCTTAGCTGCAATTAATATTAATAAGATCAGAAGATAATATTATAATAATATCAGTTATGCTAGAAGAGTAAAAATAAATCTAACTGAATAACATATCATTTGAAGAAATTTACCAATATTTAATGTAACTGAAAAGAAAAAAATCCACCTAAGCTGGGTTCAAAGATCTGTAGCCTTAAAAACTGGCTATTCCACAAATGTTCTCCCAAACAAAGGTCAGATTCTTTTCTTTTTAACCCTGGAATCCCCTGTAAAATGTTACAATAAGTTCACAATTTTTTTTTGGGTGCTTCAACTACCTGAAACCATTATGTAAGATGTTTAACTATTGTGTATGTATATACTCCATTCATCCCTCATGGGGACACTGGTGCTCCCTAGTGGAAGTTTCTTAACAAACCTAATTAGTTATGCTTACTTATCTACAGATGTCAATGACTGACATGTGCTGCCTCAATGAGACATCTAGCAGACAAATAAGGTATTACTTGGATGGATGAAGGTGGTTAAATTTTGTGCATAGGCCTTTTATTCAGGCTTGCGGTTCTTTTATGAGCCTGAAAATCTTTAGAGTGGGACCCATGGCTTAAAGTCCTTCCTGGAAGACTTGTCCTTTGGATTATTCTTTCCTAAAAATTCGTAGATCCTTGCTGGGTTTGAACCTGCAGCTAAACTCATTTCAATTAGCTGCTCAGGGGCACAAGGTAGCATAGTTGGTTAAGACAATATGCTATAAGCTAATAGGTAGGGGTTTAAGTCCTAGTGATGTCAGGATTTTTAATCTAGTCTAAACCTTGTCAGCACTGTGCCTCTAGGGTCGACTCAGCCTCTAATGGAAATAAGTACCAGATATTTATTCTGGGGGTAAAGGTATCCATCATGCAAAGCAAAGAGCCCTCCTGATATATCGTGGTTGTCTTAACCTCCTACCATGCCAATGACATCATAAAGCCTATAGTGACTTTATCTTTTATTTAGTTGCTCACTTGTCCTGACAGGCTCTGTTATAGACTATTCCCTCAAGACAAAATTCTGCTATAGCTGTGAATTGAAGTCATGATTTCAAGGAGGCTAGATAGGCATGCTGTTATATTACAGTTACAAATTAATTTACTTAGAAACAAAACATGGAAGTATCACTATCAATAGAAATTTAAAATTAAATATAATAATGTTTGCAGATGATCTTGTTTTACTAGCAACATCTGAAGATGATTTACAATGGTCAGTACATCATTTAAATTTGATAGCCCAGAAATATTCAATGGAAATATCTACCAATAAAACTAAAATAATGGCCTTTTGTGGAAAATCCCCAATACCAAGCAAAATTTGTTTAAATGACAAAATTTTAGAGAGAGTTAATGAGTTTACTTATTTAGGATATAAACTCTTTTTTGTTGAAAATTTGAATTTACCAGTGAAAATTGTGAAATTCAACAAATCAATGGGAATCATTAATAGAGTTTTAAAACCTTCATTAGTGCAAAAATCAATTCGTACTCGTCTTTATCAAATAATGGCTCGACTAGTCCTATGTTATGGGAGTGAAGCGTGGACTATAAGGATGAGAGATGAAAGCAGACTAACAGCTTGTGAGATGAAATTTATGCGCCGAACAGCTGGCTACACCAAATGGGATCGAAAGAAAAAAATGTAGAAATCCTTCAAGAACTTAATGTGTCACCAATACTGGACTACATCTCCAGATATCAGCTAAACTGGAAGGAACATGTCTCAAGAATGGCTAGATCCAGGATCCCCAAGGCAATAATGAACTACTGTCCAAATGGGAAACAGTCACTTGGTCGACCTATGAAAAGATGGCACGAAAACCGCTTTCTCAGGCCGTAACAGTTCTTCTAGGACTAATACCTAGCAGGATGATGATGATTAATTTACTTATATAACGAGGGTTAATTGGTTCTTTTCAAGCCACATTGTGGCAAAATATTTACAATGGGTTTTCCTGGGGTTCTTGAATAATATACCAATTTATATTGGTATTCCCTCGATCATTAATGTAGTTGCACCAGCATGTCACTCTCCTCTCAAGGGAGGAGCTCTTTCTATCACAATTGATGAGTAATGCGCCATATTCATAAACCAATTACTATTTTCGAGATGTTAATGAGTAATATTCTCTTTTATTAAATAAAATATTCACTTCTTCTTTCTTAAATTATTTTACTATTCTTTTCTGGGGCATGCCGTAGCGTAGTGGTTAAGGCACTGCGCTACAAGCCGGAAGGTCGAGGGTTTGAGTCCCGGTGGGGTCAGGATTTTTAAACTGACCCAAACCTTCTGGCGGCACTATGGCCCTGGTGTCGACTCAGCCTCTAATTGAAATGAGTACCAGACACTTGTTCTGGGGTAAAGGCGGCCGTCACGCATGGCTGACAACTCGGCTGACATGAAGTGCCGATTGTCAAGAAAAAGTGGGAGCCTTAACCTCCTACTACCCCAAGGGCCTCCTGAGGCCTGTAGTGGGATCACTTTACCTTTTACCTTTTACTATTCTTTTCTAAACAAGTTTTTAATAATGAAGATGAAACTAGTTCTTTTAGTTTCAATTATTTAATTTTATGGCTAATTAATTTGATATATTATCAAATTAGTTTTTATCACTTAAATATGTTTAATTATGTTGAATTCTTTAACAATTCTTCTTCAATTATTTATATATTTTACACTTTAATTTTAATAATATTTAATTATTATTTACAATTATTTTTTTAATAATCGTATATCAACTTGCTAATAGGCTGTTTTTATTTATATTGAAATTTCACTAGTTTAAATTGTCTTCTTCTTCTTCTCCGTTTCAAGTATTAGGCCAAAGCCTGTTATGATCCTATAGAAAATTTTCCCTCCAGCGTTTCATAGGACGGTCCAGGGATCTTCGTCCTCTTGGTATATAATTATAAACAGCTTTGGGGATCCGATTTGAACTCATTCTTTCAAGATGGTGTTTCCAGTTTAGTTGGTACTGTTTAATATATTCCATATCTTTTAAGATATCGGTGTTCCTTTTCTGATCCCATCTGGTGTAACTCGCTGTTCTACGCATGAATCTCATTTCACAAGCCGTTATTCTGCTTTCATGTTGTCTTTTTAGTGTCCATGCTTCACTACCATAGATCAACACTGGTCTAGCCAAAGTGTTATATAAATGTAATCTGGTGTTTTTTGTATCATAAATATAATTACGTTTGCTTGACTTACGTAATTTGAACTTCCTTTTTCATATAGTTTCTGTAAGTTATTTCACTTAACACATATGTTAAATAAACTTTTATGTGGTGAACATTAAATGGCGTCGATGTTTCAGCATATTCTTGTCGTCATCTCTCTTCTTCCTTTGTTGTAGATTATCATGTTGTCAGTTTCTGATTGTAATTATCTAATTAAGAAAGAACACAATTTGCTCACCCTCTTGCTCAATATCCATTCATATTTTTAATGTTCGGCTGACTTAAGCCACATTATTTGAACATTCTTTTGTCGTAATCATTTGTCTGTAACTTCAGCATCTATTGTTTACCACAACAATATATGTGATGTGATCATTGTTACTCTTCTCATCGATGTTACAAAAATTATTCATTATATTTTAACATTATACAATAAATAATACTTAATTTCAATTTATTCATGTCATTATTTAAATTAAAAATTGAATAAATAGAATCCCCAAATTATTATTAAATTAAGGGTAACTTTTCCGGTTATACTTACTAAAAGACTTCGTCCTTGAAATTTCTTAAATCTTGACTTTAAATTTTTCTTGTCTTCATAATTTTGGAGTGGAATGAGTTCGGGTGCAGGACCTGAATCCTCATCTTGTGATTCCATAGTGTAGCAATCTCTAGTGTTGTATATTACTCTCTTTAGATTGCAACTGCAAATAATAGAACATATTGTTGTTTTATGCACATTAGAGATAATTATAACGAAGCCATTGCTGAACTGCTATGAAGAATCATTTACTGCATCAAAAATAATCTAGTCAGATAAAAAACAAATACGTTAAATATTTACTGAAATCAACTAAAATTTCAGCAATGGATTAATTTAATTTCAAAGTTAGATACTACATTAGTTATATTACACATTATCAATAAAACCCAAATAACCAAGTCAAATTATTAAAGTAGTCAAGACATTCAGATAGTGAGCCTGTCATTATCAAGACTAGTTATGATAATGATAGCCTTGCAATCAAAAAAACGTTGATTTTTTTAATATTTTGGTTTGGTGTTTTAGGTTTTATTGATAATGTGTAATACAATTTTATTATCATAAGTAATGCCACGAGTGATTTCCAGTTTATCTAGAGAATTTGGAAAACAAGAGTGGCATTTGTTAGGACTATTTAACGAATAAAATTAAGTTGTTTACTCACAAATCATTATTTAAATGTAGTTATTTTAAAATATTTATACTTTTAATGTAAACGGCGATGTTTGAAAACAAATGAGAAATGATTGGTACGCTTCATTTGCTTCTTTTGTGCGATCACTGCAACCAGATCATAATATTATTTATTGCCAAAAGATCACAATGTTGTAATAATGCATCCTAGTGGAGAAATTTATAACCAACGTTATAGGTATTAATTAATTTCTGATGCCCTATGATGTAAATATGTCAATTATATTTTTCTGCGTTATTTCCTGGAAAATAATTCGTTTAAGAAAGTGCAAACAGTGTTTTTTTTGTGGTATAATCAATTGTTACAAATGTTTTTATATTATCTCTCATATGTGCTACATGTTGACATTCATGCACTATATATCAATCTGGTAGCTGTATTTCTTAGGGAGTCAGTCACTGCAAAATAATGATATTACCTATTCAGAATGTTAAAAAGGAGGTGCTTTCTTTATTATGATAAACTCTAGTTGGTAAATTTTAGGCGAAACACAACTGTGATTGGTTGTAAATAAAAAATCATTGAAATGTGATTGGTCATTGACTCCCATTTGGGGCATGAGTTAAATAGTCACCAAGATGTAATAAGAGCCATACAAAGTTTATATCAGAATTCTAAAATCAAAATTAAATTACCAGAAGGAGAAATAACAGAACATATAGTTCAAGAGTGAAAAAAAAAAGTTATCCACAGACGAAGTGAAGGTATTTCATATGTCATGAATGTTCCTTTATTCTCAGGTAGTATGCCATTGTATCGCTTGCAATTTTCCGTGCCCGAGTGATTTCCAAATCATCGATAAATTCACGAGTCACAAAGATAGAAATAAAACAGTTCAAACAATATTATATGCTGATTATCAAATAATATTATCTGATTCTGAAGACAGCTTACAAATAGCAGCATATCAATTATTCAAAATGCCAGCAAATATAACATGAAAAATTTCACTTCAAAATCTAAAGCAATGGCAATGTGTGGAAAAAAACATTACAATGGGTGAAAATTGAGATTGATGGAAAAATTCTAGAACAAGTGTCTGATTTCTCATACTTAGGAAGTGTATTTGCAGAACATAAGAGTGACATTGATTCAAAATTACAAAAATATAATAAAATGAATGGGGTAATAAGAAGACATTTTGGTAAACAGATGAGGAAAGATACAAAAGTAAGATTTACATAACATCACATCAAAAGCTGCTCTAAAATATGGAAGTGAAATTTGGATTTTAAATAAAAGAAATTCATAAATTAATGAGTAATTTTTACATCTTACCTCACAGTTTATGTTTTCTTAAACATGGAAACTGCAGTTTTCAAAAGGTCAATCCCTTTTATTTTCAACCGTCATTATGACTTAACTTTGAAAAAGTTTATGATTTTCATCATTTAACTTTGAAAAAAAAAATCTCATAAACTTAGAGTAAGCCAAATACACTTCTTACGTTCACCCTAGTGCAATGGATTTAAGCCCCAAATATAAAGAAAATAGTCCTCTCTTTTGTTAGAATTCAATGACAACATGAGCTAACATAAATTTACAAGATAGAGCCTCTCCTATTATAGAGCAATTGATTTATTTTTATGACCATGCCCATGTTAGGAATTAATAGACTGGATTATCAAAGGAACACTTTTATTCTGGTCAACATGATTTTTGTCTCATGAGTACCAATAGTTGTACTGAATGCAGTTTTTTATTGTGTTTTCAAATATATATTCGGAATTTCTCCATCACCCACAGTTTTTTTTATTTCAATTTCAATTAATGGATTTAAATAATTATTTTTTTAATAAATATTTTTTCGTCCATTATAAAATGTGGAACACTTTCATCAGGAGATTTCATCTATGGAAAAGAGATATCAAGGCAAATGGAATTCTAATATGCGGGCCGATTATTGTTGGACCATCAAGAGGGATGCTCCACAGGCAAAATATAGCAGAAATAGTCATTTCTTACTTTCTAGATGAGTTCGAATGTTCGAATATTGTGTAGTTACGAATGTAGAAAATATTAAAGTGTTTGAAATTATAAATTCCTGTCTCTTGGAAACCTTGTGTGAGGAGAAAGACCAATATCATATTTGAATTTAGGAGAAAAAATACTATCAGAATCACGTATTTTTCTTTCTGAGACAAAAAAAAAGTTTATTTTTTGTTGCTCAGTGTTATCAGAGAAAAACTTGGAGTACCAAGTCTAGATGAAGATATAGAAAGATACCAACAAGAACGGAAAAATCATCTGAGAAGAATGGAAAGAAATAGACTTCCAATATTGGCATTCCAATATACTCCAACTGGACATAGGGACCAAGGAAGACCAAAACATCGGTGGAAAGATCAGGACATCTTCGTTAGGTTTACCGTCACAGGTCACACGGTCTAAAACAGATTTGTTCATGATGATGATAGTATTATCACCAAGAAGATCCTATTTAATAATATAACTACATTAGTTGTTTTTCACAATTTTTGTTATAGAAATATATTTTTTCCTCCTAAAGGTTTAAATTTCCACACAAGATTCGATTATAAAATATAGTCTCTTGACTACATGTGATATTTATTATATTATATTTAGGAATAAAATAAATAAAAGTGGATGAAGAGGAAATAAATAGAAATAATAAAGGAAAATTTGCAATTGCTTGCCTCAATGGAATATTGTGGGATAAAAATATAAGTAATAAAAATAAAATGAATACATATCATACAATTATTAAAAGCATCATTACTTATGGAGCAGAACTTTGGTCATTAACAACAAGAAACAAATAAGTATCTTTTGGCAACGGAAATGGATTTTATACGAAGGGCAGCAAGAATTTTAAGAAGAGAAAAAATTAGGAACTCAGTTATAAGGGAGAAAATAAAGATTGAAGACACTATTTTAGATTATATTAAAACTCAGCAATTAAGATGGTACGGACATGTCCAGCGAATGGAAGAGGATCGACTACCAAAATCTGTTTTGGAATGGAAACCTGAGGGAAGACGAGGCAGAGGAAGACCTAAAACCTCCTGGAGTCAGGGAATATGTTTATACATGAAGGAGAAACATCTACAACCAGGAGATTGGATGGACCGACAAAATTGGCTATTAGGAATCGGACGATGTCATCGACAATTAATCAACCGATGATCTATCTATATTATATATTATATTTTTAATCAAATTAACAGTCTAAGTTACAGTTTTATGACTGAGTAAGTTGGTTTGAGCAATAACATTTAGGTCTTGTATTCAGGAGATTTCAGATGCAAACATCAGTAAACTGTTATAAAATAAATTTTCTCATTTTTATGTCCTAACTCATTAAAAAAATCCAATATATTAAATTGGATTAGGGATACTACAAATATTTTTTAATACTTCTGATTATACCAGCTTATTTTATCTAATGCACATATTTAACATGATGGAAGTGGATACTCAAGTTCAAGCCTGGTTTCATTTTCAGTTATATAAGATAACTAGTTTGATCATATCTAAAGAGGAAGTAAAAAAAAATAGCTAATTACAATATTCAATTGAAAAGTTAAAGTAAAGATATAAAGAAATTATTTAGTTGACAAAAATATATTTTCTCCTCACATATACCATGCAATCTAGTTAACCTAGTTTATATAAAAAAGTTAAATCAGGTTTCTCTCTGGCTTAATATGGAGAGGAAATAGATAGAACTTCCTAGTAAAAAGCTGAACACCGCTTTAATGACCTGAGTTTCAGGGGTTAGCAAAGTAAAGTACAGAAAAAAAAAACACATTGTTCAGCTGCTGCCAGATAACTGAAAGCTTGACTGACGTCAAAGCCAAGTAGCCATGCTCTCTGTCTCTGCCTCATTACTATTGAATATATACCAATTTAATCATTATTACTGCTAATACTCAATTAAAATATTATAGTAAACATTTAAAGTTCCAGAATTTTACATTTATAACTAACTCACTGGCACTATCAAACCCATAAGTTCATGGCCGCGCGGATATAAGCTCTCCATACATCCCTATCCTGGGCTAATGTTTTCCAATCATTGCTTGCATAATCTACTTTCCTCAAATCATAGTTAATGTTTTTCTCCCACCTCATTCTTGGTCTGTCAACTGGGCGTTTTCCCTCTGGTTTTCCTACAAGAAGCTTCCATGCACCTCTTTGATTCCCCATTTATACATAGTAAAATTTTAACATACTTAGATCATCAACCAACTTTAAATCTATGATATTTTACAAAATGACTTATACCTATAAAAATCTATAAATAAGCTCATCCCTATTTACATTAGACTCAACTTAAAAATGCCTCTTTCTCATGTGTGCTAATAACCAAACTAAAAGTATCAGTCTTTTAACTTAAACTCTTAAACGCTATCCTACAAACAGCTTGTTGCAAAAAGAAAAAAAAAGTTTTGTTAATTAGAATAGATCGAGTGAATGAGAGAGCCCGCGCATATGTGTGACGCATCGGCAGGCTTATAGTAACGGCAAGAATTATAGAGATGGTAGTGGTTTATATTCTTTTAGCTATCTGGCACTCTCTATATCTTGTTCTATGCTGCAAACAATTTCATTTTAAAATACAGAATAGCAAATATCGTATTTCATGAAGTGTTTCTTTCTTATGAAAGATATAAGGGCGTGAAATGCATTTTATTCTAAATGGCTCATTTGCAAGAGCTGTTAAAACAATAGTTAATATTTTAAAGCGACAACTTAAGAACTCATATTCACATTTTGATTTCTGTTTGTTTATGTATAAATTCAAATGCCAAGGGCGTTCTTACATTTCTGGAAATATCCAAGAGATATTTAATTGACACGCAACTATGTGACACAAGACTGTCGACTTAACTTCCTTTAGAAAGGAAAACGGTTATTCGAGTTTTCATCGTCCCAAGAAAATTCTTATTGAATTAACTTGGGATGAAATCTGCGTTTCACGTGAACAAGGTTAATGCGTTGCATCAATACTGACTCAGAAGTGTTATGAATGTGCTTTTCATTAATTTGTCGCTGAATACAATTTTAATAAATGAGAATCTGAAGAGTTCAATTAAATTTTTTCCCCGATTTCCTAAAAAAAGTTAGTATTTTCTATTTGTTGGATGTAATTGGAACATGTTGATGTGAGGTTAGCAGCCTGCTATTGGGCCAAGAGCCTTCTAGACCTATCGCGCATGGAGTTAAGAGTTTTCTCAACCTTTCATTATTTGTATTAAAACTATATTATTACATAAATTATATCCTTAAGTGTGCAGCCGGAAATAGCACGAGTGTCTCTACAGGTCGTGTTTTTTGATTAAGCTTCTTTCTGGGTTCTACTGGTGTGAAGGACAAGGAATTCGATGATCAGTAACAATGAGTTGTGTAATTAATTAAAAAGAGTTTATTTTGTTAGCCTCTTATGAACAACACAATATTCACAAAAAATTCATAATAATATAATATGGGAGCAACAGGCTCCTCTGAATACTTGTAATATGATAAACTAGCCACACTCTGTGTGTGAGTATGGGAGCTACTAACCACACTGTGTGTGTGTGTGTATGAGTTACTAACCACACTGTGTGGTCGTATTAGAGCGACTAACCACACTGTGTTAACAATAAAATTTCTTGGCCTTTTATATTAATTTTCCAAGGAAGTTTTAAATTGGCTCAAGTATTCCTTTTAACAAAATTTATTGTTTTGCAAATTTGAACATATTCAACACGTCAATCAAATTTATACTTTTATGATAAACTTTAGTTTCGCTTCGCTAGGTACCTGTACCTGCCAACCCTTGAGTTCCCGTTAATCACTGTATAACAAAAGCTTATTGTATGGTCCTAAATAATAAACAAAATTAATTCTAGGAATTACCCCGCATCAAGTGTCTAAGCCATTGATGTGCATTTCTGACACAATGTGCCACTGAGCAGCGAAGTAATGTCTCCCTTCACGATTTCGATTGTAAGCATTACGTAAAAATGACGCAACATGCTTACAATGAAGGATCCATCCATCCATCCATAGTAATTCTGCCCGAGGGCAGGTCTTTCACTGCAATCATAGCATTTTCATGCTATGTTTTGCAGCTTTACTAGGGAATTGTAGGTGTGGTAACTTTTCGCTGCTTTCCACACCGGTGAAGGATAATGATGGTGATGATTAGAGACCGGATGTTAGGGAAAATGCCTACAGTTATTTATTATAGATATTGTAAAAGTGACTTCATATAAGTTAATACCGACGACCCTAGAGTTGTTTTGCATGAAGTTCATTTTGCCTATAAATGCCTGTTTCAGCTTACAATGCATATAAATGCCTATTTGCCATTTTTTCTCGAAATTAACTTTGTATTTCAATGAAATTAATTGAAATGGACAAATGCATGGCACATATCAATGCATAAGAACATTTAAGTGACTGGCAATATTATTTTTGATGCTGGTAACACTTAATTCAGTCTGTAGTCTTCGTTCACAGACGGGTGTTTCAAAGACAAAGTGGTGCGACAAATGTATGTGTTTTTTTTTATCTTTAGGACAGATGTTTTACTGTGCCATAAGAACGGATAACAGTAAACAGTAAGACAAACTGACCAATTTCGTGAAAGAATTTGGTGCGGAAATGTTCTCAAGTGACGGTTCAATATTGTTTTGCAAAGTGTGTAAATTTTTGTGAATTGCGCGAAGAAGTGCCATGTTTCACAGCACGTACACACTGAAAACATACGTATGCTCTTTGTAAAAAAAAAGTCAAAACAAGTTCCAGAATCATCTCTGATATCTTCGTATGCTATTGATAGCATATGTTTATATTCTTTACGCAAGGCTGTAAAATGTATGTTGTAGTCTTTTTTAAGAGCCTATTTTGAATTTTATAGTGCCTATATTAATGATTTTTAGTGCCTTTTTGCCTGCCTATTTTGAATTTTTTAAGTGCCTAACATCCGGACTCTAGTGATAAATGAAGGATTGTCGAGCTGAATAGTATACGCACATTTTTATAACCTACAAAAAATAGATGCTGTCAGTGTCAAACATTCATAATATTATTACTGTTAGTAGGTTTAGTATTCACAAATAAAATGCCTAACATTTCTTGATGAATAAAAATTTAATAAAAAATATCTATTTGCGGAGAAACTATTATGACCCAACAAATTCTTGTTCGCATAGAACTGTAGCAACATTTCTCATTCATTATAATTTTGATATTTTGGTCAGCGTTGGGCTGATGCATTATGAAGTCGGAACGGGCAATTGCCTAATCCCTGGAGTGATGATAATGATGATGGTCTCTAAATCGAGCTAAAATTATGTGTACACACGGCCTAACAGACACAATCCTAAAAAAAACATGACAAGAAAAAGTACCGACGGCTAATTCGTCGAGGAAACGGGAACAAAAATTCGAATCATGTAAGGAATTCAAAGTTAAAACAGAGTTATTATTTAAATCCATATAAAACACTCTTCATATTTTGCTTTTTTGTATTACTGATTCATCTAGCATCTAAATCATACGCACGAAGAAATTAAATATGAACTTAAAGCAGGGATTCAAGTCTCCTCTTTTCGCTTTATGTAGAAATATATAGATTAAAATTTATAAAACTATAATCGTAGTAGACTACTCTATGGATATGAAACATCCTTACTTTCTACATTAAGAGAAGAAAACAAGTTAAAATTATTCGGAAATTGGATTCTGAGGGGAATATTAAGGTATATACTTTTAATAAGCATGTTTGAACATCGTTGAGGTTAAAATTATTTCATTTATACTTTTTTTGTGCCTTACGTAACACAATCGTCCTAAACTATAATATTTTCTTTTATAATCTTCATTATATTATTAAAATTCAAAGCTTTTCGAAGACATGCTTCATTTTCAGGATTTTTCTTAATACCGATATATATATCCACCCATAATAATTCTGCCCGAGGGCAGGTCTTTCACTGCAATCATAGCATTTTTTCATGCTATGCTTGCAGTTTTACTAGGGAATTGTAGGTGTGGTAGCTTCCCGTTGCTTTCCACACCGAGGATGATGATGATGATAGCCGGATGATTTTCGGGTCCGTTGGGCCCTAAGCTTCCGGACATTTGTCTTACAGGTGAGGAAAAACCCCGAAAAAACCTCACCCAGGAACCTCACCCGACCGGGGATCGAACCCGAGCCCGCTGTGTGACAAGGCAGCACGCTACCTCGGGACCACAGCGGTGGACTCTATACATATATATATAATTTTAGTATCAAGAAAATTCTTGAAGATGAAGCATGTCTTCGAAAAGCTTTGAAGTTTAATAATATAACGAGGATTATAAAATAAAATAGTATAGTTGAGGACGACTGTGTTATATAAGGTACAAAAACTTTATATAATTGAAATAATTATTAAGGTCCCATAACGTATGGGAATGGTACAGGAGGAAGCTTTACAATAAGGAACTCAATAATGCATATCATTGTTCTGATATTATCAGGATTATTAAACCTAAGAGATTGATATGGAAGGTAATTTGAAGAGCGACAGTAGATATTTGTTAAAAATTGTTAATGCGAAATCCTTAGGGAAAATAGTATTAGGAAGGCCTATGCATAGTTAGAAAATAATAGTCGGATAACCTGTAGGGTATTGAATATTAGATTTATAAACTGGATTTAATTGATTGAGTATAGGGACCAGTGGAGAGCCTTAGTGAATGAGAATTTCATAAACCATAGAAATATAAAATGTACAGGGTGTAACTAAATTCGCATTACATACTTTTAAGACGTGTATTGGGGACCAAGACGGCTGTGTTTAGCATTGGAACTCACGTCCGTAACGTTTTCCCGCTACACGCAAAATACCACAGCACACGTTACTCTCTCTGACGCATGCTGCTTGTCGTCTGGATCACAAGAAGAGCTCATGGTGACGACCACTTATGTCAACAGATGTACCGAAATGGACATTTCGGTACAGGAATTACGTCTTACTGCGCAAACTATACGTCATCGCGTCTCCATCTCGAGTGTCATCTTTATGAACAGTGCCAAATGCTTTCCTATCTATCCCTTCCTTTCCTAGTGCGCACCCTGTGCTATCGCGCATTCCCCCTCTCCCTGTGAACTCTCATAAATAGCTGTGTTTTGTAACATCGAATCATCATCTACTTAGTCACCATTGGAGTCTGGTCAGAGCAGCTCAGGAGAGCTGGTTTTCTTTGTTTAGTCCAGTAAGCCAGGGTGGGGACGCTAGGACAGTATTTCCCCCAACCCGAGGCTGGACTAGAGTGAGTGATAATGTATGTATGTATGTTGATTTATATCATATTTTCTTTTTGTATAGATAATCTACTATGATTTCTTTTCTTTGTAAATTGAATATTTATTTATTTATCTTTATATTATATCTGACTATATTTTGATTCGCATTAAAAACTTTAGTTGTGCTTTTTACTTACTCTATGCCTATTCATTCAGTAGTTAGCATAAGTCAGATATCAAAGTTAAATTCCAAAAGCTTGCTCAAGCGTGTGTTAGTTCCTTTATCCCAAAGCTTCCACGATTGTATTTTATAAGCCAGTAAACATTGCATATTGGGAGAATTTAGTAAAGAAGGTTGAATTCCTCTTTGCCTCTATGGGCCCGGGCAAAGATGTCACAAATTTGAACAATCTATGCTTTCCAATCAAAATAGTGATCAACAATATAACCCTGCGTGGGTGCACAGAGGTACGGTACTTCCATACCATGTTCTGGTACACACGATCACCAATCCTTGGTCCTGCAACATCCGCCGCAGTCATAATCCGCGCCAGTAGTTCTTCCTCGGATGCCACAGGGGTTTCGTAAATCACGGATTTCATGTATCCCACTGGTAGTAGTCTAGCTGGGTCAAATCGGGAGAACGTGCAGAGTCTTTGGCGCAAAAAATGCGGGAGAGTGGAAAGTGTGTTGTGGTATTTTGCGTGCGTGTAGCGAGAAAACGGCACGTTTCCGGACATGAGTTCCTATGCTATACGTAACCGCCTTGGTCCTCTTACACGTCCTCAAAGTATGTAATAGGAATTTAGTTACAGCCTGTATAATGCTGCTGATTAAAATTTTGATGATGTCGAAGAAATTGTCAATTACTGAAATTTCTTCTATCAGTGAAGATACTGCATCTTTTTTACGACATAATATCTAGTGTGAGAAATGTTAGATTCAAATTTGGTGAGAAAGTTACTAGCAATTCCAACATGATTAATAGCTAACAAGATTTATTTAAGAAACAGGAAATATCACAATGTTAGTTTTGTATTTCCGTGTTTTATACCACCTAATGTTGTTTTATAAGTTATAATTTACAGCACGCATGTCTTGACTTTATTACTTTAGTAAACGACCTGCTGAGGAAATTGTAAATAAACACGATAGCATTTAAAGATTTTTAACTTTCTCTGCGCTAAGTTTCGTTGATAATTTATAAGCTATCGGCTTCCGATTAATTGAAAAATCATTCAAGTTTTTGGTATCAATAAATCGGTCCTAGTTTCGACATTCATAGATTGAAATCCAGCCGGGGTCGAGACATTTTAAGGGCGAAAAATACTGAAAAAGACTTACTACTTCGGGAGGGAAGTAAAGTCCTGGCCCCATGTCGTAATTTGTGGCATGAAAAAAAATCGCTATGAAATACAACTGAGCAAGTTTGTCGGTCCTTTCATGGCCATAATTTAAGTGCAATACTAATGACTTAAATTGTCAAAGAGCATGGATAAGTGAATTCTAAGACTAAAGACAGGTGTAAAGTGCTTAACTCAATTGAAAATGATGTAATAGCGAGATAAATGCCAGGTTTATCGAACGTGATATATCAATTTTTTAACTGCATCTAATCGTTAACTCATGTTTTGTTTACTATTTATTAAATTCTTTATTGATCGTTTCATTATTTGTTATTATATTAAATAGAAATTGAACAAAGCACATGGTTACATTTAAAGAAAATAGTTTATGTGTAACCTTAATTAGAAACCAGTTATAATAAGAACAGTTAAGTAACATAGATAGCGATAGGCAGGACATGTGGAACGAATGGGGAATGAAAGAAGGCAGTGGAAGCTTCTTGTAGGAAAATAGAGGGAAAACGCCCAGTTGGTAGACCAAGAATGGGGTGGAAGAATAACATTAACCATGATTTGAGAGAAGTAGATCATACAGGGGTGATTGGAAACATTAGCTCAGGATAGGGATGTATGGTGAGCTTATGTCCACGCGGTTAGTTATTGAGTTAGTTATTAGTTTATGTGTAACATTTACCGGCAATTATCATTAAATGTCCATCGCTGTGATCTCGAGGTAGCGTGCTGTCTTGTCACGCAGCGAGCCCGGATTCGATTCCCGGTGAGTTTTTTCGGGGTGTTTCCTCACCTGTAAGACAAATGTCAAAGCTTTAGGGTTCAACTGTCCCCGAAAATCATCCGTCTATCATTCTCCTCCTCCTCCTCCTCATCGTCATCATCATCATCCTTTTCCGGTGTGGAAAGCAACGGGAAGCTACCACACCTATAATTCCCTAGTAAAGCTGCAAAGCATAGTGATTGCATTGAAAGACCTGCCCTCGGGCAGAACTACTATGGATGGATGGATAGATCATTAAAATATAATATTATTTTTTGATTTGGACAATAGAAACATAGTCTTCTAGTCCATCGCTGTGGTCTCGAGGTAGCGTGCTGCCTTGTCACGCAGCGAGCCCGGGTTTGATTCCCGGTTGGGACAGGCTCCTGGGTGAAGTTTTTTTCGGGGGTTTTCCTCACCTGTAAGACAAATGTCAGGTAGCTTAGGGCCCAACGGTCCCCGAAAATCATCCGGCCATCATTATCATCCTTACCATTATCATCATCATCCTTCATCGGTGTGGAAAGCAACGGGAAGCTACCACACTTATAATTCCCTAGTAAAGCTGCCCTCGGGCAGAATTACTATGGATGGATGGATAGTCTCCTAATGCAGTCCACATTCATATGTATATATTTTTTTTTACCAATGCCTCCAGGTTGTCTTTATTGCATTTCTGATATTCTCTCCTGGCTTGGAGGAATTGTAACCATTTCTTAAGTTGGGGCGCTTGAAGGCGGAGTTACGTTATCCCTATGGTATGATAGGTAATGCATAATAATGAAGCAACAGAAGGGTCCTTAAACCTAAACTTAACATAAATACAGATCATGGGTGACTATAGGAATAATTTCCTTTAGGGAAATTCCTATAGTTAGACCGGGAATCGAACCCGGTATCCCATGAACTGCAGTCAAAACCTCTGACCACTAGCTCATGAGGCTAAATATTTGAACCTAAGGCAACGCAGTTCAGTGATTCTAATTTTTTATTTTATTTAACTTATTTATTTATTTTTTTGCTAACGCCACCAGGTTGTCTTTTATGATATTTCTGGTTTTCTCTCCTGGCATTGGCGTAATTGTAATCAATTCTTAGGTTGGGGCACCTAGAAGGCGGAGTTACATTATCCCGATGATATGATGGGCCATAAATGATAATGAAGTGCCAGGAGAGTTCTTAACCTAAATTACAGACCATAGGCGACCACAGGAATAATTCTTTTCAGTAAAAATTCCTATGGTTTGACCGGGAATCGAACCCGGGACCTCATGAACTGTAGTCAGAAACACTAGCCCATGAGGCTGGTCGTGACTCTAATGTACAATAGGCCTATAATCCAACCTAACACAAGTTAATCGTAAATTATACCACAAGACTGTAACCTATCCAAAAGGTCGCAAGCGCAGGTTATCCTGATGAATTCCATGGTAACTGACATAACAAATGAAACACAAAATAACTTTTTTTTAGCCTTCAAATAGTAGGGCACTACTTTTTCTCTTAAAAAACCCACACAGACACACACACACATATATAAGTTATATTACACGAAAAGAAAAATTAACGATCAAACCGGGATTTGAACCCGATACTTATAACTTTATACGTTAGTGAGATACATTCTTCTACACTCAACTCCCAGTGCAAACATTAATTTTTCTTTCCTTATATACTCGCACAATTTTCTATTAATAGAGGCAGCGGGGCATCGCTCGCAGTGCCATCTTAAGGCTCCTATAACGAGAAAGCATTTTTAATGAGAAAGTTTTACTTTATAACAGTAACGCTTTATACGTTTCATTCTCTTTAACAGAAAATATGGAGCATTTAAAATGTACGGTTTTATGTCGATAACTGACGTAAAGTAGAATGACATCGTGTTTTAATAAAAGTTTTCAATTTCATTTCAACAAGCAACTGTGAACATAGTACATGTAGGAGGAGTTATAAAATACATGTTTTGAGTTTTATGTTGTAATAAACTTACCAATTTTACAAAATAAAGATATGACGTAGCAACTAACGTTTCTACTTGGTTAATAGTTTAATTAAAATAAATAATTCTTTGTTACGTACGAGTTTGTTCATATATAATGTTTTGATGTAGGTACTTGAAAATATTTTTAATGACCCATATATCACTTTGGGAGGCAGGGAAGAAAATTTTATTTTCATGTCAAATTTTACGTGGAATACATATCCTACGAATATACACCAAACACATGGACAGTGATTCATGCCTAACATAAACTAAAAGCCACATACCTATAAAGGGTGCTCTGTCTCTCCAGATACACGCCCTCACGACTTGTATATGAACTCTCCAGAGAGCCATTCTACATAGAAGAGCTGAGGCTAAAGTTCCTACTACCAGTGACACCAGCTTACCAGGACCTCCTGCAAGAACTCCACGAGAAGAAACGCAAAATATGGGAAGAATTCTATATAATTGACGCCATGACAAAACCGTGAATGGACTCAGGGAAGATATGAATTGCACCACACAGTGACCAGACTCGCTGTGCATGGATTTCACCACAAGCTGTGCAGCAACCAGAGATTCCAAGAGCCCAGCCCAGACTGCATGTGTGCAAGATGTGGCGAACAGTGCGAGAAATATCATGTGTTTAACTGTAGAATGAGATCAGAATCGTTGTTGAAACTCTGCAGTGACTGAGAACAATCTTCTTTGCACGTTGTGCGCATTTATTATTTTATTTTATAATATAACGAAACAAATATTCTGAAAATCCCTTATTGAATGATTTACCTACTTCACCCGCACAGACAATACTGATGTTTTAAAACTAACCCCACACCGCATATTAGGTATTCATGCGAACATATAGGGCCTACATTTGAGCACGTGCAGTGTCCTTAACTAGGGATTACTTTGATTTAAAAAAAGTAAAAAAAAAGGCATCATCCACATGTATAGAAGTTTTAGTGTCCATTGCCATATGCGCAATTACTGTTGCGTATCTGAAAGTGTAGCCTGTATTTTTTTTTACATTAGTGGTCATAGTGTAGTTCTGATTTGGTGTTATAAATTAATTTTCGGTAATAATGTATTTTATTATATATGTACAGGCATTTCAAACAAAATAAATAGGCTACATTTAATTAGGCCTATATGTGTAGTACCATAAAACGAAGTCTCAAAGAAACTACAAAGGACACTCTTTTAAAATTTTATAAAACAATGGCGGTTCCAACACTACTATATGGATCGGAACACAGGGAATTAACCAAAAATCAGGAACAAAGAATATAAACTTCGAAAGTGAAGTTTTTGAGTGTGGCTCGCTATACAATAACAGATCGGAAACAGAATGAAAATATACGAAGAGAACTAAATATACTCAAGCTGTTAGATAGAATTGTACAATACAGAGATGAATAGATGGACCCCCTTCAAATCGGATCCCCAAAGCTGTTTATAATTATATACCAAGAGGACGAAGATCACTGGGCCGTCCTATGAAACGCTGGAGGGAAAATTTTCTATAGGATCGTAACAGGCCTTGGCCTAATACTTGGAAGGAAGAAGAAGAAGATAGATGGACCACTTCAATAGAATGGATAACAACATAATCACGAAACAAATTCTTTACTACAGACCACTAGGACGAAGAAATGTAGGAATACCCAGTAAAAGATAGACCAATTCTAACATGAGATGTGAACAGACTTAAGGTATATCCTTGATACGGCTGCTGCTGATGATATTATATCCCTATTATGTCCCTCATGGGGACATGGGTGCTCCCTATTGAGTTTTTTAACCAGGCATAATTTAATTACACTTTTTTAACCTACAGATGTCATAGAGTGACATGTGGTTAGCACATCGCCTCGATGAGACATCTAGTAGGCAACTGAGGTAATTCTTGAATGAAGGCCTGTTAAATTTTGCAAAGAGAACTTTTAATTCAGGCTTGCGGTTCTTCTTTTACGAACCTGAAAATCTTCAGAGTCGGGACTCTCCCGGAGGACTTGCCCTTTGATTTTTCTAATGTAAAAACCCATATATTCTGGCCGGGTTTGAATTTACAACCCTCGGGACTAGAGGCAAGGAACATAACCACTAGATCGCCGCGGCCAACAATGTGTATTATAGGGCTATGCATTTAGTTATGTTCTCATAGTTTTTTGAATATATTTTGTAAGTTAAAAGAGGAACGTTAAAGATAATATTCATTATTGATATTTATTATTATTCCTGACAGTCAAATAACTAACAAAGTTTATCATAGTGTAATTTTTGATAATTATAAATTAACATTAAGTGAAATATATTGTAACATTAAATTGTATTATAATAATAATAATAATAATAATAATAAATGTGCACTCAGGTTGAGCATTAGTGGTGGTTTAGTCTTTGCTGTAGTCTGTAATGGGTTTTGTCCTTTTCGCACATGTTATGATGTGGTATTTGCCGCATCTCTGTCCACACAACACACACTTGCATTCTTCGGTCGGCTCGTGGAATTTCTTGTTTGTACATATCTTGTTGTGAAATCCGTGTACTGCGAGTCGTGTTGTGACGTGTCTCTGGGGGTTGCACTCTCTGGTCCATCTGTCGTCCAGCATGGCAGTTGTGGTGTAGAAATCTATGTCTATTTCCTTCTTCTTCCTATTTCTGATGCTTATGAATTTCTGGTATGGTTCTGTGGATTGTAGATAGAATTGGGTTCTTATGTCCTCTATGAAGTAGGTCTCTCTCATGAGTTCATAAGCAAAACGAGATGGCGCTGTTTTTCCTATTCTCAGGATCCGTTTCATGAACATTGCTTTCACTTTTTCGATTCTTATCAGATCTCCGATCTTAAGTTTTTCCCAAATTATCTCTATTCCATATGTAATAACTGGTGCCACTGTCGTTTTGAATAACTGCATTGCTGTACCTGTCGATAAGTTGGCCAGATTCGGGGATATTGTATGATGTTCGGATGGCTGCCGCTGCTCTTTCTTGGATGTGTATTCCGAAGGACGTTGCTGTTGTCTGTAGAGTGAATCCTAAATATTTGTATTTTCCCACTTTTTGTAGTGGTTGATTGAGTAGTGTTATGTTGTCTTTTGATGTTGATTTTCCCCCTTTTCTAAATGTCATCTGGACTGTTTTCTCTTCATTTATCTGCACGGTGTTCTCCTGTGCCCAGATCTCTAATCTTTTTATTGCTTTTTGTATGTCCTCCTTTTCTGTAGCTCCTATCACCATATCGTCTGCATATAAGATTAGTTTTGCTTTTGAGTTTTCCTCGATTATGGTGTTCACGTCTGCTGTATAGATGTTAAACAGTGTGGGGCTCATGGGATCTCCTTGCAGAACTCCGTTCGTCTGTACTATATCTTCCGAAATTTCAACATTGTTGTTTACTTGGACTATGTTTCGCTGTAGGCAGGCTTCGATTATTCTCACTAGTGGGTCTTCCTTTCCGATCATCTGTTTCAGTTTCTCAATGAGCTTTGTCTGTTTATTGAGTCAAAATCCTTCTTGAAATCGACGAATACTGCATGGTACTTCCCTCTTGTATGTCTTAGGGCGTCTTCTATTTGGTCCATTAGATATTTCACTGCTTGTACAGTGCTTCTGCCTTTCGTAAATCCAAATTGGTTTTCCGGGATGTGTCCCTTGGTCGCTTCTAGGAGTCTTTCATTGAGGATCTTTGTGAACACTTTAAAGGAGGCGTTTTCTAGCGCTACTCCTCTGAATGAATCAGGTGATGCTCTGTCCCCTTTTCCTTTATATAGTATCTTTAGGGTCGCTGTGTTCCATCTCTCCGGAATTTCTCCTTTCTGTATGCATTTGTTCATCAAGTCTTTCCATAGTTCCTCTAAGTTGTCGAGCGATTCTTTGAGGTGTTCCATGTAGATGTTGTCTGGGCCTGCAGATTTTTGTTATTCCCTCCATTTATTGCCTTTCTGAGTTCTTGTGATGTTATCGGTTCTTGGATCTGTGTGAGTTTCGTTTTGTCCAAGTCATATGCTCGGTCATGTCCTGCTTATTCAGTAGGTCTGAGAAGTGGCTTTCCCATTTTTGTATGTGAATTTCTCCTGTTGTGGGTGAGATTCTCTTTTTCAATGCTATAAACGGATTGATTTTGCGTCCTCCGCTAGCTTTCTTCCTTGTCTTCTGTATATTCTTCTCTTTTCCTTTTTAGTATTCTTTGTAGTTCCTTCTCTTTTCTGCGTACTTGGTTAGGTCTTCCTGTCGTTTGTAGGTTTTTGCTATGTGTAGTGCATGCAATGTTTCTTTCCTTTCCTTGTAGCATTCTTGGTCGAACCATATTTGTGCATATCTTCTTTTTCTTACTTTTATAGCTTTCTTCATCACTGGGTGGAGATTTCTAGGGCTTCTTCGAGTTTGCCTTCTTCTATTAGATCCCTTGCTTTCTCGATGTTTTCTTCGTTGAGTTTTATTACTTCCTGTTGTATTTGCCTGGTGTATATATTTGGTCCATTCGCTTCTTTCCTCGTTGTGGTATTTTCATATGGAAACTTGTCATTATCGGGATGTGTTTCCGTATGGGTGCCGCTGCGGAGTTCCATAGCCCGTTTTGTTTGATTAGTTTTAGATTTTCTCCTTTAAAGAATACTAGATCGATCGTGCGTGGCCGTTCTGTGCGAAATAAGTTGGGGTATCCTTTGTATTCGCTATTTTGAACCCTTCCTCTTCTAGAGTCTCTAGCAGAATGTGTGTTTTGGCAGTTTCCTTATCGAGCCTGCAGTTAAAGTCTCCGGCGAGTATTACATTTTTATCTGCTTTTGTTTGTTCGATGGCTGTTGATTTTTATCTATTATGTTTTCGATGGGAGCACTTGGTTGTATGTATATTCCTATTATTGTTACTGTGGAGGTTTGTACTATGATCATGTTTTCCTCCTTGGTAATTCCTTCAATATCTCCTGTTCTCCCTTTTATGAAACATGTGACTCCACCTGCTGGTCTTCCCTCCGTCGGGGTTGCTAGTGCATGTATGGCGTAGTAACCTTGTAATTCTATGTCTTCGGTAAGGAAGGTCTCTGTGAGTATCATGACGTCCGTATTGTCTATTGTCTTCTTTGGTATGTAGGGTAGTGCATTTCTTATTCCCTCTATGTTCCATAGTAGTATATTATTTCCTTATTCTGCTGGGGTTCATTTTTCTTTGCCACGTTCTTGTTTAAGTTATTGTAGTTCCACCCCGTCGTCTTCTTCCCTTCTCCATGAGTATCTCCGAAATCGAAATCTTCTGACCTTAATTCCTTGTGGCCAGAAATCCGCGTTCTGTGCGTCTTCCAGGTAGATGTAAGGGAAACCGATCTTGAAAGCTTTTCTGTCTCCTAGGGTGTGAAGTTCTTCACATTCTATATTACCCTTAATGCCGTTTTTTTTCCAGGAATTTTCTTATGTTGCTTTCGGTGGTGTTGCGTTTGAGTCCTCCTATGTACATCCAGGCCATCTTTTCCGCTGCTTGCAGTTCGTCGTCTTCTTTCCTGTGCCCTTGCCCGGTTATAAACGGTCTGCTGTCTTCTGTGTATCTTATTTCCCTTTCTGTTTCTTTCTGATAATTTCTGTTCTTTTCTTCGAAAGCGTTGGTGTTTTCTTCATCTCTCATGTTATTTGTCCTCTTTTCATTGTAGTTTAGTTTCATTGGTGTCTTGCTTATTAGTCTTTGGTTAATTTTCTGTTCAATCTTTTTGTCCAGCTTGTTTTCTAAAAAGTCTATTATGTTTTCTAGTTTGTCGTTTATTATCTCAGTGTTTATTGCTGTCTGGTTGGCTCCCCTGTCTTGTGTTTTATTGTCGTGAGCTTGTTTCTTTGTACTGGTCGGTGCGTGTTGTGTGTGTCTTGGTGCTTCTCTTCTTCTCCGTCAGATGTAGCGCTGTGGCAGACACTATTTGTTACTTCTTGTAGATGGACAAGAGATGGCGCTACTTGTCCCGCTGGGCAGCTGTCTGGTTCCCGTGCCTCTATCAATTTGCCATGTGTAACCTCTTTGTTTTGGTTATTCTCATTTTCGTTCATCTTAGTATCTAGTTTACATTTCATTGATTTAATATAACTACGTATGGTTCTTACCGCATTTTGTAGTTCTTCCTTCGTTTCCTTCTTCAGGTAACCTCCTATTTCCGTGATATTTTCCACACTTTTTAGAGCATTCTCTAGCTGCCGTTCCGTCTCGTCCGCCATCTTGTATTATGCATATTAATAACAATATTACTGGTATTATTATTATTATTATTATTATTATTATTATAATATCATATTCACTTGTTCAGTATGAATGTGTGATTAACTTGTGTGTCTTGTCTTAAATGTTCATGCTATCTTGCAGATGACCCCGCGTTGAGCTGTTCCTTCATTCGGGAAGGACCTCCATATCTTTGTAATAAAAATGTATATAATGATCCAAAGTTAACAATCCTCTCCCAACAGGTCGTGTTACTCTAATTCCCAATGCTTAGAAGGAGAGCTTAAACTAGTGTTAAAAATGAGCAAAATTTATAATGATAATAACAATAATAATAATAATAATATTATTAATTATTATTATTAATTATTATTATTATTATTATTATTATTATTATAAGTTATTTCATTAACGTGATAGTGTATTTTTTGTTAAAATTCATAAATATATTTTTATTCACTTTATAGCATTTATTTTTTCTCAGTAGGTAAGCGTACTACTAATGTTTCTTCATTTATCTTTCTTTTGAAATACTCTTCACCTTATACTGATTGTGATATATCATATACAGGACGCAAATGTATCATCCAAAGAAATTTACCTGGTTTTAGAGGAGTTGCAGTTATCAGTTTTTAAAATTGTTTACAATATATATGCCTATATCCATAATCCAATATTAAAATAAAATGGGATGGAGTGGAATGGCTTGCGATCCCAATTAGGATTAAATGAAACCTATCAATATCGAATGAACTATATTTTCAAAACTTACAATTACTCTTATATTAGAAATTTACAGATTGTTGAAAACTGAATTTTAGAAATGTGATTGTTATTTGAGTGTCCCATGTTTTATTCCAAAAGACATTAATTTATTAAAAAGTTGGGTTATTACCATAATAGATTTCAACTGCCTTTGTCAAATATTTTATGTAAGAAGTGTTGCTATAGAAAGCTGTGTGACTTTATCCATCATATTTTTAAGAGACTTTGAGTTAGTTTTTTGGTTTGTTAATTTAATTATTTATTTGTTCATATTACGTTATTATGTAACGCTAGAAATTAACCATACTCTAAATTACTGTAAATAATTAATTGTATTGTAACTAAAACCCTAACATACCGGATGGAGAATCAATAAAAAATAAAGTGTGATTGTTAGTTTGTAGTACTTAATTATGGTCTGAAGTTATGTCATTCCATTACATACCCCTATTTTATTTTATTACCGGATTATGAGTATTAAATATAGGTAACATTAACAATATTTATAACTCGAATATTTTTTGTCTGCGACTCTGAATTCTCTTTCTCAATTCGTTTGTCTACAGAAACATTCTATCAGCTTATTTAATTTCCACCGTATATACGTTATGTAAAGTTAAAAGAATCAGTTTTAACTTGTGCTTTATGAATTACAGAAACTTCAAGAATGACATAGTATTTATAGACTTATTAAAACTGTATTATCGTAATGAAAGCAAACAACTACTAACTTAAAAGTTACTTGTCTGTTACATAACTTGGAATAGCTGCGGGTAATCACTCCAAGATGATGGAAGCAGTTATGTGACGTTATTTATCGCATCAAAATTACACGCATATTTATCAAAGTCAAATAAATGTGTAATTTAATTAATACAGAGTTATAATTCCTTACTAAACATACCTTTTACAATTATAAAGGTCTTCTTGTGTATACTTCCTTGTCGGAATGTTTCATTCTTAAATCACTTTTCTATTAAATCTTGAGAAGAACCGGTTTCACATTCGCTGACGACACTGTAATGGTTGCCTGGTGTAACTTATCCCAACTACTTTTCAATCTGAGATATTAGAACCGCCTCACTCCTGCAAATTCCTTCATAAAATCACCCAAGGCGTAAAAAAGTTCGAAATTGATTGTCTGAAAACATACATGTATTTACACTAAGGTTCACTTTATCTAATATTATACGTGTTATTTTAACCTTTAAAGGATTTACCTTAATGCACATTTTTTAAGAAGATGCTTGATACAAGGTCTTTTATCTCTCTTTTTTTCTTCTTTCGTATACCAATACTAGATGTTTACGTAGCCATGGCCTACTCTGTTATGGAGAAACGGTTGGATCTTTGTAGGTGTGGAAGCTTGGGAGGTGTAATAAAGCATTTTATAACCTGGAGGAAAGGTTCAGGGTCGCTGGTGCCGCCCCTAAAAGCATCCGGTATCCGTCAAGCTTGTGTTCACTTTACATAATTAAGAATTATGTTAATACAATTATCATTTAATTGATTAGCGACTTCCACTTGTCATTGCTATGTTTGAAGGACACACCCTTAAGTTAAACGACACTTTATATTTATCGAGTTATTAACACCATATTCAAATAATGTAGTGAAATATAGAGAAGCGAAGAGAATTCAACTTAGAGACGCACATCCTCTTTATAGTTTATAAGAAGACCTTTGATAAAGTGTCTAGACCAACATTATGGAACATATTAAGTGAAAAAGGAATTCCACTACACTTGATAGCAGTAATTAAGAAAATGTATGAGAAAACACAAATAAAAATAAATCAAAGGGAACCAATACATATAACAGGAGGAGCTAGACAAGGTTGTCCATTATCAACCACGCTTTTTAACATTTATTTCGAAGACATGATAAGATCATGGAAGCAAATGACGACTGGGGGAATTAACTTAGGAAATATAGTAGCCGTAGCCGAGCAGTTAAGGTACGAAGCCTTGGCGCAGAGCTACGGGACTTGCGCTGGTTCGAGTCTCCATGGGGGAAAATTTTTCTCATGGTATTTCGGCCAGTATGGGACCGGTGCCCACCCAGCATCGTGAGGCAATTGGGTAGCTACAATAAGTAGCGGCTCCAGGTTGAGGAACCAGCTATAACGGCTGGGGGGCTCGACATGCTAACCACATGTCACCCCTACACTGGCTGTTGATCATCTACCTCTGTGATTGGCACATGTGGATGTGAAGGGCCAGCAGCCGGCTGGTAAAAGGGCAACCGCTTAAAAGTGGAAAGACCCTCAATCGGAAATATAGTAATAAAAACAGTAGCCTTTGCAGATGACCAGGTTTTAATAGCAAAAACAGAAGACCAACTATAAAGAATGCTATATAAACTAAATGAAATATAAAAAAAATACAATATGGAAATATCCTCACAAAAATAAAAAAAACAATGGCCTTCAAGGGTGCTCATCCAGTTCGGACAAAGATAATATTAGAAAATAAACCAATAGAACAAGTAGTAACATATAACTTCCTAGGTTGCAAAATATCATTCACAGCAGAAACAGATATAAATAACAAAATAAATAAGTTTAATTATATAACAGGTACACTAAAAAGAACTTTGAAAAATAAAGCCAGGAAAGACTCTATAATGAAATTAAACAAGGCAATGGTAGTGCCTATTATTACTTATGGATCCGAAACATGGACAGTGACAACACAACAATCTGCCAGAATACAAGCTGCTGAAACGAGTGTAATATATATTGAAGTATATCATAATATATATTGAAGTATATCATAATATATATATATTTTATAATATGAACATTCATTATAATGTATGACTGTCCTAAATTAACACAATTATTGACCTAATTGATCTTTTTGTTAAAATATGCTGAAGAATGATTTTAAAGAATTCTGTCATGAATATTTAAATAGGTATTACCTTTGTAGTTATTTGGAAAAGTCATGCAGTATAAGGGATTGTTACACAATAGGTAGTCTTACCTAATGATGACTTAGCTTTTAAAAGGTCATAGGTTAAGCGCATTCAATATGCTTTTCAGAAAGGGAGAATCTGGTTACATGTACAATACAACCAAATTGATTCTCACGTATACATTGTAACTACGTCATTACTCAACTGGTATATATGTATGAAACTTATGATTGTAAGTTAGACAGTTTTTTCATCGGTGTTACCGATACCCTGTCTCACGTTTTTTTGTATTAAAGTCTGTTTGTTTCTCACTACTGCTCCGCTGTGTCTTCTTATAGTTAGGTTTTAATCCTATCTACTAACCACATTTCCGAAGAATTCCTGGGTTGATTCCTAATCTATAAATTTACAGATATCTACTAGAACTTCAAGACGATCTTCACCTCCTGACACAACTCTTACTTATTTTGATTATTATTTATACTTTAAAAATAATCCTTATAATTATAGAAGGAATCGACCACCCAGATATTACATGGTGGCAGCGGTGGGATTGGAAAACCAGCGAGCAGTGAGACATCCGAAGGTGCGAACGAGCTGGAGAGACTCTTCAATTAGTCCCAGATAATTCAGAGCCTATCTCGAGGGATCAACGCTCCAGAGTAATCCACAGGCGCCGTGGTACCCGTAAACGCACCAGAGGAAAGCAGACAGTGGTCCTGAGGCCAACACCAGCAGCCACCGACGCGCTCGAGGGACGTCCTTGGTGTTTCAGCCGTTGGCAGCCTGCACCGCGAGAGGAGTCGCACCCTGAGGGGAGCTGAAAGGCCATCACTACGACTCTGAACTGTGCATCTCAGACCACCCTACATCTTTCTTTAGGTGAGTCCAATTCCATTATGGCTAGCGAGGGCGATATTGATATTAGCGAGGAAAGCTATATCCCTGTAGTTCAAGCAGTTAAGTTGATACCCCGAACATTCGATGGAAACCCCAAACATTTAAGAGAATTTATAGAAGGAGTAGAAGCTGCGGTTCAGGTAGTCCATCCAACCAAACAACCCTTATTGTTAAGATTTATAGAATCCAAAATTTCAGGAGACGCTAAAGATAGACTTTTAGCTAGGACAGAGAGAGAAACTTGGATTCAAGTTAAAGCAATATTGGAGGAGAACTTTTCTGTAAGGAGAACGCTAGAATATTATGCAGGAATACTCTTTAATTCAAAACAAAGTACAAATGAAACAGTTGCACAGTGGGGTTCAAGATTAGATGGAATAGCCATGGATTTAAGAAGAGAAGTCAGAAATAGATTGGAGAGGTTAGAAAGACGCGATAATTCGAGATATGTAGAAGGAGGCCTACAGCTGATAGGAGAATTTTTAAAAGGTACTTTCGTAGCAGGGTTAAAGGACGATAAGATTAAGTATATAGTAAAGGCTAAGGGTGAAGAAGAATCATTAGCGCAACTAATCGAAACCGCATTACAGGAAGAAAGCGAGGTAAAGTCCACGAGATTTAGGGGTAATCAAAATGGACAAGGACATCCAATCACAGGGGCAGTAAAAAGGGAATTTAGAAGACCGTACGGATCAGAGATAAAGAGAGAGGTTAACCTGGCCACAAAGAAATAAGGTGTTATAATTGTAATGAGATAGGGCACATTAGTAGAGAATGTGGTAAGAGACCGCAACCCCGTAGGCATGGAGGACGGGACAGAGCAGCTCTGGGAGGCCGCCAGGGAAACGAGAATTCGGGTTACCTGAGCAGTCGCAGGTAATCCTCCCGTCTGACTGCGCGCCAGGACTCATGGAGTGCCTGAGGGATCATACTAGGGTAAATATGGAAGGGGAATTACCTGAACTAGTTGATCAGAAGTTTAAGGATAGGATAGATAAAGCCGCTAAAATAGTTAGTGACGCAAACGAATCCCCAGATGACAGTGTTTGTTGGGCAGTGTCGCAAGGCGAACTGCATAAGTTGACTAGAACGCCGATAAATGGGTTCTGTGACTGTGGGCCTAGCGTGGTTGGGGAACGCCAAGAGACTGTAGGCTCGAAACAGTGGAATAATAGAGAGAAACGCCAAGAGACTGTAGGCTCGAAACAGTGGAATAATAGAGAGAAACGCCAAGAGACTGTAGGCTCGAAACAGTGGAATAATAGAGAGAAACGCCAGGAGATTGTAGGCTCGAAACAGTGGAATAATAGAGGGAAACGCTACGAGTCGTCCACAAGGGATAGAACTTGGGATAGTGGATTTAAGGAAAAATCCAAGGACACCAAACCTACCTCAATGGAGACAGCGTGTTGTGAGATCGAAGTAGGGACTCTTAATGCTATTAATCAGTGGACGCCTCTGGTTATGAACCGAGACCCTGGGAGATATATATCCTAAGTGAACAATTAAAAAATGGCCTAGGTTTAGTATTGATAGATACTGGTGCACAAATATCATTAGTTAAAGAAACATCACTAAAGAGAAACGTTATAAAGGATAACTGTAATATGAAAATACAAGGTATTAGTGGGAACTCTATAAAAGTAATGGGATAACTCAATTAGTATTGAATAATTGTGAAAATCATACAGTTGTTAATTGTCATATAGTAGATAAATTACCCAGAGATTTAGATATAATTTTAGGCCAAGACTGGCTCATGGAACAAGGTTATATGTTAAATAAAAGATGATTATTCCTCCGTATAGTGAAAATTTAATGGAATTTCCTACGAACGAAAGAGGGAACAGATTCATAGAACGGCAAATTTTACAGCCAGGGCTAATTTGCGCTAACGGGATAACAAAATGTGATAAGACATTCACATGCCTAGTAATTAATTTAACAGCTGACGCACAGATAATAAAGAAAATACCAGAACTAGTTAAACCGCCCACTCAAATAAGTAAGGAACAGGAAGTATCAGTTGAAAATTTCGTACCTCAAAGATTAGATTTATTAAATAAAAATCTGAGACTTGAACACGTGAAAGAAGGAGCCCATAGTATACGAAACATTTGCACAGAATACGCGGACATATTTAAGCTTCCGGGAGATAGACTAACAAGCACAACAGCTGCTACACATTCCATACCCACACCTTCAATTCCTAAAGGAAGAGCTATAACTTTGAAGAATTATAGGTTAGCAGAGGCTCATCAAGAGGAGATTGACAAACAAGTTACACAAATGTTAGAAGACGGTATTATCGCACATAGTAAGAGCGAATGGAATTTTCCACTAATAGTAATACCTAAAAAGGAAGATGCTTCTGGAAAGAAAAAGTGGCGAATTTGTATAGATTTTAGAAAGTTAAACGAAGTAACCGTAGGAGACAGCTATCCTCTTCCTAATATACAAGATATATTAGACAAAATAGGAAAGGCTAGATATTTTTCAGCAGTAGATTGCGCGAGTGGATACGCTTTAGGCGCAATTCTTAGTCAAGGAACGTTAGGAGATGATAAACCCATTGCTTACGCTAGCAGGACTTTAAATCAAGCCGAATCGCATTACAGCACTGTAGAAAAGGAACTATTAGCAATAGTATGGGCATGCAGACATTTTAGACCTTATTTACTAGGACGTAAATTTCAAGTAGTGACAGATCACAAAGGATTGGTCTGGCTATTTAAAGTGAAAGACCCTAGTTCGAGATTAATACGTTGGAAACTTCAACTTTCAGAATTTGAATTCGAAATTCATTATAGGGCAGGTAAAAGACACGTAAACGCAGATAGTTTGAGTAGACACCCTGTAGAATGTTGCACCTTGGATAATACGCACTTAACTGAGGATCGTAAGAAGGAAATAATCAAGGAATTTCACAGCTGTCCAATTGGAGGACATCTTGGAATCAATAAAACTACCGATCGAATTAAATTATACATAACTTGGCCGGGAGTAGAGAAAGACGTAACCAATTACATTAAAACTTGTAAGATTTGTCAATTTAATAAAGACGAGAAGCAGAAAGTAAAACAACCTTTAGAGGTCACGGACACACAAAAGGAACCTTGGATAAAAATTTATTTAGATGTAGTGGGACCACTTCCGCTAACCGAGAGAGGTCATAAATATATATTAACTTGTCAAGATAACTTAAGTAAATATTTAATAGTCATACCCTTAAAGACACAAACAGCTGAAGAAGTGACAGAAGCTTTCGTAAACAATGTTATTTTAATTTATGGGATTCCTGATATCATATTAACTGATCAAGGAACAAATTTTATGTCAGATTTATTTAAAAGAATATGTAAACTATTTAAGATTCAGAAACTAAGCACTACTGCTTATCACCCTGAAAGTAATGGAGCTCTAGAAAGAACTCATAAGACCTTAGTAAACTACTTACGTTGTTTTTGCAATCCTAGAGGAGCCGATTGGGACAAATGGTTACCTTTCGCCATTTTTACGTACAACACTACCCCCCATAGTATTACTAAATACTCTCCTTATGAATTATTGTATGGAAGAAAATGTAATATCCCAGGAATTTTACAAACTAAATCACAACCTTTATATAATTACGACGATTTAATTCTAAATGTACGGAATAAATTGCAAAGTTGTCATGAGATAGCTAGAGAAAGGCTTATTAAGTTTAAGGAACTACAACGATCGCGTGTGAAAAGCAATTATGTTGAATTCAAGAAGGATGATCTAGTACTTCTCAGAGTAGAAAATAGGAATAAATTAGATCCAATATGGAAAGGTCCATATGAGGTTAAGACTACTGAAGGTCACAACGTGATAATACAAAAGTTAGGTAAACGCAAATATGAGACGGTACATTCAAATAGATTAAAGCCATATTTTCCTTTGCAGGGAAAAGAAAATGAAACTTCATAACACATGGGTAACGCTAAAAATGTTAATACCATTTTGGTTGGGAAGCTTACAGACGCTCAAGAAGTAAAAGCTCTGGATTCGAAGACCGGTGTGTACTTTGACGAGATAGGAATTATACAATTTTACCCTATACAATGGAAAGTGGTAAGTTATATAAACTTGGAACCAACTAGAGATCTTTGGAAACAGACAAAAAATCATTTACGGTTGATAACTGATTATTGTGATAAGATAAAGGGAGAAAAGTGGTATCATTTGACAGATTGTGGGAGTTTAAATCACTTTGTAAAACCAAAAGTCAGTATGTTGAAAATTTAAAAGAATTAGTCACAGAATATTTAAAAACACCTAATGAACAGAATACTAGAAGCAAGAGAGGCGTTTTAAATTTTATGGGAGATATTGCTAAGATATTATTCGGTACTCTGACTCAATCTGATGCAGAGGAATATAATAAGCACATTTCACAGTTAGAGAAGGAACAGGCAGAATTTTTGCATATTCTAAAGGATGAAATTACAGTGATTAAATCAACCATTAATTCAGTTAACTTAACTATAGCAAGGGTGAACCGGAATGAAAATATTTTAAAAAATGGTTTAATAAAATTAAATAATTATACCACTAATAGGATTAACGCACTGCAGAAGGAAATAGAAGGTATTAGTTTAGCCAATGAACAAATAAGGATTTCTCTTAGAGGTGTGGAAGAATGCCAGCATTCTTTTGAGCTTCTTATAGACGCATTTGTACACGCAGAGCAAGGAACTCTTCAACCTCAATTAATTACGGTGGAAAGAATTAAGAATGTTATGAAAGCCCAAACGCTACCAACTGGTCTGGACTACCCTAATTTTTCTTTTTCAGAACTTCAAAATTTAATTACACCTCACACCTATTCTTATAAACAATATCTAGTATATGTATTACAAATACCCCTTCTCTCTCCTACTCCGTATCACTTGTATAAAACACTTCCTTTTCCTGTCAAGAAGGAAGGTAATATTTACATTTTTCTAAGCGCAAACAAAGAATATATTTTCAGTGACCCGTTGAGACAACATTACGGAAAAATGACAACTAATGAACTAACAGGATGTTTTCGTCCTAATCTTTTGCATTATGTATGTAAAGAAAATATACCGATTTATTTGTACACCCCTGAAGCTGATTGTGAAGCTTCACTTCTTCATCCATCCACCACTAAAGTTCCAAAAAGTTGCGAGACTAGAATTTTCACATTGAACAAATCCTACTGGATTCCCTTATATTTATCTAATGAATGGTTATTTGTCACCCCCAAAACCAGATCGTATGACTGTGTTATGTGGCGACAAATCAACACAACTCAATATTGAAAAGGAAGGTAAATTATCGCTAGGACAGAATTGCAAGGCTTTTAATGCCCACGTAACCTTACATGCCATGAGTAATTTGGTAAGTAACTTAACCATAGATTTTATACCGACAGCACCTCTTGACTTCGACTGTTGCTTTGATATGGATAAAACTAACGACTACGAGAAATTACAATTGGACATGCCTATGTCTAACCTAATGTCATCGGTAGATGATTTGAGAATGGCCAGTATGAAGGCCGATGATTTAGGTAAGTTAATAAAACAGCAGAAGAAAATGATATTCGAAGTGGTATATACATATAACCACATGGAGTTCTGTAATGGGTACGATCATATTCGTAACCTTGACTTGTTGTTGTTGCATTTGCTGTTGTAAGAGCTACAGAACTTTAATATTTTGGTTATGGGATAAATGGACTCCAAGAAAATGCTGGAAGGAGACGACCGAGAGGCTGTGTGTTAACATACATAATTACTCTGGGCATGATCGTGTAGTATACACTAAAACTACAGGTAATGATGAGAGTTCACCTGTCGTGTCCCTCAAGTCATCACCGCTTATCGAGAAAGAATTAGAGACCCCAGTTGTCCACAGAATGTATCCCCAAAAGATGAAGAAGATAAAGATAGTATTGCGCATAGAACTAGAAATAAAAATAAAACATTTCGTTAGTAAAGTTTCGAATTATGTAATTCAAAACTTTCTATAGGGGAAGAGTGTAATATATATTGAAGTATATCATAATATATATTGAAGTATATCATAATATATATATATTTTATAATATGAACATTCATTATAATGTATGACTGTCCTAAATTAACACAATTATTGACCTAATTGATCTTTTTGTTAAAATATGCTGAAGAATGATTTTAAAGAATTCTGTCATGAATATTTAAATAGGTATTACCTTTGTAGTTATTTGGAAAAGTCATGCAGTATAAGGGATTGTTACACAATAGGTAGTCTTACCTAATGATGACTTAGCTTTTAAAAGGTCATAGGTTAAGCGCATTCAATATGCTTTTCAGAAAGGGAGAATCTGGTTACATGTACAATACAACCAAATTGATTCTCACGTATACATTGTAACTACGTCATTACTCAACTGGTATATATGTATGAAACTTATGATTGTAAGTTAGACAGTTTTTTCATCGGTGTTACCGATACCCTGTCTCACGTTTTTTTTGTATTAAAGTCTGTTTGTTTCTCACTACTGCTCCGCTGTGTCTTCTTATAGTTAGGTTTAATCCTATCTACTAACCACATTTCCGAAGAATTCCTGGGGTTGATTCCTAATCTATAAATTTACAGATATCTACTAGAACTTCAAGACGATCTTCACCTCCTGACACAACTCTTACTTATTTTGATTATTATTTATACTTTAAAAATAATCCTTATAATTATAGAAGGAATCGACCACCCAGATATTACACGAGATTCCTCAGACCAATAGCAGGATATCAAAGAACAGACAAAAAACATAACACAGAAATAAGACAACAACTAAAAATAGAGGAATTAAACTCAACAATAGAGAAATACAGAACAAACTGGAAAGAACACTTGGCAAGGATGACTGAGAATAGAATATCAAAAGCAGCATACAACTATTCACCAGGAGGAAGAAGAAGCTTGGGAAGACCAAGGAAAAGATGGAAAGAGCAGCAATTTGGAGCCGGAACAGGCTAGCAAATAAGCCTAAACCGTGAAGAAGAAGAAGTAGTGAAATTAAGGTAGTAATGCTGACTAAGTACTTCAGGTAACAAAATGCCTAACTGGATGACTCGGATTCGTTCCCGAACAGAAAATGAGTGGATATTTTTTTAAATTATTTAGTCCAGAATAACTCGGAGGCACATTCAGACTCTTTTAAAAATATGAGTTTTCTTCTTAAAAAAAAACTTGAAACTGGGGCCTTCATTACCTGATAAATATATAATTATTATAACATTTAATTGTTGTATGATCATATACAGAATGGAAATAATACAAGTGCGCAGAATTTAAGTATGAATACTTTGATGCAAATGTAATTCAAAGTCTTTAGATTTCGGATCTCAAATATATTATTCTATCCAAATGTTAAAATTTTAAAATTCATGCCTGACATATCAATCTTCCTCAACTAAAACAAATTTCAGTTTAAAAACTTCGTCAAAAATTAAACATTGTAGGTCTTTCAGAAACATGTTCCATTATTAGCATGTAAAATGATATTGTAAGTCGTGGGTCCCAAGTCTGAAGATGTTCAGGCTCGTAAAATAACCTTAAGTCTGAATAAAAAAGGCCTTTGCAAAATTTAACCGACCTTTATCCATCCAAGCAATACCCTATTTGCCTACTAGATGTCTCATTGAGACGATGTGCAAAGTACATGTCACACATTGACATCTGTAGGTAAATAAGCGCAACTAAATTACCCTGATTAAGAAACTTGTGCTAGGGAGTACCCGTGTCCGCACGCGGAACATGTGGGGTATATACATATATAGCTACATACTTAATAACTTCAACGGTGGTTTGGCATGATTTTTAAAAAGTATTGATTTTTGATCGAAATAAAATAGTAATTTATCAAAAGTCGTTACCTTTATTTGAAATGATCAGGAGTACTGGTCTCATTTTTTCACGTAGTTCATAGAGGGGATATCACATTTAGTAATGTTGGCTGCAATTTAACCAATTCTCCTTGTGTAATGTTAACAGCGAATTCACATTTATTTTATTTCATAATTATAATCTAGCCTATGTTACAACCAAGCGTGAGCTCGAAAATTATGTTTAATATATTTTCACATAGATGAATTTTTGAGGATTCATTATTTATAATTTAACTACTCTTTTTGGAACTCAAATCACTGGTGTCAAATACGAGCTTGATAGGATAGGACTTAATATTTTGTCCAGAAGCCACTTTTTTCAGACTTGAGTTTCTTTTACGTGCTGTGAATCTACAACATATGACATAAATTTTTTTCCCTTCCGAAGGAAGATACTCTAATGATTTCTACGCCCTTATAAATCTATTGATCCTGGCCAAGTTGGACCCGCGAAATTCGGAACCAAATGCGAGCATGGTAACCAATACGTAGAGCATCAATATAGAATACTACGCTCTTCAAAATCTCAGTCATTAGTGCCATAATATGATGCTACGCGTTAAAGTAATAAAAAAATCCGTCAAGGTTTCATGATTTTTAAACCCTGAAAAAATCTACTGACCTGGGTCGGATTTGAATATTTTTACTACTTTGTAATGACTAGTGAAATTATATAAACCAGTTGTAATAAAATCTTTGAGTGCGATGGGTAGAATATGTAACACGAATGGGGAATGAAAGAGGGAAATGAAAATATGCAGGAAAACCAGAAGGAAAGCGCCCACTGGGTAGGCCAAGAATCAGATGGAAGGATAATATTAACCATGAGCAGAGGGAGGTAAATTATACAGGGGATGATTGGAAAACGTTGGCTGAGGATAGGCATGTATGGAGAGCTTATGTTCGCGCTGCCATGGACCATAGTGCCAGTGAATTGGTTAGTGAAATAATAATTAGGCCTATTATTAATGATGATGTAGGTCGTGATAGTGAAAAAGCAACCAGCATTTGTTTTGGCAAAAACAAGAATGAAGTCCTGTACGTTAGTTCATTCTTTAGACTCAGGAACATTAACATTTATTGAGAACATAAACAGAAATTGGTGATATGTACATCTGCGACATTAACTCACTGGCACTATCGAACCTATAAGCTCTCTACACATCCCTAATGTTTTCCATTCATTCTCTGTATAATATACTTCCTCAAATCATGGTTATTGTTATTCTCCTACCTCGTTCTTGGTCTACCAACTGGGAGTTGGGTAATGTTTTTTCGGGGTTTTTCCTCGCCTGTTAGACAAATATCAGGAAACTTTAAGGTCCAAACGGTCCCCGAACATCATCTGGCATCATACTCATGGTTATATATTCGCCATGTTTAGTATGAATGTGTGTATGAATGTGCGTGTGAATGGCGTGTTTCGTCTTAATGTTGTGTTGTCTTAGAGGAGGCCTTGACATTGAGCTGATCATTTATTCGGGCAGGCTCTCCATGTCCTTGTCTGGCCAAAAAGTAAATGTGTGATCCACGGTTTAAAATCCCCCTCCAGAACAAGTCGTGTCACTCTAGAGCCTGGGTGGCGTGTGGCATGTAAAAGTCAAGAACATATGAGGCGGTCAGAGGACAAGGGGTACAAGTGACATTATAATAGATATTATATTCTCACTGATCTTTAAACTTAATTTTCTCCAAACTAATTTTTTGTCACCTGAACCCCTTGTCCTCTGACCGCCTCATATAAGGTGCGAGGTTAAACAAAGTTAATGGAATGGAATGGGAGAGAAAAAAGTTCTGATTAATTCATTAGTTAATTCGTTAAATTCATTATATTAGGTTGGTTTCTCATTTTTCACCTCGTAATTGCTGAGGAGTGAGTTAAATAATTGAGATACTTCAGTTGAATTTTCGTGTTGTTTCGTATTGCACGATATGTTTGCAGTAACACGCCCTCTTCACTCTCTAATGTTTATTGTTTATTCTTTCTCCCAAATACAAGTTTAATCAATTTAATTTAAACTGGGCCACATGCTGGGTAATTAGTCAGTGTAGTAATAATCGTGAAATAAACTCTATTCTTGCAATTCATGCTATTATGCATTACGGAGACTGTTGTCCCAACTTCTAAAAAAACCGTTAAATTGAAAATGTATAAAACTGTTGTTATCCCAGTTATATTAAATGGATGCGAAACACAGACTCTTGCTTTAAAGGAGGAAAAAATAATACGAGTAAAATTGTAGACTTTCACGGCAGGTATTTTGATTCATGTATTTTATGTCTTTCGGGCTAAATGGCCGTGGTCTGGTTTTATTAACACGACGTTTCGTTTACTACTGCGGTAAACATACTCAGGAGATTCTGCGTGTTCTTTGACCTCTTAACTCTTAACAGTCTGCAGCCGACATTTGAAGAGTTAAGAGGTCAAAGAACACGCAGAATCTTCTGAGGATGTCTACCGCAGCAGTAGACGAAACGTCGAGTGTTAATAAAACCAGACCACGGCCATTTAGCCCGAAAGACATAAAATACATGAATCAAGAATACGAGTATTTGAGAATAAAGTTCTAATGAATTTTTTTTTGGATCAAAGATGAACAGTCAGGCGAATGGAGAAGACTACTAAGTGAGTTAAATGATTTTTATGGAAATCAGATATAATAAGAACAGTTAAGTCTCGTAGACTGCGATGGGCAGGACATATGAGGAATGGAAGATGGTATGGAAGCTTCTTGTAGGAAAACCAGAAGGAAAACACCCAGTTGGTAGACCGAGAATGAGGTGGGAGAATAACATTAATCGTTATTTGAGGGAAGCAGATTATACAGGAGATGATTGGAAAACGTTAGCTCAGGATAGGGATGTGTGGAGAATTTATGTCCGCTCGCTCATGAGCCTATAGGTTCGGTAGTGCAAATGAGTTAGTTATTTAGTAAAAATCGTGAAACTTGATGGTTATTATTGTTTTATCTTTATTTTGTTTCTTGAAATGTATATTTTTATAGTACTGGCAACTCGTTTCATTTGTCAAATTGTTGGTTCGGTTGGACTAGTGGTTTCCAAGCTCGCCTCTGTTTCCAAGGTTTTAAGGGTTTAAACCCGGCCAGGATCCTTGAATTTTTCAGAGGGTAAATTTCTGAATATGGGTTATTTCGGAAGGGAACTAAAGCCATGGGTTCGGTATCGTAGATTTACAGCATGTGAAAGAACCTCAAGCCTGAAAAGAGGACTCTGAGGAACATTTTAATCCCTTTCACGCCCGGAATTAAATTGTGACCTAAAGGTTTTAGTTCTTAATTAGCATCGTTAGATAAAATAACTTTAACAAAATATTTATCACATTCTTGAACTCAAAATCGTGGAGCATTTTATTTGTTATTAGCTGAGGACAACCCGATTCGCTTGGTTTACTTTTGGTATATCTGTGCAGTTTTTTTTTCTATTCTAATGTAGAAGACGTGCATTAATAGTTACATACATTATTTTTAGTTGACCTATATGGAAAATTAGCTCAGGATAGGGATGTATGGAGAGCTTGTGTCCGCGCGGCCGTGAACCCACGGGTTCGATAGTGCCAGTGAGTAAGTAAGTATATGGAAAATTACTGTAAAAATTGCTTCTAATACGATAATAGATAGTAGTTTATCGAGTTTATTTTGTGAGTATTGTTCATGCTCCACTGTACTAGAGTAGTTTGTACTACTGATTTCGTCATGAGTTTTGTATCTATGATGATGATGATGATGATGTTTAATAAAATAATAACTATTGTTGTGATTAATAGTAAATTTAAACATTTAGAAAATGTTATTTCTGTAGATATTTTGAAAAACGCCAAAGAAGCTGAATTGCCTTTAATTCCAGAGAAATCTAGAGATGGATACGTACAGGAGTACCAATCGTTTTTGAACTGAAAAAAAAAAAACATCGGAAGAGGCGATGCTTGCATTTTTTAATCAGAAGGTAAGTTTGTTTTGTATGGGACTATAGTTATAGTTGCATAACGTTTTGAATGTTCTTAACTGCGTGATTAATTTTAATAATACGAAGTAATGTCTGAGGTTCTACAATTTTTTATTATCATGCTTTTATTTATGTAAAAGTGTTGACGTGTAGTAAACAATATTGCAAGCTAAAATAACTATTCATATTTGCTGTACGCATACAGGAAAGTCCATTTTTCCAGACAAATTAAAACAGAAAACAGCTGTTTCCATGCAGGTCAACTGAAAATACTTTTTATCTAACACTAGCTAATACCCGGCGTGCGCTGCTACACCTAAATAAATTATGTGTTCTTGCGTTTAGTTGAATAAGTAAAAGGAAAAATAAATATAAATTTATATCGTTATTATTTTTAGATTACCCGACGTTCCCCAGGAATCTACACATCCCGATATACTTGAGCTGAAAGACAAAATTCGTTATTGTGAGTTATCCATAAAATAATACCCGCCGTGAGCTGCTGTGCTCGGCCGGGAATCTACTTATCCCGATATTCTTGGCATCAATGAAAGACAAAAATGGTTATTGTGAGTTATTCTTAAAAGATAAACATATGCAATCGTGGACTTTTCTGTAGAGTTTTTTTTTTGAGATTTTCAATTCTGTGTACAATAATTTTGTGTATTTGTTATGGTTTAGGCAGCGTAAGCCAATTAAGCTTATAAAAAGCGACATTTTTTTCCACGTTTTTTCACTACAGAAGGCGATTTTTATGGGTGAAGGGCTTGAGCATTAAAACTCTCTTATAGCCTTCCGGGAAAATCCTGAATATTTTGCAAAAAGCCCCATGACAATCGAATGAATGGTATGGCAGCACATGCTTGCCCCGGAATCTACTTATCCCGATCTCCTTGGCATCAATGAAAGGAAAAAATGTCTATTGTGTGTTATCTGTAAAATATAAACATATGCCGTCGCTGACTTTTTTGTAGTTTTTTTTTTTTAGATATTCAATTCTGTGAACATTAATTTTGTGTATTTGTTGTAGTTTAGATAGCGTAAGCCACTTAAGGGTAAAAAAATTGACTTTTTCATGTTTTCACTATAAAGGGTGTTTTTTAAGGGTGTAGAAGTTGAGTATCTCAACTCTCTTGTAGCCTATGTTCATCCCGGGAATCTCCTGAACATTTTGCAAAAAATCCCATCACGATCGGATCAACGGTATGGCCGCGCATAAAGTACGAACAAATAAACAAACATTCATTTTTATATATTAGATAACAATCAGTGACGCTTTAGTTCGTAGTTACTAGGGCAACAAAACTTATACTTTACATTCTAATGAAACACAAAACACGCTATCAGAATTTAAAATACAGGTTCAACAAAACGTAAAATACACTTTAATGATTATTGTAATATTACAATCGTTACAATTTGTAATACCTATTGAAGACACATTTTCTCTATTATAAGAAGTATCGTTTTTCACAATTTTGCCTGTGTTAAACATTTTTACTTTAAATTCACGTATGAAACTAGTACCCAAAATTAAAGAATATAACAACATTGTTGATTTATCGCGTTTTTTTCTCTCTCCAAAATCCACATTACTCTTTCTCGAAACATATCGTTCCCGCAATATTTAATTTCATTAAATAAACTAAATTTAACATATAGCCTACTAAAATTTTGAATTACAGAGACTGTTAACGTCTCAACTCCTTTTAAAAGACGTTAAGCTGAAAATATATACAACTAATATTCTACTAATTATATTATATGGATGCGAAATATGGACTCTTACTTTAAGGGAGGAAATGGGGTTACGAGTATTTGAGAATAAAGTTCTTAGGGAAATTTTTGGACCAAAGAGAGATGAACAGACAGGTGAATGGAGAAGACTACATAACAGTGAACTACATAGTCTTTATAGCCTGATATAATAAGAACAGTTAAGTCTTGTAGACTGCGATGGGCAGGGTATATGACACGAATGGGGAATGGAAGAGGTGCACGGAAGCTTCTTGTAGTAAAAGCGGGTAGACCAAGAATGAGGTAGGAGAATAACATTAACTATGATTTGAGGGAAGTAGATTATACAGAGAATGATTGGAAAGCATTAGCTCAGGATAGGGGTGTATGGAGAACTTATGTCCGCGCGGTCAGGAACCTATGGGTTCGATAGTGCCAATGAGTAAGTAAGCAAGCCTACTGAAATACTCTGAACGTAGATAAAATATTGTAGACACCACGTTATAAAATTAGGTTTAGTAACTCGCTTCGGTCGTTTTCTAACTTGAGCAACTCGTTACTAAACCTTTGCTTTTGTAACTAGTCGTCCAAGTAGCTATTTTATTTCTTCTTTTGTTTATTTTCTTTTTTTCGGTGTATCTTATATATAAAGAATTTTCATAAAAATATATTCTTATACACTATATTTGGTGTCATGTTGTGTGACTTTTACGTTTATCTTCTGTCTGATTACCTGTGCCCTGTTGAGAATTTTCTCAGACTATTTAACTCATGCCCCAAATGGGAGTAAATGACAATCACGTTTCAATGATTTTTTATTTACAACCAATCACAGTCGTTTTTCGCCTAGAATTTACCAACTAAAGTTTATCATAATAAACAAAGCACCTCCTTTTTTAACATTCTGAATAGGTCATAGCATTATTTTGCAGTGACTGACTCAATAAGAAATACGGCTACCAGATTGTATATATAGTGCATGAATGTCAACAGAAAGCGCATGCGAGAGATAATATAAAACATTTGTGACAATTGATTATACCAAAAAAAAAACACTGTTTGCACTTTCTTAAACGAATTATTTTCCAGGAAATGACGTTCCAGGAAAATGTAATTGACATATTTACAATAGGACATCAAAAATTAATTAATACCTATAACGTTGGTTATAAATTTCTCCACTATGGTGCATTCTTACAACATTGCGATCCTTTGGCAATAAATAATATGATCTGGTTGCAGTGATGAACAAAAGAAGCAAACGAATCGTACCAATCGTTTTTAATTTGTTTTCAAACATCGCCGTTTACATTAAATATATAAATATTTAAAAATAACTATAGTTAAATAATAATTTGTGAGTAAACAGCTTAAATTTATTCGTTAAATAGTCCTAACAAATGCCACTCTTGATTTCCAAATTCTCTAGATGAATTCACTCCTCACTTCGGGAGTCGTGAATTTATCGATAATTTGAAAATCATTCGTGGCATTACTTATGAACAATGCCCCCTCAGATGATACGTACTCTCCTCTTTCTTCTTCTTTATCATTTCCTCGCGCTATTTTTTGTCTTGTTACGGTACGATTCGGGATCGTGAAAATTCTCTCTTAGGCCTTGGCATTTTTTAACTTTATAATTTCACTTTAAATTTTTTAATTTAAATTTTTCACTTTCAAGTTTCCCACTTATCATTCACTTTCTTTACCCATTAATTGTCTTATTCAATCTGCTTCTCTAGCATTTTTATGTTGCTGTTCTGTCTTATTATCTCAGCTCCGATGAGAATTTTGTCGTAACAATTGTTGACGTATTTAACTTTCTTCTTATGTACCATCTTATGTCTTTACGACACGAATCGGAATCCAGAAAATTCTATCCTTACACTTTGATATTTTTTTCTCTTTATATTTTGACTTTTAAATTTTTGATCTACAGTTAATGAGGTCCCGATTCGATTCCTGGTCAAACCATAAGAATTTTTCCTTACAGGGAATTATTCCTATGGTTGCCCATGGTCTGGAATTTAGGTTATGTTGATGGAACTGCGATAGTATTAGTAGTAGTGATTTGGGATAAATCTCAAGATATTTTCTTCCATGCTGTCATAGATCTATCTGCCCTAGCTGCGCCTAATGAAGAGATCATTAAACAAAGGCGACATGCCGGCAAACCGCTGATTAATCTTGCCAGGTTGTCAGTGTACCTCTTTTAAGTGTATTTCCTCAGTTTTTGTCAGTATTTGTTTGTATACTGGGAAAGACAACTCTGTCAATTTTTTCGCCACGTGCTTACAAGCTATGCTTACAAGGGCGTGAGTTTCAAGACTTGTCTTTCGCTATACCTCCTGTTACCCTTATACAGAGCAACTTTCTCCGCCGCCCTTCCTTCTCTTTTGGCTTCCTCTTCCACTTCCCTTCTCCATGACAGTCGTGGACTTCCTCTTTTCATCTGGCCTTTTGGGTTTCAAAGCTGGGCTTGTCTCTCAATAGAATTTCGATTTTTCTTAATAATATGGCTAAACCATCTCAATTTCCTCCTTATTTGGATATCAACGGGGTTTTCGTTCGTTTGCTTTCATAAATTTTTATTGGAAATAAAATTTGGTCAAAATATGCGAAGGATCTTCCTCAGACACCTGTTTTAGAAGACCTGCAGGCTCCTTGTTATCTCAATAGTCACTTTCCAGGTTTCACAACCATATAGTAATGACTAGAGTCCGGATGTTAGGCACTTAAAAAATTCAAAATAGGCAGGCAAAAAAGGCACTAAAATTATTAATATAGGAAATAAAAATTCAAAATAGCTCTTACAAAAAATGGACTACAACATACATTTTTACAGCCTTACGCAAAGAATATAACACATGATATCAATAGCATACGAAGATACCAGAGATGATTTTGGAACTTGTGTTACCGTTTTACAAGAGCATTTTACGTATGTTTTGCAGTGTATACGTGCTGCGAAACATGACAGTTCTTCGCGCAGTTCACTGAAATGTTAGACACTTTGCAAAACAATATCGAACCGTCACTTGAGAATATTTCAACACCAAATTCTTTCACGAAATTGGTCAGTTTGTCTTTTACTGTAGTTCTTTCTTTAGGCATCGTAGAACAACTGTTCTAAAGGTAAAAAAAAAAAAATATGCCACATACACTTGTCGCACTACTTTGTCTTTGAAACACCTCTCTATGAATGATGACTACAGACTGAGTTCAATGTTACCAACTTCAAAAATAATATTGCCACTCACTTAAAGGTTTCAGGTCAGGTGTGAGACAGGAAGAAAGCTTGAGCAATCTACCCTTTTTTTGTCACTCAGCAATGTTTGTATTGAAAAGAAGCAAAGCTGTACTATAGAACTTTCTCCAAGCCTTAGAACCGGAGTATAATACAATGGGGCATAGCTTAGGGCTATTTCGCTTAACGGGAGTGCATGAGATGGAAATTTACAATAGCCGGTGCATGCTATTTCGCCTAACGCTTAACGGGAGTGCATTGAGGGGAAAGTTTGTCCATTTCAATTGATTTCATTGAAATACTAAGTTAATTTCGAGAAAAATGGCAAATAGGCATTTATAGGCATTGTAAGCCGAAATAGGCATTTATAGGCAAAATTAAAACTTCATGGAAAACAACTCTAGGGTCGTCGGTATGAACTTATATGAAGTCACCTTAACAACTGACCTGAAAATGCGGTCGTGTTATAATTTATCTGGACTTCCAACTTCCACAGAGGGTAAGCCCTATATGAAACTATGATATTCTGGTTTTATTGTTATTTAATAGATTTCAATGTTGTTTTTACTTAATTTCCTGTGGATTTTGGTTGAGAACTATGAAGTCGGCGACTTTTTCAGGAAATAATGGCATAAATTTCATTACAGTTGAGAAAATCTTTGAAAAGTCTCAAACGGTAAATTTAACCCGAACGGAATCGAATACGTGTCCGCTGGTTTAGGTGCAATATTGTTACACAGTTACCACAGAGATGATTTAAAAGTATTATTTAATTTTAAACAATTCTATAATTTTGAAGAAAATTCATTTTATTTTCTCTTCTAAATGGCTATTCTACATTAACCTCAGTGTATTTGAAATGTTGTCTTCATTTCGATTGCCCCTGATCTTTGAACCACAGCTTGTACAGTTAATCATCCCTTCATTTTTCAATTCGCTTCCGTTCATCATCTTCCCATCATATCTTAAATACAAGCTCGAAAATTAACTCTAGCTGTATCTCTATATGAAATACCTCACTATTCGTCATCCTTTTTTGTTTTGTCTATGTGAAGGACTGTCCGACTCAAATGTAGTTATAAAAATAAGCTTACTGGCATTTACCTAGACAATCTTCTAATATATAAAAATGAATGTGTGTTTGTTTGTATGTTTGTTTGTTTGTTTGTTTGTTCATACTTTATGCGCGCCCATACCTTTGATCCGATTGTGATGGGGCTTTTTGCAAAATGTCCATGAGATTCCCGGGATGAACGTAGGCTATAAGAGAGTTGTGATACTCAACTCCTATACCCTTAAAAATCGCCCTTTGTAGTGGAATACGTGAAAAAAATAGTTCTTTGGACGCTTAAATGGCTTACGCTGCCTAAACCATAACAAATACACAAAATCAATGTACACAGAATTGAATATTTCAAAAAGCTCTACAAAAAAGTCCGCGACAGCATATGTTTATCTCTTACGGATAACTCACAATAACCATTTTTGTCTTTCATTGATGCCAAGAAGATCGAGACGTAGTGCAAGCATAGCAGCACACGGCGGGTATACTTTTACGGATAACTGACAATAACTAATTTTGTCTTTTAGCTCATTTATGCCAAGAAGATCGAGATAAGTAGATTCCCGGGCAACACCGGGTAATCAGCATGGAGAATTTTAAAGTAATTACGATATACATTTATAATCATTTTTCATTTTACTTATTCAACTAATCATAAGAAGTACATTAATTTATGTCAAGAAGATCGGGATAAGTAGATTCCCGGGCAACGCCGGATAATCGGCACGGGGTATCTAAAAATATACATTTATAATTATTTTTCCTTTTACTTATTCAAATAAACATAAAAGCACATTAATTTTCATTTATTTAGGCGTAACAGCGCACGCCGGGTATTAGCTAGTAATGTTATAAAAATAAGCTTACTGACATTTACTTAAGCAATCTTTATATATAAAAATTCAACCTGCGTATGTTTGAGCTCGCATAGCTCGAATAAATAGTCGATCGATTATCTTGAAAATTTATACACACAGGCATTCAAATACGGCGAGTGTTTATTCACTATCTATTATTCTCTGAAACCATTAGATGTAGGAGTTCACCTGAAACGAAAATTTAAAAATCGCTCTACCGGTCGAATTTTCTATGTTTCACAACTAAACTCAGTATATGATATTAAAATAAACCGAGTTAGATATTTTCCGAAAATTAGTGAAATCCGACCATTAGAAGTGGGGGTTTACCTGAAATCCGAAATAAAATAAAAAATTACTCTAGCAGCTGCCATGTTTAGATCGTGGCAATGTATACCATATAATTTAATTAACCCATGATTTTCCTTTAACTTATTCGACTATAAATAAAAACACATTTAATTTCATTTATTTAGGCATAGCAGCGCACCCCGGGTACTCGCTATATAATATATAATCAAGTTCTAAGCTTATTTTTATTATTATTTTATATTTTGCATTATTATCATCAAGTGTACTGTATATTGTGTATAATCAAGTTCAAGTAATGTTATTTTTGTTATAATTTGGATATCCATATTCAGATCTACTTCTTGTATTATCTATAGGCATATATATATATATATATATATATATATATGGAATGATAAGAAAAATAAATGCCTGGACGGGATTCGAACCCGGATCTCTGAGTCTGTACCTCAGCGTGATATCCATTACATTACCAGGCGAATCCAATTCAAACACTTATTTTTTTTCTTATATATGTATTATACTCTCCATTATTACTAGATGTCGCGAGAACTCGGTCTTTATATATTATATATATATATATATATATATAAACCCTTCTCGTTTTGTCTTGTAATAGAGCATTTTGTCCAACTTCCATGCTATAAATAAATAAATAAATAAATGACTTAGGTGCATATTTAAATCTGTTATTAAAACCAATTTGAGTTATTTGTTATAAAAGGGATTCGATGATCACGAATGCAGAAGGTATAGATCAGACTCGATTGGCTGATTTTTAAGTTTCTGAAACGCACAGCTCGTTGAATTCGGTCGAAATCAGTGAATTTGTTAATATTTGTGTAATTTAACACTGGAGAAGTGGAAGAGAAGTCATGACTATCTTAATGTCAAGACATGCAATAAATTATTACTAGTGTTCGCCAAGTGGTCGAAATTCGATTATAATCATATTGGAACCAGACATTTTTATACCTCACAAAATATATATAGGCTATTTATGTTGGAGTGTAATTGATGATGGGAGCTATAGTATTATAAATTAACACCCAGCACCGCGAGGAATGTCGGTAGTTACAATAAGAAGCGGCTCCACGTTGAGAAAACCAGCTATCGCTGGGAGACCCGACATGCTGACCATATGTCACCCTTACACTGGCAGGATGATCGTGTTTAACACATGTAGGTATAATTATTACCTCCCCATAGTTTAAATAGGAGCTTTGGCGCTGGATTTTAATGCCTTACAGTTAAAAACGGCATATTTCTTTGGAAATGGCTTTGTACATTTAGATGCTTCTCTGGAAGAAATTCAACTTTTGCACCATGGAGATTTTCCATAAACACTGGCTTGTAGTTAAAAACGGCAGAACTAAATGTTTATCATAAGTATTTATTGATAATACTAAAGCTTGTCAGTAGCTACTAAATGAAAAAAAGAAAAAGAAAATCGGTTGACAAACAGAGGAGAAAATGGTATTTAACTGTTTTGTCTTTGCCTATTTATATATATAGATTGCCATCTTTATTATTGTTATTAGATAGATCATCGGTTGATTAATGTCTTTGACATCGTCCGATTCCTAATAGCCAGTTTTGTCGGTCCATCCAATCTCCTGGTTGTAGATGTTTCTCCTTCATATATAAACATATTCCTTGCCTCCAGGAAGTTTTAGGTCTTCCTCTGCTTCGTCTTAACCTCAGGTTTCCATTCCAAAAGAGATTTTGGTAGTCGATCCTCTTCCATTCGCTGGACATGTCCGTACCATCTTAATTGCTGAGTTTTAATATAATCTAAAATAGTGTCTTCAATCTTCATTTTCTCCCTTATAACTGAGTTCCTAATTTTTTCTCTTCTTGAAATTCTTGCGGCCCTTCGTATAAAATCCATTTCCGTTGCCAAAAGGTACTTATTTGTTTTTGTTGTTAATGGCCAAAATTCTGCTCCATAAGTAATGATGCTTTTAACAATTGTATGATATATATTCATTTTATTTTTATTACTTATATTTTTATCCCACAATATTCCATTGAGGCAAGCAATTGCAAATTTTCCTTTATTATTTCTATTTCTTATTTCCTCTTCATAACTCCCATTTTTATTTATTTTTATTCCTAAATATGTGATCTCACTACAAGATTTTATTGATTCTCCGGTCTCCAAAATTAAATTTTGTTCTGGTTCACCAATTGATAAATATTTTGTTTTTTTCGTGTTCAAATTTAATCCCCATTTTTCATATTCTTCTATTAATTTACTAGTCTTATATTCTAAATCTTCATAATCTTGTGCATTTAATAGCTACTAGGTAGTTTTATTATTATTATTATTATTATTATTATTATTATTATTAGCATCATGCAACAAATTATTATTATAATTATTGTTATTAATCTCATTATTATTTTTTCTTTCACTGTCTCACTTTCCTGTAATTGGACTTGACTACAAGTGGAAATCCAGAATAACAGGTCAATACTGTTTTTAAGCAAACATTTACGCCATATCTGAATTTTCTGTTATAATGCCATTTTTTATCGTAATATCATAAGTTACTTACTTAAGCCCCATGTAGATGCTTCTGTAAGAGGTTCAATAGTTTTGGCGGGAATTTTATTGAAGTTAGGAGGGTATACGAATTACTATGCATTTATAGATAAATAAATAATTTTTACGTCTATTTATAACTACTTTAGTACGGTACGGTATTTTAAGTGCATTTTCATGTTAGCGTTATTTACCATTAGTTCAAGATTTAATTACAGTGTATGAATGCATTTTTACATACCTTACTTCACTGGTTGGTGAGGTCCTATGACCTTTAGCTCTTCCAGGTTAAATACAACTTTTATTATTATTATTATTATTATTATTATTATTATTATTATTATTATTATTATTATTATTATTATTATTATTATTATTATTATTATTATTATTATTATTATTATTATCATTATTATTATTATTATTATTATTATTATTATTATTATTATTATTATTATTATTATTATTCAGGATTGTTTCTGTTACTTACACAGGTATCCTCAACCAAAACATACAATTTTTTTTCTTCCACACTTCCCACTCTTGTGTGTCTGCTTCTGTCATATTTCTCTTCTTCATGTTGTCTTGAATTCCCTTTATCCACGTTGGCTTTGGTTTCTATTTCAATACTTCTTTGTTTGTTTCTGTGTCCCTTCTTCTCATTATATGTCTTATTATTATTATTATTATTATTATTATTATTATTATTATTATTATTATTATTATTATATTATTATTATTATTATTATCTTGTAGATGATTTCCGGGCTGTTGGCGTGGTCTTGAGGCTTGTAAAAGACAACCCTTGGGTATGCCGGACGCAGTCTCTGGCGAAACGTCGGGGAACTACAAGCCTCAAGACCACGGCCAACAGCCCGGAAATCTTCTACAAGATCATCATAATAACTCCGGCCGTGAAAGCCTAAGTCAATATATTATTATTGTTACTACTGTTGTTGTTGTTGTTGTTAACACGTAATAGGGAACTGCTCGTGGTGAATGTAAATGGATTATAAGTGATGTATTGTAAGTCATCTGCTGGTCATATCCATCAATGGGATATAGTTTTTTTAGTTATATTATCATCTTATTGTGAGTGTGCAAGGTATGCAGAGAAAGTGATACTCATGATGTTGCATTATGAGTTCCGGAAACAGAAACCAGTGCGGCTGAGAAAGCAAATTGCATTCCATTCTACAAAATGATTTGAGGATGTTTTCTTCCGGCATATTGGCTGTTTATTTTTTTTTTCTGATCTCATTCCAGTTCTACCAGAAGTAGTAGAATACCTGGGAAAACTACGTTGTTTTACTTTTCTCCCCTGTCTGGTTAATATTCACCAACATTTTAAAGTAATATACGAATAAACTTACGTAAAACAATATCTTACTTACAGGAGTGGCTCAGTTGGTAGCGTTTGAAATTCTTATTTGGTTAGGTCTCTGGTGAAACCTGGGCCAATCAAACTGATTTTCTTATTCTGACTTTCCTCGGTTGCCACGACAATGTTTTTCTTGGGTGCGAAACATGGACTCTTACTTTAAGGGAGGAAAGGAGATTACGAGTATTCGAGAATAAGGTACTTAGGAAAAATTTTGGACCAAAGAGAGATGAACAGACAGGTGGATGGAGAAGACTACATAACAATGAACTACATGGTCTTTATAGAAAGCCAGATATAATAAGAACAGTTAAGTCTCGTAGACTGCGATGGGCAGGACATGTTGCACGTATAGGGAATGAAAGACTTGCATGGAAGCTTCTTGTAGGAAAGCCACAGGGAAAACGCCAAGTTGGTAGACCAAGAATGAGGTGGGAGAATAACATTAACTTTGATTTGAGGGAAGTAGATTATACAGGGAATGATTGGAAAGCATTAGCTCAGGATAGGGATGTATGGAGAGCTTATGTCTGCGCGGCCATGAACCTACAGGTTCGATAGTGCCAGTGAGTAAGTAAGTGTCATATACACATCTAGAATGGCGTAACAGCCCAATGGCTTTATCCTCTCCTTTATTAGGATTTACTAGACCAAGTTAATTTAGTTACTAGGGTTATTACTTTTTGGACTTTTGTGAAATAAAATATTTCCTGTACAATTGATGGATGAACTTTTACTTAAGACTATTGAAAAAGGCCTTCATTTCACTGAACTTCAAGAAAAGGTCACCCCCAAATATATTTATATATCAACATTTAATATTGATTTGGAGGTGACCTTTTCTTGAAGCTCAGTGAAAGGAAGGCCTTTTTCAATTATTTTAAGTAAAGGTCCACCCATTCATTGCACAGGAAATATTTTATTTCAACAAACAGTCCAAAAAGTTATAGCCTAACCCTCTAGGGTTATAAGTTAACTTTTTGGACTTTTGTAAAATAAAATATTTTCTATGCAATGAATGGGTGTAAAATATTTCCTGAGCAATGAATGGGTGAACTTTTATGCTACGGTTTATTATACAGCGTGTTGCGCCCGACGTGACGCGAATTCGCGTTTCGCTCGGCGTGATGCTGGTTCAGCATGGAGCGCATACGTTACAGCGCATATGTTTATGGAATTGTCGCCAGATGGCACCACATATATGGAAAATCAAAATGACCAACGTTCATAATAAATTTCCAAATGTGTTTACAAAAACTAATGTATACAAACCTGCCCCTGCATAACCTAATAAAATAAATTACATACATACTATTTAGTAAACTATAAAATAATCTGATTGTACACTAAACTGACCCATCGGAATCTAACAAAACGAAGTGATTGAACATTTATTTCTTAAAATATGGTTTGGAATTAAATGCAAATGTTGGTCATTCACACATATGTCCTGCCATCTGGTGGATTTAATTTTATGAGCGTTGACGTATGCCAACTTCAATTATAATAAAGAACTTTGAAAATAAATTGAGAGGAAAAGTCATAATTTGTGTACATTGATAAACATATTAAAATTCTTCATTAAAAAAGTTTCAAGTGTTGCAAAACGATTAAAATAGTTCGAAATATTAGTAAAGACAGAAAAAGTACCTAGAGCAACAGCATCATATGAATGTTGTATGGAAAATCATAGAATAAATAATTCTTTAGTTCTTAAATAAACATATGGTTGATGAATATACCAAATTTTAGAATACTTCAGATTTTCGCCTGAGCAGTTTTACCAGATTTTGAATTTAATAGAAGACGAAATTTATGCACATCTATGATATATCCCCCAGTTACAATATTTACAGCTTTTATTTATCTCTTGACTAAGTTCAAGCCACAATAACTTTTTTCTGTACATCTCTGTACTCCTTCATGCTCATATTGTATAAAACATATATAGAACTCGATGATTTGCAACAAAACTATCTAACTTTCGTCGTTAAAATTGGAAAGTTATAAAACAAGTACTGCATTTCCGACATTTTGTTATAAAATCTTAGTTGGTTTTTAGCAATTACACCAATGAGTACGGGTAATATCTTCTATATTCTTTGTTTGCGCTGGCAAATTGCGTCCTGGATTCAAGAGATTCCAAAACACGACGCGACATGTGCAGCGCAAATTTTTGTTGCGGACCATCACTGAATGACGTTGTAACATAAACCACAATCCATTTAAATACATGGTGAGCAATTTTTGCGCTGGCGCGTTGCGTCGTAGATAAACCACAGCATTACTTAAAACTATTGAAAAAGGCCTTCATTTCACTGAGCTCCAAGAAAAGGTCACCCCCAAATCAATATTAAATATTGACATATAAATATATTTGGGGGTGACCTTTTCTTGAATCTCAGTGAAATGAAGGTCTTTTTCAATGGTTTTAAGTAAAAATTCATCCATCCATCCAATCCATTCCACTGGAAATATTTTCATTTCACAAAAAGTCCCAAGAATATATATGAACCCAAGTATTCCTTTCCTGAATACGCCACGAATTGTATACGGTCCAACATACGGACCCACTGATACAATCTAGTTCGTAACTAAGGTGTGTTACTCTAGGATTAAGGAGTTGCAGTCAATTTTTTGCATTAGATGCCTCTTTATTCAGGCTTAAGCATATTTTTTTTACAAAACGAGCTTGAAATATATATAGGCCATACAGGTCGTATATTTTTATGCTATCGGAGCGTCTTCTTAAAGATGGTCAGCCCATTCTGCTTCCTCTATTGGTCCAAGAGCGGTTCCTAAACTATAGTCTATAATTTTTCCACACAATCCAGCGTTCTTAGTAGTTCGCCCTCCCCCCTCTCTCCCCCTCCCGATTTCCCTTTAAAAAATTACTTTAATGCTATCTACGACAATCCCTTCTGTCCCGCGCGATAGCCGAGGCTGTTATTAAGGCATCATGGACTTATGCCAGAGGCGTACGGGACTTGTTCTGGGGCTTGGAGCCATCATGGAAGAAGAAATTGTTCATGGGGAGGGGGATTTCTGGCCAAATATGGACTCGGCGCCCGGGACCCAGCATCATAAATAAGTTGGGTAGGCTACAAATAAGCCAGCGGGTCCAGGCTAGCGGGGAAAACACAGCTTTTATAAAACTGAAGCGGGATCAGACATTCGGATCACCCTGTCACCCTTTAGACCGACTGGATGATCGTCCAGCTCTAAGATTAACACATGTTGGAATGTGCGAGCCGGGCGGTAGGAACGAAGGAGCTTTGAAGGCCTAGAAGTCTCGCATGGGTTCATTTCATGGTGTTTCATGTTTACTGCATGTTCAGTCCATTCGATCCTTTTCGTCTTCATTACAAGTTACAATATCAAGTCGTTTATATATCTGATTGTCCCGCGCCGTAGCCGAGTGGTTAAGGCAGGAAGCCTTGGCGCAGAGTTACGGGACTAGCGCTGGTTCGAGTCTCCATATGGAAGACATTTTCTCATGGTATTTCGGTCAGTTTGGGACCGGTCCCCAACCAGCATCGTGAGACGTTTGGGTAGCTACAATAAGTAGCGGCTCTAGGTTGAGAAAACCAGCTATAACGGCTGGGGGACTAGACATGCTGACCACATGTCACCCCTACAGTTGTTGGATGATCGTCTACCTCTGTGATTGACACATGTGGATGTGAGGCCAGCAGCCGGATGGTAGGCTAAGGGCCTTCTAGGCCTGTCGCGCCAGGAGTTTATATAGGCCTATCTGATTTGTCAGGAAAAATGCTGGATTCAATTTTTTCCTTTCTTGTTTTATTTCGTTCATACTATTTTGCCTTATTTTATTTCTTAACCTTTTTCATTATTCACACATACAAACACAAGAACAGGACGCACACACTCAAGCACAAGGCGGAGATTTAAAATCTCCTATACTGCTGGGAATCGAACCCGGGTCGCTGGAATGGAAGATAGGGACGGAAATATTTCATTACCTTCTACATGTGCTTTCAGGGATTAAATTTTATTGGATCTGACAACTACAGATGAAAGGGGGGCGTTTGTATAGGTAGGTCTGTGTACCTTCTTTCCATATTGTCTGGCCTATGTTATTCAGTTCAACGCATGTTACAGTATGAATGAAGTAACAAAAAAAAACTGCATACTCGAATGGTGTTGTCATACAGCGAATATTCAATTTATTTTTCAGTTTGCCTTGTTCACTGTTGTGGTCTCGAGTAGCGTGCTGCTTTGTCACGCAGCGAGCCCGGGTTCGATCTCCGGTCGGGACAAGTTTTTTGGGTGTTTTTTTTTTGTCACCTGTAAGACGAATGTCAGGAAACTTCAAGGCCCAAACGGACTCCGAACATCATCTGGTCATCATTGTCATCAATAACATATTCACTAAATTTAGGATTAAGACTCTCCTGGCGCAATGTTAAAATCACCTATTATATATAGGCTATATAAGTTATATATATAGCCTATATATAACATCCGAAAAGCGTCACTGCTATAAAGTAAAAATATTCTCTTTAATTTGCTTACTTGATATAGTAGCTACTAGGTGGCAGTGGAGACCGAGTTCCCGCTACATCTGGTAATAATAGAGAATATGTATAAGAGAAATAAATGTTTGTTCTGGATTCGCCTGGTAGCCTAAGTGGTAGCGCACTGAGATATCAACTCAGAGGTCCGGGTTCAAATCCCGTCCAGGCATTAATTTTTCTTATATTGTCATATATATATATATATATCCATCCATAGTAATTCTGCCCGAAGGCAGGTCCTTCACTGCAATCATAGCATTTTCATGCTATGCTTGCAGTTTTACTAGGGAATTGTGTAGGTGTGGTAGCTTACCGTTGCTTTCCACACCGGTGAAGGATGATGATGATAATGATAATGGTAAGGGTGATAATGATAAGGATGATGTCCATATGATTTCGGGGACCGTTTGGGCCTTAAAGTTTTCCTGACATTTGTCTTACAGGTGAGTAAAAACCCCGATAAAAACCTCACCCAGAAAAACTGCCCCGACCGGGGATCGAACCCGGGCCCGCTGCGTGACAAGGCAGCACGCTACCTTATATATATATATATATATATATACACACACACACACACACACACAGGGCTATTGAGAAAGAAGGAACAGACTTCAAATATTTATTTATTCCAAACTACAAAAATATAGAAACACAATTCCAACGTTCCTGGAAAGAGAAAAGTTCAAATTTCACTATTTTATGCATTTAATATTAGCACCACGTGTTTACACGACAAATATCAAAACGGTGGCTCAATTCTTGATACACACGAATCATTTGGTTTCTAGTTATCGAATTCACGCCATCAACAATTTGATGTCGCAGATTTTCAAGAGTGTCAGGCATAGGGGGGATAAAAACACGGTCTTTTACGTAACCCCACAGATAAAAATCACACAGGGTTAGATCTGGTGACCTTGGGAGGTCTAAGATCTTATAACGGGAACACTTTACTTCAATAAGTCTATCCATCTATCTATTCATACGTCCATATGCATGTATGAGTATGTAGCTATATCTTAAAGACCAATGCTGCCGTGATCGCAACTTCAAACTTTTCTCTTTCCAGGAACGTTGGAATTGTGTTTCTATTCTTTGTAGTTTGGAAGAAATAAACGTATATCACTGGGGCAGCGTAACTCCGCCTTCCAGGCGCCCCAACCTCAGAAGTGAGTTACAATAACGCCAGGTCAGGAGAGAATACCAGAATGTCGAAAATGACAATGTGGTAGCATTAAAAAAATCAGCTTACCTCTATACTACATGGTAGGCACCTTTCATTTTTTTTTCTCGAGGGCTCAATACAAATACAGGCCAGCAACTAGATCGGAGATGTAGTTAGTTCAGAACTATCAGAAAACATACATACAAACAGCAATGTTGTCGATGTAAACATCCCCAGTTTTTATTTACGTACATTCTAAAGAAGTTTTAATGTTTCTATGTGTGTAGTCCTCAACGGAAGAATAAGACGATTCTTGATTCATAAGTTATATTTACATTATCATCGTCATCCAAGGATTAGGCAATTGCTCGTTCCGACTTCATAATGCATGAGCCCAATGCTTTCTAGGTCTTCTGACATCACGTCTTATTTTGTTTGATAATTTCTTGCTAATAATGGATATCTCTCCTTCCTCATTTCATTCATGTGAACAATCCACTCAATCTACTGTCATTTTACTTAATTTTTATTGTCCAATCCTTTTTTCGTCATCCTGCTTAAAACACCTTTAATCCACGCCATTTTTGTCCGTTCTCTTTTTATTATACCAATGGTACCCGTTCTAGTATTTTTCTTGGGATTCTATCTTTCTGTCATTCTTTTTTAGATGACTACCATTTTTTTTTGTGAAATCCATTATAGAAGTTTGAATTCATCTTTTGTTTTATTACACTGTTTCAAAATATTTTCTGGGTATCCCGTCTCAATAAATCCAAAAATCTATTTCTGCAGAATCTAATTTAATTCAGTATTATTGATTTCAATTCAAATGTTTATTATTATTATTATTATTATTATTATTATTATTATTATTATTATTATTATTATTATTATTATTATTATTAATATTAATATTAATACTATTCAGTGAACTGCATGGTCTTTATAGGAAGCCAGATATAATAAGAACAGTTAAGTCTCATAGACTGCGATGGGCAGGACATGTGACACGAATGGGGAATGAAAGACGTGAATGGAAGCTTCTTGTAGGAAAACCAGAGGAAAAACGCCCAGTTGGTAGACCAAGAATGAGATGCGAGAATAATATTAACTATGATTTGATGGAAGTAGATTATATAGGGAATGATTTGGAAATCTTTAGCTCAGGATAGGGATGTATGGAGAGCTTATATCCGCGCGGCCATGAATCTACGGGTTCATAAGTACCAGTGAATTAGTTTATTATTATTACTATCATTGTTATCAAAGTATTTCATGAGATCATTGTAATAATAGGCTATAATGGTCAAGGCGATATGATTTTGTTCTTATAACGATTCAAAACTCGTCTCTTTAATATGAATTTATTATACAATCTTCTTCTTCTTCTTAAACATAATTTGTAGGATTTTCATCCTGATTTTCAAAATCACTCCTCGGAGGAAGACGTATTGGATGCGCATGCACTGTCTATCCAGCTCTTGGCTGGTCCCGCCATAGCCTGTCCCAAGCCAGGTTGAAAAAGGGTGAGAGGGAGGAGCAACACCTCGTAAAAAACCTTGGTTCAGCTTGCCCAACTGATAGTACCTTGTGAGGGCCCCTTGCCAGGGTTACGGTGAAGACCTCAACGGCAGACGCAGCGGAGAAGGAGTCCTTCGGTACGGTGTACCTGACGGAAGAGGCAACTCTACATCTACTGCCTTGTAGATGACAAACGGGCGGATGGGGTTCGTTAGTCCTGCAAGACAACCCATCTAGGAGAGACAACTCCAGGCTGAGCTCTGGAGCTGGGTAAAGGCAATCGGCCTATAGAGGAAACCCCGAATAATAAACCCGCCTTGAAGACGGGCTAGCAACTCACTTCAAGGTGTATCTTATACATTGCTCGCAGTTCCAAGGATCAAGCCTCGGACCAAAGACGGAAACAAAATATGACATTATACAATCACGTTTTGTAAATTAATTGTAATAAGACTTAATAATTATTCTCTTTTCAGTTAATAGTAAGTAGGCTACTATTGGTGGATATAATTAAACATCTATTCGAAAACTCTTACTTATTCAACAATGCCAAGGAAATTCAATATATAAGTAAATAAATTTATTTATTTAGCCTGGTGAAGTTAAGGCCATGTGGCCTTCTCTTCCACTCACCTGGACAAACATATGTTATATTTACAAACATGTGTTACATTTAAATACAAAAAAAATACAAAACAAACAATAATAGTACATACTAAACAATTAATTATCTGTCAAACTGAACAATAATGAAAATAATGTCTCATTATAAAGAGCTGAATTTTTATTAGTTTTGTAGATATCATGCCCTAGAATATTTTTTTTTATTTTTTTTTCAAATGCCCCAGGTTGTCTTTCGACATTCCTGGTTTCTCTCCTGGCATGGCGTACTTGTAACCCACTTCTGAGGTTGGGGCGCCTGGAAGGCGGGGTTACGTTGCCCCGATGATATGATGGGTGATGATGATGATAGTGGTGCGCCAGGAGAGTCCCTAATCCTAAGTTTAACCTAAGATGAATATGAATGATGATGATTGCGATGGCCATATGATTTCGGGGACCATTTGGGCCTTAAAGTTTTCCTGACATTTGTCTTACAGGTAAGGAAAAACCCCGATAAAAACCTCACCCAGAAAAACTGTCCCGACCAGAAATCGAACCCGGGCCCGCTGCGTGACAAGGCAGCACGCCACCCCGAGACCACAGCGGTGATCTGCCCTAGAATATTATGAACCAAATTTTAACAATCTTTTTGTAATTTTTAGAGTTTAAAAATCATCATCGTCCAGGATTAAGCCTGTTGGCTCGTTCCTTTTCATGAAAGCTACTAATAAATAATTACTAATATTTTTGAAACAATAATTTTATTAATATTTTAGCTTCAAATTCTTCGAGAATATTTTTATCAAATATACATATATTTTAATTAACCCTGATACACAAGGTACAAAAATAATATAAACTTTTAAAATAAATAATGTCATCCTACACAGTATAATAAACTATCATATTTCTAATTACATCAAAACTAACTACAAAAAGATTATTTTATTTAAATAATAACTATTATAGAATAATCCTTATAAAATTAACAAAAAATAAATCAAGCTATATTGAATTTAACAATAAAATTCTCAATGTAAATGAAATTTATAACTCCTAGAATAACTTGCCAAATTTTTTTTCCTCCTCTATCTCCCTCCCTTTTTTATAAAATCATTGTTAAAATTGTTCAGGCCATCTTCTGTGTGGGCGTCCAACATTTCTCCTTCCGTGCGGTTTATAATTTAACAGTAATTTTGGAAATCTTCCTTCTGGCATTCTATCAATATGTTCTTTCCAGTCGTTCCTATATTTAATTATTCGGTCTGTAAGTTTGAAAATATTTAGTTCCTTTCTTATATCTTCATTCCTTTTCTTATCCAGCAGAGTATAATCCTGCTATATTTTTTAAAAATCTCATCTCAGCTGCTTCCAATCTTTGTTCTTGTCTTTTAGTGATCGTCCAACATTCTGATCCATACTACATCAATACAGGAACAGCCATTACTTTATAAAATTTAATTTTTGTTTCTTTTCTTGTGTTTTTAAGGGTTCTTTTAATAGTGTCACACATTAGATTAAATTGATTTATTTTGTCATTAAAATCTTCAATTTTATCATATGATAAATTGAAACCTAGATATTTAAAATTGTTCACTTGCTCTAAAATTTTATTATCAATTACTATTTTTGCTCTTAAGGTAAAAATCTGCTGTATTTTCTAGTTATGAAATTAATTTGAAGGTTAGAGAAATAATAATTATAACAAACAAATGACTCAATAATGGAAAATTATTGTTTTTAATCCTTAGGCGTTAATGTTATATGAATTGGAATTTATATGACGAAAAAACTATATTTTCTCTCGTTCGATGTGAAGTATTGGGCCTACTGTTATATCACGTTGTCTTCTCTTGGAATTTGTCATTTTTGATCAAATAAAAACAAGATTGGTCAATAAGAATGGTGGGAAGTTCCACATGAGGAAATAAATACTAGACACTAATATGGTAATAATATGTCAGATATTTGGAGTGATTGCATAACCCTAACTAGGAAGGACCGCTATGGGTTGTTGAGCACAGAGACAAATTGCTGGAACGGCCATATGAAAGTAACGGTGAAATTACGCGTCTTGCGACATCATCATCTTGGTTAATAAGGCTTGCTAACTTTCCCTGTGACAAGCCCTCAAGTCTTTATAATGTTTCAAAGTTAGAAAATCATCCCCTAAGATCCCACAATCACCGAAAGTAAAATTTTAACATGATCTAGTTGTATTTTTTTAATTATATAAAACTTTCCTCATTAGAGGATCGCCTCAAGGACAAAGTTATACAGACAATTAATGTTTGTAATTGATGAAATACATTTAGTAAATATATTTTAAAAAATTCAACTTGTAGGCCTAATTGAAGTATACATACTATAAAGTAATTTTGTAAATATGGTTTCTTAAAATTGAAATTGATCCTCTAATGGCAGCAATGGCAATTCTACAAAGATACACTCTGTCCAAATCTAAGGAATTCCAAAATTCGGCTAAGAATCCTGGTATAGTACCTCTTGCCCCGATCATCAATCCTGTGACAGGTATACTATTTAGTTGGTATTTATCTTTGTAATAGTCAATTGTGGGCTCATATATGGCTTTCTTTTCAGAGTCAACTTCCTCAGGTTGGCCACTATGAGTCTCAAAACGAATTGTGGGATCTAATATCATACCAATTTTAGAGGATGGTCTAAATGCAATAATATCTATTCGTCTGTTACTCCCATTAATGATTGTTATTATTATTGTTATTATTAATATTATTATTATTAATAATATTCAATTGAGTTGGTGTTTACTTGATGAAAATCCAATTTATTAATTAAATAAAAATAAAACGTAGTTTTATTTGATTTTCATATTTATATAATTCAGTGACAGCTGTTTCGGTACACTGTACCTTCTTCAGACATGTTAAATTATGAATTGCGTTATTACATATCAACTGATCTAAGCAACAATACAAAATATAATAAAAAACAATAAAACCAAAATAAAAAAATAAAAATTATCAGGTGTATATAAATTGAAGTGTGGCACATGTGACAATGTCTATATAGGACAAACTGGTAGACCTTTTATTTCTCGGATAAAGGAACACATGAGAGCATATAACAGAAATTTAGAATATTCAAAATATGCTAACCACCTATTCCAATTTAATCATTGTTTCGATCCAAATTTTGAAATTTTACATGTTTGTGATAAGGGTAAGAAGTTAGATCTTTTGGAGGCTGTAGAAATAAATAAATTGAAAAGTAGTAACAAACTGTTAAATTCTCAACTTGATTTGAATGAATCCCCTTTGTTAAATTTAAACATTTAAATAAATATTGTTTTATTGTTGCTTAGATCAGTTGGAACACAATTCATAATTTGATAAAACATGTCTGAATTATATAATAAATATGAAAATCAAATAGATCTACATTTTATTTTTATTTCATTAATTATTATTATTATTATTATTGGTGTATTATTATTATTATTATTATTATTAGTAGTAGTAGTAGTAGTAGTAGTAGTAGTAGTAGTAGTAGTAGTAGTAGTAAGTCCTGCAACTCAATGGTATTTCAGCTGTTAGTTTATGCTGATGTAGTACTATTGGGTGATAGAGATACTAAGGACATCACGCACACACTATTGAGTAACACTAAGAAATTAGGACTGGATGTAAACATCAATAAATCTAAATATATGTTCACACATATAAATACATTATATAATGGAGATGGACAGTTAATGACGAAAGAGAGAAATTTTGAAGAAGTGGCTGAATTCTAATACCTAATAACAATAATTGCAAAAGGGAATGAGATACACAAAGCAATTAAACCTAGGCTGTATTCTGGAAATGCATGCTATTATACATTGCAGGGACTCTTGTCGTCCCAACTTCTCTCGTAAAACGTTAAACTGAAAATATATAAAACTGTTATTCTCCCAGCTATATTATTATATGGACGCGAAGCATGGACTCTTACTTTAAGGGAGGAGAAAAGATTACGAGTATTTGAGAATAAAGTTCTTAGGACAATTTTTGGACCAAAGAGAGATGAATAGGCAGGCGAATGGAGAAGAGCACATAACAGTGGGCCAAATAATCTTTATAGGAAACCAGATATAATAACAGTTAAGTCTCGTATATTGCGATAAGTAGCACATGTAGCACGAATGGGAAATTGTAGAGGGGCATGGAAGCTTATTGTAGGAAAATCAGAAGGATATGCCCACTTGGTAGACCAAGAATGAGGTGGAAGAATAACATTAACCATGATTTGACGGAAGTAAATTATACAGAGGGTGATGGAAAACATTAGCTCATGATAAATATGTGTGGAGAGCTTATGAACATAAGTAGTATTGCCGGTATCATCATTCTTATTCATTCAGAGAGGCCCTCTATGTCTTTGTGTGGTCAAAAATGTATGTATGTAATCCACAGTTAAAATCTCTCTCCCTACAGGTCGTGTTACTGTAAGGTCCGGGTGGCACGTGACACGTAAAAATATCTGTAAGGCGAGAGTTTAAACTGCGTTAATGTAATGGAATCATCATCCTTATTATTATCATCATTAACTGTTATTTTTTCTTCCCGTTGGCTGAATTCATTGTAGATTCAATTGCAAAAACATCTTTATTCGTCGGACGAACTTTAATGATTGAAGCATTGTATATTCTTAAACTCCGTTTTGAAAGTTATCATAAGTAATGCCACGAGTGATTTCCAATTTATCTAGAGAATTTGTAAATCAAGAGTGGCATTTGTTAGGATTATTTAACGAATAAAATTAAGCTGTTTACTCACAAATCATTATTTAAATATAGTTATTTTAAAATATGTATATATTTAATGTAAACGGCGATGTTTGAAAACAAATGACAAACGATTGGTACACTTCATTTGCTTCTTTTGTTCATCACTGCAACCAGATCATATTATTTATTGCCAAAGGAACGCAATATTGTAAGAATGCACTCTAGTGGAGAAAAAATGGAACACATCAAACTGTATATTAATTCGTTTCTGATGTCCTATGACAATTCTATTTTTCTGGAATGTTATTACCTGGGAAAAAATACATTTAAGAAAGTGCAAACAGTGGTTTCTTTTTTTGGTGGTATAATCAATTGCTACAAATGTTCTTCATCAGTAAGTCACTGCAAAATAATGCTATGACCTATTCAGAATGTTAAAAAGGAGGCGCTTTCTTTATTATGATAAACTTTAGTTGGTAAATTCTAGTCGAAATACGACTGTGATTGGTTGTAAATAAAAAATCATTGAAACGTGATTGGTCATTGACTCCTATTTGGGGCATGAGTTAAATATTCCTAAAAATTATACAGTGCTTGAATATTAATAAAACTTGTTTTCAAGAATAGATTCAGTCAGTATATTTAAGATGATAGATGTGATAATCTTCATACATTTCTTTTACTATTTCTTTGCAATTTCTTCATTGGTACATGATAGAGAATATTAGTTAAGTAGATGTATGTATTTTATTTAACGACGCTTTTTAACATCAGGCAATTCAAATCTGGTATGAAGGAGCTGACAAATTTTGCTCAGATGTATATTTTTTTCAAGCTTGAGGTTCTTTTACGAGTCGTAAATCTACGGGATCCACGATTTTACCTGCCTTTAGGATGTTTACGCCTTTAAAAATATATCGAACAAGGCCGACTGTGGGCCCAAAAACTTTTAAGCAGAGGCGAGTATGTTACACACTTGTTCGCATGGAGTGACTTTAGGGACAACAATTTTATATATTTTTTACGCGATAGTGCGTTTTGTCGTACTTACAGCAATAGCGACCATGATTGAAAGTTCAACTTCCTACATTTCGGGGTTGCCAACCTAAATAACTATACTGTATTAAAATAACTATTCTGTAGTATTACATATTATAAACAAGCGTGTGGGAAGTAAAACCACTGTCCTCTATGTATATACAAAAAAAAGTCCGAAAGGTAGTGTTAATATACATTATACGAAACAAATCATTGCATTTTAAATGACACGAACTTTATTTGAAGCAATATAAAACAATAAATACGTACTTGCCATTTTATCACTAATTTGGTTTCACGGCCTCCTATTGTTTCAACTAATAAACATTGCCCACACTGTTAATGTTAGTCAATTGTTTATAATGAACGCAAATATTTCCAACAAAGATGTTATTATTGTACTATTATTTATTATTTTGAAAACACCATCGTGCAAAAAAAAAAAATGTACAACGCACGTTTGTGAAGTGTTTTACACTTCCTAACCTCGCATCGCAATATACTATTACTTTACCTTTTATGTAGACCTATGTTTATGTTCTGTATGTCAAGAATAATATTAACAAATTCACGGTTTGTTCCAATATAATTATCCAGCCTGCAGAAATAATAAGTATACAAATAAATATATTAAATTAGATTAGAACAACGTATGGGCTCGGGTTTTCAATGTCCGTAACACAGCAATTATGTGTAGTTTCATTGTATTATAGTACCCATCGTTGTTTGCTATAAACAAATAGAAAATGAAACCTATTCTACGGAGTTATGTAATCTGATAAGGTATTTCTGTTTTCGACACATCATATATTTACATACCACTCATATCGCCATTTTCTGGGCTGTGCCCAGGGCCTCGAGGAGGGGCTACAAACCTCTCTTTGGCCCTAAAGTTGTCACATAAGTTCATACAAATAAATAACATTAAGACCAGTTTTGAAATCACTGCTATAATAATTATATTATTTTATTCACTGTTTTCCGCCTCATGCAGTATACAAAATTAGTTTAATCAGACATTCAGGAGAGCGGTCAGGGCACAGTTACTGATTAATACAATCTATTAACTAACTGGCTTTAGCGAACCCATAGGTTAATGGCTACGCGGACATAAACTCTCCATACATCGCTATCCTGAGCTAATGTTTTCCAATCATTCCCTGTGTAATCTACATCCTTCAGATCACTGTTAATGTTATTCTCGCACCTCATTCTTGATCTACCAACTGGGCGTTTTCCCTCTGGCTTTTTTACAAGAAGCTTCCAGGCAAGTCTTCCATTCCCCATTCGTACCACATGTCCTGCCCATCGAAGTCTATTAGACTGTTCTTATTATATCTGGCTTCCTATAAAGACTATGTAGTTCCCTGTTATGTTATCTTCTCCATTCACCCGTCTGTTCATCTCTCTTTGATCCAAAATTTTCCTAAGAACTTTATTCTCAAATACTCGTAATCTCCTTTCCTCCCTTAAAGTAAGTGTCCATGTTTCGTTTCCATATAATATAATTGGTAGAATAACAGTTTTATATATTTTCAGTTTAACGTTTTTTCAAAGGAGTTGGGACGTCAAGAGTCTCTGTAAAACATAATAGCACACATTTCCAAAATTGAGCCTATGTTTGATTTCTTTGTGCATCTCATTCCTATTTGCGATTGTTGTTCCTAGGTATTTGAATTCAGCCACATCCTCAAAATTTCCCTCATTTGTCATTGGCTGTCCATTTTCATTATACTGTATTACGTTTTTCTATGTGTGACATATATTTAGTTTTATTGATATTTACTTCGAGTGCCAATTTATACCAGTGTCTGTATTATTCTTATGATTGACGCTTAATTTAATCATGTGTATGACAATTCTATACATTCATATGGGCCTGATCAACATTTTATGCCATATAGGTCAAACCTTAAACATTGCTTAATATTAGATATTGTGATATACAATAAAAATTGATCTTTAAGTAAACAAATTTGGTTGTAATGACACATTTATAGCCTACGTGCTGGCTGATGTTTAAATTATTTGTAAATTGTTGTCAACGCATTGCGTAATATATTATATAAGATACGTTTAGTCATGTTGTCTTCAATCCGCTGTTTTGATTGAAATTTGTAAAATGACAGTAGATTATGTATTTTATTTCAAATTATGAGCAATTTTACAAAATTTTATGGAAAAAAGAGTCATTATATAACAATTCACATCTCTTTATTTTTACGATATCACTGCGTCAAACTGCCTCAATAAATAAATATAAACTTCCTTTTCATTTGGACATGTTTCCGATGTATGTAATCCATAAGTTCCTTGTGGAGACATGGATTCTACCCTAGTGGGAGTTTCTTGACCAAGGCTAGTTTAGTTACACTTGTTCTGATAGTAGTAAAAAATAATTTATCGATGGCTTAGTGCACACATGTTGTAACTACTAATTTCTTAGCTTTGAGAAAAATTGCATATTAATTTTCTATGCAAAATTGCACAATGGTAAATACAACATATTGTCACCACAGAACTACAAGAAATTCTTAGTATTCAGTTATCACATTTGTGCATTATAAAGATAGACCAACATCTCAGAGGATTCGACTTATGTATTTAACTCAATTTGACTGAAAATATACTTAACACATATGCGCACTAAGCGATCGATATAATATTAAAAGACTACTGTGTGAAGTAGTCGAAATAAGACTATTCAATTATTTATCGAGTGATATATATATATATATATATATATATATATTTTATTACTCTTATCCAGTTTGCGGATTAAAACCGGTCTTATGGATTTTTAAGGGAGTAAAAATCCTGAGTATGGCTTCTTTCGGGAAGAAAGCCGTGGGCCCCATATCAACAATTTATGGCATATAAAAGAGTCTCAAGTTCGAGCAACATTTTTCTTCTCTTTACCTCCGGATTTGAATTTCGGCATTAATTATCTGAGATATTAAAGAGAGCCATAAAATAAACTTTGACTTCCACTATTTGTACTTAACAAATACAACAAATGTCGTGAAGATGAAATAAAATTTTCGAAAAGCTTCACAAAAATAAAAAAAAGGTGTGTGTATATATATATATATATATATATATATATATATATGACAAAATAAGAAAAATAAATGCCTAGACGGGATTTGAACCCGGACGTCTGGGTTGGTACCCAAGCGTACTATCTATGTCACCACCGGGTAAATTCAATACAAATATTTATCTTTCATTTATATATATATATATATATATATATATATATATATGGGTTGGTTCCCCAGCGTGCTATCCATTACACCACCGGACAAATCCAATACAAATCCAATATATATATATATATATATGTGTTTGCATTGGATTTGCCCGGTGGTGTAGTGGATAGCACGCTGGGGAACCAACCCAGAGGTCCGGGTTCAAATCCCGTTAACATCGATAAAGCGTCACTGCTATAAAATAAAAATAATTTCTTTAATTTGCTTATTTGTTATAGTTAGCTACCAGATGGCAGTGAAGACCGAGTTATCGCTACATCTAGTAATAATGGAGAATATATATATATATATATATATATATATATATATATATATATATATAAAGATAAATGTTTGTATTGGATTTGCCTGGTGGTGTAATGGATAGCACGCTGGGGTACCAACCCACAGGTCCAAGTTCAAACCCCGTCCAGGGATTTATTTTTCTTATGTCATATTAAACTTGCATTGCTCAATGTCAAAAATTTAATTATAACATATATATATATCATGGTGTAATGTAAAATAAATATGATAAGTATGGATACTTTGGCATTACCCTCCCTCTCATAGTAAAGTAAAGTAATCCCACTACAGACCTCGGGAGGCCCTTTTATACGGAAGTGAAATTTGGACATTAAGAAAAAGAGTCAGGAGCAGAATCAAAGCAAGGGAAATGAAATTTCTCAGGACAGCAGGATACACTGTTTTATATCGAAAAAAGAATGAAGAAATTTTAGAACATTTAGAAGTAGAATCAGTAGAAGAAAACTTAATAGATATAAATTATACTGGCTTAGACTTATGTAAAAAGAAAAGATAATTCAAGAATCCCAAAAAAATGATGATGCAATATAAGCCCAAAGGACATCTTCGACCAGGAAGACCTCTTAAAAGACTGCTAGATAGGGCCGAAATAGGTCTATAAAGGCCTAATTCGTGATGGATGATATAATTTTTTAGAAGTTTTAAATAATTGACATTTTAAAAATAAAAACTACTTATGGATCGGACATTATGTAAAATAATTTAGTATTGTATTTAAAACTAGAGTTTTTATTCCGGTAAATAACTTGAAAAAGACATAATAATCATGAAAGGCGAATTAAATAATTCCTGGGAATTATATTTGAAATATCAAATAGAGACAATTATTAGATAATTCAAGGACTTAAAAAGTGATAGTTTAGGTTATGTATGTTAGTTACTAAACCACATTACTAAAATTAAGAAAATAGAGGTAGGTAACTGATGTAACAAGCAAATATAACTGACGAAACCCTTCTCCGTGGATTATGATTTTTAATTAGAAAAAAATATGGATCTTATTTCAACAATCAATACCGTATGTCACTGATGGCCGTATTGATGGAAAACAGTCGAATTTCTTGAAATTAACTCCATAGATGTTTACACAAAATTTCCAAATGCACTTTATTTATTTCACACTATTTTACTTTATACAAACAAATAATGTGATGCTAATAAAGTCACTTCCTTCATAATTTATTTGATCGCCTGTTCATTGTACTCGCTGACGGTTTTACTTAAAACATCATTTTGTCTCTTGGGCATTTTCATATGTTTGTGTGTGTATATACCACAAAACGTTCGGTATGTCCTATAATGTTTGGAATTTCTCCAGTTTCGTGTGCGTGTAGGTTTACGAGTCGACCACCGACTATCAAATTTCCTACCACCGACCACCAAATATGAACCACCGATAACGAAATACCCGTTGTTGGATATATTAGAATGAGTGAGAATGTACTAGAATATTTTAAAGTAAAATTTGATTACCTCACCTCATAGATCTAAATTTAAGAAGGAATGAAGAAAATAAGATAGAATTTAGAATGTACAGAAAGAAGACGCATATAGATAACTTCAGGTTTTAATCACATAGCTCACAAGGAAGCAGTTTCAAGAGTTTAACGCATAGATTAATGAACATGCCTATGAACAGAGAATATTAAGAAAAAGAAAATGAACACAGTCAACGTGGCTACCAATAACGGATTTGAAGAAAGCATGATACAGAAGAAAATAAACAAGTTCTAAAGATAAAGATTTATTAATCAAAGCACACTTCTAAAAGAAAAAATAATAAAACATAAAACTGAAGAAATTCACATACCATCCATTATAACACTTTTTTGTTTGCTTTCAACATATGATTAGCACCGAAAAAAACTTCAGCATCATTAGATTAATTAGATCCAACAAAAATGAGGAAATATATGAAGAAAATAAATCAGATTAAATGCGGGGAATATGATAATGTTTGAATAGGGAAAACAAAGCGACATTTAAAAACTAGAGTGAAATAACATTTCAGGAATGTCAAGAATGGGGAAGTAAAACAATCTGCAGTAGCAGGCCATGGTTAGAAAAACATCTAATCGGAAGCAAGGCCAAGTTATTAAAACAAAAAAGAAAAACCCAAAGAACTCTCGGTTTTGGGAAAAAAATCTACATTAAAAAAAACGGAAAGCAGAAATGAATGAACTTTGAAATTCCCGGGGAAAATTATTGGATTTCGAGATTATTCAGTCTACCAACAGAGGGATCAAGAGGCGGCTCATTAAAGACGACAAAACAACGGTCTTGACGATGGAACCAAAGAAGGTCCCGAAACAGTCTAAGAATAATATATGAAGTGAAAAAATACAATTTTATTTAAATAAATAATAACTCATAGTGTCAATTCCTAAAAAAAGTAATGCATAGAATGTTGTCGAATGTACTGGAATGATCAGAATTGATAGGATTAGAGAATTTTCTAGGATCCTCATATGTGGGTGGTGAGGGAAGGCTTTGTGTCAATATACAAGGCAGAGCATGACGCGCATGAAGCTGACTCTTTATTATACTATAATCGATATCTTAACTCGGTGAAATTATGCAATGGCACAAGATTACGCGTGAAACAGTTACTTAACAATGCCATTGAGGCGGTCTTCCTAACCGGCAAAGAATAAGGAAAATCATATCAAGAATTCCATCGATGTTAAATGGTTTGCCATGTTGTTTCAAACTATTTCATTTTCCAGTGAGATGGCTATCAATAAAGCGCAGCGCCAAACATTCCGCTACTGCGGAGTTAATTTGAATTCTGTTTCTCACATGGTAGTTCTACGTTGCTCTTTCAGGTGTCGGACGATTAGAAAATCTATTTATGCATAATTTAGTGTGCAAGTTTATATTCTGATGAAATTACTTAATAAATAAGATATTTATGCAGAAAAAAAGTATTTTAATGCACGTCTTTTACATAGTAATAAAGAAAATACACGGGTAAACCAAAAAGAAACCTAGATAGTAGGAATATTAATAATAATAATAATAATAATAATAATAATAATAATAATAATAATAATAATAATAATAATATATTCCAGTGCAACAATCCTAGAAGGCCCTTGGCCTATCAGCCTGCTACTGGCCTCACAATCACATGTGCTAATCATTGACCAAATTCCTCATGATGCTGGGAAAGCACCGTTCCCATATTGGCCGAAATTCCATGAGAAAATTTCTTTCCCCATGGTGGCTCGAATCAGCTCAGTTCCCGTAGATCTGCACCAAAGCATCATGCCATAAACCACTCCAATAGTAGTAATATTCTTAGTAACATTATACTATACCTACAAATTTCTTATTCATTTTTATTGTTCTAGGGAGAAAATTATGTTGAATCCTATCTACATAACAAAAAAAATACACATCTTAATTCTTTTAATATATTCCTTTTCAATTCTAGGAATAATTTTAAGAACACTTATTATTCATATCTGGCTACGGCGCGAGACAACAACAACAGCAGCAACAACAATAATAATAATAATAATAATAATAATAATAATAATAATAATAATAATAATAATAATAATTGTATTGTAAGCCTATGTTTTCCCTTTACAGAGATTTAGGCGCTCTCCCCCTACAGGGAAGAATTTGAACCATACTAATTTAGTCGGAACGGGCAATTGCCTAATCCCTGGAGTGATGATGATGACTAATTTAGTTACACTTGTTTCCGTATATATGTCATTTTGAGTGGTCCGTGGTCAGCGTTCCGCCTCATACTGACATCTAGGAAACCAAGGTAGTACTAGGACGGGAAAATCGGTAAATTTTGCTTAGAGGCCTTGAGGATTTTTTACCAGCCTGAAAATCTTCAGACTCGGGACCCACGGCTTAAAGTCCTCCCGGAGGACTTGCTCCTTGGATTTTTCCGTCCTAAAAAAGCCGTACTGGCTGTAATATATAATTCCCAAATATGTCTTCTTAATAAAGGAGCCGCCATTTGCAAGATAGAAGCATGGCTTCACAGCATTTGGTGGATGGGAATTACAATGTATATAGAGAAAGATTTGCGTTTAGATCGGTACTTGCTCAGGTAGCTCAGTTGGTAGAGCACTTGGTCTAGAGAACCAAGGGTCCCGGGTTCAAGTCCCGGTCTGAGCGTATAATTTTTCTCTTCAAATATGATTTATCCATCATTGAGATGTACGAAATCAATATTAAAAAAAATGATGATGATGATGATGACGATGATGATGATGATGACGACGACGACGATGATGACGATGATGATGATGATGGTGGTGGTGGTGATGGTAATGGTGATAATGATTGATAATGATTATTATTATTATTGTTATTATTATTGCATTCAGGATCAGTAAATATAGACCTATCTCCTGCTCCTTCTGCTGATGATGTGATTAGTCCCGAAAGGGCTACTTTGTTTAATATTTTACAAAGTTGAGGAGACGCACCTACAAGGTAATAAATTTATAATTTCATATTATAATTTTAATTTTGTAAATTCGTATGGTATCGTTAATTTCTACGCAATTTTAAGAACCGCCAATGTCTTCACGTTCCTTCTCCTTTACTCCTCTTACTTCTTGCTTATCGCCTACGAGAAAATAGTATCTCGGACTCGTTCCCTTGAGAAACGAAGTGAATATGTCTGGCATAAGGAGTTCGGATTCGCGAATCATGAGTCGTGTGTACAAGTCGTAGCGTAGCGATTTCTCCAGAAGCGATTTCCCGAAATATTGCTTTCGCGATTATTCGAGCTATGGGGGTGGCATACTGTTTGATCTGTCTCGAAACTTCTAGTGTCTTTGTCGGTTATATAAGACGGATGGTGACCTCAGTAAGACTCACAGCATAACAACCATTTATACTTGTACAGTGACTTACTGTGAATAAATTAAAGAAGATTGAAAAATTATGTGTAAACCGGTGTAATGTCATATTTAAAAAAATGCTACCTCTTCCAACGTTATCGCAGCTATTGTGAATAAAATACTGCTGTATTGAATTTTCGTTACGATGATTAATTGTATCGTTTATTTCGTAACTCATTAATATCCATTCATTGTTTTGTTGTTATATCAGTCTATACAACATAATAAGTTTATGGGTACTTCCAGATTAGATTAATTAGATCATAAAAGACCCCTATACAAGCAACTCGGAAGTACTTTTACTTTTTCCGGGAGAGAGTTTTATTTGGTTACTTGATATGGCTACCCACTGTTAGACCAGATATACATTTTCTCTTGAATGTACAATTACAAATAGATAGTTGATATGTAGACAATAAAATAAATTATTAGTGATGCTTTATGCTCTTTAAATAAAATGCATGCCACACGCCACCTGGGTCTTACAATTAACATGACCTATAAGTTTACTTATTTTAAGTGTGGATCACATACATTCTTATTTGACCACACAAGGACATGGAGGGCCTTCCCGAATGAGTGATCAGCTCAATGTCAGGGCACCTCCGAGTCAACATTAAGACGAAACACACCATTCACACACACATTCATACTAAACATAGTGAATATGATAATGGTAATTATGATGGTCAGATGTCCTTTCAAAAAACGTCAAACCGAAAATATATAAAAATATTATTCTACCAGTTATATTAAGTTATATGGATGCGAAATATGGACTCTTACTTTAAGGGAGGAAAGGAGATTACGAGTATTTGAGAATAAAGTACTTAGGAAAATTTTTGGACCAAAGAGAGATGAACAGAGAGGTGAATGGAGAAGATTACATAACAGTGAATTACATGGTCTTTATAGGAAGCCAGATATAATGAGAACAGTTAAGTCTCGTAGACTGCGATATACAGGACATGTGGCACGAATGGGGAATGAAAGACGTGTATGGAAGATTCTTGTAAGAAAACCAGAGGGAAAATACCCAGTTGGTAGACCAAGAATGAGGTGGGAGAATAACATTAATTATGATTTGAGGGAAGTAGATTATACAGGGGATGATTGGAAACATTGGCTCAGGATAGGGATATATGGATAGCTTATGTCCGCGCGGCCATGAAACTACGGGTTCGATAGTGCCAGTAAGTAAGTAGTAGTAGTAAGACTTTATTAGACAAAAAGATATTTACAATATTATTTACAAATATGGGTCGCACGGGCATTAAGCCGTACGTGATGTTGACAGTCCGTTACAATAAAGTCATAATTGGTACTAGTGTACAGAAAAGAAAACAACAAAAAAAGCATTAACATTACAATTACGTAAAGAAAACACAATAATATTACAATTAAATAATAACACAATAACATTTCAATGATTTTTTATTTACAACCAATCACAGTCGTGTTTCGCCTAGAATTTACCAACTAAAGTTTATCATAATAAAGAAAGCACCTCCTTTTTAACATTCTGAATGCATTATATTGCAGTAACTGATTCTCTAAGAAATACGGCTACCAGATTGTATATATAGTGCATGAATGTCTGCAGAAAGCGAATGCGAGAGATAATATAAAAACATTTGTAACAATTGATTATACCACAAAAAAAAAGTCTTTTTGCGCTTTCTTAAACGAATTATTTTCCAGGAAATGACGTTGCAGAAAAATATAATTGACATATTTACATCAGAGGACATCAGAAATTAATTAATTAATACCTATAATGTTGGTTATAAATTCCTCCACTAGGGAGCATTCTTACAACATTGCGATCCTTTGGCAATAAATAATATTATGATCTGGTTGCAGTGATGAACAAAAGAAGCAAATGAAGCGTACCAATCGTTTCTCACTTGTTTTCAAACATCGCCGTTTACATTAAATATATAAATATTTAAAAATAACTATAGTTAAATAATTATTTGTGAGTAAACAGCTTAATTTTATTCGTTAAATAGTCCAAAAAAAATGCCACTCTTGATTTCCAAATTCTCCAAATAAATTCACTCCTCTCTTTGTGAGTCGTGAATTTATCGATAATTTGGCATTACTTATGAAAACTTCAGTTATAATCTTTGTCATACGAAGATATTTCAATTTTGTAATTAAATTTGTTATAAGAGAGAAAAACAAATAAAATTATGTTGCAGTTATGACGAAATAGATAAATATTCTCACGGAATTCCAAAATTGTTTCTCTACAACTCATTTCCGTTCCAAAGAAAATTGGACTTAAGTAAGGTCGTTCTTGAAGCGTTTTATGCAATTGAATATAAATTCTAGCTTTGTTCATTAAGAGTAGTTACTTCGTCTTGGAACTTTGTCATAGATTTTTCTTCATTGTTATTCACTTCGCCATCGACGATATGAAGATTTTGGTTATTTTCATGAGTGTTTTTCTCTGCTCGGTATGTGACTTGTAAATTGATTTTATTTTATCAATTCAGAGATTTTTATTTCAGTTTTATTTTAAAAAGTTAACATCTGAGTCTTCAGTATTTTCTTTCTTCCATATAGGCTGTGTATTTCTATTAAGAAAGGAATTATGAGTGTTATAACTAAGGAAGGGATATTAAGGTGCAAATTTTGGTCGTAAAAGGGGGGGGGAGGTTTTGAAAATACATACAAAAAGGTGCAAATAAAAGATGCTTCTGAAACAATTGAATTAAGGTTTAAACAAGTTCCTAGAACTCCGTTTATATAATATGCACATCATTTTGCACCAATTTTTTTCTTTTTTTATAGAGTCCATAAGTGACAATTCATAGTTTTTTAGTTTATTACATTCACGCGCCGTAGCCGAGTGGTTAAGGCAGGAAGCCTTGGCACAGAGCTACGGGACTTGCGCTGGTTCGAGTCCCCATAGGGGAAGAAATTTTCTCATGGAATTTCGGCCAGTATGGGACCGGTGCCTACCCACCATCTTGAGGCATTTGGGTAGCTACATTAAGTAGCGACTCCAGGTTGAGAAAAATCAGCTACACCCCTACACTGGCTGATGATCATCTACCACATGTGGATGTGAGGCCAGAAGCCGGATAGTAGGCTAAGGGCCTTCTGGGCCTGTCGCGCCAGGAGTATTTTTTTTAGTTTATTACAATATTTACTTCGCAGAATGAACATCGAAGAATGATGCATCAGTTTCGATAAATTGCGTTTTGAATTCTGGTTAAGCTTCTTAACATTCGCCATGATATTGTTGTGAAAACCCAGTTGTAATGCTAATAAAAATACGTTGTGGTTCAGACTAGTAAAACACAGCCAACAACAAGATTGAAAACTGTTAAATTATTGCCAGTACTAACTGAACTTATTTTAAACTGTTCAACAACACTGTTGAAATTTAAATTTAACTTCACAGCCGTAGATTGGTCATTGTTACTGGGATATAAATTACTGGTGGTTTACATAAATTATAATTTAATATTTATTATTTACTATTGTTGACTTCACACTGCAGATTGACCATTGTTTCTCGGGTATATAAATTACATAAATTATATTTTAATATTTACTTAATATTCTTAACTTCTGATTGAGATTTTAAAAAGCTGTTCAAGAAGAAAAATTGACATGTTTTGTCCAATCTTTTAAAAATCCAAAGAAGAGTGGAGGAAAAGGTGCTGAAGCATAAAAAAAGGGAAAAAATGGGCGAAATGTAGTAACCTCACGGAAAGGTGCAAAAATATGCAACAAACTGTGTTAATTTCGCTTCATTTCATCTCCCTAAATACATATATTGAACTATTGGTATGAAAACAGCTATATTTTGTAAAGGTGCCGCACCTCAAAACCCTTTCCCTAGTTATAACGTAATCTAACTTTTTTTTTTGAGGAAATGGTAATCTGATTTGCATTAATATTTTAGCTGAGTATGCGAGAATCGTTTTATAAGAATATTATTTGATATCATTTTTCTTGGGTGCGATTGTAAATTCTTAACTAAACTCCATAGTGCGACAGCCTAGAAGGCCCCTGGCCTATCTGCCAGCTGCTAGCCTCACATTGCAAATGTGCTCAACACAGAGGTAGACGCTCATCGGGCCAATGTAGGGGTGATATGTGGTCAGCATATCGGGTCCCCAGCCGTTATAACGGGTTTTCTCAACCTGGAGCCGCTACTTATTGTAGCTACCCAAATGCCCCACGATGCTGGGTGGGTACCGATCCCATACTGGTCGAAATTACGTGAGAAAATTTCTTCCACATGGAGACTCGAACCAGCGCGCAAGTCCCATTGCTTTACGCCAAGGCACCCTACCATAACCACTCGGCTATGGTGCGGGACATATTTTATTTGAAATTAATATTTATTTATTTTATATTTATTTAGTAAGGAACTTATTTGCCAGAAATCAGCTGCGAGTTCCAAATCCAAGGTGTTTAAATCAAGATCGCTATATTTTGTAGTATGGCGTCCGGGTAGTAGCACTTGCATACGTCATACATATATCACGCGCTCACTCCTACCTGCAGGAACGATAATCCAAGTACACGTTAAAATTCCATTGTATTTTTTTTTTAAATTGGCCCCCATTTACGGTTACTTATAGTTGGAGGGTCTGATGCCAAAGTGAACCAACTATGTTTTTAATATTTTTCACAATTCAACTTTAAAGTATATTTTGAAATATAAAAATGAATAATGGCATGATCTTTTTTTCCCTTATTGGTCACCATATGTTAGATGGTGACCAATAAGGAAAAAAAAGATCATACCATTATTCATTTTTATATTTCAAAATATACTTTAAAGTTGAATTGTGAAAAATATATTAAAAACGTAGTTGGTTCACTTTGGCATCAGACCCTCCAGTTAAAACTCGCAGCTGCAGTATTTTCTTTCTCTCAAAACTGTACGGAGATACTGTCGTAAAAATGTAAGGCAGGTTTCGATATGAGAACATTGATAGGTTCCATGTAAGTTAGGCTAAGTTGTTTTATCATGCATTTTCTGTAGCAGTTAACTGATTTAATGTCAGTTTTGTGAAATTATTATGATGAAATTGATACAGGAAATTAGAGTTGAGTATATAGGCATATACCTCAAATACTGAGGAAAATCAGAAAATAACTCTCAGTCAGTTTGTTGGGCCCGAGATTTGAACTTCCTAAACACGAAACTCGAAAGCTTATTTCTCAACTATTTGGTATGTTGAATGATTCACTTATTTTAATATTATAAAAAGTCCATCACGCAGAGATGCACAGTCTAAGTGAATTACTCAGAAAGTCGAGTTTGAGACGGTTATTATAGAGCGCCAGAGCACAAGTTATATATTGAGTTTCGGAGTTTTTCTTTTGATAATTATATTATATACCAAGTTTTGTTGCGAGAAAACAAAAATTCCCGCCGATAAATCGTTAAGCATGTTTCCAGTAAAATTTCAGCTTTCACTAAACTCCTCATAATGGTCTAATTTAGCTGATTACCTAACTCGATCTAATTTCCTTATTCAGCAATTTGGAGTCGGAACAGACTATCAGAAAAGCCTAAACCGTGACGAAGAAGAAGAAGAAGAATTTCCTTATTTAAATGTTATATTTCAAGTTTCGTTGCGAAATAATGGCAGCCGTTAGAGCGATTTTCTTTTTATTTGGGCTTTCAAGTTCATCCCCACTCCTAATGGTCAGATTTTGCTGGTCAACGAACTCGTTCTTTTTTTATTGTTATATTTATGTCGAGTATCGCTTACAAAAATAAATACGACCACTGCAGCATTAACACACACACACACACATCAGCCTGTAGGCCTATATATCGTCAGCTATTAAAAGGATTTAAAACTATTATTTTCATGGGTAAAACGTCAATAGCTATATTGTTTCGGAATTTGCTAAAATTGTAATTGATAATAATATGGGAACTTGTCATCGTAACATTTGTCTAATTGTTTGGTTTGTGCTGCGGGGTTTGAATTCGAGACCTACTGAATATGAATCATAAATGCTGTATGCAGTCTAAAGCAGCTTAGAATTGAGCTTCGTTCGGATTGGTTTATCCCACGGGTTTTGAACTCGAATCCTACAGAATATGAATGACAAATTATATAGTCCGAACTTGGAATTGAGCTGAGCCTTGTTCCATTATCTTAAGCCCCACCCTCAGTGTTTTGTATTAGGTTTGAAACTATATCCCTGTTTAGGAAAAAATTGGATGGTAGGCCCTAATGTATGTTTTTGTTCAGTTTATCAGATTCAATTTTTTAGATCTGAATTTGAAGACCGAAATTTCAGTATGAAATTCAAATTTTTACACTGAAACGAATTAATTTGTCAAGAAATTTCAAATAAAAATATTATATGTAGTATTACAGGGCTGGAGATAAAAAAAGTGCATCAGTGCACTAAACAAAGTAGCTTTTAGGCGCTTAAATGGCTTACGCTGACTAAACCATAACAAATACACCAAATTAATGTACATAGAATTTAATATATACAAAATATACGAAAAAATCCGTGGTAGCATATGTCTATCTTTTACAGATGTCTCGCAATATCCATTTTTATATTTGAGCTCATTAATGCCGAGAAAATCAGTATAAGTAGATTCACGAGCAACGCCGGTTTCTCTATCCTAAGAGACAGCGGGACGTCCCTCGCAAAGTCATAGTCCGTTAACGCTTTAACGGCCCCAATTTTTGTTTCATCCAAATCAAACTTGGCATATAGAAATTAATCAAATACGTCGGGATAAATAGATTCCGAGGCAACGCCGGGTAATCAGCTAGTAGTAAATATAATTTAGTCAGCCTCTAACGGAATTGAGTATCAGACGCTTGTTCTGGGGGTAAAGGCGGCCGTCACGCAGGGCTTACAACCCGGCTGACATTAAGTGCCTATTGTCAAGAAAAAGTGGGAGCCTTAACCTCCTACCACCTCAAGGCCTCCTGAGACCTGTAGTGGGATCACTTCACTTTGCTGAAATTATAATATTATAATGATATTGTGAAAAGAAATAACAGTATTGGAAAATGTCAAATGCTCAAATTATGACGAAATAGGAAATCTCTTAAGCTCAAAAATAGATGTAAAAGTGGAAAGTAAAATACAAAAAAAAATATATTGTGAAATTTATGTAACCATCTATTTTCGATAAGAGTAATATACTGTTTATGGCAGCACCGGATTTCGTCATCTCGCCTCTCTTCATCATTATTCCTCAATAAGTAATCCATACTTAAAAAAAATAATCACACCCCGACTATTACTCTTTCCTTGCACCAGACACCGGTTGTTAGATATCATTTGTATTGTAATGCGGTCGTCAAAATGATATAAAAATATAAGTAAAAAGTGTAAATAGAAAACAATACTGCCATATATCCTTCTTTTATAGAAACCGAAGCATGGGGACTTACGTTGTTTGACATAAAACTTAGTGTGCGATTACGTGATGAGTAGAGTCCGGATGTTAGGCATTTAAAAATTCAAAATACGCAGGCAAAAATACACTACAATCATTATATAGGCACTAAAAATTCAAAATAGGCTCTTACAAAAAATGGACTACAACATAACTTTTTTACAGTCTTACGTTACGAATATAAACATATGCTATCAATATGCGAAGATATCAGAGATGCTTTTGGAATTTGTTTTGCCTTTTTACAAAGAGCAGAACCGTCACTTGAGAATATTTCCGCGCCAAATTCATTCACGAAATTGGTTAGTTTGTGTTTTACTGTTGTCCGCTCTTTAGGTATCTTAAAAAAAAACTGTTCTAAAGGTAAAAAAAAAAAAAAAAAACCACATACACTTGCCGCACCATTTTGTCTTTGAAGCAAGCACATGTTCGTGAATGAGAACTGCAAACTGAATTCACTGTTACCAACATCAAAAATAGTATTGGTGGCTTCATCACCAGGTGTGAGACAGAGAAAGAAAGCTTGAGCTATCACCCTCTTTGTCACTCAGCAATGTTTGTATTGAAAAGAAGCAAAGAACTTTTCTCCAAGCCTTAGAGCCGAAGCATAATACAATGGGACATAGCATAGGATTATTTCGCTTAACGGGAATGCATGAGGTGGAAAAATACAATATTAACCTAATGGGAGTGCATTGAGGGAGAAACCATCTACCTGCTAGGTTATTGGGTTATTGCCACCCTCATCCTAAAATATTCTAAGGGAATTTATAAAAAAAAGAACACTTGAAAACTTCTATGAAATGATTTGTGCCATGAAGTTTGTCCATTTCAATTGTTTTAATTGAAATACTGAGTTAATTTCAAGAAAAAATTGCAAATAGGCTTTTATAGGCATTGTAAGCTGAAAGGCATTTATATGCAACATGAATTTCATGGAAAACAACTCTAGAGTCGTTGGTATGAATTTATATGAAGTCACTTTTACAATATCTATAATAAATAACTATAGGTATTTTTCCTAACATCCGGTCTCTAGTGGTGAGACGTTACTATACACAATGAATTATGTGCATAACAGCAACAAAACAAAAGATGGAAACTCTCTCCGCCATCCGTCTTATCGTTTGGACGCACAGTACACCGTTCTTCTACTTAGGTTATATATTTCTGTCTGTTTCGACCCCAAAAATATCATACGCTTTGATCCATCCATCTTGTCAATGATTATAATATAACATAATTTAGACAAAAAAGTTATTATTAATATTATTGTTTTTAATAATATATTTTTTACTTTTCTTATCCGCGGTATATTGCCAACACTAATAAAATTAATTGTTTAAAACCATTGAGGTGGATAGTCATAAAATAAGTTAAAATGTACCTTCTTAGGTCACGATAACACTACATTAGGACCAACACCGAGTACATCGAGTAATGTAGCGAAGAAACGAAGAAAGACCTGCTGAAGATGGAATGGAGATTCTGAAAGCCTTCACACAAAAAAACATAGCCTACATATTTTATAAGTTGATGACGACGGCTCTGACCCAAGAAGGTACATTTTAACTTATTTTATTTTACGCTGTATATTGTGTTATTAATTTAACTGTAGACAACTATAATGTGTTATTAATTTAACTATAGACCTATTTTGTGTTATTAATTCAACTGTAGGCAATTATAATTAATACAGTACCTGAATAATAATGTAAATGGAGAATTAATGACAAATGAGGAAAATTTTGTAGAAGTGGATGAATTCAAATACCTAACTAACCAACTCACTAGCGCTATCAAACGTAGGTTCATGGCCGCGCTGATATAAGCTCTCCATACATTCCTATCCTGAGCTAATGCTTTTCAATCATTCCCTTTATAGTTTACTTCCCTCAAATCATGGTTAATGTTATTCTCCCACCTCATTCTTGGTCTACCAACTGAGCGTTTTCCCTTCTGATATTTCTACAAGAAGCTTCCATGTCATTCTTTCATTCTACATTCGTGCCACATGTCCTGACCATCGCAGACTAAGAGACTTAACTGTTCTTATTATATCTCATTTCCTATTAAGATCATGTAGTTCACTGTTGTGTAGTCTTCTCCATTCGCCTGTCTGTTGATCTCTCCTTGGTCCAAAAAATTTCCTAAGAACTTTATTCTCAAATACTCGTAATATTTTCTCTTCCCTTAAAGTAAGAGTGAATGTTTCGCATCCATATAACTGGTAGAATAACAGTTTTATATGTTTTCAGTTTAACATTCTTTGGAATTCGGACACCAAGGAACAATAATCACAAAGATATTAAACATAGGCTCAATTCTGGAAATGCGTGCTATTATGCATTACAGGGATTCTTGTCTTCCCAAATTCTCTAAAAAAATAGTTAAACTAAAAATATTTAAAACTGTTATTCTCCCAGTTATATTATATGGATGCGAAACATGGACTCTTACTTTAAGGGAGGAGAAAATATTAAGAGAATTTGAGAATAAAGTTTAAAAAAAATGGACCGAAGAGAGTTGAACAAACAGGTGAATGGAGAAGACTACTTAACAGTGTGCTAGGGCGTACATGATCTTTATAGGAAACCAGATATACTATGAACAGTCAAGTCTCATAGACGGCGATGGGTAGGACATTTGGCACGAGTGGGAATTGAAACAAGGACACGGAAACGTTTTATAGGAAAACCAGAGGTTAAACCCCAATAGGTAGGTCAAGAATGAGGCGGGAGAATAACATTAACCATGATTTGAGGGAAGTAGATTATACAGGAGGTAATTGGAAAACATTAGCTCAGAATAGAGATGTATGGAGAGCTTATGTCCACACAGTCACAAATCACGGGTTCGATAGTGCCAGTGAATTAGTTTTTAATTAATTATAATACACCGTGTTCCAAAATGATGGACGGGGATTCAAAATTGTTAAATTTCCCATACATGATATGTATAAATACAAAACTTAAATGGGGTTAAAGAGAAACTCTTCTAGTTTCCATAACATACTTTATAAGTGTTCGATGTGACCACCTTTCGTTATACGGCACACATCTAGCCGTTAGTCGAATTCCTCCCAAAACTTGGTCAGCATATTTGGAGTAATGGATTCAACAACAGCAACAGACATTCTTCTCAAGCCTGGAAGGTCGACGGGAAGTAAATATGGTCCTTCACATATTCCCACAGAAATAAATCACAAGGTGTGAGATCGGGAGACCGTGGAGGCCATCGGGAATAAACCATGTCATCCGGACTTTTGACATTGTTGATTTTTTCATTTGTGTTCGTGGACGTCCTGGACTTTTCCTTTTACATATACACCTAGTTGTTTCTAACTGTCTATACCATCGACGGATACTCTTATCTGTCGGAGGATCAATTCCAAATTGCCGTCGGAAAGCTCGCTGCGCTATAGCAATGGAACCAGACCTCACAAATTGCAACACACAGAATGACTTCTGTACAGGAGTCGCCATTTTCACATATTTAACGCTGTGACGTAATAATGACAAGATACAAATTACTGCATACAGGATATGAAACTTTCATAGTTTTTCTTTCATTATAGCAAATAATCACGCATCCAATTTTGTTTGTAAAGCTATACCAACTACTTAAAACCCCGTCCATCATTTTGGAACACGGTGTATTTATTTAACCCTGGCGAAGTGGAAGAGAAGACCTTATGATCTTAACTCCATCAGGTAAAATTAACCATTATTATTATTGTTATTATTATTGCTATTATTATTATTATTATTGTTATTATTATTATTATTAAATTATTTAACAATACTTATACTCAAACATTGACTTAAAAATACATTTTTACCAAGTTTTGCAATATCTCATAAGCCTAAGATTTCGTAAGCAATGCAATAAAATTGTCACTTTTATATAAAGTTAGTGGACAAAATGTTTCTTGTTAAGTAACATTTAAAAACTGGGGTAATAATTACAAGGATTATTAATTATATAACCAGTCCATTCAAGCTTCTAGTTCTCTCGTTTCCGTCTTTATGGTCTGAAACACGCGTGTCGTAGTATGTAGTATGTGAGGAATTTGGAGCTTCAACTTTAGCCTACTGTATGTCATTTCTCCTCAGGACATATGTTCTCCTCTGATGCCGTATTGCTAAATGTATGCTTACACAATTGTAAGTTTATCAAATTGTTCTTAGCGATAGTTAAAATGGAAAACATTAATAATTTACATAGAATTTTGTTTATTGAGAAACTACAAAATACAGGTTTCAACATATTAACAGATTATAACCTCAGCGTACCGATTGTATAAAAACGTAAAAAATCTAAGACAAAGGAATATCTAGTTATAAATTTTACGTATGAAAGATATTAAAATGTTCTAAGAAGGAACATTCAAAATTGACGTAATACCGGTTTAAATTTAATAATAATAATAATAATAATAATAATAATAATAATAATAATAATAATAATAATAATAATAATAATAATGATGATAATGATAATAATAATAATAATTATTATTATTATAATTATTAAATAATAATAATTATATATTTATATATAGATTTTCAATGTTTACATATCTTTCTGTGCCTAAAGTTTATTTTCCTTCTCCATTCGTCTCTATCCATCCACTCCATGACCTCCAGTCCTCTTGTTCTCAATCTGGTTTTTATTTAGTGCATCCACGAGTATCGAGGTCTTCCTTTTCCTCTTCCAGGTTGACACCATTCCAATGTTTTTCTGGGTAACCTTTCTTCTTGCTTTCGTCGTACATGCCAAAACCAATTTAATTGGTTGTATAATAATAATAATAATAATAATAATAATAATAATAATAATAATAATAATAATAATAATAATAATAATAATATTAATGATAATAATAATAACAATAACAACAGTAATAACAATAAAAATAACAACATCAACAACTCACTGGCACTGTCGAGTTACTTGTGGCGCTCTGTGTACTTGTGTGGTCAAAAAAGTGTGTGTGTGATGCAGAATTTAAAATCCTCACCTGAAGGATCGTGTCCATGTAAGGCTCGAGTGGCGTAGGACATATTCATGTACCTATAACGGGAAAGATTAAACTGAAGTAAAGAAGCCGTCCCGGTAGACGTGTGTCAAGCACGCACGGCTGTCCCAACTGAGATCCCAAATTCGATTCCTGGCGGTTCCGAAGGGGCATTGGATGTGGGCCAACCGGGATTTTCTCAGGGTTCTCCCGTTTCCCGAATTTCATTCCACCAACACTCTCCACTTCTCTTCCCTCCCCTGTCATGTCATTTCATCTTTATTTATTCTTTCATTTCATATCAGTCTTCACCTCATCTCATTTAGGAAGAATAATAATAATAGGTCTGTCAAACCACAGTTGATAACATATGTGACAGTGGTGATACAGAGGGGCAAATCCTTGTACTTCCTCATTATTCAGAGTTTATGTAACAACTAAGAGCAGAATAGGGTCAAAAGGAGTGTTGTAGTTGTTCCTCAAGGTCCTGGGTCCAGTCCAGAAATTAGCGGTATGTGAATCATTATGTAGGCCTATTGAAACCAGGAAAATCATAATAGACTACATAACATCATGTAACATATTTAATTTCTATTCAGTCACCCGATTCTGGAATTCCTTCCCCTCGTATATCAAGGATTGCTCGACTAAAAAAAAAACAGTTCAAAAGAAAACTCACTTCATATTTCCTTAGACAATATAATATATAACCGTGTTCCATGTATACTTTCATTGTTCCTTTATGTTTTAAACTTTTCTTACGAAGCCAATTACTTAAACTAATTATAGGTTATTATTATTGTTATTATTATTACTATTAATATTTTTTCCCTTGTCAGCTTTATATTGTGTGGCGTATGTCTATTATGTACCATTAATCAACATGTAGATAATTCATAATTGCTATTATATGTATAATTTAATCCTGGTGAAGAGGAAGAGAAGACCTTACGGTCTTAACTCTATCAGGTAAAATAAATAAATAAATAAATAAATAAATAAATAAATAAATAAATAAACTCATGACAACAACGATGAATACTATATGCAATGAACCTACGTAAGGTTGCCATTCATTAAAAGCGAGCCCATATTTTGTTCTAATCTAAGGTAAAACAAATAAAGAAAAAAGTATCCCAAAATATGATCTTAAGTGGAATAATTGGTCCCATAAAAGATGAGGATGGAGGAAGCTTCACAATAAGAAACTGTATATTTGATATCGTTATACTGATATTGTCATATTTATTAAGTATAGGTATTGAAATGGGCAGATTACGTAGTTCACATAATTGCCAAGGAAACAAATTTTATTTGGAAACCGTTTGAGAAAAGACAATTAAGAAGTTCTAGGCGTAGGTAGGAGGACATTATTCGGATGGATCTTAGGGAATTGGATATTGGGGATATGAACTGCATTCAGTCAGTTGAGAACAGGGACGAGTGGAGGGTCTGCGTAATTGGACCTAAAAGTTACACAAGCCATGGAGTTAGTAAATTATACATATATTATATTAGGTTAGAGTAGATTACATTATTAAAGATGGATTCGAGTTTTTTAAGACCCTCTTTTTGGTTCATTATATTACTTATATTTACTTTATTGAATGAATGAGATGAAATCTAATCTAAGGTGATATGTAGTCTGTTATGGTGTTAATGGTTCGACACACATCAAGCATCCACATGACTTATACCGCCATTTATTTGGGCTGGGTCTAAGGCCTCGAGAATGGGCTACAACCCTCCCTTTGGCCATATTCTGCGCTAAGTTTACACACAGGCTCGGGGTCGTGAGGAAGTACATGAGTGTGTCCTCATTATATTACTACAAGAATGCATTTTGAACACCTGTGGTTTTCTAAACCAGACTACATTAGAATTAGAATTAGTCCATAATCATCCCATTTCGGGCAAGGGCCTCCTGCGACTGCAGGGTGGTTTACGTTATATCCCCGGGTTAGCCAATCCCTTGGGACTATCACTTAACTTTTTTATGGATTGCTTCCATCTTTGTCTGTCTTATGGTATTCTAGTCCACAATGTTCCTAGATGACACTTGAACACTTCACTCCAACGCTTTTTTTTTGTCTTCCCACTTTCCTTTTCCCTAGTCTGGGTTCCCACATAGTCACTGCATAAGTCCATGTTTTAGGATCCATTCGGAGCACATGACCCCCCCCCATTTCCACGTCAACCCCATTGCTGATGTTACTACGTCTTTTAGCCTCGTTATCTTGCGGATGTCCTCGTTCCTGAAGCGGTCCCTTCTTGTGATATTTAATAGCTTCCGCTCCATTTTTCTTTGGCAAATCTCTAGCATAGATGTTCCTTTTCTTGTTAATGACCATGTCTGCGAGCCGTAAGTTAATATGGGTAGTACACATATGTCCATGACTACTTTTTTAATTTTTAGGCTGATGTCTTTTTCTAATAATATAAACTTTAGATCCCAGAATTTTTTCCATGCTTGTGTGTTTCTCCTTTCTATTTCATTTAGAGTTTGGTTGCTGAAGCATACGGCTTGGCCTAAGTAAACATATTCATTGATGTAGTCGATTTTGTGATTTCGATCTGGATTATCTTTGTTGTATCGTTTGTCATTATCTTTGTTTCTGAGGCACTTATTTGAAGTCATGTTTGTTTACTGTATTTGCAGAGTTCTCTTAGCATTTCTTCTGCTTCCTCGTATGAGTCTGTTATGAGGGCGATGTCGTCTGCAAAGCGGAGATTGAATAATTTCCTTCCGTCTATATTTATTCCATAGTCTTATTTCATCCTGCTGAAGATATCCTCCATTAGGGCTATGAATTTTTTTGGAGATATTGGGCCCCCCTGCCTTACTCCTTGTTGTAGGGAGATTTCCTCTCCTACTTTGTCCATTTTAACTTTTGCTTTGCTCTTTGTGTACAGTTTTCCTAGAAGTCGGATGTACTTGTGTCGTACCCCCTGCCGTTCTAGTGATTTTAGTATGTCTATGTGCTCCACCGAGTCTAAGGCTTTTGCAAAATCGACAAAGACTACATATAATTTCAGGTTGAATTCGTTCGCCTTTTCGATTAGTTGTGTTAACACTTGTAGGTGGTCTATGGTTGAATAACCTTTCCCGAATCCTGCTTGTTCATATGGTTGGTTTTCTTCTATCTTCAGGCTTATTCTTTTTGTAATTATGGTGGAGAATACTTTGTACATGCTGGCCATTAGGCTTATTGGTAGGTAGTTATCTATGTTATCTCTGGGGCCTTTCTTGTGTGGATCAAAATGATGGTATTTGAGAACCATTGTTGTGGGAATTCTTCAGATTCTAATATTCTGTTGAATAACAGCACCTTGCCCCTTGATAAGCTCATCTGAGACGGTTTTGAGAAGTTCATTCCTTGTGCAATCTTCCCCGGGCTCTTTCCGTTTTTCAGATTTTTCAGTACCGCTTCTACTTCGGAGGTCATGATTGTGGAATGGTTTCTCCGTCCTTTAGGGTGTTTATATGTATCTTATCAAGTGATCCTCCCTGTCACTTATCGTACTTGTGTAGAGTTCTTTGTAAAATTCCGTTGCTCTTTCTATTATCTTTGTGCGGTTTGTCAGTTGTTCGTTGTTCTTGGACTTGAGCTTTTCAGTCCAGCTTCTGCCTTCGTTTATTTCTTTTCTAATTGTTTTATTGCCTTTGTGGATTCCATTGTCGCTTTTATTATGTTAATTTTGTGTTCTCGTATGCCTCTTCTTATGGCTCTCTTCGTGAGTTTGTTGACCCTACTGTATTCTAGTTGGTTAGCTGGGCTTTCCTTTGCTAGTTTAATTCTTTCTGTTAGTAGTTGTTTTGTGCCTTCGCTAAGCCTCGAGTTCTTTATGCCGTCTTTTCCTTTGATGGCTGCTTCTTCTGCCGTTTTTGTTATGTTGTTTTCGATCTTTGTATATAAGTTTTGTACATTGCCTGAAGCTTCCATGTTTATTTTTTCCATGTATTTGTGTATGTTGCTGGCATATTTAGCTTTGTTCCAGCTTGTTGGTCTCAGTCTCCTGTTTGTGTGCCTCCTGCTTCGTATTATTCTGCTGTTTATTTTTATCTTTGCCTTGACCATCCTATGGTCTGATTCGAAATTTAGGTGCTTCATTACGCTCACATCTTTTATTATGTGTTGGTTGTCGCGTAATACATAGTCGATCTCATTCTCGTGTCGCCATCTGGGCTTCGCCATGTCCATTTGTCCTTCAAGGGTTTTTTGAAGAATGTGTTAGTGATTCTCATGTTATTACTTTGTGCAAAGTGTATTAGTTTATTTCCCCTCTCGTTTCTTGTTCCGAGTCCGTAGGGCCCACGCACTGTTTCGTTGTTGTATGTTTTATGGCCAACCTTGCCATTGAAGTCCCTTATAACCATATTGATGTGGGATTTGTGCTCTTATAATGTATCCTCTAGTTTTTCGTACAAGTCATCTATTTCTTCTTCTGTGCTGGCCTGTGTGGGAGCGTAAACTTGTACTATTGTCATTGTTGTTTTACCAAATCTAAGTTTTAGTAACATTATTCTGTAATTTATTCCAATTATGTCTTGAATGTTATACCGGTATCTAAATTATTATAGGCAATTAAAAATAAACAATTTGGCTACATTTGTCATATAAAATGCCATTCAGATTACTGTATTTTTAACCCAACTAGAATTTTGATACGATGAATTCTTCTTCTTCTTCTTCTTCGGATTTCCCCCACTTATAAGCTTGCCATTTTCAGTTTACATTTGTTTCTATCATTCCAATCTTCTTCTTCCAAATTCCTATAATCCATTATAGTTCTGACATAGGTTTTCCATTTCCATCTTGGTTTGCCACGTTTATTTCTTCCAGGGGATGACCATTGATATGTATTTTTTTTGGCCATCTTTCATTTTTACAACGAATTCCTGGTACTATTTTATAGTTTATTAATCTTAACCATAAACAGTTTCTAAATTGGGATGATAAAAATTCCTCCATTACGATATAATTATTCCATTTTCAATTTCAATTATCTGTTTAATCTTCTTATTCCATTCCATTAAGGCAGTTTAACTTCTCATCTTATAGGTACTTTTACGTGCCACGTGCCGCTTGCCAAACGGGCCATAAAATCACACCATCTATAGGAAGAGGAATTTTAACTATGGATCAAATACATTTTTTTGACCACACAAGGACGTGGGGGGCCTCCCCGAATGAGTGATCATCTCAATGTCGGAGCCTCCTCCGAGACAACACAACATTAAGATGAAACACACCATTCACACACTCATATAAAACACGGTGAATATAATAATGATGATTATGATGACCAGCTGATATTCGGATACCGTTTTGGCCTTAAAGTTTCCTGGCATTTGTATTATAGATGAGGAAAAACTCCGATAAAACCATAACCTAGACACTTGTCCCGACCGGGGATTGAACCCGGATCTGCTGCTTACGAGGCAGCAACGCTACCCCGAGACCATAGCGGTGGACTTAATATTCTTGTAATTGGGCCCATAATAATAATGTTTCCCTAAAATTCTCAAACTTTTACTATCAGTGATATACCTATAATCATACAAATTAGCCTAATACGCATAGTCATCACTCATCATCATCATCATTAACGTCGAACTTCGGACCTAATGGTTCGTTTCGGTCTTGACAGTTTCATACCATCTTCTTATAGATCTTCCAATCTATCTTCTCTCCATAAGCTGATACTTTAAAGCTGTTTTGTCCATCTAACATCAGACATTCTTTCAACGTGAATTATCCATTTCAATCTATATTCATTCAGGAATTCTAATTCTAATTCCTAATTTTTTCATAATATTAGTATTTTGATTCTTGTCACAAATATTGTAGCCTACCATGTTTTCCTCATGAACCTCACTTCATTGGATTATTCTCTCTGTATCTCCATTTGTAAGTATCCAAGTTTTAAATTGCCGTGGTAGAAAAGTATACACTTTTAAGGGGACCCGGTACTAATTTCCTTGCAATTTGATTTAAAAATATGCAACATACAACTTTTTTTCCCAGCTTATTCTTACGTTATGTGCATGAAAATTATGTCACTAATTAAACAAGTCTTCATGAATATAATGACACTCTGGTTAACTTTTTAGACATATTTCTTCATGAGTAATTTAAAAATACAAAAAAAAATGAAAGTAAAAAATCCAACTTCTTAAAAGTATTATCTTGGTACAATTTTCCCAAAAACTACTTATCCAACTGGTTATCAAAATTTAGTATTTTATTATCCGTAGTTCATTTGACAATAAAAAAATTTCCTTGTGTTCGGATATGAAGTGTGATTTATTAAAAAAATCGAAGTCTAAACATTTTGTAATAAACATTTTGCATACGTTTTTTTAAAATTTCAAACACTCTCAGTAACACAAATAAGTTATAAATTCAACATATTATTATAGAGCTCTTTAAACTGCATATCCATGCCAAAAATATTCCCCTATATTTTATAGTTTCAGCGAAAAGTGTACCAAAATATGAAAAAATACAAGTTACAGGAAAATGCAAAAAAAAAAAAAAAAAAAAATGCACACATTAGCAGAACACAGAGACGCCATTTTTAAAAATCAAATTTATGGGTTTAAATGTTCAAAATCGTCAAAATAATATTACACATCGATAAAATGAACCTTCCTGGATTTTGTTAAGCATGAAGAAAAATTCGATTTTTTAACACAAATAGGTACTGAGTACCCTTAATATTGTATGGCGTTAAATTAATTTGGTTTAAAAACTGAATTAATAATGCCTTTAACTTTGGTAACATGTATATTTTATAAATTTATACACATTTTTTTTCTTATTCATTTGAGATATAACTATACTGATTACGAAATGTGAAAAGGCATATTAAAGTTTTCTTGAAATAATGAGCAAGATGTTATAAATAATTAGATTTCAGGCAAATGTTTGGGAAACCAAATTAGTAATTGAGAAAGTGATAATTTCTGTAATGATGTGTTGTAAATGTCTTTCTTGTTCTTCTAAGTTATTAATATACAGGTTTACAATGGAATAAGAGCACATTCCTGCGACTAATGTCTATATTATCTTTTTTTAACAAACTTTCTCTATCTTCCCATTCATTACTGCTCTCTTTTTTGTCATGCACCATATATTTTGAGGTTTACCTATTCTCTCTCTCGTGATCAGTTCCATTCAAAAAATCTTCTTTCATCCATCATCCGTTCCATGTGTCAAAACCATTCTAAAAGTCCGTGTTTCAAAATCAATATTATAATCAATTGAATTGGTGTTTACTTGATGAAAATCCATAACTTTATTTAATTAAATAAATATTATAATTTAAATTCAATATATAACTAGACGTCATGGTAGCTAAAATGCCAGGGTTTGCGGCGGACCTAGCGCGTAAACATGTGTTTCTTGACATGTATTTGAAACGAAATATCACATATTTTCATCTGACTTGTAACATTTTGTTTATTTAAAATTATTAATTTTAATAAGACCATGGGGATAATAAATTCAGTAATAAAACATTCGCTAGTCCAGAGAGATACCAGAATACAGTTGTATAAAACCTTACCAAGACCTTCACTTTGCTACGGCAGTGAGGCATGGACTTTGAGGAAAGCAGGATAACTTCTAGTGAAATAAAATTCATGAGATATACAGCAGGATATACCAAATGGGATCACAAACGCAATGATGATATCTTGATGGAACTACGTTTAGAACCGGTCGTTGAATACATACACAGATACCAGAACAACTGGATAAATCATTTGCCACGAATGAATTCATATAGAGTTCCCAAGGCCATGCTTCGTTGTTGTCCAACAGGGAAGAGATCTCTGGGCCGTCCAAGGAAACGCTGGATAGAAAATTCATCAGTGAGATCGTAACAGGCCTATAGGCCGAAGACTTGGTTGGATGAAGAAAAAAAATACATTTATTATAAATATGAATGAAATTAAAGATATGTGTGAATACCCATGCAACTTTAGTTTCTTGCTTTAAAATACTGGGGCGTTCGCATATACGTTCAGTTATCGATTGCCTTTCATTGGATATTAACGAACATTTACAGAACGTACCTTGAATCCTTACTTTATAATGTCACGAAATTTCATTGTTTTCTGACAGATGGCAGTGATGTACTTCGGTTTTAAAATGGCGGCTGCTCGTGAAACACGTACAAAACAGAAAACTGTGAATGAAGATAAAGAGGAACTGACAGTCTTGCTTTACCTCGTTCTACCGCTGACATTCTGCTAACCCGACTGACAGTACTCCTATCCACTGCTTGATCCTTTAGACATTTCATTAGCGACTGTGAATGTATGAAATGGTTCCTGCTCCCGCAGAAAGAATTTCAATCACAGCTCTCTGTTTTGAACATGTTTCACGAGCACCGCCTTTTTTAAAAACTAAAGTACATCACAGCCGCCTGTCGGAATACATTGAAACTTCATGACGTTATAAAGGGAGGATTGCAAATACATTCGGTAAAGTTTAGTGCATTTCCAATGAAAGGCAATCAATAACTAAAATTATATGTATTATTTATTGAACGACCTAGTGTACCGCATCCCTGAAATCCGGATAATGTAACAATTAAACATGGCTCTGAAATCATGTAAGATAAAGGAACGTTATTTCAAAGATGCTCTGCAACTTTGGAAGTTTTTACTACATCAAATTCTCGTGAATATTGATTTCTGAGAGTTGTTTCGACATAAGCTGTCCATACATCTCTATCCTGTGTTAATATTTTCCAGTAATCCCCGGTATAATCTATTTCCCTCAAATCATCGTAATATCGTTCTCCCACCTCATTCTTGGCCTGCCTTCTGGGCGCTTTCCCTCTGGGTTTCTTACAAGAAGTTTCCATGCCTCTCTTTCATTCCTCATTCGTACCTCATGTCCTGTCCATCGCAGTCTACGAAATTTACTCTTCTTATTATATATGTTTTCCCATAAAGATAATGTTGCTCGCTGTTGTATGAGTCTTCCATTCGGATGCCTGTTCATCTCTCTTTGGTCTAAAAATTGTCCGAAGAAGTTTATTCTCAAATACTCGTTATCTTTTCTCCTCCCTTAAAGTAACAGTCCATGTTTGGTATCCATATAATACTACTGGGATAATAACAGTTTTATGTATTTTTCAACTGAAAGTATATTTTTAAGAAGTTGGGGGCTACAAGAGTCCCTGTAATGTACAACAGCATGGATTTCCAAAATTGAGCCTATGCTTACTTTCTTTGCGCACCTCATTCTTGTTTGTAGTTGTTATTCTAGGAATTTTGAATTCAGCCACTCCTTCAAAATTTTCCTCATTTGTCATTAACTACCGGTATCAATTTCCTTTATATAATGTATTTCTAAGTGCGACCATATATTAGTATAATTTCTTCTTATTTAACATAAAGATAATATTGCGCCATATGTTTTTAAGTGTAATAAATTAGTTTGTATGTTTCTACTGTGTTTTTATTGTGTGCGTTTAACGAGGAGAAATTTGTATGGAGGATCATGATGGTTAGACGGTATTCTGATACTATTTGGGCCTTAAAGTTTCTTATCATATGTGTTACAGGTGAGGAAAATCCCCCCAAACAAAACCTCACCCAGGAAAGTTGTCTCAAACGGAGATACAACTCGCGCCCGCTTCGTCTGAGGCAGCGACATTACTTCTAAACCGTAGCCGGTGAACTATTTCGATATATTTGTTTATTATTTGTAGGACTTTGGCGTCTGAAGTCATACCGCGTCTATTTAGATATTTTTATTATTTCTAGGCCTATATGAAATTGCGTGATTAAACGAGTAGTGGAAGTGAAATTCGAAGCCAGTATTTTCCTTGACCACTAGAAAGACCGGGGGGAAAAAAATACTCAGTCAATTTTGTCGGCAACAAGATTTAAACCCGAGACCTCCCGAATAGATTTCCCAACTCTGGCTCGGTTCTTCGATATTATTTCTGAAATTAATCGGTTTCCTACTCTCAGCACGCCGTCATATATAATTGTTTGCATTACTATTTGAGTTTTTGATTCTTAACTGTTATATGTTATTTCTAAATAAAATAAAAACACTAATTAATTCCAAAATACTATAATTAAATACAATGTACAATAAAACGAATATAATTATCCGTGTTGTATAAATAAAAAAAACAACATACCGTACATTGTATTAATGTATCATAATGATTATTAACAATTAACTCTAACTCACTGCCACTATCGAACCCGTAGGTACATCGCCGCGCGGACATAGGTTCTCCATACATCCCTATCCAGAGCTAATGTTTTCCAATCATTCCCTGTATAATCTACTTCCCTCAAATCATAGTTAATGTTATTCTCCCACCTCTTTCTTGGTCTACCAACTGGGAGTTTTCCCTCTGGTTTTCCTACAAGAAGCTTCCATGCACCGCTTTCATTCCCCATTCGTGCCACATGTTCTGTCCATCGCAGTCTACGAGACTTAACTGTTCTAATTATATCTTGCTTCCTATAAAACCCTGTAGTTCACTGTTATGAAGTCTTCTCCATTCACCTGTCAGTTCATCTTTCTTTGGTGCAAACATTTTCCTAAAAACTTTATTCTCAAATACACGTAATCTCCTTTCCTCCCTTAAAGTAAGAGTCCATGTTTCACATCGTAATACAGTGCGATCCATATAAACCTGAACCATTATAAGGGACCACAAGTTTTGAACGAATAATAGGACACACGCGCAACTTTGAGAGAATATAATACACAATTGGGTGATTACATTAACAGACAACTGGGAGATTACATTACACTGTTTACCTCTCAGAGCAAATGTTGGAAGTGTCCACTCGTTTCACCATATTCTATGACGTTCTGCGGAGAGTATCATTTCCAATGTTGCTTATTTCGTTTCGAATGGATTTCCTTGAGATCATAAATTGTCCAAGGCCGACTCTTGTACACTCTATTTTTTAGATACCGCCACAAGAAAAAATCCGGTGAGGTTGGGTTAGGGGATCTGGGGGGGGGCAAAGACCTCTCGAGATTATTCGATTATCAAAGGAGCTGGTTACAAGGGCTATGGAGACATTAGATGTATAGCATATTGCTCCATCTTGCTGGAAATAACCTTCTCTCAATTCGATATCATACAGCTGCTTCACAAATGCATTGAAGATACCCATATAAACTTCAGTGTCTACAGTCGTATCAAAGAAAATGGGACCAACGATCCTGGAAGCTGACACCTTTTCATCATGCAGTGGTGTTTCGTGGATCATATGTGGGATTACAGAAGCCCAATATCTGCTGTTTTGTGTGTTTATGTAGCCTGACAGATGAAACCATGCCTTATCTGTAAATCACATTATGGAGAGAATGTCTGGACGTGGAATAAGAAAATGCTGAAACCATCGACAATAACGGATTCGTTTTCGTAATCTGCTTCTTTCAGTTGTTGCACCATATGCACTCTGTATGGTCGTAATCCCGTTTTCTTCGCAGCTATTTGGCAAGTGCCATATGAATAGCCTGACGCAACGATTTGTTTGGTGAGATCACTAGTCTTCTTCGAACATTGTTAACAGTCTCTGCACTCAATGACGGTCTATGTTTTCCACTCTCACTAACGAGTATACCAATTGTCACCAGTTTGACATTACAAACTTAATTTATAGTCTCCTGCCAGGTCAACTATACGTTGCCAAATCCTTGGAAGACGATGCATCTATCTGCAGCACCATTTATGGATATCTCTCTCATCTACTTGATTCAGAGCTTTCTAGATATCAACACCTGACTGAAATCGAATGCCTCGTTGAAGATTCTTTGATCTTTGAGAATAAGTTATAGTCACAATAGCTCATGTCTGGCGAATTTGGTGGATGTTCGAGTACTTCACAATTCCACCTCTAAACAAATTATACTGACTATTTAACTCATGTCGCAAATGGTAGTCAATGACCAATCACGTTTCAATGAATTCTATTTTATACCAATGACAGTCGTGTTTCACCTCGCTCTTTATCGATTTCTCTTTATCAGCTCCTGCTTTTGTGATAGAGAAAGCTCTTCCTTTTTTAATATTCTGAACAGGTTAGACCATTATTTTTCTCCAACAAATACATTGAATATAGCAAATAATGAATAGATTCAGTGATTTTACTGAGTTGTTTATTCAAAATATAAATGATTAACCTATAATGTTGATTATAATAGTTTGATATGTTTCATTATTTCTCTAGAGTGCATTCTTACAATATTGCGTTCCTATTTGGCAATAAATAATATGATCGAGTTGCAGTGAATATACATAACCTCATATTTCTAATTTGTTTTCAAAAATCGCCGTTTACATTAACTATATAAATATTTTAAAACACCGGTAACTATATTAAAATATTTATTTTTTAGTAAAGAGCTTAATTTTGTTCGTTAAATAGTCCTAACAAATACCACTCTTGATTTCCAAATTCTCTAGACAAATTCACTCCTCACTTTGTGAGTCATTAATTTATCGATAATTTGGAAATCACTCGTGGCATTACTTATGGACATCTTTTTAGGGCGGTATTACGTAAGTAGAGAAACAGTGAATGTATTCACAAAATATTGCTATTTCGAGACTTTCAATATTACAGATTTATACAACAAAGACTGCTCAACATCATACTACAAGATTACAGTGGTCATCATTAGGATCATTGATTTACAACAAACAGTATTGCCGTTACTTATCGAATGCCCTAGTATTTACTAAAAATAAAATAAATCAACACTTTTACAGTTTTAAACGTACAGAATAATATAATTTTTTGCGCGATAGTGCTTTTTGTCGTACTTACAGCAATGACGACCACGATTGAAAGTTCAACTTCCTACATTTCGGGGTTGCCAACCTAAATAACTATACTGTAATAAAATAACTATACTGTAATATTACATATTACAAACACGGGTGTAGGAAGTAAAACCACTGCCCTACGTACAATGTATATTCAAAAATATATCTAAAAGATAGTGTTAATATACATTATACGAAACAAATCACTGCATATAAATGAACTGAACTTTATTTGAAACAATATAAAACAATACATACGTATTTACCGCAATTTTGTAACTAATTGGTCTCACGGCCTCCTGTTGTTTCAACTAATAATCATTGCCCACACTGTTAACGTCAGTTAATTGTTTATAATTAACGCAAATATTTTCAACAAAGATATTATTATTTAACTATTATTTATTATTTTGAAAACACCATCGCGCAAAGATAAAGTACAACGCACGTTTGTGAAGTGTTTTACAGAATTGAGGAAAATACCACTTCCCAATCTAGCATCTAATGTACATTTCTATTACAAGTCAGGTGCACAATTTAGGCCTATTCGTTTAAATCCAATAGAACACAGTTAAACACGATATCGATACTGAATATTACAAATATACGTAAGTACTTTCGTAATGTAATATTTATTGATAATTAAATTTACTATCAGCTTATTGTTCGTTTTACCAAGTTTTTGTAGATACATTTATCTACATTGTACAAATTCATCTAAACGCGCAGGCACATTCGGGTTTTGTTACATTGGAATCAACGGTTGGGGTGGAGAAGGCCATTTATTTACTTACGCGATTGATGACAATTTTAATGCAAATATTGGTATTACGTAGTGGTATTTATAACATTTTTCTGCGAAAAGTAAGTATTGTGAAAGTATTTTAACGTTAGATGAAGTGAATTAGCGGATATGTGTATTTACGTTGTAAACGTCGGCTATTTTCAAATTCCATAGAATAACTGTTATGGAGAATGTAAATAAATTATATTATATGTATAAGAAACTAAAAGCTATCCTAATCTACGTGTATAGGAACCTAAAAGCTAACCTAATCTACGTGTATAGGAACCTAAAAGCTATCCTAATCTACGTATATAGGAACCTAAAAGCTATCCTAATCTACGTGTATAGGAACCTAAAAGCTAACCTAATCTACGTGTATAAGAACCTAAAAGCTAACCTAATCTACGTGTATAGGAACCTAAAAGCTATCCTAATCTACGTGTATAGGAACCTAAAAGCTAATCTACGTGTATAGGAACCTAAAAGCTATCCTAATCTACGTGTATAGGAACCTAAAAGCTAACCTAATCTACGTGTATAGGAACCTAAAAGCTAACCTAATCTACGTGTATAGGAACCTAAAAGGTAACCTAATCTACGTGTATAGGAACCTAAAAGCTATCCTAACCTAATTCAACTACTCTAACCTACTGTAATGTAATTTAATATCTAAAAGCTGACATAACGTGATTTAATTCTATAATAAATAACAGTTAAAAAAACTAAAACAACACGCTTTATTAGAAAACCGAACTAAAAACTAAAAAATAATTCCATTTCCAACATACTTGGGATAAAATTAAAGTGGTCAACAAAAAAATCATCTCCAACACATCTAGAATAAAACTAGTTATCTACAAGAAAAATAATTCTACCATCAAAAGCATGTGGTGCTCTATATCAATTAATATATTTGATAATAAACAAATATTGGTAAAAGTAAAATCTCTAAGAAGAAAACATAAAAACCATAAAAAGCACCCCACACTTTTGATGGTAGAATTATTTTTTGTAGAGAACTCTAGTTTTATTCTAGATGTGTTGGAGATGATTTTTTGTTGACCACTTTAATTTTATCCCAAGCGTGTTGGAAATTAAAATTATTTTTAATTTTTTAGTTCGGTTTTCTAATAAAGCGTGTTGTTTTAGTTTTTTAAACTATTATTTATTTTTTATTTTTTAGTTTGGTTTTCTAATAAAGCGTGCTGTTTTAGTTTTTTAAGCTATTGTATATATTTTTAAATTTTAGTTTAATTGATTGTCATAAACTCGAATCCCACGAAAATTTAATTGCTTAATACTCTTCTATAAAAAATAATCTTCCGGGCCGGATTTGAACCAACGACCTATGGATTACTGAAATTATATACCACTACAGTCCAACTGAGCTCTTACAACGATTGACTAAAAAGTGGATAAGTCCGCAACTTATTATACGGGTTTTTATTTTTTTGATTTTCTGATAATTCTGGCCAGGATTTTGGAGAAAAAAAAATGAAATGCTTGTATTGTCATGAGTCCTCTATACGTATACAAAGTTTCAAGTCGATTCAATGTTTTTAAGTGGGTGAAAATTGTGTTCAATGATTCCGTTACATAGATAGATGGACAGATACAGGTCAAGCTAATATAAAGCGCGTAAAAAATAACCATAGTTATTAGCAGTGGGTTATCGCTTGTTGTTATCGCTGATCATAATCATAATCGTGGTTATCGCTGGATCATGCAATAACTCATAGAATATCAGTTGTAACCACAGTTATTAGTATGGTTATGACCTACATGTTGTACAATTGTAAAGTTATTAGAGCGGTCAGGACAGGAAATAGTCCCACTTTTTTGTTCATATTTACTAGTAAAATAAGGTGAAGACAATTAAATCCCGCAGCTAAACACAATAAGTAAATATAATTAACTTTTATAATATTCATGATGTGTTCCGTTGAGGTATTATTCAAAATTAATATATAATTATGGAATATTCACCTGAAAGGTCCGTCTCCTCAACTTAATTATCATTTAACTGTAGCGCTTTCGGGACTTGTCCCATCATCGGCAGGATTCAAAACTGGTGTTTCACTGAAGATCTGGTAGAGGGGGTTGCATGTATTGGGTTCGTTTTTGTTTATCAGGCTGTCGTTGTTGTGAGCTGCTTTCATGATTTCCATCTCTTCGAGTACGTCTATCTTCGCTGGATTATTTTCTCTGTGCATTACTGTTAGGGTGTTTTCAATATTTAACATGCGATGCCCTTAATGGATAACGTGTTTTGCATAGCTTGATTTCCCTTCTGCGTGAATGAAGTCTCGAAAATGTTCTTTGAATCTGATGTTAAAACTCCTGTTTGTCCTTCCTATATAAAATTTGTTGCAGTCCTTACATGTCAGTTTATAAACTCCTTTGCTGTTGAAAATGTTATTTTCTTCAATGTTATTGTTTATTATGTTGTTTAATTTGTTATTGGTTCTGTATGCTATTTTTACGTTTTTATCGGCTTTCTTTAGTGCATTGGCTAATTTTGTCGTTTCTTTTCCTGTGTATGTAAGTGTTATCCATGTTTTCTTGTTGTTGTCAGATTCTTTTTCTAGTTTAGTTATGTTGGTTATGTTGTTCTTCCTTTTTTGTTTTTTTACGAGCTTATCTATGAATTCTTCATTATAGCCATTGGTTTTTGCCATATACTTTATGTAGTTGAGTTCTTGGATATAATTGCCTTTGCTTAATGGGAGTTTCAACATTCTACTGACTAAGCTATTAAATGTACTAATTTTCTGTTGAAAAGGGTGTGTAGAATTTTTGTTTATGGCCAGAGCATTGTTTGTGGGTTTCCGGTAGATACCGATTTCTAGTTTATTGTTGTGTAGATTTTTGGTTATAGATAAATCTAAATAGTTTATGCTGTTATTAACTTCTATTTCTTCGGTGAAAGTGATTTTTTCATGCAAAAACTAACAGACAGTAAACTTGAAGATAACTATATCAATCAGTTAAACAAACTAATAATAACAACAATAAAGCAAAATTAGTTCCAATTTAACAATGAACTATTTATTCAAGAAGACGGGATCCCGATGGGGAGTCCTACATCTGGAATAATGGCAGAAATCTTCCTACAAGAACTGGAAAATAAACATTTTGAGGAACTAATACACAAATTCAACATAAAACTAATAATACGATATGTCGATGACGTACTAGTAATATATGACAATGAAAACAGAAAAGAAAAGGAAATACTACAAGACTTAAACAACATGCATGAAAAAATCACTTTCACCGAAGAAATAGAAGTTAATAACAGCATAAACTATTTAGATTTGTCTATAACCAAAAATCTACACAACAATAAACTAGAAATCGGTATCTACCGGAAACCCACAAACAATGCTCTGGCCATAAACAAAAATTCTACACACCCTTTTCAACAGAAAAATAGTACATTTAATAGCTTAGTCAGTAGAAGTTGAAACTCCCATTAAGCAAAGGCAATTGTATCCAAGAACTCAACTACATAAAGTATATGGCAAAAACCAATGGCTATAATGAAGAATTCATAGATAAGCTCGTAAAAAAACAAAAAAGGAAGAACAACATAACCAACATAACTAAACTAGAAAAATAATCTGACAACAAGAAGAAAACATGGATAACACTTACATACACAGGAAAAGAAACGACAAAATTAGCCAATGCACTAAAGAAAGCCGATAAAAACGTAAAAATAGCATACAGAACCAATAACAAATTAAACAACATAATATACAATAACATTGAAGAAAATAATATTTTTCAACAGCAAAGGAGTTTATAAACTGACATGTAAGGACTGCAACAAATTTTATATAGGAAGGACAAACAGGAGTTTTAACATCAGATTCAAAGAACATTTTCGAGACTTCATTCACGCAGAAGGGAAATCAAGTTATGCAAAACACGTTATCCATGAAGGGCATCGCATGTTAAATATTGAAAACACCCTAACAGTAATGCACAGAGAAAATAATCCAGCGAAGATAAACGTACTCGAAGAGATGGAAATCATGAAAGCAGCTCACAACAACGACAGCCTGATAAACGAAAACGAACCCAATACATGCAACCCCTCTACCAGATCTTCCGATGATGGGACAAGTCCCGAAAGCGCTACAGTTAAATGATAATTAAGTTGAGGAGACGGACCTTTCAGGTGAATATTCCATAATTATATATTAATTTTAAATATAATTAACAAACATTGGAGTGTGAACTACCTAATAATGCAATATACTGATGCATTTATACTTTATTTTAATCAGAATATACTTGTGGAAGAAAGAATAACAGTTCACTGTCAATTAAATGTTTCAGCTGGAATAAGATAAAGTGATTAGCGTGAGACAAAGTGTTTTTTAATTGTAGGTGTGCAGCCAAAACGACGCAAAATTCAACGAAGCAAGAAGCGAGTGTAATCAAACTTTCCCCACCGCTAATGGTAAGTCAGCATTCTATGTTAGAACCAATAAAATATATGTTCTTAATCTCTGTTGCAACATCAAACTTTTTTCTAACGCATTTTCATCTTTAAATTCCATATGAGATTAACCAATTAACATAATATACTAAATAAGGAGATAAATAGCAGAACGTTTCACGAATAATCTAGTAGGCCTAGATGGTTTTCGAAACTGTGAATATATATATTCCTAAACTATTTCCAACAACATAGTAGTGTTTTTATATCATAACTAGAACTGGGATTTTATGCAGTATCATTTAACAAAATATATGCATAAATGAAGGGTATATGGCCATTTTTCTTCATTTTAAGAAAAACAGTGTTATACGTATTTGTCAGTGTACAAAGAATCAAGTTAACTTAATATTAATAATCATGGATATATTATTATCCTAAGTGATGGTATTAATTGTTGATGTATTGAAATACAGTATGTAGTTCCATCTATACAACCGTGCACTTTAACTCATTTTTGTAAAAAATTAACATATACCACTATGCCATATACCCCTTCAAATATGTGATGAAAAGCAGTGTAATATATAGCAAAATATGTAAAATGGGAAATAATATCTAATATAATATTTAATACAAACTTATTTTATTTTTTACAACACTCAAAATAATGTTATACTTTACATTTTCAATACTAGTAAAACTCATATCAAATTCCGTTGAGATGAAGTCATATGATGAAAGTTAAAAATTAAATTGTGCCTGTTGGTAGGTGCCGTCAACTTTTTTAAATACAATATTTTAACAAAGTTGAGGACGACGGCACCTACCAACAGGTACAATTTAATTTTTAACTTTTCATCACTTTACATTTTGTAACAAAGTTAACAATTGTGTATTTTTCTATGCTCTCTGGGGTCATTGAAACACTTTATTGGCTCAGAATTATTTCATATTCAGAGAAAATCCTTTCCACGTCACATGACATAACTGGAGCAAATTTTAGAAGGTGAATTTTTGTTTGGAGAAACGTTCTTAGGTGGATCAACGTCAACTCGTTTTAAAATTTGGCACACACTGTGAAATATTGAATATATAGGGTTTCTCTTCAATGCTTTTTTATATTTACTTAGTACATTTGTACTAGTTTTTCCACGCACTACACTTAGTTTTTCAATAGCAGCATCTGTGGTAGTAATATAATATTCCAGAGATAGTCCTGACGTTTCTAGATGTTTGAAGCTTTCTGGAAGCCAGCTGGAGTTGCCCCTGATATAGGTAATGGAGGAGACCACTTTAGAGCCATTAAAAAAAGTCTGGCATTTACAAACAGAAATAGTACTTCAGGATCAAATTAATTTACAACACTCTTTACAGCATTTAGATTCTCACTACAGAAGTTAACTGCTTCCATACATGTTCCTCACTTTGTTAACACTGGTAGTTACAGGGACAATGGTATTTCTGGCAATTGACGTTTGTAAGACAACGCTCGTTGTGGAGCTTTTAGAAAAAAAAACTTTTTTGTTGCTGAATTCACTTGTGTAAATCACTTGTGTACATTTAGCTCTAATATATTTGTCAACACATCGCATTTTACGAGTCAAGGATGTAAAGTGCAGAGTATTGGGATATAACACTTTAAGAGCAGTTGCAACTTCAAGCATATATGCTGCAGCACCGGATTACATATCTAATAACTTCTCCTCTTGCATTCCAGTCGGCCACAGAACTTTTAATCCATCATTCAAATATCTCGCAATAATGAATGATTTATACAGACCAGCTCTTTACAGAATAACAAACAGCTTTGAGGCATCATAATAATGGTTCTATCCTTTCGCTGCAATGCTGCATGAAGTTCTGAAACAGAGCTACCTTCAGCAAGTCGAACACTAAATTTGTTACGAATCAAGCAATTATTTTATTTATCGACGCTCTTAAGCAACTAGCTTCGCAATTTAAATCAGAGGGTGGAAAAGCCGACAAATATTGTGCAGAGACCTCTTCTATCAGAGGCGAAGTTCTTTTATGTAAAGCAAATCTATGACAAGCGAGCCACGGATTGATTTCCATTCCGAAGCATCCTATTTTACAATACACAGGCGTTTTACGTCCTAAAAATTCTTGGCCCCGGGAGGGTTTGAACCCACGAACCTTGGAACCAGGATTGGTCACGGTAACCACCAGTCCACCTGGAACGAATGTATTATCGCCTCACTATGATGGTTGTCCAGCGGCTCGCTTTGTTTCCCCCGCAGCTGTTATAGCCTATATAATTACATACAAAGATGCTGACTATCGTCACTATAATAATTGCGCATGTTAATGATTGTCAAGCATTGTCGCGCGGCACCCACTTTTATATAAACGGACAACCATCATAGTGAGAAAGAATATTTTTTTAACGATGTTCTTTAAAGTTTTCATTGGGATCTCAATTCAATCTGGGCGTGAAATGGCCGAATTATTTTATTCATAGATCTCTCTCTCTCTTATTTCAAACTTGAAGTTCTATTACGTACTCTAAATTCACAAGACAGGGCCTATGACTTTATTTATTTTCCGAATGGAGCCGTGCCAGATTTGAACACCAAACATCGGAAACAGAGACGATCGTAATAACAACTATCCTACACCAGGCCCGACCAGTTTTTATACAGACTCATGGGATTATTCCGTACATAATTTTGTTTGTATTTATTAAATATATTTTATTTACACAAAAGTGCGTAAGGTGATTTGAATTGAGATTAATATTCAAAATTACGTTGTTCGCATTTAAGTCCAATTTTACAGACCTGGGGAGAAATGTATATACAGTATATAATATAATCTATTTATAGACAGTCACTCTGCAAACTAAGTATTAAAATAATCCTTGAAGGATTTTCTAGAGAAAAATTAAATTGGCGTCAGTAAATATAGGCAATCTACAACTATTGAAATATAATAATAATAATAATAATAATAATAATATAGTGGTTTGGATCCTTCATTATTTCTCTAATAATGCTTGATTAATGTTGATTCTAATGTTCTACTATACATGACCTTGTTCATCATATTTCTGCCACGTGGTAGACTCAACGGTTCTATAACTCCCAATTTATTGAAGTGTAGGACCTTTATTCCAATGGCGTTTTCTTAAATTTTAGATACAAAAATATTGTCGAACCCGAAGGTTTATGGCCGCGCGGAAATATGCTCTCCATACATCTCTATCCTGAGCTAATATTTTCCAATCATTCCTCGTATAATTCACTTACCTCAAATCAGTGTTAATTATATTCTCCCATCTCATTCTTAGCGTACCTGCTGAGCGTGTTCCCTCTAGTTTTCCTACAAGAATTTCCATGCCCCTCTTTCATTCCTCATTCAAGCCATATGCCCTACCAATTGTTCTTATTACATCAGGTTTTCCATAAAGATCATGTAGCTCACTGTTAGGCAGTCTTCTCTTATTCATCTGTCTATTCGTCTCTCTATGGTCAAAAAAGTTCTAAGAATTTTATTCTCAAATTTATTTTATTTATTTATTCGGACTGGGCGGGCAGGCTGCTTTGAGTACCGTGACTTGAAATATTCATTGCTCTATCCCAGTATATTAGGGATGAATGGAATGAAATCTACTCAATGATTTTAATGTGAGTTGTAGGTCGTCTACTGCCTCACCTGGTTCATCTCTCATGACCCCTACCGCCTTTTTTTGGGCCCGTGGCCTCGAGGAGGGACTATAGCCCTATCTTTGGCCTCTTCTGTCCTTTATTATTGCTGAGCCTCGGAGTCATGAGTCAGTATCCTCATGGATCCCACTAGATCCCCGCAATCACATTTATTCTTAATACTCGCAACATTTTCTCTTCCATTAAAGAGATATACCATGTTTCGAAACCATATAGCATAATTGGGAGAATAACATTTTTATATAAACCTAAATAATTCTACAAAACTAGTTTATCCTGAATTGAATTCTGCATGTCAAATATTGAACAATTTTTAATCATATATTGTTTAATTATTGCCACAAATGTACAAATGAATTTATTGATAATCATCCAAGTTTTTACAGCACCAGGCAAAATACTATTTTTTCTTTTTCTTTTTTTTTGCTGTATGTGCCTACATTCTACACTGGTTCTAAACATAGTAGTAATTTAGGACCCAAATTATATAATAGATTAATTAGATTCGATACAAAGGTAAGCAAACTAAAAACAGATAAATCTAAAAAAATAAATAAACAATTTTAAATATTTTAAAATGTTAAATAAATAGTAACCTACATTAGTTTTTATTATATCCTAATAACTTCAATTTAATTTTCGGTTTCATACTTATATATTCTATATTTTGTTTATTTTGTTCTTAGTTTTATTAATGTGTTATGTGTCAGAAATGTCGGAATGCATTTTGTATTTTAAAACTTGCTATTAAACTTTTATTTTCTGTTTCCCTTCTATAATTAACTAAAACTTTATAATGTATATGTTCTATAATTTATGCAAACTATTAAATTCTTTAATTGAACTGCAGCAGAGCACAAGCACTTGCTCATTCGGATACTAATGCTGTGTAGAAATTGTATATTGAATAAAACTTATTCTTATTCAACTTTTAATTTAATATTTTGTTTAGAGAAGTTAGACATTAAATATAAAATTGGTACCTGGTAAGCCAGTCGTCCTCAACTAAATTATCAAACTTCATCAAGTAGTTCCAATATGGAGATCTTTCAAAAACAATGTTTCATCTTCTGCATTTTAACTGATACTAATGTTGTATAAGTTGTACAACGGGTTTATGTTTGCGGGTATATTCTCATTGAGTAGGTCTGTATTCTTTGCTTCTTTTAGAATCTTCAAGGATGCTGATCTTGTTATTGTTATACTCTCTGTGTAGTAGTGACATTGTGTTATCGATTTTATCAAACTGATGACCCGTTTCTGGTATGTGTTTAGCAAAACTTTATTTTTTTTTCGTTTTTAATAATTCTTTTTTCAATGTTCAGAATATCTTGTGTTGAAATTTCTTCTTGTTTTGCCTATGAAGAACTTTTCGCAATGATTGCATTTTAGTTTATGAGTTTTAAAAGTGTTGATAGAGAAGTTAGAATGGCAAAAGTCCCTGACATAATGTTATCTAATATACATAAATTTATGTTTGTTTGTTCGTATTTTATGCGCTGCCAAACCGTTCATCCGATTGTGATGGGATTTTTTGCAAAATGTTCAAGAGATTCCCGGGATGAACATAGACTATAAGAAAGTTGTGATACTCAAACCCTACACCCTTAAAAATCACCCTTTGTAGTGGAAAACATAAACAAATAGCTCTTTGGACTCTTAAATGACTTAAGCTGCCTAAACCATAACAAATACACAAAATTAGTGTACACAGAATTGAATATATCAAAAAGCTCTACAAAAAGTCCGCGACAGCATATGTTTATCTCTTATCGATTACTCACAATAACCATTTTTGTCTTTCATTGATGCCAAGAAGATCGGAACAAGTACGTAGATTCCTGTGCAAGCATATCAGCACATGACGTGTATTCTTTTACGGATAACTCACAATAACGAATTTTGTCATTTAGCTCATTTATGCCAAGAAGTTCCCGGACAACACCGAGTAATTAGCACGGACAATTTCAAAATAATTACGATATATATTTATAATTTTTTTCCTTTTACTTATTCAACTAAACATAAGAAGTACATTAATTTTCGTTTTTTAGCTCATTTATGTCAAGAAGATAAGGATAAGTAGATTCCCGGACAACGCCGGGTAAACAGCACGGGGTATCTAAAAATAATTACATCCAATGCGCAAGGAACAGATAACATCAGCATTTTAATGCTAAATAAAATCATTGACATTATACTACCCACAGTGACTCATATTTTCAATGCTTCCCTTATAACTTCTATCTTCCCTATTGTATGGAAACAGTCTAGAGTTCGGCCTATACCAAAATAAGTACACCTACTAACTGTAATGACTTCCGACCGATTAGCATCCTTCCGACATTATCTAAAGCCCTGGAATATATTGTACATAAGCAAATGACTGATTATCTCCAAGAAAATCACCTCCTTGATCCTTATCAATCCGGCTTTAGATCTGGTCATAGCACAACCACAGCTTTGCTAAAAATTACCGAAGATATTCGTGAAGCCGTGGACAGACGTCAATTGACTCCTTTAACCTTACTTGACTTCAGCAAAGCTTTTGACACAGTAGACCACGACTTACTTATGATAAAGCTCAAGCACCTACATTTGTCTGACAGCGCTGTATCCTGGTTTGACTCATACCTGCACGGTCGTCAACAATACGTTTCATTAAACTCTAGATCTTCGACTTGGCGTAACGTGCCGGCTGGAGTCCCCCAGGGCAGTGTTCTCGGACCTCTTCTTTTCTCAATTTACATAAATGATTGCCAACTGTACTAAAGCACTGCCGTTATCACCTCTATGCTGATGATCTCCAAATTTACCTACATTCACCTCCTCATTCTCTCTATAACAGCTTGATGAAAATGAATGACGATCTCATATCCATCTTTAACTGGTCTTCAAGTATCGGTCTAAATCTAAATCCTAACAAGTCACAAGTAATTCTAATGGGACAACAAAGACTGCTTACAACCTTTGACATATCTACACTTCCAAACATTACTATAAATAATATAATTATCCCTTATTCTTCTTCAGTAATAGATCTTGGACTACATCTAGACGCAAATTTAACCTGGCAAACACAAGTGAAACACATATGTAAAAAGACTTTCTCCATCTTACATTATCTTAGACGTTTAAAGAATTTTCTCCCAGTTTCGTTAAAACAAATCCTAGTGCAGAATCTTGTGTTACCACACTTCGATTATTGTGACATTATATATAATGATCTAACTATGCCTTGTCGCAGAGACTGCAGCGTGTTCATAATGCTTGCATCGATTCATTTTCAATATCCGCCGTTATGACCATATTTCCGAACACTTTAATAACCTCTCTTGGCTCCGTCTTACTGACAGACGTAAATTGCACTCTCTTTCGCTACTTTTCAAGCTTCTGAATCCTACATTCCTACTTACTGGCGTCCAGATTTGAGAAGTTATCCTCCTACCACAATATTGACACTAGGTCACAAGATAGCAGTCTGCTAACAATTCCTCTTCATAGCACTTCCTCCTATTCTACTTCCTTCACAGTAGCCTCCGCCCGCTCCTGGAATCTCCTTCCTCAAGATATCAGGGGTTGCCGCACACTTGGCACCTTTAAGTCACGCTTATACAGTTACCTGTTGTCTAATAATTAATTTTTCTCTATTTATTTAATTTTATACTATGTCATTAATCTTTTCCTCGTTTTTTATATATCTTGTACATATTATATATTTAATTCGTTAAATTTAGAGTAAATCAAAATACATTATAAATATTAATTGTATTGTATTCATAACTTGTAATCGTTTATATATATAATTGTAATTTAGATTTAAGACTTTTCTTTTGTATTTTTTTTAAACCTGGTTGAGTGGTAGACAAGGCCTTAAGGCCTTAACTCTGCCAGGTAAAATAAAGCTATTATTATTATTATTATTATTATATGAATTTTTCCTTTTACTTATTTAACTAAACATAAAAACAAATTAATTTACGTATTTCAGCTCATTTATGTCAAGAAGATCGGGATAAGTAGATTCCCGGGCAACGCCGGGTAATCAGCTCGGGGTATCTAAAAAAAATAAACATTTATAATTATTTTTTCTTTTACTTATTCCACTAAACACATTAATTTTCATTTATTTAGGCGTAGCTGCGCACGCCGGGTATTAGCTAGTAAATATATAAAACATTATGGAACAATAAGTTATTAATTTTAGTGTCTTTAACATTAGTTACAATTGAAAATTTACTAGCCTCCTGAGTGGAACTTTTACTTATCAAGTAACTTTTGTACATCTCTACTTGTGATTAATACTGTTATTATAAGACAATAGCATTGTATTGACTTCCTAGTACATTGTATAGTATTCTTAATTTATGCATGAGCATCTGTTGTTCTTTTCTGAATGACTTGCATTTGTAATGATTTATTGTACGTTATTTATAGAAGTCGAGTTACACCTGATAAATCTGGGCAGTCTCCCTGATGAGTCGGACAAAACGCCGATGGTAAGTTTGATAATTTGACCTGCATGTACTTGCACTTTCACTTTCATTACGCCAAACAAATTATCATACATTTCCTGTTTTATTTACATTCAATGTACACCGGATGTTTACAATATGTTAAATACTTGTTATTAAATAATGATCTGGATTTTACTATTTGATTGCTGTATTAAAGTGTCGCCTAACCAGTTACATGGGAAATTAGCGACATACATATCGTAAAATGTTTAGTAATGTGCTGTGATAATGTATAGTACAAGAAATTACAAATTGCCTTTTTAACATTTGTGTTTCAGTGCTTTGTACACTGCGTTATGGAGAAAACTGGAATGGTAAGTCCAATACCTTACATCATGACAACATTCTTTGAATATCCTAAAAGCACTTATATTTCCTTAATGCTATTTAATTGCATCTCTGAAATACTAGGAATGCAGGGTAAATATTGCATAGTTGACACACATTTTTAAAAGTTCGCATAATTTACAGGGCAAAGATGTTGCATAATATTTAATTTTAAAAAGTCGGCTTGTGTTTGTAGAAATTGTTAGTACGGACTAACTAGAGGGTTCCTGTGGTTTTCAAGTATTAAGGATAAAATGTTAATGAATCAACACATAAGTTAGTTTTAAATATCGCTAGTCCAGCTTAAATCGTAATCTTGCTTGGGAATTCAGATTAAAAGGCGGATTATCTATTGCAAAATTACGAAATTGTAGTTTTTCATTGTTTCAGAGACGCTATAACATTTAAGGTCAAAGTCCACACACACAGACATACACACACACGCGCGCACACACACACACACACACACACACACACACACACACACACACACACACACACACACACACACACACACACACACACACACACACACACACACATATATATAAGAAAAACGAATGTTTGTACTAGATTTGGTCGGTTGCGTAATCGGTAGCTCACTGGAAATTCAATCCAGAGATCCGGGTTCAAATTCAAATCCAGTCCGAACATTTAGTTTTCTTATCATCTCATATATATATATATATGTCTACCGCTGTGGTCTCGAGATGGCGTGATGCCTTGTCACGTAGCGGGCCCGGGTTCGATCCCCGATCGGGGCAGTTTTTCTGGGTGAGGTTTTTATCGGGTTTTTTCCACACCTGTAAGATAAATTTCAGGAAAACTTTAAGGCCCAAACGGTCTCCGAAATCATATGGCCATCATCATCATCCTTATCACTATCATCATCATCATCATCATCATCATCATCATCCTTCACCGGTGTGGAAAGCAATGGGAAGCTACCACACCTACAATTCCCTAGTAAATATGCAAGCATAGCATGAAAATGCTACGATTGCAGTGAAGGACCTGCCTTCGGGCAGAATTACTATGGATGGATGGATATATAGGGTATTTCTAAATTAGACCGACAAAGCTTGGGTCCAGATAGATAACCTTCATTGAAGCATATATTGTTATGGAACGTATGGGCTGAGACGCTTGGTTTCAGTGCTAGACGGATCTTACAGGAAGGGATTGAAGGAAACGGATAAACACTTTGTCCAAGAGGGGTTTGTCGCTTGGTTTGTTTACTTTCGGTGCTCAGTAACATTCGGTATCAATTACAGTAAGTTTGTTTACATCCATTGGTACAATCTGTTGTTATTCGTAGTCGGAACAAGGGAGGGTGGGTGAACCTCATTCAGTACTGCTGTACGTACTGTACGGTTCAATGTGTCTTAGCTTGTAGCTCTGAATATGAGACGCAGCATGTGGTTTCAACATAACGGGGCATCACCTCACTTTGGGAATGAAGTCGTGGCAACCTGACAGCTACATTCAGCGCTCGGTGGATAGGTAGAGGTGGGCCCACTGCCTGGCCGGCATGCTCGCCTAACCTGATCTGCCAAGATTTCTTTTAGTGGGACTACATGAAGGCAATGGTTTTATGAAACCGATATTGACTCTAAAGAAGATCTTGTAGCACGCATTGTGATCTCAGCAGCTGAAATAAGGGAAACCCTGGCATCTTTGGAAAGGTATGACAAAGTATGGCACTTTGATGCACTGTTTGCCTGGATGTCAATGGACGTGTGTTCCAGCACTTGTTGTGATGGGATAATAAACTAGATACATCCTGACAATGCAACACTGGGGTGAGTGCTTTTTTGAGTTAAGTATGTTTTGTTTCTGTTTGCCTGTAAAGTAGGCCTATTTGCAATAACACTCAGAATTATGTGATACAGAATGACTTGTTATTTGCACTGAAACGAAGCGTCACAGCCTATAGGTTCATTAACAAAATATGCTTTAATGAAGGTTAGCTATCTGTTCCCAAAGTTTGTCGGTCTAATTTAGAAACACTCTGTACATATACAATTGTTTAATTACACTATGAGGTGGTAAATATTATGAAATTAGTCCTGATAATGAAATGTCAACTCAGCATTTACCGCAGCGACTTAGGAAAACCAGAAAAAATCAGTGGGGTTGATCGGCACTGGGGTTTGAACCCGGGGTCTCCTGAATGTCGTGTATGGATCGCTACCACATGAGCCAACTTCTGAGTTAAATGTGGTTTTGATGTAATAATAAACGAATTTGTTGTATACTTGGTCATCTTGTGCATCTGCCCTCATCTTCAAAATTAAAACAGAACTCTATAAATTTGCTTCCATACTTGTGCTTTTTATAGTTGATAATGTTGGTACTTCTGTTTTGATATTACAGGACTATTACTAAAATCCTATTTTGAATGTAGGAAACTTTTTTTTTATCTTCTGTCGAGTTTACAATTTGTTGATGAGAGTTTGATGTAAGATACATTTTATTTGGATTTCGATTAGAGTTATAGGGGGAAATCTAGTTAGATATATGTTAAACTGATTTTAAGTCTTTAATTCCTTATTCTTCAGTTACTCACTTCGGGATTGAATCAGTGAGTTGACGGGGTGAATACTCTTTGTCACCTCCATTTTCCATGTTTTTATTTTCTTAGTTTCAAATAAACATTGGAGGGAAAAAAATCGAATATAGGACCTACACATATGCACACTTACGTATTTAGCTGGTATCAACCTGGTGGCATAGAATAAAAAAATATTATTATTATTATTTTGTTAGATTATTATTATTATTATTATTATTATTAGTTATTATTATTATTATTATTATTATTATCATGATCGAGTTTCGCTGTTACCTCAGCTAATCCATAGGATGATTCAAATTACTGTTACCAGACTGTTACAGCTATAGTTAACATAACTAAAGAGAAAAAAAAATCATCTAAAACCGGATTTAAATTATTAGTTATATTTGTGCTGTATTTTAAATGTTTTCTTTCCAGATGACTGAAGAAGGAGTCCTTGTAGCAGAAAAATTTGTAGAAATTTTGAAAACTTTTCCAAATGGTACAGAAGTAGAAGGCCTTGATAAAATGGTGGAAAAATGCGTTGAAGAAAACAGCAGTAAGTAAAAATAATACTATTATCGATGTAATTTAGTCTGATATGGGACTCGAGGGTTCGCGGATAAATTCTAGGAGATGGTTTTTGAATCTGTTTAAACGCAAGACATATTATATTATGAACCAGAAAGAATAGAATATCAATAATAATAAAATGCCTTCATATAATAGAGGAACATCGAGTAATTTGGACCCCTGTTTTGAATTTGTTGTTTTTCTTCTTTTAATTAAGGGATTTGAATTTTGTTTAATTACAATGATTGTCTTTGGTGTTGTAACTATGAAATAGCATTATTGTTTTATTAAAATCTGGAAACATCTTCATAATTTATAAACTTTTTTACATTACAAGAAATGTCCACTTTAACTTCCATATTCGGATAAAATGGACCCCACAGTACCCCTTAGCTTTTAGTCTATTTTTAAGTTTATGTACTCTATTAATTTATACAGATAGGCGCAGATTAATCTGAAAATATTTATGACTGATCATAATTAAAAATTGTTGATATATATTAAATGTTTTGAAAAATTATTGTTGATTTTAACATTTTACACACATCATTCAACTGCAGAAAGCGACGGTCTTGGGTTTAGTAAAATTACGCCGTAGGGTAGTGGTTAAGGCACTGAGCTACAAGCCGGAAGGTCGAGGTTTCAAGTCCCGTTGGGAACAGGATTTTTAAACTGACCCAAACCCTCTGGCGGCACTATGGCCCCTGGGGTTGACTCAGCCTCTAACTGAAATGAGTACCAGACGCTTGTTCTGGGGGTAAAGGCGGCCGTCACGCAGGGCTGACAACCCGGCTGACATAAATTGCCGATTGTCTAGAAAAAGTGGGAGCCTTAACCTCCTACTACCCCAAGGGCCTCCGGGCCTGTTGTGGGATCACTTTACTTTACAAGGATATTAAATAAAATTAATTAAGTGAATGGTTTTTACATATAGCATCCTCATTGATAAGATATACGTATTCGTCTAAAGTGGACCCAGGTTCCCGTGGAGGGTACACATTAACCGAATTCCTTTGTTATGTTTAATTATTTTATACAGCCACCATGCCACATAATATCAAACCAAACTCGTCAGTATATTAAAACAGAATCTACATAATATAATATATTTAGGATTTTTTTTTCAACATTTGTAATATTCAATAGCAGAAATTAAGAACTGATTCTTAGCTTGAAAAACTTTTAAATTGTCATTTTCATAAATATGACAAACCCTTCTTCGCACAAAGAATAAAATAAATTGGCCTTGAACCCGTCAAGTTGATGAGGGGAAGAAGTAAAAATATTTTCTGTTCGAGGGCAGCACCAATTAAAGAATATATTAACATGGTTCACTCAAACAGAAGGGTTCACATTGCCCGAACTTTCCTATACAGTATTATCCCCAGGAAGAATTCAAGAAAATTCAGATTTGAGGATCTCAGCTTTTACTTTCATAGCCATACTGTTCGTTGCCATATCTTATTATTATTTATTATTATTATTATTATTATTATTATTATTATTATTATTATTATTATTATTATTGGGGAACGCCGTAGCGTAGTGGTTAAGGCACTGAGCTACAAGCCGGAGGGTCGAGGGTTCAAGTTCCGTTGGGGTCAGGATTTTTAAACTGACCCAAACCATCTGGCGGCACTATGGCCCTGGGGTCGATTCAGCCTCTAACTGAAATGAGTACCAGACGCTTGTTCTGGGGGTAAAGGCGGCCGTCACGCATGGCTGACAACCCGGCTGACATAAAGGGCCGATTGTCCAGAAAAAGTGGGAGCCTTAACCTCCTACTACCCCAAGGGCCTCCGGGCCTGTTGTGGGATCACTTTTACTTTACTTTATTATTATTATTATTATTATTATTATTATTATTATTATTATTATTATTATTATTATTATTATTATTAGTTTACTCATTGATCTTCTCAAGCAGTGTCCAACACAGGGTCGGGTCGAGGGATGATATGTGATGAAGCCCCTTACATTGTAGGTTTTGTGAACAACAAGGATGCAGGACGTCTACGCCTGGCACAAGAACAGATTACATGAAATTAAATTATTGAGATAAGCGTCGAAAAATGATGACATTAAATTTGAGACAGGGAAAATAGAAGGAACCACAAATGTTTACTATTCTAAAAAAATAATTTATTCGATTGAAACAAACCTCATAGTTTGTAAATACAGTTTTTTCAGTATTCTAAACGCACTTTTCAAAGTTTCTTGCCTCTTGATTATAATTTTCTTTAAATTAAAGGTACTTTGGTAACAGAACATAGAAATTAAATGAGGTATGGTTGCAATAATATTTAGCAAAGATGTGTGTACGAGATAGTATGACTAGTCCTACACTCATTCGACTTTTATCCTAGGAGAATTTTCTGTGTCATTTTATAGGAAACTGAGTGAGCCTGAAGACAAATCTCGGCACGGATAAGTTAAAAAAAAAAATCAAACCCCCCTGTCAAAGATCATATCCGGAACATGATAACTGCAGTCAGTGCTTCGCTGCCTAAGTTAATCTGCTGCAACGTAGGTAGTTATTGTTAAATACAATTTTTGTCAATGATAGGGCTATTATTTTTCAAAGAATCTTGCTAAACTCTCGAATAAAAGCAATTGCATAATTCTGAGTCTAAGAGTCTCATTGTGAGAATTGTTATTGTAAGTATATCGACCGACAGTTTATTATAAGATAAATATTTATAAAAATGAAGACATTAACATAGTTTCTACAGTTTTGTTAAATATTTCACAGCATTAATACTGTTTAATGTTAGGTAAAAATAAAGCCTACAAGTTCGAAGAGCCAAGAGCGACTGAAGATGTTGCAGTCATTGGTCACCAAATAAGAGAAAGTAAATAACGCATTTAGAAATTATACAATCTTCCATCTTTGAATCAGTTTTTGCTGTTTCTAAATTTTAGCTAATGGCCGTCTCGGTATAGGCGTGGCTAGGGCGAGCCCTGGTTCGAATCCTTGCTGTCCTGAATTTTTCGGGTTTTCCCGGATTCTCATGTTTTCGGAATTTCAAACAGTCAACTCTCTCCGTCCTCCTTCTCTCCCTTCATGTCATTTAACTTCTCATTCATTTCATATCACCCTTCACCTAATCTCATGTTAGGAAAATAGTTTGGTTGGCAACCAACAGGTGTTGAAAATATGTGGTTGCGGGGTTCTAGAGAGGGGCCCATCAGGATGCTGCCTCATAACTCCAAGCCTACGCAATAAAATAAATAATAGTTTAAAAAAACTAAAACAACACGCTTTATTAGAACACCGAACTAAAAAATTAAAAATAATTTTAATTTCCAACGCGCTTGGGATAAAATTAAAGTGGCCAACAAAATATCATCTCCAACACATCTAGAATAAAACTAGTTATCTACAAAAAAAATAATTTTACCATCAAAAGCGTGGGGTGCTCTTTATCAATCAATATATTTGATAATAAACAGATATTGGTAAAAGTAAAGTCTCTAAGAAGAAAACGTAAAAACCATAAAAAGCACCCACACTTTTGATGGTGATTTTTTTGTAGATAACTCTAGTTTTATTCTAGATGTGTTGGAGATATTTTTTTTGTTGACCATTTTAATTTTATCCCAAGCGCGTTGGAAATTATTATTTTTTTCATTTTTTAGTTCGGTTTTCTAATAAAGCGTGTTGTTTTAGTTTTTTAAAACTATTATTAATTTTTATTTTTTAGTTTAATTTTCATAAACCGGAATCCCATGAAAATTTAATTGCTTACGATACTTTTAGTGTCTACGTACGAATATAATTATATTTTTTAAAAATTATTATCTAACATTAATAATATTTTTGAATGTTTTAATATAGGTAAATAGTTACAGGTAATCGTATCCTTCTAATATATTTTGGATACATAACAATGTGGTAAGTTTACAAAATAGTCAATATTTTGCAGAATAAGATAAAAATGTAAATATATTTAAATTCGATACTATTGTTGTATGAGCTAAAAGTAATACTCTTCAAAAAAAATCCTCCGGGCCGGATTTAAACCAGCGACCTATGGATTACTGAAATTATATACCTCTACAGTCCACCGTTCTACCAACTGAGCTACCAGAGGATATAACATGTCGCTTTCAAATGCTGGGCCTTGGCAACGAAGCCATTAGTGTTCTTGCTCTCCAATATTTCGCTATGGTGGATCCAACAACTAATACTTCGTGTTCTTCGTTAATTTATTCATCTTTATTGCATAGAGGACAATTTGGATTCGTGTAGATTCCTATTTTATAAAAATGTTTGGCCAAATAGTCATGTTCTGTAAGCAGTCTAAATTTTGCTACTGTAGTTTTACATGGAATTTCTGGAATAATATCTGGCATCTTTGCTAAAATATTCCATTTTTTGTCTTTGGCTTTATTACATAGGTCTTGGTCTTGTTTGATTTTATATTTATTTTAAATTATTCTTTTTATAGATGTGAAAGGTAAGCTTTTTGTAGTATTCTGAATTAGATTGGAGCCTTTTTTGGCAAGAAAATCAGCAGTGTCATTTCCAGCAATTCCATAATGTGCAGGTATCCATTGCAATTGAATTCTTTAGAGGATATAATATTATTTTCTTACAACGATGGACTAAAAAGTCGATACGTCCGGAACCTATTATGCTGATCTCTATTTTTTATTTTTTTGATGTCCTGATGATCCTGGCCAGGATCTTAGAAAAAAATTATGAAATTATTGTATTGGTCCTTTAAAGTATACAAAGTTACAAGTCGATCCAATGTTTTAAGTGGGTGAAAATCGTGTTGAAAGATTCCGTTACATAGATAGACAGTTCAGGTCAAGCTAATACATTTAAAGCGTGTAAAAAGGGCAGAAGATAGTAAGGGGAGGATTGTGGTCTCCCCTAGCGGCAACGGACCCAATCCAAAATTGATGGTATTGATCATGGAAGAAGAAGCTTGTGTATCGGACCTGGAAGACGACTTGCAACTTACATAACACCGTAAAGTAGACTTTCTATCCATTCATATATATAATATTCGGATAGCACAATATTTCTTTCAGGTCACAGTACTCAAGATAGTCTGCCCGCCCAGTTTGAATAAAGAACTAAGAACTAAATTTTAGCTAGCTATCAACTTGCCCTCTCTAGAATGAAGAAAGATTTCTACGGTAAAACCGGGAATCGATAGAGGAATCCCAGGAGTAGACAAATAATGTGATTGTATTATAGAGACAGCCTTAAATAACATTTTTGTATACTACTAGCTAATACCCGGTGCGCGCTGCTACACCTAAATAAATGATAATGTGCCTTTGCATTAGTTGAATAAGTAAAAGGAAAAATACATATAAATTTATATCGTTATTATTTTAAGATACCCCATGCTGATTACCCGGCGTTGCCCGGGAATCTACGGTACTTGGTATAAATGAGCTGAAAGACGAAATTCGTAATTTTGAGTTATCCATAAAAGAAGACCCGCCGTGCGCTGCTTGCCCGGGAATCTACTTATCCCGATCTTCTTGGCATCAATGAAAGACAAAAATGGTTATTGAGAGTTATCCTTAAAAGATAAACATATGCTGTCGCAGACTTTTCTCTAGAGTTTTTTGAGATATTCAATTCTGTGTACATTAATTTTGTGCATTTGTTATAGTTTAGGCAGTGTAAGCCTTTTAATGGTAAAAAAGGGACTTTTCACGTTTTTCACTACTAAGAATGTTTTAAGGGTGTAGGAGTTGAGTATCTCAACTCTCTTATAGGCTAAGTTCATCCCGGGAATCTCCTGAATATTTTGCAAAAAACTCCATCACAATCGGACCAACGGTATGGTCGCGCATAAAATACGAACAAACAAACAAACCAACCAAAAAACAAACAAACAAACATTCATTTTTATATATTAGATAATAACAATCAGTGACTAGGCAACAATAAGTACTACTAGGCAACAAAACTTATACTTTATGTTATATCAAAACACGCTATCAAAACATAAAATACGGGTTCAACAAAACGTAAAATACACTTTAATAAAGCCGTTGCAGGTATATCTTTAAGAGATCAAAAGAGAAGTCAAGATATCAGAGATGAATTACAAATATATAATATAAACGAGAGAATATACAGAAGTAAATGTAAATGGTTTGAACATGTACAAAGAATGCTAAATAATCGTTTATCAAAACAGATGGTTTATTATAAACCTCAAGGCGAAGAAATGTAGGAAGATCGAAACGATCTTTTTTTCCCCTCCAAAGCCCACATTAGTCTTTCTCTAAGCATATCGTTCCCACAATAAATAAATTTAATTAAATTTACTAAATATGCAATAGGTCTGTATACTAAAATACTGTATAAATAGATAAAATATTGTGGACAACACGTTACAAAATTAGGTTTAGTAACTCACTGCTCTTACAAACTCCCTTCGGTCGTATTCTAACTTGAGCATCTTGTTTCTAAACCTCTGCTTTTGTAACTAGTCGTCTAAATAACTATTTTGTTAAACTAAATTTTTGTGTGTAACTAAGGAAATTTTTTTTTCAGACCAAGAAGAACATTGTGACAAGGCATATGAATTTGCGAAGTGCTTGATGTCCGAAGTAAGTACTTTTGTTCATCAGTGTAACTTACAAAAATATAAACTCCAATTATATATATATATATATATAATATATATATATATATATAGTACTTTTGTTCATCAGTGTAACTTACAAAAATATAAACTCCAATTATATATATATTGTCCACCGCTGTGGTCTCGAGGTACCGTGCTGCCTTGTCACGCAGCGGGCCTGGGTTCGATTCCCGGTCGGGACAGGCTCCTGGGTGAGGTTTCTTCGGGGTTTTTCCTCACCTGTAAGACAATTGTCAGGAAGCTTAGGACCCAACGGTCCCCGAAAATCATCCGGCCATCATCATCATCCTTATCATCCTTCGCCGGTGTGGAAAACTTTAAGTTGCTGATAATTTTAGAATGATTTAAGTATTGTACTACCCTCAGGGGTTTTAAAGAGAGTGACACTGTTGTATCATAAAGAGATTTATATAGATATAATAGTTACGTTTGACCAAAATTATTTTCTTTCCCGCTTCCTGTTTCTAGCCCGGTAATCAGTGAAAATTTGGTTTCATTTGTTTTATAAAGTTTTAACGAAACATTAATTTTGTAAGTTCTCATATTTGTGTATTTTTTCCTTTTAGAATGATTGTTCTGGGGGTAAAGGCGGCCGTCACGCAGGGCTGACAACCCGGCTGACATAAAGTGCCGATTGTCTAGAAAAAGTGGGAGCCTTAACCTCCTACTACCCCAAGGGCCTCCGGGCCTGTTGTGGGATCACTTTACTTTTTAGAATGATTTTGTAACGGTGCTTAAAATAATATATATTTTCATACCACACCTATAACCTGGTTGAGTGGTAGACAAGGCCTTAAGGCCTTAACTCTGCCAGGTAAAATAAAGCTATTATTATTATTATTATAATTCCCTACTAAAACTGCAAAGCATAGCATGAAAATACTATGATTGCAGTGGACGACCTGCCTTCGGGCAGAATTACTATTGGTATGTATATATATGATAGTGGATTTTGTCTAAATACACAGGCCCATTGAAAATAACACCGACAGTGAATTTAAAAATAAATCCTTAATTAACGTACTTTTTGCGAGTGACTTAATTTTTTGACAATAAATTGGAATGTTAATAATTTGCAGAATTCCGATTTTGGCGTATGTTTTATTCTTCAAATAAAATTTGCAGAATAGTTTACATACCAAATAGTAAAAATACTGGGTGCAGCAAAAGCCAGTTAACCGAAAATGCAAACATTATTTATTATTTATTATTATTATTATTATTATTATATTTTCTGTAGCTACAACATCTATACAAAAAATACCGAAATTATTTCCTGGTTATCAAATTACCTCAAGCAATAGTCTTCTTCTTCTTCCTCTACGCATGAAAGCTGGCAGCTTGTTGCGTGTTCATTCACTACAGGTCCGGGGTATGGTGACGTCCTTCCATCGTAGTTGTTAGTGTTTGAGATTATATTCTGAAGGTCCTGTATTCAAACCACTGTTACTACCAATTTGATTATTTCCATGCAACCATGTTGAGTGGTTAACTGAGTTATGCCGCACTCTGTGTATTATTATTATTATTATTATTATTATTATTATTATTATTATTATTATTATTATTATTATCATCATTATTACAAAAACGATTGTTCGTATGTGTAATATCAATCTGTGAATGTTGATGAGGTAACTTAATGGTTGAAATAGCTTACTGTTTTGAAATATATAATGCAACAACAAATTAGTAGTTGGTTCTGGTTTGTTAATTCCGTGGTCTTGCATACAGGAAATACTGCAACAACATAAGGATGAATGAAGGATGTGCTGAGAGACTGGCCTAACAGACCGACCACTGTCCAACAGAAGGTTCTTAATGTAAAATAATAACATGGGTTAGTGAAACTCACTTTTATTAATACTTTCTTTTTATTTCTCTTTTTGTATAAAGCTTGTGTTACATGTTATAAATAACAAGTTGTATATTATAAAAGTTATTTCTTAGAATTGTAAAGAGTCAGTTAATAGAATCTAATAAAAGATCCTGAACTGCATACTTTCCTGAGAAATCCTCTTCATTACAATGCTATTTAGAATTAGCAATAACATTCACTGTTAAATTAAGGTACATTCCTCCATGATATTAAGAATGGAATTTGCTATAGTACATAGCATTATGTCATGAGATCAACATGCCTCTATGAAAAATGTGTGCTTTCATATTTTAGTGTCTTTCAGTATCTCACTCCACTTTGAGCAAAATTTATTGCATTCACATTGAGTTTTTTCTGAAATGATACATAAGATGGTGTGAGATGCTTTTTTTATGTTACAACTTAAGGATATAGTTTGCAAATCCATTTCAGAATGGACGAATAAATAATGTTTAAGAGGAAACAGAATCCTATATATGTAGAATGTTGAAATACTACTTGTAAACTTTCTTTTGCATCAGAATCTAGTCCAGATCCGGGCGTCTACATACTCAGTGTGGCAGTTTTCGATCCCTTAATTTCATATATAAACGGCATAACGTCTGATCTTGGGGATTAATTAATTTTATGTTACCAGTATATCTCTACTACAATATACGCATTTTGAAAGACTCAGCAGTGAAATGCTTGTTTTCTTCTCTTATTTGTAGTCAGTGCGGCAATTTTTTTGTGAGCGCATTGGCGCTCTGCGAGTATGTAATCCCAGCCCTGATCTAATCACAGCAAGAGTTGAAATTTTTACAGGTTATTTATTATATCGTTTACCCTCCTGTAACATTAATTTTTTTAATCGTTACTTTATTAGGTAAATGTGAATTTTTCTAAAAACACACACTTTCCCTGCCTTCTTTCAAATTAATTGTATCTATAAATCCAATAATAATCATTTTTAAGCGAAATATCTGTGTTCATAAGAAAATGTTAATTATCCCTGTAAATTTGAAGTATATAGGCTATATTTAGCAAATTATAAGAAAGCGTGCTGTTTATAAGTAATATTTTAACATTATCTATATAATGCATCCCAGATTCCCTTAACACCTTCAAAGGACGTAACTTGTCGAAAAACAAAATTAAGTTTATTTACTTATATAATTATTTACACATACATACAAAAAACAACAATAGAAAATAGTTTAACATAAAATGGAGACAGTGTGGTTATGGGATCACATTGCTGAGATGACTACAGCGTGAGGTTTGAGCTATGTTTTCAGTGGTGTCCGAATGAACCGTAATGACTTTGCTCATGAAAGTGGACAGGGATAGGTACTTTAATAGGGAAGGGTATAGGTTTCACAATTGGGAAAGGTATTGGCTTCGCAATTGGCACCTTCACTGGTACTGGAACGGGTTTCTCAACTGGATAGGGCACTGGTTTCTCTACGGTGACTGGGTATGGTTTGGGTACTGGTACAGGGTAAGGACGATCTACTGGCACTTTTACGGGGTATGGGACTTTCTTTTCAACTGGATATGGGACAGGTTTTTCTACTGGGTATGGAACGTGTTTTTCAATAGTTACTGGATAAGGTTTAGGGACGGGAACTGGGTACGGTCTGTCAACTGGAACTTTGATTGGTACTGGAATTTTCTTTTCAACGGTGTACGGAATATGTTTTTCTACGGTTACTGGGTACGGTTTTGGAACAGGCACTGGATAAGGTCGGTCAACAGGGACTTTGACTTCAACTGGGTAGGGCCTGTCTACTGGGACCTCTACAGGGACCTTGACATGGACTGGGTATGGCTGAGGAACTGGTACTTTAACATGAACAGGATAGGGAGCAGGAACAGGGACTTTCTTTTCGATGTAAACTGGATAAGGCTTCTCAACATGAACAGGATATGGTTGTGGTACAGGTACTTTAACTTCCACAGGATATGGAACTTTCTTTTCGACTGGAATGTGAATAGGAACTGGACGATCAACCGGAACTTTAACGGGTACAGGAATATGTTTCTCTACAGGGTAAGGTACAGGTTTCTCTACTGTAACAGGGTACGGACGATCGACTGGAACTTTGACTGGGTATGGAACTGGTTTCTCGACGGGATATGGAACTGGCTTCTCTATTGGAACTTTTACGGGATAAGGTTGAGGCACAGGAACTGGTATCTTCTTGTGGATTGTGATGGTTTTTATTTGTTCTTCTCCTGCAGAGTAGCCAGCGCCTCCTCCCCCGAATTCGTGTCCATATCCGTAGTCAGAAAACCCTCCACCTTTAAGGAATCCACCGTGACCGAATCCACTGTGACCGAATCCACCATAACCAAGACCGAGGATTCCTCGTTTCTTCTTTTCATCTGTAGTAGCCTCTGCAGATGTGTCCGATGGTGTTGCTTGTTCATCAGCTTTCTTGTCTACGCTCTCTGGCTTCGTTTCTTCTTTCTCTTCAGCCGAGCAGAGCACAACTAACGCCAAAATGGCGACACCAAGCTGTGGATCAATGCATTATATGGATTAAATGCTTCAATATACATAACATGATTTTGGAAAATTATTTAAGTTAAATGACTGCCTTTGCGCTACCTTTGTACAGTCAAAATACCGCGGCAATTTAATAAAATCGTTGGGCAAAATTAGCACTTACTTCTGACGAGAAGAATTAGTTAATTTTATAACATTAGAGTTTCAAACTGTATCCGAGCTGTTTGAGGCATGGTGCCTTGGTGCAGAGCTACGGGACTTGCGTTGGTTCGAATCCTAATGGGGAAGACATTTTTTTCATGGAATTTCGGCCAGTATGGGACCGGTGCCCACACAGCATCGTGAGGAGTTTGGGTAGCTACAATAAGTAGCGTATTTAGGTTGAGAAAAGCAGCTGTAACAATCGGCGGACCCGACGTACTGACCACATGTCACCCCAGTACTGGCTAGATGATGGATCGTTCACTTCTGCAATTAACATATTTGGTTGTGAGGCCAGCAGCCGGCTGGTCTCGCCATGGAGTTTTTTAAATAAATAAGTTACTTTTGCTCTAACATGTGAAGTATGAAGTATTTGCTTTATAATATCTACTGTAAAGAAGAAACTTCATCTACGTTAAAAACAAATATTGTTTATAATGTAAATTTCACAATTTAGACGTCGCCATTTAGAGATCATAGTCATTACAGTATTAATATTGAATGTTACAAATGTTTTTGTTATTTAGTTTAACGATATTCTTTAACAGCTTAGGTAATTATAATCGGAATTAAAACCTGGGCGTGAAACGTCCAACATAATTTCCTCACAGGCTCCTAATTCCGCCTTGAAGTTCATTTACGTGTCGTTAAACTACGAAATTGGACCCATGGTTTTTGTTCTCGTCCGAAGTAACCCATGCTCAGGATATTTAGGCTCTGAAATTCTATCTACTTCGGCCGGGTTTGAACTCGGAAACATTAGAAACAGAGGCGAGCATGGTAAACACTAGTCCACCTGAACCGACAGCAGTTTAGTTCTGCATTACAGTAACATTATATATATATATATAATTATATAAATTACAAAAATCTGAAAATTTAGCAAAGTATTCATAAAATCACAAATTATTGTATTAAATTAATCTAATTACAATTGAGGAGTTGAATGGAATATGGGCATAACTCATGTTTTGTACTTTTCAGTTCAATGTATTTTCGGACTCGCCATTTTGTAGTTGGTCAGCTTGAAAAGTTTCGTTTCGATATCTCGATTACATCAGGTTCAGTAGCTGATTGTATCAATTAAAATAAAATGCATTTAGTTATGTATCAATTGCTAATATCTCAAAACGTATATTTTTTTAATTGTGCCCATATTCCATTCAATTACTCAATTGTAGTCTACTCAAATATATTATATATTTTTAATTATTTTATTTTAGTTGTCTCCAAAAATATGTTATTGTTTTTTAAGTATACGAACGTCAACTAAGTCCAATAAATAACTTTTAAATGTACCCTCCCAAAATAAAAAATTATCAACTATCAGGTAGTAGGCCTATAACTAGTTTATGCTTAATTTTGATTCGTTTTATATTGATAATACTTAGTACGAAATTGATTAATGTAATCACAGTAAGTATAAAAAATTATAGTAGTCTACTTCGAAACAAAACAAAAATACCAGTATATGAATACTCATGCCTTCTAAATTTCGATTCAAAGTTGTTAATATATAAACATAAAATATGTTTTTAACAAACTGGAATTATACAGATATTAGAAATAATCCAAGATCTTATTAAGTACTCGTAATTTTTGTTTTAAGGGATGAAATTTGAATTGAAATATATCAGAATTGTAATTTAAAGGAATTTCATTTCGGGTTGAAATACTAGGCGGAATTATATAAATGTACCGATGATATTTATGATATACATTTTTATATAATCCATGTTCTTAAATATTTATTACGTCTTATTTTAAGGGGGGTTAAATTTTAATTACAATATATCAGAATTAATACTTTTTAAAACATTAAGAAATACTGTTGAGGTTCTTGTAGGTGAATTCCATGGTAACTGACGTAACACATGCAACACAATAAAATAACATTTTAATCTTTTAGTTAGTCTTCAGAAAGTACGACACTAATTTTTCTCTTTAATAGTATATTACGATGCGAGATTGGGAAGTAGTTTTTACAGAAGCGAGGAAAATGTTTAAAAACTGAGCAATAGTGAGGTTTTTAATTTCCGAGATTCTGCAAAACACTTCACAAACGTGCGTTGTACATTATTTTTTGCGCAGTGGTGTTTTTAAAATAATAAATAATAGTAAAATAATAACATCTTTGTTGGATATATTTGCGTTCATTATAAACAATTAACTAACATTAACAGTGTGAGCAATGTTTATTAGTTGGAACTACAGGAGGCCATGAGACCATATGTGATGAAATGGCGGCAAGTACGTATTTATTGTTTTATATTGTTTTAAATAAAGTTCAATTAATTAAAAAATGTAGTGATTTGTTTCGTATAATTATATTATGGATTTTTTTGTATGTACATTGCATGTAGCATACATAGAAGACAGTGTTTTTACTTCGCACACGCGGTTTGTAATACGTAATATTACAGTATAGTTATTTTATTACAGTATAGTTACTTAGGTTGGCAACCCCGAAAGGTAGGAAGTTGAACTTTCAATCATGGTCGCCATTGCTGTAAATACGACAAAACGCTCTACCGCGCAAAAATGTTTATACATAGGTTTCAATCCTTTTAATAGAAGATATGGGGTATCTGTCTGTAATAATAGTATATTTAAAATTTTGATTTCGATAATTGACGTAACTGTAGAATGACATATATCGCAGAGTGAGAATAAAATAATAATCTCTATATAGTTTTCAATTTAATTTGAACAAGCAATTGTGCATGTAGTAGCCCCTATATGGATGAGGAGTTACAAAATACTTCAGTCACTAATTATACAAAATAAAGGCAACTGACGTAACAACTATCGCTTCTGCGTGGTGTAAGGGTTTTAATTAAAATAAATGATTATTTGTTAGTTATGAGTTTGTCCATATTCTACAATATTTTGGGATGTAGGCACTTGAAATATCTTTATTACTCCATATACCACTTTATGAAGCAAAAAGAAACTTTAATTTTCATGTGTTAATTTAAATTTTACTTGGAATTCACCTATATAAAAGGTTGAAACAATAATGCATGTACCTAAGATCTCAGTTATCCTCAACTAAATACAATTTCAGTTAAAGAGCTTTGTGGACTTTCAAAACGAAATATTAACTAAACACAAATAATACCTTTCCAAAATCCGAAGATGGAACATTTCTCGAAAGGTGTACGACATTTTTAAATGAAATTTTATTTAGTTGCAAACGATTGAGATCTCAGGTACATATTATTTTATTAACCTTTGTTTTATTTGTGATATTCGCAAATTTGATCATGTTACACCGTCCCTGGAACAATTATCGTGGCTTCGTCTAAGAGATCGTAGAACTGTCCATTCCCTATCCCTTCTCTATAAAATACTTCACACATCATTGCCCAATTATTTATCAAGCCGTTTCATCAGACTATCCGACACACATAATCTTGACACTCGATCCCATCAGCACACTGTCCTTTATATCCCTCCTCATCACACTGTGCATTATTCATTATCTTTTACGGTCTCATTTGCCAAAACATGAAATTCCCTTCCGCCCATGTCAGAGACTGTCAAACTATAACATCCTTTAAAAACAAACTAAAGAATTATTTAATAACAAACTAACTTAAACACTTCACTGATAGTATTCTTTTAACAATCAATAAATTCAATTATTTATTGAAATAATATTAAGATTAACAAATATTTTCATTTGTTTTGTTTTAAATATTGTATAATAGTAAAATTAGTTTTCTATATGTCATTATTTTTCTTTGTTTTTTTATATACATTAGATAGGGGCAATTTAATATGTCTTGCTTGTATACATTTTATTATTAGTTTTAGTCTTAATTTTAACTAACATTATCTGGTTGCATTATAGATCGTAATATAATAGATATTATCTTTTTGATCAAATTTTTATTTAGTATTTAATATTAGAGTTAATTGAGATTGTTATATTCTGATGTAATATATGTTTGTCCTGGTGAGTGGAAGAGAAGGCCACATGGCCTTAACTCCACCAGGCTAAATAAATCTAATCTAATCTATATATCAGAATTGTATTGATAAGGGATTATAATTTGGTATTGAAATGCTAATTTCTCAAGTACATATTTTCTCCCCGAGTGTTTAACTTAAAGTCAGTGCTATATTAATAACTTCTTTCTCTATTTGATGAAATTCCAAGCACGTAGACGTGCAGTTTGTCCAGTTATGATGAGTGTGCATATTAAAAATAATTTAACTACTTCACATGACTGACTACTGATAAATGAGATGGTTTGCTCATCAAGAAAAAGGTCATTTGTTCAGGTTCCTGTTTTACAACTTTCTCCTTTCTTAACGAGTGTTTTAGATTTGCACTTATTACATAACATGATGGGCATAGTTATTACTCAACAAAAAAAAATCTTGGGAACAAAATGTAGATTAATGAATCCAATTCACAAATATATGTCATATAAATATCTTCAGAGCTTAAGGCTATAAATTCTTTGGAAAGCTGCATCTGTGAAGATTGCATGTAAACAAATTCGGTTAGGGCCTATTTATATCATGGGAATGTTTGAGCGTTATGTAATTACTTAAGCGAAGAACATGTTTCCGCATGTTTCCGCATTTTACTTTCTTAATTGTTAATTTTTAAGGAAATAAACTGTATTAAACAATTATATGATAATAATAACAATAAGAAGAACAAGAATAATAAAACCATGACACTACAAATCAAAAGAATAAGACCGAATTAAGTAATTGCTGCAACAGTTAGGACACGATAGTACACAGAGTTACATAATTACCGTAAATCTGTCTCTGAACATCAGTTTCAGCTTTCTTAAACGAATTTTACTATTTCAATTTAAATATCTACTCACGAGACCCGATGCAGATCCTACTCCATGATTACAAACTCCAAGCGCGACAGGCCTAGAAGGCCCTTGGCTGACTATCCGGCTGCTGGCCTCACATCCACATGCGTTAATCGCAGAGGTAGACGATCATCTAGCCAGTGTAGGGGTGACACGTGGTCAGCTCGTCGTGTCCCCCAGCCGTTATAGCTGGTATTCTCAACCTGGAGTCGCTACTTATCGTAGCTACCTAAATGCCTCACGATGCTGGGTGGGCACCGTTCTCATACTGGCCGAAATTGCATGAGAAAAATTTCTTCCCCCATAGGGACGCGAACCAGCACAAGTCCCGTAGCTCTGCGCCAAGGCTTCTTGCCTTAACCACTCGGCTACGGTGCTGATTATACTAAAAGAAATATGCATATTCTGTGCCAGGGATATTATATGATATTCTTGGAATGTCGGCGAGATACACAACCGATACACCATTTACACGGCAAATACAACAACTACTAATCATATAACTACTACTGATGATGATGATGATGATGATAATAATAATAGTAATAACAATAAAAGGCTAATAATAACATTAATAATTTGTTTTTCTTCATGAGTTAAGGCTGGAATATCTTGTTTTTATTTATTTTTCCTCCCTCTCTTTTAACTCTTCCATCCTAAGGACTGTACTTTTACATTCCCATCGCCTTCCCGTCTTACACGGATATGACCTGTCAGAAGAGGTTTTTTTAAACTCTAGTTCACATTTTTTAACCACACAATGACAAGGAAGGCCTCACTAGATGAGTGGTCAGTTCAGTGTTGGAGCACCTCTGGGACTACACAAAGTTATTAAAGAAGACACATCTTCCACTAATACATTCTTACTGATCAAGGCGAATATTATGGATAATTATGATGGCCAGATTGTGTTCCGGGACAATTTAAACCTTAAAGTTTCCTGACCTGTAGAGCTATAGAGAAATCAGAATAATTAACGTATATCTACCAGGAATCGAACTTTAGCCCACTGCCTTAGAGAAAACAACGTTGCCCCAAAACCACATCACTTACATTTCACGAGAATAATATATATATATATATATATATATATATATATATATATAAGAAATATATATTTTTTTTGCAAATGCCCCAGGTTGTCTTTCGACATTCTTGGTGTCCTCTCCTGGCATGGCCTACTTGTAACCCACTTCTGAGTTTGGGGCGCCTGGAAGGCGGGATTACATTGCCCCGCCCGCTGATATGACGGGTGATGGTGATGATGATAGTGGTGCGCCAGGAGAGTCCCTAATCCTAAGCTTAATCTAAGATGAATATGCATGATGATGATTGCGATGGCCATATGTTTTCGGGGACCTTTTGGGCCTTAAAGTTTTCCTGACATTTGTCTTACAGGCGAGGAAAAAACCCGATAAAAACCTCACGCAGAAAAACTGTCCCGACCGGGGATCGAACCCGGGCCCGCTGCGTGACAAGGCATCATGCTACCTCGACAGCACACCGGTGGACTAGAAAAATAAATGTTTGTATTAGGATCCCTGAGTAGCTGATATGGTTAGAGTGCTAAACGTACAAGTTTAGAAACTCGGGTTCAAATCCCGACTCAGGCATTTATATATATATGGCTATTGCTAAAATAAATTAATAATACTCAGAACACAGCATAAACATAATAATGAAAATATAACTTAAGTGCATAGTTAATATGCTTATTGAATACATTAAAATAATTTTATACAGGGTATCTATAAAATCCTTATAACTAGAGTCCGGATGTTAGGCACTGAAATCATTCAAAATAGGTAGGCAAACAGGCACTAAAATCATTAATATAGGCACTAAAAATTCAAAATAGGCTCTTACAAAAATTGAGTACAATGTAAATTTTTACAGCCGTAAGTTAAAATAAAGTAGCCGGTACTTGTTATTTCGCCTAACGGGAGTACATTGAGGTGAAACCATCCACCTGCTTGGTTATTGTCTTTTTGCCACTCTTATCCTAAATTTTTCTAAGAGAGAATTTATAAAAAGAACACTTGAAAATTTCTATGCAATGATATGTGTCATGAAGTCTGTCCATTTCAATTGATTTCATTGAAATACTATGTTAATTTTGAGAAAAAATGGCAAATAGGCATTTATAGGCATTGCAGGCTGAAATAGGCATTTATAGGCAAAATTAACTTCATGGAAAACAACTCTAGGGTCGTAGGTATGAACTTATATGAAGTTACTTTTACAATATCTATAATAAATAACTTACATTTAATAAAAAACGTATGTGTGGTTCATTTCTGATATTAGTCCAGTGAAGAAACGTCCAAATGTTTACTACTGTTCAACGAATCATATTGGTGGAGTATTGTTTATGTGGAAAAAGCTATGCTGAACTGAGAGCATATTTCAAAGAAAGTACCATGTGGAACTCTCTATTCTCGATCCTTCTTAGGTCCTAACTCCGCCTAAATATCACGTTTATTGCGCCGTTGAAGGCCAGTTACATTGAAATTTATAGGGACTTTATGGGCACCCTGTTTATGAGGAACAAAGTATTAATCATAAGTAATGCCACGAGTGATTTCAAATTTATCGAGAGGATTTGAAATCAAGAGTGGCATTTGTTAGGACTGTTTAACGAATAAAATTAAGCTCTTTACTCACAAATTATTATTTAAAAATAATTATTTTAAAATATTTATATATTTAATGTAAACGGCGATGTTTGAAAACACATAAGAAATGTTTGGTTATGTTTCATTTGTTCATCACTGCAACTTGATCATATTATTTATTGCCAAATACGATCGCAATATTATAATAATGCACCCTAGTGGAGAAGAAATTAAACACGTGAAACTGTATATTATAATCAACATTACAGGTTATTAATTAATTTCTGATGTCCTATGATGTAAATATGTCATTTATATTTTTTTGCAACGTTAATACCTGGGAAATAATACGTTTAAGAAAGTGAAAATAGTGGTTTCTTTTTATTGTGGTATAATCAATTGCTACAATTTTTCTATTATATCTCGCAAGCGGTATCTGGTTGTCATTCGTGCACTATACATATACACATGCATTCTAGATTTCTTACATCTTTATATATAAATTGCTGTATTCAACGTATTTGTTAGAGAGTCAGTCACAGGTAAAATAATGCTCTGACCTATACAGAACATTAAAAAGGAGGAGCTTTCTTTAATATGATAAACTTAAGTTGATAAATATCGAGGTGAAACGCGACTGTGATTGGTTGTAAAACAAAATTCATTGAAGTGTGATTGGTCATTTGGGGCATGAGTTAGAAAGTCACAGTAATTGTGTTACTAATAAACTTTACTTATTTTTTAAATTGTTTGTAAGTTAATACAACTTACATTACTCCAATATTTAGAAGGGTTTATTCGCGTAGTAATAAAGTAAGTCCAGAAAATTGACAAAAACAATAGTGTTTGAGACTCATATCTGGATATACTAGATTCAAATCATGAGACAGACCAATCTGACTAGTTTTTCTCAATCATCAAGATAAATACTAGCTTCGAATTTCATTAACGGTACTAATTTTGTGTGCTAAAATATTTTCGTTGACTATTTAACTCATGCCCCAAATGGGAGTCAATGATTTTTTATTTACAATCAATCACAGTCGTGTTTCACCTCGCTCTTTATCGATGTCTCTTTATCAGCTCCTCCTCTTTTGATAAAGAAAGCTCCTCCTTTTTAATGTTCTGAACAGGTCAAAGCATTATTTTTCTCCAACAAATACATTGAATATAGCAAATAATTAAAAGATTCCTTGATTTCACTGAGTTGTTTACTAAAAAAATGAATAACCCGTAATGTTGATTATGATATATAGTTTGATGTGTTTAATTATTTCTCCACTTGGGTGCACACTTACAATATTGCGATCTTATTTGGCAATAAATAATATGATCAAGGTGCAGTGAATGAACATAACCTCACATTTCTGATTTGTTTTCAAACATCGCCGTTTACATTAAATATATAAATATTTTAAAATAACTATAGTTAAACAATGATTTGTGAGTAAACAGCTTAATTTTATTCGTTAAATAGTCCTAACAAATGCCACTCTTGATTTCCAAATTCTCTAGACACATTCACTCCTCACTTCGTGAGTCGTGAATTTATCGATAATCACTCGTGGCATTACTTATGAATAATACTGTAATTCGGTATCTTCTTTTTTCTTACGTAGACCTACTTATGTTCGAATATTTAAGCTGTAGCCCATGACAAGGACAGAAGCTTCTGCTATTCACCTGTATTTAACTTCATCATCATCATCATCATCATCATCATCAACAACAAGGATTAAGCCCAATGGCCTGTTCCGATCTCATTATAGGTCGAATTGGTCCTTTCATCTCTTCAATGGTCTTCCCAACATTCTTCTCCCTTTTGGTTTATAATTATACATTCTTCTTGGTATGCGCTGTTCATCCATTCGTAATACGTGCTGAAGATAAGCATTTTGATAATATTTTATTCTTTCACAGAGATTAAATATATTAAGTTCTGTTCTTATATCTTCGTTTTTCTTTTTATCGGTTCTTTGGTATCCTGCTATTGCTCGTAACATATTCATTTCAGCAGCCTCTATTTGTTTACTATCTGCCTTTGTTAATGCCCAGGTTTCACATCCATAGATAAGTCTATTTAATTTCAATGTGCGTTTTTAACGAAGAGAAAAGAAAAAACAATATTTGCTCTAAAAATTATACTCTTTATCAAGATTAAATTTACGTTAAGAGTGAAAATAAACTTTCTCCTTATAGCTCACATAAATTATTTATCAACTTACAAGATTTTGCCAAATCTTGTAAGTTTACATAATGTAGGAAGTTATTAGAAAATTCTGCTTTCGAAAAAAAATGTTTATTTTATTTTATATGTATAATAAGTTAAAAAAAACAATCTGTTATTTATATTTAGAAAGAGTGTAAAAAGCTCACGGACAAGACACAATAGTAAGATTCCCATGACCTAAAGAAAATTATGCATTTTTTTGCACGTGGAAATTCTGTACAATAATTAATTTTAAATTCTAGACATATATATATTGCTACATTGTGCTGACATTATACAATTGAATATATCATTAGAGATGATACAGAAGTTTAGTTACGGGGTTAAACATATGTGTTTTATTAAATCAATATACTTCATATTTGAAATTAATTATGAAAGAATATATTATAAAATCTCTCTCTTTACCTTTTTTAACCTCCTCAGTATATGTAGATTTACGTGCCTCACGCCATACGGGCCTTACAGTGGCTCGACCTGTCTGGAGGGAATCTGAAACTCTAGATCACAAACTTACTTTTTTGACCACACAAGGTCATCGAGAAACTCCGAGGATGAGTGATCAGCTCAATGCCAGGGCTACTTCGGAGACAAAATGAACTTTTAAGATAAGGCATATCTTTCTCGCACACACGCATATTAAACGTGGTAAATATGGTGATAATGATTATGTTGGTCAGATGATGTTCGGGGATCAATTGGGCCTTAAAGTTTCCTTAAAATGATCTTTTATGAGAGGAAAAACCCGGAACAACCTTAATTCAGAAAACTTGTCCTGACCGGGGATCGAACCCGGACCCATTAGTATTTTCTGAAATATATATATATATATATATATATATATATATATATATGTGACATGATAAGAAAAATGCTCGGACGGGACTTGAACCCGTACCTCTGGATTGATACCCCAGTGCGCTACCGATTATGCAACGGAGCAAGTCTAGTACAAACATTAATTTTTCTTATATATATATATATATATATATATATATATATATATATATATATATATAGTAACAAACATTCATATTTCTTATATATATATATATATATATATATATATATATATATATATATATATACTCTCTTATTATTACGAGATGTAGCGGGAACTAGGTCTCCACTGCCATCTAGTAGCTCCTATCACAAGTAAACAAATTAAAGAGAACATTTTTACTTTGTAGCAGTGTCGCTTTATCGTCATATTAAGCTTGCATTGCTTAATGTCAAAACAAATTATTATAATATATATATATGTTGTAGAAACTACCATGGTGGTCTAATGGCTGTGGTCTAGGAATAACCACATTATCTCGGACGCAATAGGGCTGGGTTCAATTCCCAGTTGAATGAATTTCCTGGCTGAGGCTTGTTCGAAGTTTTTCTTTATGCCTACTGCATGGCAATGTTAGAAATAGTTAGAAATGTTAGAAAACTCAAATAGTCCTTAACATCATCTGGCCATCATAATCACATCACCGTTGTCATACTCACCATGTTTAGTTACATGCATGAATAGCTGTTTATTGTACAGTATTAAATGTTCGTATTGTCTCGGAGATTGCAACGGACTTGAGCTAATATTTCATCCGAGAGGGTCCTTAATGCCATTATGTGTTCAATGATATGTGTATGTGACCCAGAGTGAAAAGTCCTCTCCTGAGAGATCGTTCCTGTAAGACTTTGGAAGAAAGAAGGTCATAAATGTGCGTACAAAGAAAGAGATTAAACTATCAAAGAGAGAGTATCGTAGTGATGACTTTGTCCGCCAATGTTACTTCGTCTTGTATAAATAAATAATTTTGGATGTAGATAACTTAGAATGTATTAGAATGTAATGTGTAGTTACAAGATAGGCTATATTTACATCTGTTATTGGAGCGGGAAGCAGAACCAACGAAACGCGGTTTATATGTCAGTAAAATCAAGTTTAAGTTTTCAGACGAATTCTGTATTAAATTTGGATAAAATACTGTGTTAACTTGATATTTTACAACTTATTAATCGAAATATTACCATCTTTTAAAATATGATTAGGTTAGAAACCAGAATTTATTAATGCGAGGAGAAATTTCATTAATTAATTTCCGTCGCATGTTTGGTGTAATTATACACACATCGTATGGAATTTACCAAGTAAAAGTAGATCTAGCATTAACTGAAGCAAATAAAATATAAAATTGTAATGTTGAAAGTTAACAATGAAAATACAGTCCTCGTGCTTCATGAAATATATATACTCTTAGAATTTGTGCTTCTTCTTTTATTAATAGGTAATGTATTTATTAAATGCATTTAATTTTGCAAGCTTATTATTATTATTATTATTATTATTATTATTATTATTATTATTATTATTATTATTATTATTATTATTATTAATTATTAATTATATCGGCCGCGGTGGACTTGTGGTTATGCTCCTTACCTCTGGTTCCGAAGGTCGCAGGTTTAAACCCGGCGGGGTCGATAGATTTTTTACGATGGAAAAATCCAAGAAGCAAGTCCTTCGGGAGGGACTTTAAGCCGCGGGTCCCCAGTTTGAATACTTTCAGGCTCGTAAATGATCCTTAAGCCTGACTAAAAAGGCCTCTAAGCAAAATTTACCTAATTTTCCCGTCCTAGTACTACCTTGGTTTCCTAGATGTCAGTATGAGGCCGAACGCTGACTACGGGCCACTCCAATTTCATATATACGAAAACAAGTGTAACTAAATTAGTATGGTTCAATTTCTCCCCTGTAGGGGAAGAGCGCCTAAATCTCGTTGAGGGAAACAATGGCTTACAAGATTATTATTATTATTATTATTATTATTATTATTATTATTATTATTATTATTATTATTATTATTATTATTATTGAGGTAACGTCGTTGTCTCCCACGTTGTGGACCAAGGTTCGATCCCCGGTCGGGACAAGTTTCCTTGGTGAATATTTTCTTCGAAGTTTTTCCTCACATTGATGCCAAAATGGACCCCGAACATCAGCTGTCATCAGAATCATCAATATAATATTCCCCTTGTTTACTATGAGTGTATGACTGAATTATGTGTCTTGTGTTAAATGCTCGTGATGTCTGTGAGGTAGCCGTGGCATTGAGCTGATCACTCATCCAGGGAAGCCCTCCATTTCCTTGTGTGGTTAAAAAGTAAGTGTGTGATCCTGAGTTTGAAATACTCTTTGGATAGGTCGTGCCACTGTAAGGCTCGCGTGCCATGGGGTACATAAAAGTACATTTAGAAGGGAGGTTAAATTAAGATATACAGAGATTATTATTATTATTATTATAAAATGCTTCTGGTTGTTTCTAATCATTTAACTGCCAAGGATATAATAAGACTATTTTTTATTCTTTACTAGTTAATATCCGGCGTGCGCTGCTACGCCTAAATAAATGAAAATGAATGTGCTTTTATATTTAGTTGAATAAGTAAAAGGAAAAATAATTATACATTTATATTTTTAGATACCCTGTGCTGATTACCCGGCGTTACCTGGGAATCTACTTATCCCGATCTTCTTGACATAAATGAGCTGAAATACGAAAATTAATGTGTTTTAGGTTTGGTTAAACAAGTGAAAGGAAAAAAATTATATCGTAATTATTTTTAGATACCCCGTGCTGTTTACCCGGTGTTGTCCGGAAGTCTACTCATCCCGATCTTCTTGGCTTAAATGAGCTGAAAGACAAAAATTAATGTACTTCTTATGATTAGTTGAATAAGTAAAATAAAAAAAATATATAAATGTATATCGTAATTATTTTAAGATTCCCCGTACTAATTACCCGATGTTACCCGAGTAACTACTTATCTCGATCTTCTTGGCATAAATGAGCTAAAAGACAAAATTCGTTATTGTGAGTTATCCGTAAGAGAAAACCTGCCATGTGCAACTAATATGCTTTGCACAGTAATCTACGTACTTGTCTCGATCTTCTTTCATTAATGGGAGACAAAAATGGTTATTGTGAGTTATCCGTAAGAAATAAACATCTGCTGTCGCGGACTTTATTGCAGAGCTTTTTAAGATATTCAATTCTGTGTACATTAATTTTGTGTATTTGTTATGGTTTAGGAAGCGTAAAACCATTTAAGCGTCCAAGGAGCTACTTTTTTCACGTTTTCCACTACAAAGGGTGATTTTTAAGGATGTAGGAGTTGAGTATCACAACTCTCTTATAGCCTATGTTCATCCCGGGAATCTCCTGAACATTTTGCAAAAAGCCCCATCACAACCTGATCAACGGTATGACCGCGCATAAAGTACGAACAAACAAACAAATAAATAAACAAACATTCATTTTTTTTATATTAGATTTCAAACACTTCAACTTCTGAACATATGTTTACAATTTTATGTTTCTATTGATATTATCAGGTCCCCGTTCATGATATTCATAATCCTATAATAGTATATTACGATGCGAGATTGGGAAGTGGTTTTCACAGAAGCAAGGAAATGTTTAAAAACCGAGCGATAGCGAGGTTTCTAATTTCCGAGATTCTGTAAAACACTTTACAAACATGCGTTGTACAATATTTTTTGCGCAATGGTGTTTTTAAAATAATAAATGATAGTAAAATAATAACACATTTGTTGGAAATATTTGCATTCATTATAAACAATCGACTAACGTTAACATTGTGGGTATGTTTATTATTTGAAGCTACAGGAGGCCGTGAGACCAATTAGTGATAAAGTTGCGCAAGTACGTATTTATTGTTTTATATTGTTTCAAATAAAGTTCAGTTCATTTAAAATGCAGAGATTTGTTTCGTATAATGTATATTAACACTACCTTTTGAATATTTTTTGTATATATATTGTATATAGTATACATAGAGGGCAGCGGTTATACTTCCCACACGCGTTGTGTAATATGTAATATTACAATATAGTTATTTTATTATAGTGTAATTATTTAGGTTGGCAACCCCGAAATGTAGGAAGTTGAACTTTCAATCATGGTCGCCATTGATGTAAGTACGACAAAACGCACTATCGCACAAAAAAAAAATATATTAACAAATAAATACGGTAATATATTATGATATTGTCGCTGGAGGGCTACTAATGCTAGCAGCGTTGTGATGTGTATATTTTGTATTTATATTGTAATGATTTCAATATTTGTTTATATCCAGCAAGCTGTGTATGTTTGTTATGTGTTTTTCTGAGAAAGTTTGATACATTTTTGATTGTATTATGAAATCCCAACCTATCATTTCTCTTAAGGAGTGAGGCAAACCTAATTAGATTTCTCGCCCTGGGACTTCAACTGGGCCTTCGGAAATACCAGTTTCAATTGTCAACATCTGAGTTAATTCATTAGTAACATATTTTCTGATTACAATAAATAAAAAATAAATAAATAAAGCGTGCTTTGTGGAGAATACACTTGCTTGTTAAATGCTCCTAGATTTTATAAGAGAAAATAAACAAATGTCCGTCATAGTGGAGTGGACAATAGAGTTCTACTAGCCTAGGCTCAATTCTTGATTCGTAAAATATTTTTTGCACGATAGTGCGTTTTGTCGTACTTACAGCATTGGCGACCGTGATTGAAAGTTCATCTTCTTACATTTCGGGGTTACCAACCTAAATAACTATACTGTAATGAAATAACTATACTGTAATATTACATATTACAAACCGCGTGTGGGAACTAAAACCACTGCCCACTATATATACTGGCTATACATTATATATACAAAAAATATCCAAAAGGTAGTGTTAATATACGTTATACGAAACAAATCACTGCATTTTAAATGAACTGAACTTTATTTGAAACAATATAAAACAATAAATACGTACTTTCCGCCATTTTATCACTGATTGGTGTCATGGCCTCCTTTAGTTTCTACTAATAAATATTGCCCACACTGTTAATGTTAATCAATTGTTTATAATGAACGCAAATATTTCCAACAAATATGTTATTATTTTACTATTATTTATTATTTTAAAAACACTATCGCGCAAAAAAAAAATACAACGCACGTTTGTGAAGTGTCTTACAGACTCTCGGGAATTAAAAACCTCGCTATCGCTCGGTTTTTAAACATTTTCCTCCCTTATGTAAAAACCACTTCCCAACCTCGCATCATAATTTACTATTAAATCTTAACTACGGTTTGGATTTATGTCCGATGCCTAACGATAGACATATTCTAGCTGCCCTTATCCTAGCATTCAGCTAATCACATATTAAGTGTATGTTTATATGAAGTGCTCCTGCTTCATCACTATAAGGGCTCTGGCCAGGATATTGAGTTGTTGGGGTGTACGTTTTTAAAAGAAGGGAAGCTAAATAATAAAAACAAACTAATTTAAGTGTTTGAATATTGATGAACCGTTAAGTAATAAATAATAACACATTTTACCTTGAAAATATTGCAGAATTGAAGTAGACGTACACTTAGTGATATTTGTACTAAGATATTTCTAATTTTTCCCCTAACTTGTTCTAATTTGTTTTTAATTAATAAGTTTATCATTTATGCTCGATCTGGCAGATTGTTAACAGATACAAGTACGTCGCCCTCTGATAAAACTGAAAATATTACTATATACCAAAATCAGTCAAAACTATGATAAATTTAAAAATTACAATGTAGAACAATATATATATATATATATATATATTATAGTATGAAATTACTACATTTAACAAGAACTACTGGAACTTTGTTCAAGGAATTTGCAATTTATATTGACGTATATAAAAACAGTGTTATATTAATCAGATTACATATTTGGGTTACGATATTGTATAAGCGTATACACAGAATCTAATTATGTTGACAGGCATCCAGCTGATCTTGTTGAATTTAGCAATTACGTAATATATATACAGCACTAGTATGTTATTTATGGAGGATCATTATCAGATTTAAAAGATAGCGTGAAAGGGCGAGAAATTTTGCACAGAGGTCTCTTATTTTATACTCAGTAAATCTACTACAAGATGCACCGACTTAACTTTCCTTCCGGAGGAAGCCATTCTTACGACTTTTACGAACTAAAAAATGAAACATCTATATATTCCGGTCCATCCTGAATGCGCGAACCTCATATTGATTATACAAGATATATAAGGTATATACACACTCGGTTCTATATAATAAAATTTAAGTTGCTGATAATTTTAGAATGATTTAAGTATTTTACCACCCTCAGGGTTTTTTAAAGAGCGTGACACACTTGTATCAAATACAGATTTATATAGATCTAATACGTAGTTATGTTTGACCAACATTATTTTCTTTCCCGCTTCCTGTATCTAGCTCGGTAATCAGTGAACATTTGGTTTCATTTGTTTTTTTAAAGTTTTAACGAAACATTAATTTTGCAAGTTCTCATATTTGTGTATATTTCTTTTTAGAATGATTTTGAAACGGTGCTTAAAATAATTTATATTTTCATAGATATTATATTGTATGAAAATTATGTTAATTTTGTCCATGGCTTGATTTGAACAACCGATAAAACAATACTCAAAACCTTTATATGCTCCGCGATGTGCGATTGTCTTAAACCTAGTCTGTAATAAAATGATCATCGTGAATTTAAACTTATGCTTTAAAATATACAATCTACAAAAACAGTAATCTGTGATGTAGCATACATACAGTCTAATAACTAGAAGAATCTTGATTTAGAGTAATTTACACAGTAAAGGTTAATGGCAACAATCATTCTACCGAACGAATTGACTCAGATATATTCGGATGACTCAAGTTTTATATTCGTTAACAACCTACATGATTACTGTTATTTTCCTGATTATCCTCAGTCACCAATAATAGTGCTGACTTGGAATTTCATTATCATGATACATTTCATAATTGATTAAATTTAATATTAGTTGTATTTACATAAGTTGTACGTAAGAATACAGCCGACCGTATTGTTCTAGTAGTTATGTTCCTGCCTCTCTTACCGAAGGTCGCGGATTCAAACCCGGCTGGGGTCGATTAATTTTTAGGATAAAAAGTCCGAGATACAAGTCCTCTGGGTGGGACATTAAGCCGTTGTCCCAAGTCTAAATATTTTTAGGCTCGTAAAATAATCTCGAGCCCGAAAAAAAAAGGACTCTGTGCAAAATTTAACCGACCTCGATCCATCCAAATAATACCTTAATTACCTACTAGACGTTCTCATTGAGGCGATGTGCTAACCTCATGTCACTCGTTGACATCTGTAAGTAAGTAACTAACTAATGAACGAACTCACTGGCACTATCTAACCCGTAGGATCATCGCCGCGCGGACATAAGCTTTCCATATATCCTGAACTAATGTTTTCCAATAACTCCCTGTATAATCTACTTCTCTCAAATCGTAGTTAATGTTATTCTCCTACCTCATTCTTAGTCTACCAACTGTGTGTTTTCCCTCTAGCTTTTCTACAAGGAGCTTCCATGCACCTCTTTCTTTTCCCATAACGTAACTAAATTAGCTTGATTAAAAATCTCCCGCTAGGGAGAAATGGGTATATACATACATATGCGTACAATTAATAATATATATCACACCTTATGAAGGAGACGGTCACAAGTGTAAAAAGTTTAGTTCCGAGTTGTTCGCAATTAAAGTTTTAAAAAATGTATAGTAAATTCAATTTTTGATAAGGACACAATTTTATCCTGTCTCCATTTTCTTACACATGACTTGTAAGCACAAAGAAATTAATTTGTAACCATTTTTTTCCTAACAGATATTGGTATTAACTCAATTTATGACTTTTTACACTTGTGGCCCTCTTCTTCTCAAGGTGCGAATATGCAGTCTGTTAGTATACTCCTGAAGTCCTATACGCATTATGTTGAAGGATGTTAATGTGTTTTAAAACAAAATTGAATTATAAAGAAATTTAAATATGCAAAACTAGCATACGCCTCTATTTTGTAACGTCCAATATTCCTCATGCACCTTATAGATTATAGAATTCACTTTTAGTGTAAATATGGTTAGCCTAGTCTGAATGTACGTCACTTTTGCACCGCGACAAATAAACACAACACTTATAGCACTTGTAAACTCACCACTAATCTCATGATGTGATGTTTTTTAGACGATCAGTCCTAAACGACTGGATACCCATGCGGGGTATCCCTCTTGTTTATATACCCTGCGTGTTACAACTTTACTTTCCAACACAGTTTCTCAGCTAAGCATGCACCACATATGATGCGCCTCCCGCTTTCTTCCTCCCTCCCCCTCTCATATTCCGCAACCAACACCTCTGTGAAAGTTTTTATTTTTTCAGAGTACATACAGAAAATCTCATTGTTTGTCATTCTAAACAATGCCAGCTTTAGTTTCGTTAGTATACAGGAAGAAATAATGAATGGTGCAATTTGTATTACCATATCTGTTTTGAAACGTGTAAAATGGATAATCTGGACAATTTAAAGATTAGGATTACTTAGATTACTAACATGGCGATGCTAAGTTATCTCCCCTAAAACATTACATATTATATTGTAGGTTATACCCGGCGTGCGATGCTATGCCTAAATAAATGGATGTATTTTGAATAATTTTACATATCTAGGGTGCAGTATCTCATATGAAGAAGAAAAAAGATGTAAATACAAAATATGAAGAAGAAAAACGATGTAAATACAAAAATATAAAAAAAATAAAGATTTTAGAGTTAATAAATTCTATCTTCAAGCCACAGTTAGTCCAAAAACATTCAAGAATAAAAGTGTATAATACACTGGCTCTTCCAACTCTTTTGTTTGGTAGCGAAGTATGGACATTGAAAGAGGGATGTACAGAAACTTAGATCTGCTGAAATGAGATACCTTCGGAGGACTGCAGGGTACGCACTACTAGATCACAAAAAAATGAAGACATCTTAGAAGAATTCCACATGGAACCATTAGAAAACAAAATTTCTGACTATAAGTCAAGATGGATGCAACATCTTTATCGAATGAAAGATCACAGGATATCCTAACAAAAATGTTAAGCTATCAACCTGCAGGAAGAAGAAGACCAGGACGTCCGCTCAAAATACTTTTGGATGGTGTTTCTCTTGAGACCGAAACAGGTCAACAAATGTCCTAAATTCGTGAATGTACTATGATGATGATGGTGGTTTTGAATGGGGAATGAAAGAGGGACATGGAGGCTTCTTGTAGGAAAACCAAAGGGAATACGCCCAGTTGGTAGAACAATAATAAGGTGGAAGAATAACATTAACAATGATTTGAGGGAAGTAGATTATACAGGGGATGAATAGAAAACATTAGTTCAGGATATATGGAGAGCTTAAGTCTGCGCGGTCATGAACTTACGAGTTCGATAGAGCCAATTAGATAGTTAGTTTTTATTTTTAGTTGAGTAAATGAAAATAATTTTCATAAAGGTATTTTGAGCTGTTTAAGTAAATGAATTCTGCTCGCGCAGCACATTCCCAGGGTTTCTCCTTTAAATTTGATTGTTTGGCATTACATATATTATTGTAAGTAATATCCGGCGTGCGATGCTATGCCTAAATAAATGAACGTATTTTGAATGGGGAATGAAAGAGGTGCATAGAAGCTTCTTGTAGGAAAACCAGAAGGAAAACGCTCAGTTGATAGACCAAGAATGAGGTGGGAGAATAACATTAACCGTGATTTGAGAGAAGTAGATTATACAGACGATGATTAGAAAACATTCGTTCAGGATATATAGGGAGCTTATGTCCACGCAGGCACGAATCTACGGGTTCTATAGAGCCAGTGAGTTAGTTAGTTAGTTTTTATTTTTAGTTGAATAAATAAAAAAAATATATAGATCATCGGTTGATTAATGTCTTTGACATCGTCCGATTCCTAATAGCCAATTTTGTCCGTTCATCCAATCTACTGGTTGTAGATGTTTCTCCTTCATGTGTAAATATATTCCCTGACTTCAGGAGGTTTCAGGTCTTCCTCTGCCTCGTCTTCCCTCAGGTTTCCATTCCAAAACACATTTTGGTAGCCTATCCTCTTTCATTCGCTGGGCATGCCCGTACCATCTTAATTGCTGAGTTTTAATAGAATCTAAAATAGTGTCTTCAATCTTCATTTTCTCCCTTATAACTGAGTTTCTATTTTTTTCTCTTCTTGAAATTCATGCTGCCCTTCGTATAAAATCAATTTCCGTCGCCAAAAGATACTTATTTGTTTTTGTTGTTATTGACCAAAGTTCTGTAAGTAATGATGCTTTTAACAATTACGTGGTATATATATATGTATATATATATATTATATTTTTGATTACTTATCTTTTACATAGCTAATTAAAATATAATTAGCCTACTTATATTTTATATAATAAAAATAATTCTCAGAAAGATCTGTTGGGCGGTTTAAATAAATGAATTCTGTTCGCGCAGCACATTATCAGGGTTTCTACTTTAAATTTCATTGCTTTGCAGTGCGTATAAACTTTATCCATTTTTCCGATTTGAACGAATTTACATGAGGTATTTTCTAAATTCAAACCGCACGCTTGGAAAGATTACCCTTGCGCTTTATTGATAGTTACAGCGAACGCAAGGCGTATTGGAAAATTGAAGTCGTTTGAACTCGAACACCGCGCTTTTTGGAATGCAACGTCGTGTCAAACATTTTCATTTTTGCTATAAGAAACACGCACGTATTCGAAACGCAACATTATGTCAAAGTTTCAAGTCAATCGACCGACTGCTTTTCGAGTTATGCGAGCATAAACATACGCAGGGCTGAATTTTTATGTATATACATACATAAGTGTTACTAGTTTTTGGTGTCGGAATTTTATTTTATCAACATCTTGCTTTCATAACGTTGGGTCATTATGTTTCGACCTCAATACAAATTCCACCCATCATTCTTTTGAGTGGTAGTCCCAATTGTCTTCTTCCCGTAGCTTGTAAAACAGTACCTGGTATCACAGTCGTCCTCAATAATTTGCAATGTTGTTTTATAGGAGGCCTTTCGATAACTTAAGTATCATCTTCTGCTTTCATTTTAGTACTGACTGTTGTCGGTAATTATTTTGTACAGAGGATTTATATTGTTGGGTGCGTTCTCATTCAGCAGGTGTTTATTTGTGGTTTCCTTGATAATTTCTAACTCTTCTAAACAGCTTTTGAATGGGAATGTACCCAGCAATATAAACCCTCTGTACAAAATAATTACCAACAACAGTCAGTACCAAAATTAAAGCAGAAGATGATACTTAAGTTATCGAAAGGCCTCCTATAAAAACACTGCAAATTTTTGAGGACGTCTGAGATATCTGGTACTGTTTTACGATTCTAAAAACTTTAACACAGTGACCTCAACGGAGTTTTGTAATGTATTTTAAAAATCTTGATCCGTGGGTTGGTAGGAACACAACTACTTTATTACCTTATTTTCTATTCGAATACTATGTTTTACTGACCATTGAGTAACACTAAGAAATTGTGACTGGAAGTAAATATCAATAAAACTAAATATATGGTCACACATATAAATACATTATATAATGGAAATGGAAAGTTGTTGACAAAAGAGGGACATTTTGAAGACGTGGCTGAATTCAAATACCTAGGAACAATAATTACAAATAGGAATGGGATGCACAAAGAAATTAAACATCGGCTCAATTCTGGAAATGCGTGCTATTGTGCATTACAGAGACCCTTGTCCCAACTCCTTTTCAAAAAACTTTAACTGAAAATATATAAAACTGTTATTCTACCAGTTATGGATGCGAAACATGGACTCTTACTTTAAGGGAGGAAAGGAGATTACGAATTATTGAGAATAAAGTTCTTAGGAAAATATTTGGACCAAAGAGAGATGAACAGACAAGTGAATGGAGAAGACTAAATAACAGAGCACTACATGGTCTTTATAGAAAGTCAGATATAATAAGAACAGGTAAGTCTCGTAGACTGCGATGGGCAGGACATGTTGCACGTATGGGGAATGAAAGACGTTAATGGAAGCTTCTTGTAGGAAACCAGAGGGAAAGCGCCCAGTTGGTAGACCAAGGATGATATGGGAGAATAACATTAACCATGATTTGAGGGAAGTAGATTATACAGGGAATGATTGGAAAAAATTAGCTCAGGAGAGGGATGTATGGAGACCTTATGTCCGCTCGGCCATGGACCTACGGGTTCGATAATGTCAGTGAGTTAGTTAGTTATCAGTTTTTTTACTTCTTTCTTATAGTCGCTTTAACATATAAGATCTTATCGTGTCTAGGATATGTTTCTATTCTTGTGAATCATGTATTTTCTGAAGAAGCTCTCTTAATGATAATATGAAATGGTCATTATGACCATTATGATAAAATGGTTACTGATAATGGGATTACAAGTCAAGTTTTTCCCTGCCAACTGAGAAAAACCAGGAAATAAATCTCACTGAGTTTTCGACAACCGCGTTTAAACCCCAAATATCTTTAACAACCAACTAACTCATTGACTCTATCGAACCCTAAGTTCATGACCATGCCGGCATAAACTCTTCATACATCCATATCCTTAGCTAATGCTTTCCAATCATCTCCTGTATAATCTTTGGCATGGATTCCCTGAAGTGGTCCTCCGGAAAATGTTTACCCCAGTGGAACCCATGTCCGCGTTTCTTGACGGTTGTATTTTTACGGTGAAAGATCACTTCTCTTTCTACCAAGATACTTTTTTCGTCTGGCTTATCGTCTTCGACCAGTCCGGCATGGGTAACACTTTCGGCAGCAAAGCTACCGCCGGCATAGCTCTCGGGGTCATTTAAGCACGCAAGCCACTCCACCACAAGGTAAATGCGTGGAGGGGAAATATCTATAATATGAGTCTTAAATTCTACTACTTGAACAATTCATTCATTTTTTTATTTTATTATTTTATTTATGTCACTAGTCCACTGCTGTGGTCTCGGGATAGCGTCGCTGCCTCGTAAGCAGTGGGCATGGGATCGATCCCCGTCGGGAGAGGTTTCCTGATCTGTAAGGCAAATATGAGGAAACTTTAAGGTCCAAACGGTCCTCGAACATCATATAGCGATCTTAATAATTTATTATCATATTCGTTATGTTTAATATGGATGTGTATGTGTTAATGGTGTGTTTCGTCTTAATGTTGTTTTGTCTCGGAGGAGGCCCTCACATTGAGCTGATCACTCATTCGGGAAGGCTCTCCATGTCCTTGTGTGGTCAAAAACGTATGTGTGTGATCCATAGTTAAAATTCCCTCCTCCCGACAGGACGTGTTACTGTACCATCAGGGCTTACATGTGGTATGTAATAGTATATTACGATGCAAGGTTGGGAAGTGGTGGTATTTACAGAATCGAGGAAAATCTTTAAAATCCGAGCGATAGGCCTATCGAGGTTTTCAATTTCCGAGATACTGTAAAACACTTCACAAACGTGCGTTGTGCAATATTTTTTGCGCGGTGGTGTTTTCAAAATAATAAATAGTAGTAAAATAATAACATCTTTGTTGGAAATGTGTGCGTTTGTTATAAACAATTGAGTAACGTTAACAGTGTGGGCAATATTTATTAGTGGAAAGTACAGGAGGCCGTGAGATTATTATTATTGACAAAATGTGCCCGCAAGTACGTATTTATTGTTTTATATTGTTTCAAATAAAGTTCAGTTCATTTAATATGCAGTGATTTGTTTCGTATAATGTAGGCCTATATTAACATTACCTTTTGGATAATTTTTGTATATACATTGTACGTAGTATACATGGGGGGCAGTGGTTTTTACCATCCCGCAGCGTGGGTGTAAATGTAATATTACAGTATAGCTTATTTACTTTGGTTAATCCCGAAATGTAGGAAGTTGAACTTTCAATCATGGTCGCCTTTGCTGTAAGTACGACAAAACGCACTATCGCGCAAATAGTATCTATTAGGCGAGAGGTTAAACTGCGTCAATGGAATGGAGTGGGATTTATGCCACTAATTAGTTAAGACCTTTAGGCCTTCTCTCTCACTTAGACAGAAATAATAATTATTATTACATTTGATAATAAAATCTCACGCCATAGTCAATGGATCTAAGATATACTTTGGTGTAAGCTACAAGTTGCGAGCTGGTTCGAGTTTCCATGGGGAAAGGAGTTTTCTAATGAAATTTTGGCCTGTATATGACCGATACCCATCCAGCATCATGAAGAATTGCGACAGTTACAATGGTTAGTGGCCCCAGAATGAGAAAATCAGCTGTAATAACTGACGTACCGACATGCTGAACAAATGTCACTCCTAACCTGCTTGGAATGATCGTCTACTTCTGTATTTGACACATGTGGACGTGAGGACAGCAGATGATTGGTAGGCCAAAACCTTCTAGGCATCTCGCGCCGTGGTATTAGTTATACTTCAACACATTATCATCATCATTATCTCTCACGAATTAAGCCTTTGAAGACATGTTTCGGCCCATCTATCAATCTTTTAAGAGGTCTCCCTGGTCGACGATGTCATTTGGGCTTATATAGCATCATCATTTTTGGGATTCTTGAATTATCCATTCTTTTTACATTGTCTAGCCAGTTTAATTTATATATGTTGAGTTTTTCGTCTACTGATTTTACTTCTAATTGTTCGAAAATTTCTTCATTCTTTTTCGATCTAAAAGAGTGTTCCTGCCCTGAGAAATTTCATTTCCGTTGCTTTGATTCTGCTCCTGTCTCTTTTTTCTTAATGTCCAGATCTCACTTCCGTATAAAAGGGAGTGTAATGCCGAAGTATTTATATATTTTTATTCTTGTGAACTTTTGTACTAATTTAACTTTCAATGTATTAATTATTATTCCTAAGATTTATGTAAATTTGATGATTTTCTTGTTCACATCTTCATTTTTGTAAGATATTTCACAACTTAAATAGTTGAAATGTACTTGTTCAAGGCATTGGGTATTGTGTCTTATTATCTTTCTTCTGATTGGATCTTCTCCTAAGAATGCCATTACCCGACTTTTATACTGATATTTCCATCCAAAATCTGTTAATATTTTATTTAGTGTATATAGTCCTATTTGTAAGCTATTCTCTGAATTGAAAATTATAATTTGATCATCTGCGAAAAGTAGTGTAATTAATGTTATAGTACTGTTATTATGATTCCTGATGATTTCATTCATGTAAATATTAGTTATATTTTTAGAACTAAAATCTCTACAAAGTTACATAAAGTCTCTTAAAAATATATATTAATAGATGAGAAGTGGGTTTTTAAGTTCTTAAAGTTAAGATCGCAACTTTAGCAGTAATATTATTTTCAATTGATTGAAAATAATTTGTTGGCAGTTTTATATAATTTAGATTTTGTGAGATACAGACAGCTAGAATGATATGGTCATATACGTAGAATACCAGAGACAAGATTTCCCAGTAAGCTTTGGAATTGATTTCGCCTGGGAAAGGAAATAGAGGTCGACGGATGGATGGATAATATAAGAAGATGTATGAAGGAGATAGGTCTGGAAGAATTGGAATGGGAAGATACAGAAGAGTGGAGGAAGAAGATAAAAAATTAAAACGCTTTGTTTTATTACATTTTAAACCTGTTTACAAATAAATAAATTTAGAAATTTATTCTTCAATGTTTGGGTAGGATTTAGTAATATTACCTCGATATTAAGCATATTGTTGTTGCATTAAGAGATAAATAACTTTCCTTCCATAAACATTATACAATACAGTTATATAAATTCTTTCTCAACTCATTACCTTCCTTTAAAATGAATTTTATTAGTTAAATAATGAAACAGTTATATATAGCACTACAACTGAGGTCAATGAAATATTAAACATACGGTATCACAAAAATTCCATTATCTTCTTTTCCCACGATCTCACTTTCCCTTCAATGGAATTCGCTTCGAATGGAAATGAGTAGTTGCAGATTAATAACTTATTCTATGCAAAACTTGATATCATTATTATTGACAGCTATACTATGGTGTCACATTTTGCTGTAAAAGTTACTTGATAAATTACAAATTGTTTATACATGTATTTATAACCATGGTAGTATTAAAAATTTTTATAATATTAAAATATTTGTATGCGGATACAAAAAGGAAAGCTGAGTTAAGGAAAGAGTTGAGAATGATGAGTTTGCAGTGAAAGACCTGCTCTTGGGCAGAACACTATGAATGCATGCATAGATTTTTAAATGTATTTTTATTTTGGTAGTCTTTAATATAATTCAGAATTTGTAGTGCATAAATGTAGGCTACTTTTTATATTATTTTCCTTCACTGATTTAGTGGAAAATAACACCCTATGACTTTAACTCTGCCAGATTAAATAAAAACGTTTACTATTGTTATTATTATTATCATTATTATGATTATTAATATTACTCTTACTTTAAGGGAGGAAAGAAAATTGCGAGTATTTGAGAATAAAGCTCTTAGGAAAATTTTTGGGCCAAAAAATATGAACAGACAGGTGAATGGAGAAAACTTCATAATAGTGAACTACATTATATGAATAGGTATCCAGATAAAATAAGAACAGTTAAGTCTCATAGACTGCGATGGACAGGTCATGTGACACGTATGGGGCATGAAAGAGGTGCATGGAAGCTTGTTGTAGGAAAACCAGAGGGAAAACGCCCAATTGGTAGATAAGAATTAGGTGGGAGAATAACATTATCCATGATTTGAGGGAAGTAGATTATACAGGGGATGATTGGAAAACATTAGCTCAGGATAGGGATGTATGGAGAGCTTATGTTCGCGCGGCCATGTACCTAAGGGTTCGATAGAGCCAGGGAGTTATTATTATTATTATTATTATTATTATTATTATTATTATTATTATTATTATTATTATTATTATTATTATTATTATTATTATTATTATTATTGAAGAAAACTGTATTTCTAGCCCTGTTATAAAACATTTTATTGTATGGGTCCGAAACCTGGACAGTAAGTAGACCACAAGCCAACAAGCTATTAGCAGTAGAAATGGATTTTTGAGGTGATCGACAAGAATTTTAAGATAGGATAAAGTCAGAAACAGTACAATAAGGACAATTAAGCAAATTTAAAAAATACAAATAATACAATGAACAAGTTTCAAATGGTATGGACACCACATAAAAATGGAAGAAGATAGAATACGAAAGAAGATCCTTGATTGGAAAGCTAATAGAATAAGTGAAAGAGGCAGGCCTAGAGAACGATGGATGGATGGAGTGAGAAGAATTATGGAAGCTAGATATTTGAGGGAAGAAGATGCTTTAGACAGAGACATCTAGCGACCAATTACTTTGGGTTGAAGAACCACTGTAGTGTGAAATATCTAATATATTAAATGAATGTTTGTTTATTTGTTCGTACTTCATGCGCGGCCATACCGTTGATCCGATTGTGATGGGGCTTTTTGAAAAATGTTCAGGAGATTCCCCGGATGAACATATGCTATGAGAGAGTTGTGATACTCCATTCTAACACCCTTAAAAATTGCCCTTTGTGGTGGAAAACGTGAAAAAAGTAGCTTTTTGGACGCTTAAATGGCTTACGCTGCCTAAACCATAACAAATACACAAAATTAATGCACACAGAATTGAATATTTCAAAAAGTGTGCGATAGCATATGTTTATCTCTTATGGATAACTCACAATAACAAATTTTGTATTTTAGCTCATTTATGCCAAGAAGATCGAGATAAGTAGATTCCCGGGCAAATGCCGGGTAATCAGCACGGGGTATCTAAAAATATAAATTTATAATTATTTTTCCTTCTACTGATTCAACTAAACATAAAATCACATTGAATTTCATTCATTTAGGCGTAGTAGCGCACACCGGGTATTAGCTAGTTCCTAATAGAATATTATTTTTAAATGTGGTGTGTGAGTAACGTCATTGCCTCAGACCCAGCGGGCTCAGGTTCGGTTCTCGTTCGGTAATAGTTTCTGGGCGAGGTTTCTTTAACCTTTAAGACATATATCAGGAAACTTTAAGGCTCAAATATTTTATGAACACCATATGGCCATCATGATCATTATATCACATTCCCCTCGCTTCGTATAAATATATGAGAGTATGGTGTGTCTTGTCTTAAAAGTTTTTTAAGATTTAAGATTTAAGATTTATTTAGCCTGGTGGAGTTAAGGCCATGTGGCCTTCTCTTCCACTCACCAGGACAAACATATATTACATAAGAATATAACAATCTTAATTAACTCTAATATTAAACACTAAGTAAAAATTTGATCAAAAGATAATATCTAATATACATATTATGATCTATAATACAACCAGTTAATATTAGTTAAAATTAAGACTAAAACTAATAATAAAATGTATACAAGCAAGACATATTAAATTGTCCCTGTCTAGTGTATATAAAAAACAGGAAAATAATGAGATATAGAAAACTAATTTTACGATTATACAATATTTAAAACAAAACAAATAAAAATATTTGTTATTCTTAATATTATTTACATAAATAATTAAATATATTAATATTGCTAAAAGAATACTATCAGTGAGGTGTATAAGTTAGTTTGTTATTAAATAATTTCTTTAGTTTGTTTTTGAAGGATGTTATAGTTTGACAGTCTCTGACATAGGGTGGAAGGGAATTCCATGTTTTGGTAAGTGAACACCGTAAAAGATAATGAATAATATACAGTGTGATGAGGCGGGATATAAAGGACAATGTGCTGATGGGATCGAGTGTCAAGATTATGTGTGTCGGATAGTCTGATGAAGCGGCGTGATAAATAATTAGGCGATGATGTGTGAAGTATTTTATAGAGAAGGGATAGGGAATGGACAGTTCTACGATCTCTTAGACGAAACCACGATAATTGTTCCAGGGACGGTGTAACATGGTCAAATTTGCGAATACCACAAATAAAACGTGCGCAAGAATTATGAACACGTTGAAGTCTTTGAGTGGAAATAATATTTAAGTCTGTAAAAAGAGTGTCACAATAATCAAAATGGGGCATTGCAAGTGTTTCTACTAACATTTTCCTAAGGGCGAATGGCAAACAATTTCGTACACGATTTAATGAATGTATTATTGAGAAGACTGTTTTGCATGTATGGTTTATTTGTGTATTCCAATTTAAGTTTTTGTCAATAAATACTCCTAGAATTTTTACTGTCTCACTATAAGGGATTTGAACTCCGTTTAGTGACACATGCGAAACTGTGTTTAGGTTAATTGTAGATAATAGTCTCTGATGACCCATAATGATTGATTGTGACTTTGTAGGATTTAATTGCAGTCCATATTTAACTGTCCAAGTCATTAGTGAGTCAAGATCCTCGTTAATTTTGGCAACAGCGTCATTTAGTGAATATTTGTCTGTGTGGATGTAGATTTGCATGTCGTCTGCAAATAAATTATGTTTGCAATGCTTTAGGGAGTTAGATATGTCATTTATGTAGATTGAAAAAAAGCAAAGGTCCAAGTACCGAACCCTGTGGAACCCCAGCTTTACGGAAGGACCAAGAAGAACATAATGTATGATTTCCTATAACAGATTGCTGGCGCTCATGAAGGTAGGAATTGAACCATTTCGTGGCACTATCAGAGAGTAAGAGGTTTTTAAGTTTATGCAACAATAAGTCCAAGTCTACCGTGTCGAATGCTTTACTAAAGTCCAGTAATGTAAGAATGGTAAGTTTTCGATTATCAGCAGCTTCGCGTATGTCTTCGCAAATATTTAGTAGAGCAGTATTTGTATTGTGTCCTGTCCTGAAGCCTGACTGAAATTGATCTAGAAGGTTGTAATCATTTAGGTAATCAGTCAGTTGTTTATGGACTAATCGTTCCAGAGCTTTTGAAAGAGTAGGTAAAATGCTAATGGGTCGAAAGTCGTTCGGGGTTGAGGGCGTTTTAACTTTAGGCAGTGGACGTACGAGGGCTTGTTTCCACAATGAGGGATATGTAGAAGTTTGTAGTGAGGAGTTAAAAATATGAGTTATAGTAGGTAGTATAGCTTCGATTATTTTATTCAGTAAAGTAATATTTATACGGTCAGTTCCTTCTGCTTTGGTTTTTATTCGCATGATGGCTTTCTTTACGTCGTAGTCTGTAACATATGAGAAGTGGAAATGTTCTCTGTCGGGTTGATATGTCAGTGATAATTCATTTATTGTTTGTTCTTTATCCTTTGGAGTAGTAGTTATACCTGTGAAGTGATTATTGAGTGTGTCCAGGGAAACAGGTAATTTGTCTACCTGTGTGTCTTTTCTCCCAATTCCCATTCTATTCAAGTTTTTCCAGATTTCTGAAGTATTGGTATTTTTTTAGGTTGTATAAATGTCTAAGTTTGGCGTTTCTTATAGCTTGATTTGTCTTGTTACGTAACTGTTTATATTGAGTGAGACTTATGTCTGTTTTGTTGAGTCTATATTTCTTATGTGCTGCGTCTCTATCAGTCATCAAGTTACGAATTGAAAGAGTCATCCAGGATGCAGGGCGTCGTTTCACGAGTTTAGTTTTTAGTGGGGTATGTCTGTTGTATAATTGTAGTATAAAGTCATTTAGTGTCTCAACTTTTTCATCTACAGAATGCAGCGTCCATATTGAATGCCACGGCATCTGCATAGCTTCTTCAATTAGGGTTGCATTGTCTATATGTTTTAAGTCTCTATACGTAATTGTCTTTCGAGTCGGTTTAGGGCACTGCAGTGAATATGCTAAGAATATAATATCATGTGCTGATATTCCCGGGGCTGGCAGTTGCCCGTGAGTAAGTACTCTGTCTGGATTATTAGTTGCAATTAAGTCAAGTAACGTCTCAGAGTGATGAGTGTGATGTGTAGGTCGTAGAGGTAGGAGTGTCATATCACAAGCCTGGAACGTAGCCATCAGTTGTTGTGTATGTCTGTTATCAGTGTCTAGTATATTTATATTAAAGTCGCCCATAACGATAACGTGTTCATGTTGTACAGAAAATTGTCATGGCACTGAACACTTATCCAGGAATTCTTAGGTGATCAAGAAATCATGTAATTCATCCAGAGTTTATACCTACTCCTGAGAAGCCATTTCCCTGTAAGGTCCATGTGGCGTGAAGAACGTAGAAGTACCTACAAAGGAAGAGGTTAAATTAAGAAAAAGAGAGAGAGTTTATTATTATGCCTTTCATTATTATTATTATTATTATTATTATTATTATTATTATTATTATTATTATTATTATTATTATTATTACTGTCCACCGTTGTGGTCTCGAGGTAGCGTGCTGCCTAGTCACGCGCGGGTCCGGGTTCGATCCCCGGTCGGGGCAGTTTTTCTGGGTGAGGTTTTTATCGGGGTTTTTCCTCTCCTGTAAGACAAATGTCAGGAAAACTTTAAGGCCCAAACGATCCCCGAAATCATATGGCAATCATCATCATCATCCTTATCATTATCATCATCGTCATCATTCTTCACCGGTGTGGAAAGCAACGGGAAGCTACCACACCTACAATACCCTAGTAAAGCTGCAAAGCATAGCATGAAAATTCTATGATTGCAGTGAAATACCTACCCTCGGGTAGAATTACTATGGATGGATGGATTATTATTATTATTATTATTATTATTATTATTATTATATATGATCTTATACTAACTACGCTGGAGATCCTGGAATAGACTAAATTTACGAAAATGTAAATTATTGACATGGGATATGAGCGCATTAAAATTGGCTTAGGATATTTGTATTGAAAATATTGTTAATTTGTGTAGGAATGATGTGAAACAAAGTAATATAAACAAAGATAACTTTATATCAACACGAACTTATGTATAAAGTGTCACGCGTTGTAGAATAGCCGAGTAGAAGGCATCATGTCTTGGTGCAGCGCTATGAGACTTTTAATTGTTCGGTTCCCCTTGTAGGAATACATTTTTTAAACAGAAGTTCACTTTAGTTGAGGACTACTGTTGTATCAAGTACTAATTTTAAGATTTTAAAACTTTATTTCATAATCTCAACGATGATTCACCATTAATTTTAAAAGTATTGATTACCAGTCAGGCAAAAATATATTACATATATTATAAAATTACAATAAGAAGTAACGTTATGAGGTTCTTCTTAATAAATTTCATAAAATTGAGTTCTTTTATGACATGTTTCAAAACACTTCTGTTTCATCTTCAGCTTGTCCAGACTGTTGATTTTTACTTTGTCGGTCGTGGATGTCGATTCCCACTCCAAATGGACATCCAGGGCCTTCAACGTAAAAATCAATAGTCTGAATAAGTTGCAGATGAAACAGAAATGTTTTGAAACATGTTCTAAATGAACTTAACTTTTATGAGGAAAGATGCAACAGACTCACCTTGTTTATATTACATATAGCCTACTTTAAGTAGACACTGCTAATGTATTAACAAAGAATTCGTTAAACATAAGATTATACCTAATTATGTTAGAATTAAAATCAATAAGAAAAGCTATATGGCTAACCCACTGTACAACCTATATGAAAATCTCAGTACCACATTACATGCCGAAGAAGGAGCATGTTTCTGAAAGGCCTACATGTTTTATTTATTTGACGAAATTTTTATGGAAAATTTTAGTTGAGGACGACTGATGTATCAGATAATTATTTAAATATTTAAACACTTTGCATTTTCTCGTGGGTATTCAGCCAGTATGGGAGAGGTGCCCATTCAGCTTCTTGAGTAATTTGGGTAACTGCAATATGTAACGACTCAAGGTTCAGAAAACCACCAATAACGATTGGAGGACATCCTGATCACATGACATCCCTATACTGGCTAGATGATCGCTCACATCAGTAAATTGTGTCACATGTGGATGTGAGCCTACAGCAGGCTGGAACGCCATGACCATGGAATTATGCATTAAGAGTAGCATTTAATAAATGAATAACTTTTAGATCCAACACTGTGGTCTCGGGGAAACGTCGTTGCCTCGTATGAAGCGGATCAGGGTTCTATCCCCGGCCGGGACAAGTTTCTCGGTGAGTTTTTACGAAGTTTTCCCTCACCTATAAGACAAATATCGGGAAACTTTAAGGTGAAAATAGTCCTCAAACATCATCTGGGCATTATAATAATATGTATCATATTCGCATTGTTTAGAAAGAATCAATGAATGGGTGAATAGTGTGTCTTGTCTTAAATGTTTGTCTTGTCTCGGGGGTGGTCCTGGCATTGAGCTGATCCCTCATCCAAGGAGGTTCTCCATTTCCTTGTATGGCCAAGGTTTTGTCACTGTAAGACCTGTGTGGCATGGGACACGTAAAATAATTACCAAGTGAGAGGTTAAACTAAGGTACAGAGAGAGAGAGAGAGAGAGAGAGAGAGAGAGAGAGAGAGAGAGAGAGAGAGAGAGAGAGAGAGAGAGAAAGAAAATTTCAGTTTTTATCCATTTCGAGCTCTTCTAATTACAAGTGAAATTGTACAACCATAACATCCTGTAAATAATGGCGTAAAACAATGACTTCTTGTTAATACGAATGCCCTGGTGCTCGAAGGTTCCGGGATCGATCCCAGTAATAGTCAATAACATTTTTCAGATGGGGAATATTCGAGGACATATTTTGTTTCAGAGGAGATTTTAAAAACCAATAGTCCTTTGACACAGAAATGTATGATGAGTTAAATATAGAATATCAAATATTTTTCATAACATTCCTAGGAGTAAGAACTTATGTTTTGACTTTCGATTAGCCTTCCAGCAGAAATATGAAATATGCAACGGAAAATTCACACAACAACAAGTTAAAGCCAGTAGGTATATTATGAAATACGAAACATAATGTATATACATACAATTATGTAATATAAAATATTCAAATTAAATTAATTAATTATGAAATAAATATAAATAATCACTTACCTTCATTAATGCTTCAGGCTTCCTGAAAATTCGAAGAAATAATATATTTCATACAATGACTACTCCATGTAGAATGAATGCAAATTAAGGTTAGACTTTTTACGAATAATAATCTTTGCTGTCGTGTCAAAATTATAGATCTTAAAAACTTTATTATGCAAGTTTCAGTTTTCATGTGTATTAAAATATTAAGGTCTATATTATTAGTATGCAATTAAATATTTTATTGCAATAGTATTTTACGATGCAAGGTTGGGAAGTGGTTTTTACAGAATCGAGGAAAAATGTTTAAAAACCGAGCGAGAGCGAGGTTTTTAATTTCCGAGACTCTGTAAAACACTTCACAAACATTTGTTGTACATTATTTTTTGCGCGATGTTGTTTTCAAAATGATAAGTAATAGTAAATTAATAACATCTTTGTTGGAAATATTTGCGTTCATTATAAATAATTGACTAACGTTAACAGTGTGGGCAATGTTTTTTAGTTAAAAAAACAGGAGGCCTTGAGAGCAATTTTTGATAACATGGCCGCAAGTACGCATTTCTTGTTTTATATTGTTTCAAATAAAGTTCAGTTCATTTAAAATGCAGTGATTTGTTAGTATAATGTATATAAACACTCCTTTCGGATATTTTCTGTGCATACATTGTACGTAGTATACATAGAGGGCAGTGGTTTTACTTCCTGCACGTGAGTGTAAATGTAATATTACAGTATAGTTATATTTAGGTTGGCAACCCCGAAATGTAGGAAGTTGAACTTTCAATAATGGTCGCCATTGCTGGTAAGTACGACAAAACGCACTATCGCGCAAAAACTTTTATTATGCAAGTTTCAATTTTCATGTGTATTAAAATACTAAGGTATATATTATTAGTATGTAATTAAATAGTTTATTGCAATACAATTTTGAATATTTGACACTAATGTTACACTGACTGAGACATAATAATAGTCAACGTGATTTTATTCTCAAGAACGTTAAGAAGTCCTTATTGTACAGTTTTCCCCCTGAATTCAAATATGTAGCCTAGTTAGATTTTTTCATTCAGTCATAGATTTTTGTAAGTAATGCTACAGGTGATTTCCAATTTATCTAGAGAGTTTGGAAATCAAGAGTGGCATTTGCTAGGATCGCTAGTATTGTTTACTTACAAATCAGTATCTAAATATAGTTATTTTTAAAATATTTATATATTTAATGTAAACGGCGATGTTTGAAAACAAATAAACGTTTGTTATGCTTCATTTGTTCTTCAGTGCAACCAGATAACATTATTTATTGCCAAAGGAGCGCAATATTATAAGAATGCACCGTAGTGGAGAACAAATGAAACACATCAAACTGTTTATAACCAACATTATAGATTATTAATTAATTTCTGATATCCTATGATGTAAATTATGTTTTTCTGGAACGTTATTACCTGGGAAATAATACGTTTAAGAAAGTGCAAACAGTGGTTTCTTTTTATTGTGGTATAATCAATTACTAAGAATGTTTTTCTATTATATCCCGCAAGCAGTATCTGTTTACATTCGTGCACTATATATACAATCTGGTAGCCGTATTTCTTAGAGAGCCAGTCACTGCAAAATAATACTATGACCTATTCAGAATATTAAAAAGGAAGAGCTTGCTTTAATATAATAGACTTAATTAACAAATATCGGGTGAAACATACTGTGATTGGTTGTAAAACAAGATTGATTGAAACGTGATTGGTCATTGACTCCCATTTGGGGCATGAGTTAAATAGTCATTGTAATAATATATTCTGATTTAAAGTTTTAGTGCTTTGTTATCTGTTATATGATTAACTTACTCTATTTTTTTACTGCTTTATGTTTATTACAGTTCCACACCGTAGCCGAGTGGTTAAGGCAAGATGCCTTGGCACAAAGCTATGCAATGCAACTTGCGCTGGTTCGAGTCTCCATGGAGGAAGACATATTCTCATGGGATTTCGACCACTTTGGGACCGGTGCCCACCCGTAATCGTGAGGAATTTGGGTTGCTATAATAAATAGCGGCTCCAAGCTGAGAAAACTAGCTATACGGCTGGGGGAGCCAGGATTGCTGACCACTTGTTACCCCTATACTGGCAGGATGATCATCTATCCGTGTGATTAACAAATGTAGATGTGAGGCTAGCAGTCGGCTGATATGCTATGGCCTTCTGGGCCTGTCGCGCCGTGGAGAGAAAAAAAGTTTATTAATTAATGCGCATTCTATTTATATATATTAATTGCTTGTTTTGCGCGATAGTGCGCTTTATCGTACAGGAATGGCTACCATGATTGAAAGTTCAACTTCCTACATTTCGGGGTTGCCAACCTAAATAACTATACTGTAATAAAATAACTATACTGTAATATTACATATTAAAAACCGCGTGTGGGAAGTAAAACCACTGCCCTCTATGTACACTACATACAGTGTATATACAAAAAAAATCCAAAAGGTAGAGTTACTATACATTTATACGAAACAAATCACTGCGTTTTAAATGAACTGAACTAAATTATAACAATATAAAACCATAAATACGCACTTGCCGCCATTTTATCACTAAAATTGTCTCACGGCCTCCTGCACTTTAAACTAATAACCATTGCCTGCACTGTTAACGTTAGTCAGTTGTTTATAATGAACGGAAATATTTCCAACAAATATATTATTTTACTATTATTTATCATTTTGAAAACACCATCGCGCAAAAAATAATGTAGGCCCCTACAACGCACGTTTGTGAAGTGTTTTACAGGATCTCGGAAATTAAAAACCTCGCTATCGCTCGATTTTTAAACATTTTCCTCGATTCTGTAAAAACCACTTCCAACTTCGCATCGTAATATACTATTATGCTATGTAGGAAGCTATTCATCTTATGACTGTTACAGTGAATTTAAGTAGGATATTGTGTAAAGTAAAACATGTTAAAAATAATCATGCGAATATATAGAATTCGTCAGGTAAACCAGAATGAGGACATTTTTAAATTAGATATTTAGTAATGTGATTTTCTAGTTCGTAAAATAATCTCAAGCCTAAATTAGACTTCGAGCAAAATTTAGTCGGTCTTTCCCATCCAAGTAGTATCTTAGATGACTACTAGATGCCTCTTTGAGGCGATGTGCTAATCACATATCACTTGCTGACACCTTCTTCTTCTTCTTCCTTCCAAGTATTAGGCCAAGGCCTGTTACGATCCTATAGAAAATTTTTCCTTATGGGAAATTCTCGTATAAGACTTGAAAGCATAATAATAGTCCCTTCGATTGGTTGCTGGCCAAAGGAAGGCAAGACCAGTGATGGGGCTGCCATCTTATAGCCTCTGGTCAGGCCTTTCTGGAGAAGAAAAGAAAATAAAGGAAAGAAGAAATGGAAGAAAGGAATGACTCCCAAACCCTCGGATGCCCTAATAGCGTCGGGGTCAAAAAACAAGAGTTAACCAAGAGAGGTTAGATAGTAAAGTTAAAAGAGTGCAAAACACAAGTAAGCGGAAGAAATGTTCTGCACAGCTTGGGCAACTTGTGGTCGCCAACCACCTATCCCCTAGATAAGGACCCCTGAGGGTCTTGCTGACATATATAGGATGATAAGTGTATTTAAATTAGAGTAGCTCACGTTAGGGAGCACCCTGTTCCCCACGTGGGGAAGTACGGATATGGACTTTTTTAGATGTTAATTATTTATTACTAGCTAATACCCGGCGTGCGCTACTACGCCCAAATAAATGAAAATTAATGTGTTTTTATGTTTAGTTGAGTAAGTAAAAGGAAATAATTCTACATTTATATTTTTAGATGCCCCGTGCTGATTACCCGGCGTTGCCCGGGAATCTACTTATCCCGATCTTCTTGACATACATGAGCTGAAATACGAAAATTAATGTGTTTTATGTTTAGTTAAATAAGTAGAAGGAAACATTTATATCGTAATTATTTTTAGATACCCCGTGCTGTTTACCCGGCGCTGTCCGGGAATCTACTCATCCCGATCTTCTTGGCTTAAATGAGCTGAAAGACAAAAATTAATGTACTGCTTATGATTAGTTGAATAAGTAAAATGAAAATTTTACCGGTGTTGCCCGGGAATCTACTTATCTTGATCTTCTTGGTATAAATGACCTAACAGACAAAATTCGTTATTGTGAGTTATCCTTAAAAAGAATACCCACCATGTGCTGCTATGCATGCACAGGAATCTACGTACTTGAAAGACAAAAATGGTTATTGTGAGTTATCCGTAAGAGATAAACATATTCTGTCGCGGACGTTTTTGTAGAGCTTTTTGAGATACTCAATTCTGTGTACATTAATTTTGTGTATAGGCTATGTTATGGTTTAGGCAGCGTAAGCCATTTAAGCGTCCAAAAAGCTAATTTTTTTTCATGTTTTCCACTATAAAGGGCGATTTTTAAGGGTGTAGGAGTTGAGTATCACAACTCTCTTATAGCCTATGTTCATCCTGGGAATCTCTTGAACATTTTACAAAAATCCCCATCACAATCGGATCAACGGTATGGCCGCGCATAAAGTACGAACAAACAAACAAACATTCATTTTTCTATATTAGATTTAAACAAGTTTCACAATAAAAAATACGCGTTGGAAAAATTATAAACGTATTCGAATTCAGCGTAAAAAATACATTTAAATGAAATTAATTTTAATATTGTATTTTAATTTGTGGACTAGGGTCACCAGCAGTCAAGTATTCTAACAAGTTTGACACATTCACCCAGTCAGCGAGTTCTTGCATTTCTATTTATTTGCCGTATTACATTCATTCATTACATTTTTCTTAAGGTCCTTATGAAATTATTGAGGTTTAATATCAAATTTGATATGGAGCTTTTAAAGATTGTAGCCCCTTGTACAGTAAAATTATTAGCAAAAATATAAGGATTATTTTTAAGTTATTGAATTTAAATTGAGTTTTAACAGGACTGCATATTAGATGCATTAGTATTTAAAATAAATTTGATAGGCAAGTTTACGGAATACGTTTTTCTTAACGTGGAGTTACATCATTGACACTCTGGGTAAGAGAAAGTGAAACTTGATGCAAATGTCAAATCATGGTGATATCAAGTCCATGACAATGGAAGTAAATACACGTAAATGTATTGTATGTATGTATGTATGTATAAATCCCATATGTCCCACGTGGGGACACGGCTGATCCCTAGCAGGAGTTTATTAACCAAGCAAATTTAGTTACGCTTATTTACCTATAGATGTCAACGAGTGATGTGAGATTAGTACATCGTTTTAATGAGGCATCTAGAAGGCAACTAAGGTATTAAAAATTAAATGAATCACGAATTCTTCTTACCTCATGCATTTATGTCTTTTTTTAACACAGAAGTGTAGTATCGGGAAATATATCATTCCCATCATCAGTTGTTATCACGACTGTTAATTCTTCATTATGCCGTCATTTTCTAAACTGCCATCTGATGTTGTTGATTTGAAGAACTTTGCAATCAAAATTCCTGGTTCTAGTATGGTTTTTTGAATGTAAAATTCAAATCAAAATGCATGGTTCTAGTATGGTTTTTTGAATGTAAAATTCATAGTTCTAGTATGTTTTTTTTAAACCTATACAAAAGAAAGCATACTAGAACTATGAATTTTGACTTTCCAGATGAACCAAATTTGATCACAAAGTTCTTCAAATCAACACCAGATGGCAGTTTTAGAAAATGACTGCCATAATGAATAATTGACAGTCGTGGCAACAGCTGACGATGGGAATGTTTCCCGATACTGCAGTTCTGTGTTAAAATGTATGAGGTAAATATAATTTACGATTCATTAAATTTATATTAAGAAAACCTCATAATGTAAAGATTGCCAACTTTTTTTATTATGTGAAGCTAAGGTATTACTTGAATGGATGAAGATCGGTTAATTAATTTTGTACAGAGACCATTTTATTCAGGCTTTAGGTTCTTTTACGAGCCTAAAAATCTTCAGGCTGGGAACTCACGCCTTAATGTCCCTCCCAGAGGAAAATCCATCAACCCCGGACGCTCTTGAACCCGTGCCCCTCGGGACTAGAGGCAAGGAACATAACCACAATACCACCGCAGGCACAAATACACGTAAATAGCTATGATTAAGCATACTTGTGTAACAACATTTTAAAGATGCCAGCAAATATTTACTGTCATTTCATAATATAATCTCAGTGAATTAATTGAAGCCTACATTATTACATTACATAATTTAATGAAATAAATAATTTACATAACCGAACGAATTAAAATAAATGGTAACATAAAATTCATGGTACGGACATGTCCAGCGAATGGAATAGGATCGGCTACCAAAATCTCTTTTGGAATGGAAACTTGAAGGAAGACGAGGCAGAGGAACACCTAAAACCCCCTGGAGTCAGGGAATACTGTATATTTATACATGAAGGAGAAACATGTACAACCAGGAGACTGGATGGACCGACAAAATTGGCTATTGGGAATCGGACAATGTCAAATACATTAATCAACCGATGATCTATTTACATACAATTCTCGTAATCATCAAATCCCGGTGCCGACTAACTTAGCTGCATTTTCTTGATTTTCGTAGTCGCCATGCGGTGGTCGTCATCTTTAAAAAATGAATTTACTAGTACATAAGGACTTTATTAGACTAAAAGTAAGATATATACAATGTCATTTACAAATATGTGTCGCACGGGCAGTAAGCCGTACGTGCTGTTGACAGTCCGTTACAATAAGTTGATGTTTGGTAATAATATACTTAAAGACAAAAAAAAAAAGAAAACACAATAATATTACAATTAGATAACAATACAATGACATTATACATTAACTTAGTTATGTAGAATTATTAAGAATTACTGGGGTATTGCAATTTGTTAACATATTTATTTATTCATGAATGAGTGTTGTTCTTATTTTCCGCGTTTTGTCCAGAAATCTACCCAAGTTTATCCAATTTTCTGGGCTTAACAATAACTCGTAGCATGCCAATCTTTCACGATTTGAATTTAGAAATCTTTCCGGTAATAACTGACGCCTCCAATATTCCAAATCGTTACATTTTCTTAATATATGTATCTCGTCTTCAAAGCTCTCGCCCATTGGACGTATCCGCATATCGTGATCGTCGCTAATTTTTAAAAAATTCCATGCCCCTAACCTGAACCAAGCAATCCCTGATCTCTCTTTAAATCCTAGATTGAGTGTATGAGATTCTTTTCAGTCACAGCAAAATAATGATATGACCCATTCAAAATGTTAAAATGAATGTATGTATGTACTGTAGACTTCTAAACTGTTCAATCAATCTTCGTGAAAATCTGTATATGCAGGGTTTCAGATACGGCGAGTGTTTAGCCGTTATATATTACGTTCTAAAATCATTAGGTGTAGGAGTTCACCTGAAACGAAAATTTAAAAATCGCTCTAGCGATGGCAATTTTTGATGTTTCACAACAAAACTCGAAATATCCTACTAAAGTAAACAGAGGTATGTATTATCAAAAAATCAGCAAAATCCAACAATTCGAAGTGGAGGTTTACTTTAAATCCCAAACTTAAAAACTGCCTAAACGATTGCACCGATTCTGATGAAAATTTTTGTTTGTTTGAGTCGGTCTCTGGATGTTTTAGATTCACAATTGGACCCTCTAAAACCATTAGATGTAGGATTTCACATGGAGTAAAAATTTAAAAATCGCTCTAGAGGTCACAATTTTCGATGTTTCACAACGAAACTCAGTATATCATATTAAAATAAACTGAGGTAGATATTATCCAAAAGTGAGCGAAATCAGACAATTAGAAGTGGAAGTTTACCTGAAATCCGAAATTAAAAACAGCCTAAACGACTGCACCAATTTTGATGAAATTTTCTTTGTGTGTTCGAGCGGGTCACTGGATGGTTTGGATTCACAATTCGGCCCGGTAGGTGGCGCTACGATCGAGTAATAGGAATTTTTTTATGTCAGATATATAGTCATCTGCATTACCGGCATATTCCGCGCGACAACAATGTGACGTCATAATGCATACTTCTTGAGCCCCAACAGATGGCAGTGATGAGTTTTCTTGCGAACTTGTTAATTTGTGAATTTTATGGTAAAGAAAGGAACTTATATTTTTATCGTCCGGTCATGACACGAGAATTGAACGTTCGGGCAGGACGTCTGCCAGGTCCGCTAGTAATATAAATGTTTTTAAAATAAAATTATTAAATTACATCAGTTGATTTCCACAAAATAAATGCATATAGATACTGAAAACAGTAACGAATAATAGACGTGATATCACCTTTATCGTAGAGCATATGTAAGTCGGAATAACATAAAGATAATATATTTAAACACAGGAAATACATTGTTTTGGTGTTACAACGATAACAAGAAACATTCCACATTGGAAGGATGATATCTGAAACCATGTGATGTCATGCGTTTATTTATTTATTTTTATTGTGCGATGGGTCGAGATACTTTCTGTGGGAAAGGCCAACTGGTGGAGTTCATGGATTTGGTCCTATTGAACATATTTATGACATCCGATAAAATATCTCCTGAACGTTTGAGGAAAGGTGGAATGGTCCAAGTGGAAACTGCATGGCTCAATTGGGCAAGGCAAAGTCTAGATTTGATATGAACTTGCCAATAGTTTATTCACTAAAACAATGGACATGGGTTCCCTATCAAAACTTTAATTACTAAGTAGTCCCCACAAAAACCTCCAAAAGTGTGTAATCAAAGTTATTAATATTATGGCAATAGAAAAAATATTGTAAATCATCTCTTGATTATTTTGAAAATTTTAGCGAATGTTGGTAGAGTGCGGAACAACTTGATAGCTATTGTTATCAACATGTTATTTGAGGAGTTGATTTTCAAAAGCCCCCTCGTCCACCTTGTACACAAACTGATTTGTATCTGCATTCTTTTTCGATCCGACTGAGGGTCTTTCCACTTTTCAGCGGTTGCCTTTTTACCAGCCGGCTGCTGGCCCTTCACATCCCACATGTGTCAATCACAGAGGTAGATGATCAACAGCCAGTGTAGGGGTGACATGTGGTCAGCATGTCGAGTCCCCCAGCCGTTATAGCTGGTTCCTCAACCTGGAGTCGCTACTTATTGTAGCTACTCAATTGCCTCACGATGCTGGGTGGGCACCGGTCCCATACTGGCCGAAATACCATGAGAAAATTTCTTCCCCCCATGGAGACTCGAATCAGCGCAAGTCCCGTAGCTCTGCGCCAAGGCTTCCTACCTTAACTGCATTCTTTTTACATAACTATAAATCTGTGTGTACAAATATCACCATTTGGCTTTAAAACATCATTTAAATCAATGAAATTGCGTTAAATATATAAATAATATAAATTATAATCTATTTATATTTATATTCCCCTCAAAAAAAAAAGAAAAAAAAAAAGAAAAAGAAAACGGAGAAAGACATTTTGAAAATAAGTTCCTCATTTAAAGATTTCTGTGATTGCCTTATTTAACGGACTGATAAAGGAGACCACGTCTACAATAATGAATTAAGCTGAGAACGTAATAAATTCATTCATTCAAGAACAGATTTACACTGTATTATCACACCTTCCTGTGACCAATATTCTACACTCTTATTCTTTTTCCTTAAATATCTCCATCTTCCAGTCTCGGTCATGTAATCCTTTTTCATTCATTGCTTTCTTTATGTCCTCAAGGCAAATGTTTTTTTTTGTCTACCTCTACCTCTTCATCCCGCTGGAATCCAATCCTAAACTCTTCTTAGTAATCTTTCATCATTCATTTATTTTGCCATTGCAAGTCTGTAATTTACAAAATATATTATTCATATCTTGCCTAATTACTTCATTTCTTATTCTGTCCAGTTTAGAATCTCTGATTGAACGTCGTAAGAAATCCTTACAAACGTACTAACTCAACTAGTACTATTGAACCTCTAGGTTCATGGCCGCGCGGACATAAGCTCTCCATTAATCCCTATCCTGAGCTGATGTTTTTCAATCATCTCCTGTATAATCTACTTCCCTCAAATCTTGTTAATGTTATTCATTCACCCAATTCTTATCTAACAATTGGGCGTTCTCCCTCAGATTTTCTTACAAGAAGCTTCCATGCCACTCTTTCATTTCTCATTCGTGCCACATGTCTTGCCTATCGCAATCTACGAAACTTAAATGTTCTTATTATATCTGGTTTCCTATAAAGATCATATAGATCAGTGTTATGTAGTCTTCTCCATTCATCTGTCTGTTAAGCTCTCTTTGATCCAAACATTTTCCTAAGAACTGCATTGTTAAATTACTCGTAATCTTTTCTCCTCCCTTAAAGTAAGAGTCCATATTTCGCATCCATAAAGTAACTGGGAGAATAACAGTTTTTATATATTTGTCGGTTTAACGTTTTTTGAAAGAAGTTAGTAAGACAAGAGACCCTATCATGCATAATAGTACGCATTTCCAGAAATTATCCTATTACGTTTAATTGCTTTGTGCATTTCATTCATGTTTGTAATTATTGTTCCTAGGCATTTGAATTCAGCCACCTCTTCAAAACTTCCTTCACTCGTCACTAACTGTCCATCTCTATTATATAATGCATTTCTATCTGTGACCATATATTTAGTTTTATTGATGTTTACTTCCACTCCCGATTGAAATCCTAAAGAATTAAATTACTACAATTCTAAATATAATAAGGTAATCAAGTAATGGTGGAACATTATCAATGTTCTCTTCATCGACCAAAATTAGGCTGATTGGACTAATTGTAAGAATTTACTAATATCATCAATTTCACCGATTTAATTTAGGTTATACACGAATATACACAATAAAAGACATACAGAAGTTACCATTTATATATTGCAAAATCGTGAGTATGCTTTTCTTCGAAATAGAAAGTAAAGCCGTGAGACCATGTCGTTGATTTAAGGAGATTAAAAGAACATTAAGTCTGAAATAAGAGTTATAAGATCCAAGTTTGTCGGTTCCTTTACTGCCAGATTTGAATTGCGAGTTCAATGACGTGAGCTGTTATAGTTCATCCTGATCTAACAAAACACAGAAGACTCTAGATGCAATACGATCAGATATGTTCAAATATCTCAAAATAAAAGTAAAATAAAAAATTAAACGATACCTAACTAAGTCACTTTTTAATAATACTTATATCCGCGAAAATCTACAATATAATATGGCCATGGTTAATTTAGTATCTGTTAGGTAGGATCCATTAAGATTTGTAAAAAAATTAAATATTTAAAAATAGCTTAATCCCTTCGGAATTGACTCAAAAGGAAGTTAATTAATTAATTAATTATTCGATTAATAAGAAAAGTAGCAATATTTTCATTGCAAAAGTGTCAGTCTGTTTTTAGCGCAAGAAGCATTTCTGCGGAAAAGAACAGAACATTAAAAAAAAAGCTATTCGTTACTTTCTAGAACACTATAACTTGTGATTATAACATAGATTCTCTATAAAAGCTGAATGAAAAATAAAAAAGAAACACAAGGAGATTAAGATATCAATACCGGCATAAAAATAGTTTATTATTATTTTGATTCACAATAATTTTGTAATATGATGAAGCTCATAACCTATATAAGCTGTAGACCATTTATAAGAAACATACATAATACTTTAAACTTGTTTATCATGTGAAACTTTCTTTTCACTTTATATGAAATTATTGTGATGATCTTACTTACAACTGGACAGTTATTCTAATTAATGCAAAATGATATGGCCTCTGTCAATGATATACAATTAGTGAAGTGATAGATATGTCAATGATATACAATTGTGTGTAAGTGATTGATATGTCAGTGATATACTACTACAGTCATCAAGTTCTGAGACTTTACGCCTGGAGCGTAGACACCCACAAGAATCTGGACGTCTCACAAGATGCCGATAACTCGGCGTACACTTAAACAGAACCACACATCCTCCCTCAAAATAGTCGCCGTTGGGTTATGCACTTTTGCTAACGTTACTATAGCTGCTGGAAGCACCGCTGAAAGATGTTGGCAGGAAGGTCCCGTATGGCTTCTCTTGTGGCAGTCATTACCTCTCGGAAGAATGAAATATACGCCCGTGTAGGATTGCTTTCATGCGAGAAAAGAGAAAAAATCGCATGGTGCGAGATTGGGTGAGTACGGAGGGTCTGGCAAAACTGTCACCTGTTGCCTTGCAAGTTCCTCTTGGACAAGGACAGGACGATGTTCGGGGGCGTTGTCGTGTGTAGCAATAACCAATTCTTTGTACGCCAAAGCTGAGGTCGCTTAAGGCGAATTGAATCGCGTAAACGGCCAAGGATCTCTTTGTACCGGGTTTTGTTTACAGTTGCACCTTCTGATATGAATTCCATGTGAACAATTCCATTTGAATAAAAAAACAGTTCAAGCGTCACCTTGCCTTTGACCTGTCGTGTCGCGGTTTTTTCTGTCGTGGTGATAATGGCGTTTTCCAGATGGCGAATTGTCTTTTCAATTTCGGATCGTGAAGGAAACACCATGTTTCGTCTCTAGTTTTTATCCGGTTGGGAAACATCGGATCATCGTCAGCACTACTGATGAAGTCAGCACAAATCGTCATGTGGTCATTACATTAGTCTTGTGACAGGATTCGTGGCATACTGTGCTGAGTAACACGAGACAGGTTCAGGTCATGAGACAGAAATACCATGGCTGACCCCTATGGCTGCTGCCAGATCGTCTACTGATTGGGAGCTGTTAGCACGCACCAACGTTACCACTCTTCGATCTTGCGTTTAGTTCGAATTGTTTGTGGTCGACCAGTACGCACATCATCTTCCAAACTGTCTCTTCCTTGCAAAAAATGTCGGTGTCACCTAAACACAACACTGTGACTCATTGCGTACTCACGTAAACTTGCTGCATTATTTGAAACTTTTTTGCCAGTGATCTTGCCTAATTTCTGACAGAACTTGTGTTGCTCTAATTGTGACATCTTGAGTTCCGACATGCGCATTCAAATCACTGCCACAACAAAGACCGTAGTTCTGCTTGCAGTGCATGCACTCAACTGTCTCTTGATGGGACGAGAGATTAACTGACAAGGTACCATACCACGGCGCCACCTATGCGTTATAGTGCATCACAGATGCTCTTGGGTAGTTGGAGGTTAAGAAACCTACATTTTTTTAGACAATCGGTAGTAGATTTCGGCAGGATTTTCAGCCCTACGTGCTGACCGCCTTTACCCCCAGAAGAAATATCTGGTACTCATTTCCGTTAGAAGTTAGGTCGAACCCGGAGATATGCTGCCGCCAGAGGGTTTTTGGACCAGTTTAAAAAACTTGATAAATAATATAGGGTCTATTAATACTATAGTTTTCTTCGACGCAGAGTATAAAATGCGAATGCAAATATAATATATCAGTAAGCATGAATGGTGTTATTTGTAATTGTTTGATCAAACGATATCCTTAAACAGTCAAGTTCATTAGCATCGAAATTCAAATATAGGAGTGAAATAGTCGACTAATTTTACTCAGAGTTTTTTCAGACTTGAAGTCTTTTACGTCTCATAAATGTACGACACAGGACTCACGGCTTTAGTAACTTCCAAGAACCAATTATCAGGATGTTTATCCCCTGAAAAATCAATCGAATCTGCAGGATTTGAACTCACGAACCTTGGAACTAGAGGCGAGCATGGTAACCACTAGTCCACCGGGATCGATGCCCGTTTTTATGTTACGTAACACAAGTGCATAGGTTTATTATAATATAATTAATTTGAGGATCTGAATTTGTTTAGGACAAAATATAGGCCTATCAGTTATCAAAAAAGTTGTGAAGTAGGCATCCTGTCACAGAGTTCGTAGTTTATTATTTAAACTATATTAATATGACACTTTGAAACTCGTAAGTTCAAGGCCACTCGGACATAAGCTAGCTCTCCATACATCCCTATCCCGAGCTAATACTTTCCAGTAATTCCCTGTCTAATCTACTTCCTTCAAATCATTGTTAATATTATTGTCCTATCTCATTCTTGGCCTTTGAGCTTTCCTTCTGGTTTCCTACAAAGGGTTTCCATGTCTCTATTTCGTTCTCCATTCGTGCAGATAGTAATTTTAATCTCTCCCCTTAGGAAATAATTTAGCTGCTTCAAATCGAAAGATCGAGACGGTGAAGGAAGTAGATTATACAGAGAATAACTGGAAAATATTAGCTCAGGATAGGGATGTATGGAGAGCTTATATCCGAGTGGCCTTGAACTTATGAATTCCAAAGTGTCACATTAATATAATTTAAATAATAAACTACAGAACTCTGTGACAGTAGGCATACTTCACAACTTTTTTGATAACTGATAGGCCTATATTTTGTCCTAAACAAAATTCAGAGATCCTCAAATTAATTACATTAATATTTTACTTTCGATTTTTTCCTACAAATTCTGAAAAGATTATTCCTCTAAGAGTCTTATTAAAGAAAAGATTAGTTTCAAACACGACAGATGTTTGGTGAACGTATCAACGAGTAAAAACTTAACACTAATGTTTAAAAATAAAGGATAACTGTCGTGTTTGAAACTACTCTTTTCTTTAATAAGACTTAGAGGATTCATCTTATCAGAATTTGTAGGAAAAAAATCGAAAGTAGAAAACTTACGTAATATAATCAGCACTGCGTGCTGAATAATCATACTCTACATTTCGGAAGAACATTTTAGAATGCCATATAGTTTTGCGATCATTTTAACATATAAAAATATTTTATGTATTAATATTTGGGTCATATGGGGAATGAAAGACGTGTATGAAGCTTCTTGTAGGAAAACCAGAGGGAAAACTCCCAGTTAGTAGACCAAGGATGAGGTGGGAGAATAACATAAACTATGATTTGAGGGAAGTAGATTATACAGGGAATGATTGGAAAACATTAGCTCAGGATAGGGATATATGGAGAGCTTATGTCCGCGCGCAGCCATGAACCTACGGGTTCGATAGTGCCAGTGAGTAAGTAAGTAAGTAACTAAGTATTTGGGTCATAATGTATTTACTAAATTTATTTATTTTTATTCTCTCAGCGCATTGACAAGCATCCCATAAGTCCCGGGTTCGAAACCGATTGTACCATACAATTTTTTCGGTGAAAACATTGGTATAAGTTTACATGCATTGTTTTAGTGGCGAAATTGAATTAAGAAAATAAAATTGACGGGCTAAATCTACCGCTGTGGTTTCGAGGTAGCATGCTGCCTTGTCATGCAGCGGGCCCGGATTCGATCCCCGGTCGGGACAAGTTTCCTGAGTGAGGTTTTTCCTTACCTGTAAAGCAAATGCTAGGAAAAGTAAAACCCAAACGGTCCCGAAGATCATCTGGCCATCATTATCATCATTATAATATTTACCTCATTAGATTAAGCTTAGGGTTAAAGCCTCTCCTGGCGCATCATTACCACAAACGTCATCATGTATCATATCATTTGGGCAGCGTAACCCCACCTTCCAGGCGACCCAATCTCAGAAGTGGATTACAATACGCCAATGCTGGGAGAGAATATCATAAAAGTCGAAATGACAAACTGGTAGAATTGAATAAAAAAATTGACGGGCTAATTCCTATTAAAGATATTTCCCACCGTTACCTATTATTTTATTTGTTAGTTAATCCATTGTATCTTTACCTTGTCGTGGTGGAGTGGCTAGCCTGCTTAAATGATCCCGAGAACTATGCCGGCGGTAGCATTGCTGTCGATAGGGTTACCCATGCCAGACTGGTCAAAGGTGATGAGCCAGAAGATAAACGGCCTTGGTCGAAAGAGTGACGACGATCTTTCACCGTAAAAATACAACCGTCAAGAAATGTGCACATGAGTTCCACTGGGGTAACATTTTCCGGAGGTCAAATAGTCCCTCATTCGGTTCTTCGGGAGGGGACTACTTCAGAGAACCCATTCCAAAGATGGAGAGCTTTTGTCCACGCGGCCTTGAACCTACGGGTTCGATAGTGCCAATGAGTTAGTTAGTTAGTGCTAGCATTTATTTCAATAGGACTTAATTCTTCTGAACTGTCATGCCATTCATTTATATTTATGTAAAATTTTATTAATTTCTTTATAAATATAAATGATTTATATAGCGATTGCCTGTTAATCGGTCAATTTGATACCGGTAATTTAAGACGTCCGTTTGAAAATCTGGGAATTAAGCCATTCTGCTTTTCGAAATATATTTTAAAGTGAAAATTTAATTAAAGTAGGTAATCATTTCAATTACAACAACTTGTGTAATTTGTTTCACGCCTCAAGTGCTCATCCTGCGGGGTTTCTTATCTTGTGCTTAATTGTTTTAGAATTTCATTGTCTTGAAACAATTAAACACGGCTGGAGGCTATGCCAAATTCATAATGGAGTCTTTCGAAATGTTGACAAAATTGTGTTGTAAGAACGGGTCAAAGAAGACTCTAGCAAGTCACGCAATTTGATAATTAAATTCCATGTTATGTGTAAGGAACAATTAGAAATTGTTTTAAATATATGATTTATTTAATGCAGGGCACATGAAATACAGATCATTCACCCATTTAATATATAAATTATACGAAGGATGAAACAAAATTAAAATTTTACAAAGTTATGGCTGTTCTTGTGTTGTTATATGTCTCCAGAAATTGTACATTGAATAAAAACAAACTAAAAAAAAGAATCAACATAAATTAGTTTCCTGAGACATGTAGCGGGTATACTTTACAAGAACGTTCAAACTACGGCCCGCGGGCCGGATAGGGCCCCCGCAACCCTGTAGCATGCTAATAAATTAAAATATACTAAGGTTAGTTCTATAATATTTGTTTATCAGTAATGTAATAAGAACTTGTGAAATATGTTATTACAACATAGCAAGAAAAGTGCATAATAATAATAATAATAATAATAATAATAATAATAATAATAATAATAATAATAATAATAATAATAATAATAATCAAAAAGCAATAAAATGGTATGGCCATGTAAAAAATGACAAAAGACAGATTCCTAAGAAGAATACAACAGTGCGATCAGTATAGCACTGGACAGCAGACACGGGGATTTCACTATATATTGCTGACTCACTCGCGGCGGGGAACGGACAGCGTAGGATCGCGGTGATACAACCACACACATTTTCGTAAATATTTTACAAATTGTCGTACTTACCAACTTTATTGAAGCAGGTGCTGGAACTGTTCACATTCGTTGTCCATACATCTTTTGACACCTCTTTATAAATTTTGTTGTATTGATTATGGACTGTTGAACGTGACGGAATTTTTTGCACCCGGAATCGTGTTTGAAAAGTCTTCGTATTTGGCTCGCAGACTAAGTTAACAGATATTGATCATAAATAAATACACGTTGTTTAGTAGAAAAATCAGCCCATTAAACAGTTACACTATATAATTATACACACGTCATTCAATTTACACTTATATACGCCTGTTTTATAATATACAAATTTTTACACACGCCATTCAGTACACAAAGCAGAGCGAGCATCTTATCCACTCGAAGCATACAATCTGACTGCTACCGTGAATACGTGGGATGTGCTTGTATACTGCTGAGTCTGCGCACATTTCAAGTCCCATGTCTGCACGTGTAAGCCTTCGTCACCGCACAAAACAAACCTCGCGTCTGCTGTCCAAGGCTATACTGATCGCACAGTAGAATGGATGTCACTTGGTAGAAGAAAAGAGGACGGCCAAAAATAACGTGGACTGATGACGTTTTGAACAGCTTAAGATAAAAAGGGTTGAACGATAGAGATTGGAATGATAGAGATGTGGATGAGAATGACAGTAGATCAATTGGGCGCAGAAAGATGTTGTCAAACCTGCTAAATAAATAAATAAATAATAATCCACAACAGATATAATAAGGCCTATGGCCCGCGCCACCATTTGGCCCACGATACAAATACGTTTGGGCGGCTCTGCTGTATTTTTTTGTATTGTAAGCCTATATTTTCCCTTTACAGAGATTTAGGCGCTCTCCCCCTACAGGGAAGAATTTGAACCATACTAATTTAGTTACACTTGTTTTCGTATAGATGTCATTTTGAGTGATCCGTGGTCAGCGTTCCGCCTCATACTGACATCTAGGAAACCAAGGTAGTACTAGAACGGGAAAATTCGGTAAATTTTGCTTAGAGGTCTTTTCATTCAGGCTTAAGAATTTTTTACGAACCTGAAAATCTTCAGATTCGGGACCCACGGCTTAAAGTCCCTCCCGGAGGACTTGCTCATTGGATTTTTCCGTCCTAAAAATCCATCGACCCCGGCCGGGTTTGAACCCGCGACCCTCGGGACCAGAGGCAAGGAGCATAACCACTAGTACACCGGCGGCTCTGCTGTACAAAATAAAAAAATATAGCAAAGGTATTACGAATGACATGTTCTGCTTAACAAACAAAATTGATTTGTCCACATTAAAACATGGATCAAGAACTATAACAATACAGTTATTCACATATAACTATATAACTGTATAGGTGTGTGGAACGTCCAAGAGCACGATGGAGAGATCAGTTTCCTGCAAGAGACCGGAACGAATCTTTCAAGTTCAATCCACAAACAAGATAATGATGATGATGAAATTTCTGAAATTATGTATTTTTACATGCTTTATATTAGCTTGACCTGTATCTATCTATCTATCTATGTAACGGAATCTTTCAACGCGATTTTCACCCACTTAAAATCATCGGATCGACTTAAAACTTTGTTATACTTCTAGAGAACCTATGACAATACAATAATTTCATATTTATTAATACAAAACTCTTAGAGTTAGCTTTTCAGAAGACAAAGCGAGGCAATTTATGTAAATAAGAGATTTGTATTCGCCGATATTGTTTAGTAGCACTGTTTATTTCATGATGTTTTTAAAAACTCCGATAACTAGCTTCGCAATTCAAAAGGGTTATAAATTGTGTTCAGTGGCTCTAATTTCATGCTTGAATTTCTGTAAAATTTAAAATGTAAAATATATACCTGAGATGTCAGTCGTCCTCAACTTTATAAAGGCTGTAAGATGTGACGACTGAGATCTCAGGTATCTATTCTACATTTTAAATTTTACTCAACAGTGCTTCGTCACGAATTTTAAAAGTATTGAATTTTAGTTACGTACCGTAAATCTACGAGGCGGGAGCTAAAGTTTTACTTCACTTCTTCAAGGTAGTCGTATTCAGAACATTAATCCCTTAAAAAATGCATCGAACCCGGCTGGATTTGAATCCACAACCTTGGTAGCATGGTAATCTGCTAGGACAGACACGTTAGTCGGATAACTTTAAAATTACATTGAATTATTCTAACAGATGGCTACTCGACAATATATGTATACAGTCTACTGACTAGCGTACATTGTCTGAGTCTGGACGCGATATGAACAAATTCATTTATTTATTTTTGGGAATTCTATGCCACCATACCACCAACATAAATTAAAATAAAAAACGGAAAACACATAATTTATTGTTGCAATATGTGAAATCTGAGAGAAATTCTTCTTTTTCTTCACTTCACGGGCTAGGCAAAATGCCTGTATCTGAGGGAAATATATATGTTAATTCCCCCCCCCCAAAAAAAGAAAAATACTTTAAAATAAAATGAGAAGTTGAGCTGAAACTAACCTAAAATCAGCATATTGCAATGTAACATATGTATTAGTCATTGCTCAGACAGTGTTGCCAACTTATCACAAAAACCCTTTTAACAAACAAGTGAACGCTAAACTAATATGTTGTAGGCCTATAACTCGCTCATTTTCTCACCTTAACTGCCTAAACTAACACTAACTTGCCCATCTAACACAACTTGTCCATTTTCTCACCCTAACAACTAACACTAACTGGTTCATTATAGATCGTAATATAATAAATATTATCTTTTTTGATCAAATTTTTTTTAGTGTTTAATTTTACAGTTAATTGAGATTTTTATATTCTGATGTAATATATGTTTGTCCTGGTGAGTGAAGAGAAGGCCACATGGCCTTAACTCCACCAGGCTAAATAAATCTAATCTAATCTAATTGCCCACTAATGTAGATGGACTCTTGGGATAGAATCCCTTTATACGTGAACAAACATGTTGGAAATTGGCTCTAGCGGGAACATGTGTTATCACATTGGTCAACACCACGCTAAAAGTCACTTGTTCTGCGATCGAATGATCATTGGTGACACGGTAGCATAGAATATCTTCTTCTTTTTTAATTAGTACAAATATTATGACCTGGTTAAGTGTGGTGTTTGACACGCATATATTTTACTTAGGCACTTCAAATTGCAGTATACCACATTCATATATATATATATATATATATATACAAAACGTAATCAAGATATAACCTAAAAACTTACTTTTTATTTTTTAAATAAAATATACACTCTATCCACTGATCTTTATCAAATTCTAACCAAACAACAATATTTGTAAATATTTATTCTAATTTGAAAACCGTATGTCTCATGGGTCGATGTGTTGACCGCATGCCACCCATGCCACCTATGAGCAAATAATGTAACTAAAAAGAACTTGGTCTAATAACTCGGGGAGAGGCTATGGCTCAACAATGGGCTACGCTATTATAGATAGATGTAAAAAAACAATAAATACAATTTTCTTTAATCAGTTTGATTCCTCCATTCATTTTCCCATTAGTTTGTACTTTTTTAGATTAATTTATACAACATTTTATACAAATGTATACAATTGTTTGATAGTACATATGTACAGGGCTTCCAATATAAAACCGGACACACGCCTCACGGGGTTTCACCCGTCAGGCTGCGCTCTCTCCTCGTCCGCATTTCACTCTGCCAGCCGCAGTGTCCGGTTTTATACTGGAAACCCTATACTTTAAAATTCATATAGATTTACTAACCTGTATTATTCCGCTGAAACTCTTCCTATGGATAATATCATAGCTTCTACCAAAAGAATACGATTATTTTTAACGCACACATTAAATATGCCCAATTTAGTTTCAGCTCATTCGCACAAGAACATCAAAAAAATCTTATTCGTCACAAAATGAAGCAGCATACACAATAATCACAGAATTCAGAAGCATATGTGAAGATACTTGATGCTTTGAAAGTTAATTAATTCTGAGATATCACACGCAACATCATTACAGAATACTAAAAAAAAAATGTGTTTTTAAGAGTGATATAATGTGTAACATGACATCCTGGCCTATCAATTTAAACAGAGCAACAGTTGTCATCTTCAACTGGTTGATAATGGTTGCTTAGCAACAACTGATGAATTCGCGAGAATTTTATGTTCTTTCTAAGTTCTGATTGTAATAAATTCGTGAATTGGAGTTAAGTGGGTGCATCATATGTCACAATTCTTCAACAAGGAAGCAAAATATAATAATAGCAATAAATGTAAATGACTTTGCGAAAGGAGAAAATTATGGAATATCTTCCGCTCTGGCATTATAAAACCAGATGAACAGAATTCAGTTTGTTAAAAGAAGATTACGTTAAAGATGTGCTGTGGATTTTATAACATACATATAAATCTTCTTGTTATTTTTCCTACCATGTGCACTCATATACTGACACGTAATATTATCATTCCATAATTTATATATTTCCAGTTAATTTGTATTTTATTTAATAAGGTCCTTTAACATCTCAGATCGATCATTATTATTTTTTACTATCCAATTTTTGACCTTGGCATGAAGAACCCAATAAATTTTGCCCAGACCTCCTTATTTCAGGCTTGAGATTATTTTACATGCCAGAGATCTAAGATACAGTGCCCATGGTTTTATTTTTAATTTTTATAATACAATTAAGCCTAATAATAATAATAATAATAATAATAATAATAATAATAATAATAATAATAATAATAATAATAATATGCAAAACAAATATTCTTCCGTTCATATTATATAGATATGAAATTTGGCCTCTTAAATTAAAAGAGAGAAAATATTATGAGTATATGAGAATAAGTCCCGCGCCGTAGCCGAGTGGTTAAGGCAGGAAGCCTTGGCTCAGAGCTACGGGACTTGCGCTGGTTCGAGTCTCCATGGGGGAAGAAATTTTCTCATGGTATTTCGGCCAGTATGGGACCGGTGCCCACCCAGCAACGTGATGCATTGGGTAGCTACAATAAGTAGCGGCTCCAGGTAGAGAAAACCAGCTATAACGGCTGGGGGACTCGACATGCTGACCACATGTCACCCCTGTTGATCATCTACCTCTGTGATTGACACATGTAGATGTGAGGCTAGCAGCCGGCTGGTAGGCTAAGGGCCTTATAGGCCTGTCACGCCAGGAGTTATATGAGAATAAAGTTCTTAGGAATTTTTTTGGAGTAAGAGAGACGAACAGACAGGAGAATGGAGAAACATCTAACAGTGAAGTACATGAGGTTTACGGAAAACCAGATGTAATATTAACAGTCCAGATGTATTAATAGACTGTAACGGACAAGACATGTGGCACGAATGGGAAATGAAGAAAACTTCACGTATGGAATCAGATGGAAAGCGTCCAGTTGGTAGGTCAAGTATTAGATGGGAGAATAATATTAACAATGATTTGAGGGTGGTAGGGAGTGATTGGAACACATTAGCTCTGGAAAGGAATGAATGGAGAAGAACTAAGGTCGTGAAAGTCCGGGTACGATAAAATATGTTACTTTTTACTTTACAATTCATTAATTAATTAGCTTACCGGTATTATACTATTTTTTATGTTTACACATCTTTCCGTGTCTAAAGTTCTATTTTCCTTCTCCACTCGTCTCTATCCATCCACTCCATGCCCTCCAGTCATTTTTTTTTTCATTCCAGTTCTTATTTCTTGCATCAACGAGTTTCGAGGTCTTCCTTTCCTTATTCTTCCAGGTGTACACCATTACAACGTTTTTTCTGGGTAACCTCTCTTCTTGCATGGGGCACGCCGTAGCGTAGTGGTTAAGGCACTGAGCTACAAGCCGGAGGGTCTAGGGTTCAAGTCCCGTTGGGGTCAGGATTTTTAAACTGACCTAAACCCTCTGGCGGCACTATGGCCCTGGAGTCGACTCAGCCTCTAACTGAAATGAGTACCAGATGCTTGTTCTGGGGTAAAGGCGGCCGTCACGCAGGGCTGACAACCCGGCTGACATAAAATGCCGATTGTCTAGAAAAAGTGAGAGCCTTAACCTCCTACTACCCCGAGAGCTTCCTGAGGCCTGTTGTGGGATCACTTTACTTTCTCTTCTTGCATTCGTTGTACATGCCCATACCAATTTAATTGCTTATATCTTATATAATCTACAATTGAATATCTAATTTTTTCTCGTATGACAGTATTTCCTATTTTTTCTAATTTTGAACATCTTGCTGCTCTCCTTATGAAATCCATTTCCATCGACATAAGTTTTTCTTCTAGGTTTTTTTGTCGAATTTCCAAATTTCAGCTCCATATGTGCCAGTACTTCTCACTATTGAATTATATATTTGTAACTTATTTTTCTGATTATATGTCTGTTCCATAAGAAATAAATTCGTAAAAAAAAGACTCCTCACTGTCATCTGTTGTGGCTCAAGAAGCTTGCATTATGACGTCATACTGCAGTCGCTCGGAATATGTCGGTAATGCAGATGACTACATATTTGACATAAGAAATCCTATAATCCGATCGCAGCGCCATCTACCGGGTCCACTTTTGAATCTAAACCATCCAAGGTTCCACTCCAAACACACACAAAAAAATTCATCAAAATCGGTCCAGTCGTTTAGGCACTTTTTAATTTCGGGTTTCAAGTAAACCTCCACTTCTAATTGTCTGATTTCGCTCATGTTTGGACAACACGTACCAGAGTTTATTTTAATATGATATACTGAGTTTAGTTGTGAAACATCGAAAAATGTGACCACTAGAGTGATTTTTAAATTTTCGTTTCAGGTGAACTCTTGCACCTATTGATTCTAGAACATAATATATAACGGATAAACACTCGCCGCATCTGAAAAACCTGTATATGCATATTTTCACAAAGATCGGTTGAACGGTTTAGAAGACTATAAAGGACAGACAGGCACATTTTTATACAGGCTATATATATGTATATCCATCCATAGTAATTCTGCCCGAAGACAGGTCCTTCATTGCAATCATAGCATTTTCATGCTATGCTTGCAGCTTTACTAGGGAATTGTAGGTGTGGTAGCTTCCCGTTGCTTTCCTCATCGGTGAGGTATGATGATGATGATGATGATAAGGATAAGGATGATGATGGCCACATGATTTCGGGAACCGTTTGGGCCTCAAAGTTTCCCTGACATTTGTCTTACAGATGAGGAAAACCCCCGATAAAAACCTCACCCAGAAAAAACTGCCCCGACCGGGGATCGAACCCGGGCCCGCTGCGTGACAAGGCAGCAGGCTATCTCGAGACCACAGCGGTGGACTTACACACACACACACACACACACACACACACACACACACACACACACACACACCACACACACACACACACACACACACACCACACACACACACACACACACACACACACACACACACACACACACACAACACACACACACACACACACACACATATATATATATATATATATAACCTTCTGTCTTTTTGGGAATGTTCTGGCATAAGTTTTTACTAACAATGTTTTTGATAAGAATGATAATAGATCTAACATAGGTCTATGTGTTTTAGAAAATAATTATTTAATCTGCTCCTTCTTCGTGGTTAAATTCTTTACTTATATCTTCTATTACTCTCTATGAATTAGATTTTAAAAAATCAATTTATTATATAATGTGAACAGTTTTCACTATGAAATTATATGTTTCCTTTTTCGAAGTAATTTATTGCCTGATCAGAATTATCACAAATCGAGTCTAAAGAAGAATCAAACACTTTTAAATAACCGAAATATTAGTCGTTTTAAACTTAAATTTGAATAAGAAATTAATGCGTGTAAACTAATAGATATGCCTACATTATTGTCAATTCATTTGTCATATTTGCGTGTCATAAAGCAAGTAAAATTCCAATATTTACTAATGATACGCAATTGAATTTGTTCATATTGTGCACAACTGTGTTAATAAGATGAGGTTAAGTGAAGCGCCACAGCCTTGTGGTTTCAATTAACTGATCGCGTGGCGGAAATTTAACTGACATCAGTTGCTGTTCCCTTTTGATATAATCCCGCACTTCCAACTAAATTTTATTTGTGCATATAAAAAAGTTCTCCATTCCATTACATCAAGTCAGTTTACCCTCTCGCCTTATAGGCACTTTTACGTGCCAGACGCCATTTGGACCTTACAGTGATACGACCTTCAGAGAGGAATTTTAGCTATGGATCACATACATATTTTTCTTGACTACATAAGGACATAGAGGGCCATTTCGAATGAGGAATCAGCTCAATGTCAGGGCCTACAACGAGACACTAAAAAGTTCTAAAATATAAAATGTTATCTAGATTTGGTTAATATGTATGTATGTTAATATTTGATTTAACGAGGCTCTATAACTACTCGATTAATTGCCACCGCAATTCATTTCTCGACTTGAAAAGACCGAAAAATTTTGATCAAAATATCCCTTATTTCAGGCTAGAGATTCTTTCACGTTCCTCAAATCCACACTACGGGACCCATGGACTAACTTCCCTTCCGAAGGAAGCTATACTTAGGGCTCGTATGCCCTTGAAATCCATGGACCAAGGCCGCGAACTTCAGGACTATTCCTAGAGGCCAGATTAGGATACACACCTTGTCACGAAGCGGGCCCGGGTTCGATTTCCGGTCGGGACAGTTTTTCTGGGTGAGATTTTTATCGGGGTTTTTCCTCACCTGTAAGACAAATGTCAGGAAAACTTTAAGGGCCAAACGGTCCCCGAAATCATATGGTCATCGCAATCATCATCATTCATATTCATCTTAGATTAAGTTTAGGATTAGGAGCTCGCCTGACGCACTACTATCATCATCATCCATCATATCATCGGGCGCAACGTAACCTCGCCTGCCAGGCACCCGAACCTCAGAAGTGGGTTGCAGTTACGCCATTGCCAGGAGAGAATACCAGAAATGTCTGAAAGTACAAAACTGGTGGCATTAAAAAGAAAAATAAAAAGATTAGGATACACATGAACGTAGTAAAATAAAAGGGATGATTTTCTGTTTTCTCGTTACGAATTTAATCCCCTGACGACCTTCAATCGCCGTCTTAACACGTAGATATAGGTATAACTTGGATGCAAGTAAATGCTACACATTTGCTCATAGCATGAGATTCAACTGATGCTAGTATAGTCGAATATTTAATATTATTAACATAGTTACAACATGCGGAAATTCTTTAATGCAGATGTAATCAGGCCTTAGTCTGCCACGGTGGACTAGTGGTATTGCTCCTTGTGTCTGGTCCTGAGAGTCATGGGTTCAAATCCGGCCGGGGTCGGTTGATTTTTTAGGACTGAAAAATCCAAGGAACAAGATCTCCGGGAGGGACTTAAGCCTTGGGTCCCGAGTCTGAAAATTTTCAGGCTCGTAAAATATCCTTAAGCCTGAATCAAAAGGCCTCGAAGCAAAATTTACCGACCTCAATGTCCTAGTAATGCCTTAGTTGCCTGTTATATGCCTCATTGAGTCGATGTGTTGACCGCATGCCATTCATGACATCTATATGCAAATAAGGTAACTGAAAATTAAAATTAACTTGGTCTAGTAACTCGTAACGAAGGAGAGGCAATGTCCATTAATAATAATAGTAATCAGGCCTTACTTAAACAAATTTCTTAGGATCACTTTTAATTTTCGCCCCGCTATGTAATTTCAAATAAATAAGCAATTACAATATATGGATTTATTCTGATATTTCTGTGAATTTTGACTCATAAGCAGCGGGCTAAGGTTCTATCCCTGGTCGGAACAATTTTTTTAGGTGAGGTTTTTTGGGATGTTTTCGTCGGCTATAAGACAAATGTCAGGGAACTTTAAGGCCCGAATAGTTCCTGAATACCATTTGGCCATCACAATCATCCTATCATATTCGCCTTGATATTAATGTGTGAATGAATGGTATGTCTTGTCTTAAGTGTTTCGTGCTGTCTCGGAGGTGGCTCCGAATTAAGCTAATCCCTCATTCGGGGAAATCCTCAATACCTTATGTGGTCAAGAAAGTATGTATGCGATCCAAAATGTAAACATCCTCACCCAAAATGTGATGTATCTCTAAGGCACGGGTGACGTTGGACATATAGAAGTACCTAAAAGGGAAAGATTCAACTAATAATAAAACATACTTTTTTTATGAATTAACTTAATTAAGGGTCTCCGAGGATGGATATTACGTACTTATAAATGCACTTAATTCTTTATGTTACTAATATTAATTCTTGAAAATTAAATTAAATCCTTACTTTATTAGAATATAGTCATTGGATTAGAAAATAATATACAACCTATTGTTAATCAAAGCTTAAGTGAAACAGAATGTATAATAGTATATTATGATGCGAGATTGGAAGTGGTTTTTACAGAAGCGAGGAAAATGTTTAAAAACCGAACCACAGCGAGGTTTTCAATTTTCGAGATTCTGTATAACACTTCACAAATGTAGGCCTACATTATTTTTTGCGCGATGGTTTTTCAAAATAATAAATAATAGTAAAATAATACCAACTTTGTTGGAAATATTTGTGTTCGTTATAAACAACATTAACAGTGTGGGCAATGTTCATTAGTTGAAACTTCAGGAGATCGTGACACCAATCAGTGATAAAATAGCGGCAAGTACGTATTTATTGTTTTATATTGTTTCTAATAAAGTTCTGTTCATTTAAAATACAGTTATTTGTTTCGCATTATGTATATTAACACTACCCCTTTTGGGAATTTTTTGTATATACATTGTAGGCCTATATGTAGTGAACGCAGAGGGCGATGGTGTTACTTCCCACACGTGTGTTTGTAATATGTAATATTACAATATAGTTATATAGGTTGGCAACTCTGAAATGTAGGAAATTGAACTGTCAATCATGGTCGCCATTGCTGTAAGCACGATATAAAACTAGATATCTGTTCTCAAAGGCTATATATAGGTCTGTTGTAAATGTAACTACTAACATCACGTCCTGCGCCACAGCTGAGTGGTTAAGGCAAGATGCGTCATGGGAACTTCCGCTGGTTCGGATCTCCATGGGGGAAGACATTTTCTCAAGGAATTTCGGCCAGTATGGGAACGATGCCTACCCAGCATCGTGACGAATTTGGGCAACTAAAATAAGTAGCGGCTGGTAGGCCAAGATTCTTCTAGACCTGTCGCGCTATGGAGTTTGTTACTTAACATCGCGACCATTTTGTTTTGTAAATATTATTTACGTAATTAATTAACCACTTATATTAAATAATTCTGTGGTTCAGGGTCGCGTGGACGTAAATAGATCTCCATATATTATAATACTGAGACAATATTTTCCAATCAAGCCTCATATAATTTACCTCCCTCTTATCATGGTCAGTGTTACTCTTCCACCTTATGTTTGGTCTAGGTAATGAGTTGTTTCTCTTTTCTACCTAGCAGATATTCCCATTTTCTCCTCTTTCATTCTCTATTTCTGTCACATATCCTACCCATTGAAGTCTACTAGGTTTCAACTGTTATTCTTACATCTGGTTCCGCATAGATATCATAGAGTAGCATACGGTTACAATTACTGGATGTCAATAATTCCTGATGTCTCTAACGATGTCCTTTATATACAGTTCTATCGATAATCCATTATTAAGAATTAAATAATTCATAATTATATTTTCTGAAGTAAATTCAATTTTAAATTACTTATGGTAAAATTAGAACTACTTACAATAAAAATATAATGTTTCATTACAAAGTTCAAGTTTGTTAGTGTTGTCGCGGAGGCGGTGCTGATAAAAAAAATATGTAGGCCTATGTGATCCGGTTTTACAAATCCTTTCCTGACAAGTAGTGTCTGTCCCTTGTAAGTTACGGGTGTCATGGGGCATAAAATACCTATAAGAAGAAACTTAAACTTAGGTAAAGAGAGAGAGAGAGAGAGAGAGAGAGAGAGAGAGAGAGAGAGAGAGAGAGAGAGAGAGAGAGAGAGAGAGAGAGAGAGAGAGAGAGAGAGAGGAGAGGGAAGGGAGAGAGAGGAGAGAGAGAGAGAGAGAGAGAGAGAGAGAGAGAGAGAGAAGAGTGGGGGGGGATAATCAGAAGGAAGTGAAGGCCTGTTTTCACTCTCAATCAGATCCAGTTGCTGAATCAAACGTCTTATTTTAGTTCACACATAAATCAAGATTATATCAGGTTGGATAGTTGTATAAACACAGACTGTCTTTATTATCTTAAATGTAACTTATGCAAGAATAGAAATTGGTGTTTTGAGTTGTAATTAAGTTAAAAATGTAGATTGAGTACTAAAGGTTTACGAGATATTTTAAATTCTAATGAAGCGGAGTAAATTATTTTTACGGCTTTCTTCTAAGAAATAAAACTATTACGACATGGGGAATGATTGCCCCAAAGTACTTTTCATTAATTCATAGAGCTATATGAATAAAGTGTTAATATTTTTAATTAAATAAAATTGTCAATGAAAAACATTTAAATTTATAGATTATATAATTCGATAAAATTTAACATATGTCAAAAAATTATAATTTTTATTTACTTATAATCTCCGAATTCGCCACTAATACTTACATTTTTATTTTCCCAAGTAATCAAATACTTTCTTAAAAACGTCTGTCACGCAGGAACTGCTTTAACTAAGCGGTATCTTCAGTAAGTCGAATTTATGGTCCGAATGTTTTAGTTTACGGGATATATCTTTCTATTGTTCATTAAATAGTATGAATCCAGTTACATTGCGAGAAATACATAGGCCTACATGGAGGAAGCTGGAGCGATTTTTAAATACGGGTTCCAGGTAAACCCCCACGAATTTAGCTGATTTTTTTGAGAATATATTTCTTGTTTTATTTCAATGACATATGCAGAGTGTCGTTGCGCAAAATTGAAAATTTCTGCTCTAGAGCGATTATTAAATTTTAGCTTCAGATGAACTCCCATTCCTATTTGGACAGATTTTTCGTGGTTAACAAACTCGGTCTTAATTATCTTAATTGATTGCTTTATGACGACTTTAGCTGCAAAAAAAATTGTGGTCACTAGAGCATTAAAAGACACATGTAGGCCACCCAAACACACACACACACATATATATGCCATGGATCCACCGATGTGTCTCGAGGTAGCGTGCTGCCTTGTTATGCAGCAGGCTCGGGTTCGAACCCGGTCAAGACAAGTTTCCCGGCTGAGGTTTTTTTTCGGGATTTTTCATCACTCGTAAGACATACGTTAGAAAACTTAAAGGCTCAAACGTCCCCGAACATCATAGGGCCATCATAATCATCATAATTCATATTCGCCTTAGATTAAATTTATGATCAAGGACTCTCATGATCGGGGCAGTGTAACCCAGCCTTACAGAAGCCCCAACCTCAGAAGTGAGCTAAAATTACGCCAATGCCAGGAGAGAACACCAGAAATACCAAAATGAAAAGGGGAATTGAATAAATATATGTATTTGTAACGTCATTTTGGTGTTTATTAAGTAGGATCGATAAGATTTGTAAAAAAAATCGATATTTATATGAGAACAACTTCAGTAGCTTCATTATTTCGGAATTCACTAAGTGTTTTTACTTTAAAAATTATAACAATTTTAGAGTAACTTTAGAGACAAGTATATAAACCTCTCTTGCCGGAAATGCGGGTTCATTGACGTAATACAACGATTTAATAATATTATTGTTATCAGAACAGCAAACGGTTTATCGTGCTGAATTTCCTATTACCTTTCTAACATGTGTAGAAACAAGAAACGATACATCAAATCAAATTAGCGAAGTCCTTAAGAAATAGCGATGCATATGAACTTCCTGTTCTTCAAAGATACATTCGAGAAAGTGATGCATAGCATGTGCACTTTCCAGTCCTCTGTTGTTGTAAAATTGTAATACCGAACAGTAGCAGAAACATTAATATTGTCTTCCGCAAACATACTTTCTTCTGATGTAATTAATCCTGGTATGATAACTAGATTACTTTTCCAAAGTAAATACTCAAATTGAAAATGTTTTCATATAAATATATTATTTAGCAGGTTTTAATTTGTACATCTTCCTGTGTCCAATATTAAGTTTTGATTCTCTTCCTCCATTCATCTCTATCCTTCCAGTCACCATCCTGTTCTCCCCTGTTCATGAAATTCATAATTCCCTCTATCCATGTCTTCTTTGGTTTCCCTGTTTCATTTCCTCCGATTTGGAACCCATTCCAAACTCCTAACTGGCAATCTATCTTCAATTGTCCTCTTCATGTATCCAAACAATAGTAATCGATTATTTCCCATAAATTGTATAATTGTTTCGTTAAAGTTAATTATTTCTTGGATAATATTATTTCTGATCATAATAAATATCCATCCATCCATTGTAATTCTGCCCGAGGGCAGGTCTTTCACTGCAATCATAGCATTTTCATGCTATGCTTTGCAGCTTTACTTGGGAATTATAGGTGTGGTAGCTTCCTGTTGCTTTCCACACCGATGAAGGATAATGATGTTGGCCGGATGATTTTCGGGGACCGTTGGGCCCTAAGCTTCCTGACATTTGTCTTACAGGTGAGGAAAAACCCGTAAAAAACCTCACCCAGGTGCCTGTCCCGACCGGGATTCGAACCTGGGCTTGCTGTGTGACAAGGCAGCACGCTACCTCGAGACCATAGCGGTGGACCATCATAAATATATACAACATTTGAATCAAAACAGTTTGTTAGCATACCTTGTTTAGGGATACCTTGTAATATTTTATTTTATTTTACAGTTTTAATTTTCTCCTTGTTGTATGAACAACAGATTAACTAGGAAAGGCTATGAACAATATGCACAGCATAAAGTACATTATAATGCCTATTTAACTCATGCCTCAAATGGGAATCAATGACCAATCACGTTTCAATTAATTTTATTTTACAACCAATCACAGTCGTGTTTCACCTCGATATTTATTACTTCTGTTTATCATATTAAATAAAAGCTCCTCCTTTTTAATATTCTGAACAGGTCAGAACATTATTTGCCGTGACTGACTCTCTAACAAATACGTTGAATAGAGCAAATAATGAACAGACTCCTTCGACCTACACATTTGATAATAGCGTGTTCAATAATTGTATTTTTAAATACTGATTTTACTGGCTTGTTTCTTTAAAAAAATTAATAACCTATTATGTTGGTTATAATATACAATTTGATGTGTTTCATTTCTTCCCTACTAGCTGCATTCTTTCAATATTGCTATCCTACTTGGCAATAAATAATATGATCTAGTTGCAGAATGAGCAGAACAAGTATACCACGTCAAATCTTAAATTACCAGCCACCAGGCAAGAGATCTTTGGGCAGACCCTTCAAACGTTGGATTGAGACCGTAACAGACCACTAGGTCTATCACATGGAAGGAAGAAGAAGAAGAAGATCTAGTTGCAGTGGATGAACAAATGAAGCCGTAACCAAACATATCTCATTTGTTTTCAAACATAGCCGTTTACATTAAATATATAAAACTTTTTAATAACTATACTTAAATAATGATTTGTGGTTAAACAGCTTAATTTTATTCGTTAAATAGACTTAACAAATGCCACTCTTGATTTCCAAATCCTCTAGATAAATTAATTTGTCACTTCGTGACGATTTATCAATAATTGAAAATCACTCGTGGCATTATTTAAGAAAATTGTTCCCACAACAGGCATTTAGGGTAGTAGGAAGTTTTTTCTAGACAATCAGCACGAGATTTGAGCGGAGTTGTCATCCCTGAGTGATGACCACATTTACTCTTTGATCATATATTTGGTACTCAAAACCATTTAGAATTTGAGTTGACCCCAGGGCATGGTGCCAGCCTGGAGTTAGGGGTATTTATCTTATCGATAATCAAACCCGCGAACTTCCTGTGTGTAGCCCATTATCTCAATCTGTGGCGTGCTTCGTATAACAGTTACCTGGACAAATTATTAAAAAAAATCTCAATAAGCTCTTGGGAAGTGTCCAGCAGACGTCGGCTAGGCAGGAATGGACAGGATAGAGAACATTTTAACGAAATAATATTGGACAAGGGAACTATCAAACATCGCATGTCGAAACCTACCTTGAAATTTCTCCCAGATAAGCGTTTGATATACCTAGATCGTGTCCAAAAATGATCTGCTGTTTTTAACTCCAAAGCAGAGAAATCGAAGTCAGAATACTGCAATGGCAACCCACTGTACAGAGCAGAGGACTCCCTGCTTGAATAAGAGCAAAGTGGAGTGAGACGGGACCCTACGCGGATGGCAGATTGTGAGCGTTATCCAATCTACCAATAAAGGAGTTGTATTACTTCCTTATAGTTTAAATGAGAGATTTGGCGCTGAAATTTAGTAACTTGCAGTTAAAAACGGCACATAAATTTTAGGAGACGGAGTTGGTACATCACAATGCTTCTCTGGAAGAAATTTTAAGGTAGGTTTCGGCATGCAATGGTTGACCGTTCCCTTGTGAGTCGCGTTGTTGCATGAAGATGGTTAATAGACAACTGAGGTCTTACTTGGATGATGAAGGTCGGTAAATGTTGCTTAGAGACCTCTTTTTTCGGACTTAAAGTTCTTTTATGAGCCTGAAAACCTTCAGACTCGGGATCTACGGTTTATTCCATCACATTCCCATTTTTTCTGGAATGTGTCTTATAATAAGAGTAGGGTGCGTGTAGGCAAACAGTTTTCGGACACTTTTGAAATCCAGAATGGGTTGAAGCAAGGAGATGCACTATCTCCCCATTTATTTAATTTTGTACTAGAGTATGCCATTAATCTTTAGAGAATGAGGAAGGCTTACAACTCAATGGTATTAATAAACTGTTAGTTTATGCTGATGATGTAGTACTATTGGCCGATAGCGAGGAGATACTAAAGGCCAACACGCACACACTATTGAGTAACACTAAGAAATTAGGACCGGAAGTAAATATCAATAAAACTAAATATATGGTTACACGTAGAAATACATTATATAATGGAAATGGACAGCTAATGACAAATTAGGGAAATTTTGAGGAAGTGGCTGAATTCAAATACCTAGGAACAATAATCACAAATAGGAATGAGATGCACAAAGAAATTAAACATAGGCTCAATTCTGGAAATGCATGCTATTATGCATTGCAGAGACTCTTGATGTCCCAACTCCTTTCAAAAAACGTTCAAACTGAAAATATATAAAACTATTATTCTACCAGTTATATTGTATGGGTGCGAAACATGAACTCTTACTTTGAGGAAGGAAAGGAGATTACAAGTATTTGAGAATAATGTACTTAGGAAAATTTTTGGACCAAAGAGAGATGAACAGACAGGTGAATGGAGAAGACTACATAACAATGAACTCACTACATGGTCTATATAGGAAGCCAGATATATAAGAACGGTTAAGTCTCGTACAGTGGAGGAAATTGGTATAAAGCCACTAGCTTTTAGTAGTAAAACAACCTGAAATATTTATGTAAATACCGTATGTGTGTCATAGATTACATATCTTGGACATAATTTCATACAGATCTCCTCATTTTGTATTTATTATATATGTAAATAATACGTAAAATCTAAGAAAACGCTGTCCTAGGGGTGGAAATCGGTATAAAGGCAGGTCAACTTCTGGCTCTTACAGAGACATAAATGTAAACAAAACACTACAATTACATGGAGACGACGTGTCTGTGAGCATCGTTCATCAGTTACAAGTCAGCAGTACGTACAATGCCACGTGGAAAGCCTCTATCAAATGAAGAGAAATCAAGAGTTAGTGTCTTCAAGGAGATGGACCTTTCCAATAGACAAATACCTACGAAATTGGGGCTTCAAGATGTGTCATTGATAATTTTGTCAAACTGGGCTCACAATATGGAAAAGACGGGAAATATGGACGGACAAGAAAATTGTCTGAGCGCACTAAACGTCTCATTTTACGTAAAGAAAAAGGTAAGAGTATGTTTTTTTCTCAAATCCAGGGTGATTTGAAGTTAAAAAAAACACACCTTGAAGGATGCACATGAGAAAGTTAGAATGACTTTTGCTGAAGAACACATGTCCTGGACCTCAGAATGGAATAAAGTAATGTTCAGTGATGAGAAGAAGTTTAATCTGGACGGGCCTGATGGCCTTCAGTATTACTGGAACGACCTCCGTACTGAAGAGCAAGTTAGAATGAGTAGAAACTTCGGTGGTGGAGGCGTTATGATTTGGGCAGCATTCTGCTTTAAAGGAAGATCAAAAATAGCATGGATACGCGCCAAGATGAATTCTGAGTCCTACACTGAGGAGCTTCTGGAGTCCTAATTGATACGAATGTATGAGGCATTTGGCGAAGATCTAATTTTTCAGCCAGATAATGCTTCCATTCACGTATCTGCCATATCAAAGGAGTGGTTCAGGAAGAAAGAAATACCACTTTTGACGTGACCAGTCAGAAGTCCTGATTTAAACCCGATTGAGAACTTATGGGGGATCCTGGCAAGGCGTGTGTATCGCAATGGACGGCAGTTTGGGACAGTGACTGAGCAGAAAAATATTATTCAGGAAGAGTGGGCTTCAATCTCAGTGGAAGAAATAAACACCCTCATCAAGTCAATGCCAAAGAGAATCTTCCAAGTAATTAACAACAATGGAGGTTCAACTACATTTTAGAACTTTGTTGTAAACTTTGCGCTCAGTCTTTTTGGTTTAATCTGTGAAATACACAAAGTGCCTTTATACTAATTTCCACCCATATGTGAGAGTGGTTTCAGTTTTCATGTACTTTTTTGGACGGAAATGGATAATTAATTTTGACATTATTTGTGTGTTTTTATACTCAATCACCTCCTAAGTTAATATAGAAAAATGCCAAAGAAAGAGTAAATAAACTTGTGTTAACCCTTTTAACAAGTGGCTTTATACCAATTTCCTCCACTGTAGACTGCGATGGACAGGACATGTTGAACGTATGGGAAATGAAAGACTTGCATTGAAGCTTCTTGTAGGAAAGCCAGAGGGAAAACGCCCAGTTGGTAGACCAAGAATGAGGTGAGAGAATAACATTAACTATGATTTGAGGGAAGTAGATTATACAGGAATGATTGGAAAGCATTATCTCAGGATAAGGATGTATGGAGAGCTTATGTCCGCGCGGCCATGAAACCTACGGGTTCGATAGTGCCAGTGAGTAAGTAAGTAAGTATGTGTCTTATAATAAAAATCTGATCTATTGAACACTCATTTCCCTTATATTCAAAATGATGGTCCGGTATTATGTCGCTAATCTAAGAAATAACCCTCCATATTAATATATTTGTTAGAATTTTTGTACGAAATTTAAAGTAATGGAATGCCGTACAGTTGTATTTATTATTATCTCCTTTCTTATAGTATAGTATGAAGATTGATTATTTTAATTAATTTGGAAGAGTCTCTTTTTGTCCAAAAAAAAACTCTTATGAATCAGTGTATTTTTTCTATCAGTAACATGTGTTGGAATTCTCTCCGAACCTGATGTTTTATAGGTTTTAATTTTTCTTTGCATTTAAAACTACTGTATAATGCAGCCGACTGTGTGACTAATATTTCTCCTGCTTGTAGATAATCCTTTTTCAGTGTCCTATTCTGCGTTTTCGTTTAATAGCTGATTAAATCATTTTTAATTGCGTTTTTATTATGTTATTTAATTCTGCAATTGTATCCCCATTTTCATTTACAACTATTCTATGTTTTAGTCTAAAACTATTTCCTTGCGATCCTAATTATCCGAAAGAGAAAAACTCTGATGTTCCTACGTTTCGCGTTCATTTCAATGTGATTGATATTATTTCTCAAATATTCCCTCTTTTTGCTCTTTTGGCCTACTGGATTATCGTTTGATGTTACGCAAATGTTCTAAATTCACTTCATTGGATTTCGTAGCCAATTATTTTTTAGCTTACTTTTCTTTACTATCTTACCATGTTCATTATCAAACCAATTCTTATGTTTACTTTTGTTTTGTGTAACCTATGGTCTCTGATGCTATTAATGTAATATTCTCCCAAATAGTCTCCCATTCATTACTTTTATCTACTTCCCCTTCGGTTCCCAGTTTTCATCTGAATATTCTAGCATTTCAATTCAATTCGCTATTATGGCCTAATATTTTTGGCCGCATTTAATCATCTTTAAAACTGTATAATCAAAATCTTTGTGTTTTGTATCTGTCATAAATGATAACCGTTCTCCGATTTTTACTCTGACAAAATGATGATCTGAATTGCAGTCTATCGAACTAGCCGACTAACAGATATAAACAATGTGAAAGATTGAAACAGATTGAATGCTGAAGAGACGTGATAGCAATGAGTTCGGTTATTTGTTGAGAATGGGATGTGAAAAATTATCTAAACTAATTTACCAATTGCAAGTTCCAGGGAGAAAATGGACAGGGAAACCAGGAAGATCTTGGAAAAATAAGATTATGGAGTTAATTTACAAGAGATAAACTCGAGAACGGAAGCAGAAGACTGTGGATGATTGTATAGGCCTAAATGTGCGTTCAATATATTAATGTTTTTCCAAAACTCATGTTCTATATCATTATTTCATGTTATATGAATATTTCAAGTATGCTACACCCGCATTTAATATCCTGAGTAATTTCCAATTTATCTAGAGGGTCTGGTATCAAGAGTGGTATTTGTTAGGACTATTTAACGAATAACATCAAGTTGTTTACTCAAAAGTCATTATTTAAATATAGTTCGCGGTATTTTAAATATTTATATATTTAACGGCGATGTTTGAAAACAAATCAGAAATGTGGGGTTATGTATGTTCACAGCAACTTCATCATATTTTTTTATTGCCAAATAGGATCGCAATATTGTAAGAATGCATCCTATAGGATAAATAATTAAACACATCAAACTGTATATTATAATCAACATTATAGGTTATTAATTCATTTTTTAGTAAACAACTCAGTAAAACCAAGGAATCTGTTAATTATTTGCTATATTCAATGTATTTGTTGGAGAAAAATAATGCTCTGAGCTGTCCAGAATATTAAAAAGAGGAGCATTCTTTATCATAAAAGCATGATCTGATAAAGATAAATCGATAAAGAGCGAGGTGAAACAAGACTGTCATTGGTTGTAAAACAAAATTAATTGAAACGTGATTGGTCATTGACTATCATTTAGGGCATAAGTTAGTCACAGGTAATTTCATATTCATGTCATACTTATATATCAAACAGCAGAAAAGCTGTAAATTATTCTGCTGACTTATAATTGTTATATTAAAGGTGAATATCACTAAGGTAAAATCGAAAACAAACACGTATTTAAACATGGATATACCCTTAATATTTAACTTAGATTATTTTAAATAATATAATTACTTTATATTATATTATGTTTAATTTATAGTATTCTAAGCAAAGTAGCCTATTTTCATTAATATCGTTCGTGCATCACATTCGTGAACCATTCTCTAGTACCGATTGCAGATGCCTATTTAATAGATTTTATAGTATGTTATTTACACGTTTAAAAAATGAAAACGCAACATAAGGGGTCTTGAAATAAAGAGTTTAAGGCTGAACTAGCAAAGATGAGCAAATTCTGAAGACGGACTTAACTTCTCACGGACAGCTAGTGGCTATAATAGGGTTTTCATGTCTATAAAAAAAGTATTGCTCTTATGTGAACGCTTTTGCCACATGACGCCGCAGACTGAATGACAGAGATGGAAATATATGCATAAAAATGTCCCAAGCTTCGTTGAAAAAAAAAGAAGGTTTAATGGCATGTCCGGCAATATAATATAATCTTTGCGTCAGCCGCTGTTTCCGGTAATTGGCTTCACCCTCCTAACTATATTAAATATGAGGGTGATAGTTATACGTACCATAATAATATTTTTTTACATAAATCGGGGCATCCACCATCAAGACAAAGTTATAGGTTAAACTATTTTAAATGATTAATTTTCAAATGAACTAATTAATGAATCAAACTCACATAAAAGGACACGTTTACTAACAAGAATAGCTCCATAAGAGCAATGCTATTTTCTAGACGTGAAAACCCCTGTAAAAACGATCAGAGTCATATTTTGCTAATTTTTCAATATTTAATCTTTAAAGTAGTAAATCTATAATACAGTCTTACAAGGATGGTAAAAATTGATGATTAAACACACTCTTCGTTTGTTTTCATATTATCAAAACTCCTCCGATAAAATACGTATATCGTTTGTCGTGCTATTGGCACTATCTTGCTTGCGGTTAATGAGACAACTATCTTCCCGCTCAGTGACGAATAAAAGTGCCGAAGTGCGTTTGTGTTAACGTTGATGTGTATGCAAAAGTATTTTAGTGATGTTTGTAATAGGTGCGTGTTGTTGTTAATTGAAGAAAAAACGTGAATTTCCTTGGAGTCTTCTGAAAGGTAAGTCATTGAACAACTCTTGTGTATCTTAAATAATTGTAATATTAACAAGTGTAGTGGGTGTTTATTGAACAAAGTACATTGGAGACATTTAAACGTTTTAATGTTTATGAATTTGTATATTACCTTAAATTTGTAACTTACAACCTTACTGCTTCATATATGAATTAGTTATGTAATTATAATAATATAAATATATGGTAACGCATATGAATACATATATAATGAAAATTAACATTTAATAACAAATGGAGACGATTTTATAGAAGTAGCTGAATTCAAATACTTAGGAACAATAATTACAATATGTGAATGACGTGCAGAAAGAAATTAAACATAAGCTCAACTCTAGAAACGCATACAATTAAGCATTACAGTGACTCCTGTCATCTCAATTTCGTCTCAAAAAGTTAAACTAAATGTATATAAAACGGTAATTATCCATGTTTTATTGTAATGATGCGAGACATGAACTCTTACTTTAAGGGAGGAGAAAATATTAGGAGAATTTCATAATAAAGTTCTTAAGAAAATGTTTGGAAAAAAGAGAGATGAACAGACAGGTGAATGGAGAAGATTATATATGTGATCTTAATGGAAAACCAGATGTAATAAAAAACAATTAAGTCTCGTAGACTGCGATGGACAAGACATGTGACACGAATGGAGAATGAAAGAGGGGCATTCTTCTTGTAGGAAAACTTATATAGAGAAAGCTTCCATTAGGTAGGCGTAGAATGAGAGAATAAGATATATATAATATATATATATATATATATAATATATATATATATATAGAGAGAGAGAGAGAGAGAGAGAGAGAGAGAGAGAGAGAGAGAGAGAGAGAGAGAGAGAGAGAGAGAAAGAGAAAGAGAAAGAATAATATTAACCATGATTTAAGCGAAGCAAATTATATAAGAAATTATTGGAAAATATTAGCTCAGAATAGAGATATATGGAGGGATATGTGCGTGCGGCCATGAACCTGCTGGTTCGATTGTGTTATTGTGTTATATATCAGTACTAACGATCTGTATTATCATCTATCCATCCATCCATAGTATTCTGCCCGAAGGCAGGTCTTTCACTGCAATCATTGCATTTTCATGCTATTCTTTGCAGCTTTACTAGGGAATTATAGGTGTGGTAGCTTCCCACACCGATGAAGGATGATGATGATGATAAGATGAATATGAATGATGATAATAAGATGAATATGAATGATGATAATTGCGATGACCATATGATTTCGGAGACCGTTTGGGCCTTAAGTTTTCCTGACATTTGTCTTACAGGTGAGGAAAAACCTCAATAAAACCTCACCCAGAAAACTGTCCCGAGCAGGGATCGAGACCACAGCGGTGGACTTTATCAGCTATATCCATCTAAATAATAAAATTATGATTTTTTATCGAACTATTTTATCTTCTTGTTCTTCACTTCCTGGTTTAGGCCTGTTCCGTCTTCACTAATAGATCTAAGACCATCTCTTCCGAGGACGTCTGGCATCTCTTCTTCCTCTTGGAAAATAATGGAAGATTTTATTTGGTAATCTACTTTCTTCCATTCTTTCTACATGTTCTTTCCACTGTATCTTGTTGTTAAATATATTTCTTTTATGGAGTAGATCTGCAGTTCTTCACGGATATCCTCGTTTCTTATCTGGTCCATTCTAGTGCAGCCTTTTACTCTTCTTAAACATTTCATCTCGGCTGCTTGGATTTTACTTTCTTGTTTGGTAGTGGTAATCCTAGATTCACTCCCATACAAAAGGACAGGGACAGCCATTGTTTTATAAAATTTTAATTTTGTTTGTTATGGGCTTTATTATTCAATGTTCTATTTATTGTACCACAAATACTGTAGCTTGAAACTGATGTGTTTTGTGTTTTTATATAATAATATACTGTATAGCCTCAATAAAGGTTTGAGACGAAGCTAAATAAACTTGTAACCATATTGGGAGACAGTTAAAAAAGTACTATTTTATTCAACCCCGTATAAAAGTTGCTACGTCAACAGATCGCTCATTTGCTGCAACAACGTCATAACTCGAAAATCGCGTTTTTTCAGGAGAAGCATTTGAAGTTTTAAATACTGTCATTCCACGTCTCCTTGTGATATTAACTAAAATATCTTGATTTTTGAGTTATGACATTGTTGCAGCAAATAGCGATATATAATAATGTTAAGTCAAAAGTAGCATATAAACGGAGTCTTTGTCGAAAATTATTGTTGCACGCTTTATATTAGCTTGACCTGTATCTATCTATGTAACGGAATCTTTCAACGCGATTTTCACCCACTTAAAAGCATTGTATCGACTTGAAACTTTGTATACTTGTAAAGGACCAATGGCAATACAATAATTTCAAAACTGTTTTCTAAAATCCTGGGCAGAATCATCAGAAAATAAAAAAAAAGCGTCTGTGTAATTATGTAACGGAATCTTTCAACACGATTTTCACCCGCTTAAAATCATTGGATCGACTTGAAACTTTGTATACTTGTAAAGGACCAATGACAATACAATAATTTCATAAATGTTTTCTAAAATCCTGGCCAGAATCATCAGAAAATAAAAAAAATAAAAACCGGACGTATCAACTTTTTGGTCAATCGTTGTAAGAGTATTACAATTATAATCGTTTAGTATTATAGTTTCGATACTTGGTTTTGTTGACGAATTAAAAGTTCCTACAATTAATTCAATGGATTTTAAAACTGAATTTATAACTCCTAATAATAGTCTTAAAATGATGGAACTGGAGAAAAAATAGAAAGGTAAGCAAGCGGGAAGTAAGGTTTATGTGGTGGTATGTGAAATTAATATTGACTACATTTCTCCTTAGTTTGTTATAGAATCGTTTTGTGCTTCACATTGGAAGTTGAGTCGACAGTTATCAATGGAACATACAGTATATCGTACTTTCCTGTCTCTGCCATCAGCTGAAACAACATGCAGTTTTTTTTTGTTATCTCTCCATGTTTTGTCGATAGGTTACTCTGGTCGCGTTTATTATACCGCTCACGGAATGCAATAGTGGCGTAAGTTAAAAATTGGTGTAATATGCGTTATCTCATTCTTACACGAAAACATATATTCCACATCGGCACTAAGATAGTTAAATAGTGAGCCACTTGATTGGCACTTGTCACTAAAGTCTTTGAACATTTTCCTCCAATGAAAACACTCAACACTGGCACGTTTAGAATGTGATTTATTAGTCCATCTGATGTATCGATGAATTACCCCAAATTGAGCGCAAAGTAAATAAAATATGCACATTTTCTGTTATGCTGGTTTATTTTCGATTGTTCTATTATGCATTAGAAGTAAAAATAGCCTAATTAAAAATATGTCATTTCTGTTGCGTAGTTTTGGAGTTTTGTTGACATATTTTAAATTATTCCACTATTGCATATGGAATTAAAATACTTTATATATATATATATATATATATATTATATATATATATATTTAAAATTGTATGGAAGCTTCTTATAGGAAGGCCAGAAGGAAAACGTCCAGTTGGTAGACCAAGAATGAGGTGGGAGAATAAAATTATCCATGATTTGAGGGAAGTAGATTATACAGGGATGATTGGAAAACATTAGCTCAGGATAGGAAAGTATGGAGAGCTTATGTCAGTGCGGCCATGAACCTCCGGGTTCGATAGAGTCAGTTAGTTATTGATTTCAAATAACATCGTGGAATAAAAAAATGGATCGCTATTGCAAGTATATTTTATTGCAATCTACAAAAATGAAGTCGAGGAGCAACAAATTGGTGTGTCTCCCAAAATGGTATTGCAACGTGGAGAGTTTATGGAAGTACTACCACCAGAAGAAATTAACAATGAAGTAGATCTTAAGTCTAGCTCAATTTATGCATCAAGTCATGTTTTCATAGTTCAAACTGCACAAACAAGAAAAACCTTAGTGTTGTTGAAATGAGTGAGCTAAGGCGATTTTTTGGGACTTGAAAACTTGAATTTTCAGATCTATTTTAATCTTGGGGGGGGGGAACATTCTTCTGGCCAGGTCGTTAAGTTCAGTACTGCGGTTGTATTCAAAGTAGAGAGAGACAATGCCTTGAAATATTTTTCATATAAGGCTTTATATGTAGAATCTGAATGTAGATAAGTTAATTTATTGAAAAGAAAAAAAAGGACGATAACTAATTTTAAAAATGTTATATTCTACAATACATACGGTATTCCATTAAAATATTTAATGCAGTTGGTAAACTCAAATGTTATTAAAAATGCCATAGTTATTTCTACGAAAGTTTAAGAGCCGATGATGAATAACAATTACGATAACAAAATAGTTTGCTTTTATTACTATAGCTGGTGCTTAGTTTTTTCTTAGTTTGTGGTTTTAAAGAATACATACTCGTTGTTTTTTATGTTTACCTTTATTTTCATATGACTGAAGTTTGTTATTTTTATATTTATCTATGAAAAACCCTATAAAAGCTTATAAAACGGAAAATGTAACTTAATTGGTTACGTTGGTTATTTTAAAGCGAGAAATTTCGTTTTTCATATTCTATTCTAACTGATGCAATGGTGGCACATCAATAAACTTTTTATAAAAAATAAAAACATTCTTCTTCTTCTTCACTTCACGGGCTAGGCAAAAATTGCCTGTTCCGCCTCACAGTTCTTCTGTCCATCTTTTCACTGGCCTTCCTACATTCCTCGAATCTCTTGGCTTGTAGTTGAATGCTGCTCTTGGTTCCACATGTGTAAACCATTTCTCTCTATATTCTCTGATTTTCTCATTCAGTGGATATATATTTAAAAACAATCTATTTACGCTAATATGTTTAGAAACTGTGTCCAGGGTTTTATTCAGGTGCCCATAACACAATTATTTAAAAAAAAAAGTATTTAAGTTGAAACAAAATATGAAGATTTTTAATGCAGTTTCCTAGGATAAAGTAGGGTATTTAGGACATTTAAACCATACATTTAAAAGTGATATTTATTTCTTATAATATTAATACAAGTCTTTAACTTTGTAAATAATCGAACCTCTCCACAATTTTGGCCCTATAAACGTGGGATCAATCCCAGCCTGAATACCCTATAATTTTTTGGTTTAAAGAAGTTCAGAAATTTAAAATATGCCACTCTAGCATGACACGAGCGAAATATCAATTTTTTTTGTTTAATGCCACCAGGTTGTCTTTGACTTTTCTGGCTTTCCCCCCTGACATTGGCGGAATTGTAATCCATTTCTTAGGTTGGGGCACCTGGAAGGCGGAGTTACGTTACCCCGATGATATCCATCCTAGTAGTATTCTGCCCGAAGGCAGGTCCTTCACTGCAATCATAGCATTTTCATGCTATGCTTGCAGCTTTACTAGGGAATTGTGTAGGTGTGATAGCTTCCTTGCTTTCCACACCGGTGAAGGATGATGATGATAATGATAATGGTAAGGATGATAATGATAAGGATGATGACCATATGATTTCGGGGACCGTTTGGGCCTTAAAGTTTTCCTGACATTTGTCTTACAGGTGAGGAAAAACCCCGATGAAAACCTCACCCAGAAAAACTGCCCCGACCGGGGATCGAACCCGGACCCGCTGCGTGACAAGGCAGCAAGCTACCTCGAGACCACAACGGTGGACCCCGATGATATGATGGGTGATAAATGATAATGAGGCGCCAGGAAAGCTCTTTACCTATACTAACCAAAATTCCAGACCACAGGAACCTTTAAGAAAAAATCCTATGATCTGACCGGAAATCGAACCCGGGAGCTTATGAACAACTGCACTTCTACTAGCGCTTGAATTTTTAGTTATGTTGTAAACTACAGCACTTCTTCTGTAAACACTATTTAATATTTTAAACTTTCTCAAACAATTTTTATATCATTATTAGACAATTTTGAAGTATTTATTTAAATATGCAAATCACAATATTATGACACTGTTAGACAATATTGTGATGCAAACTGCTATTTTCTACACAGAGTATATTACTTAGTCTATGATTTTTCTATCGCTGTTTTGGGTTATCGCTGGTTGGATCAGCGTTAGGGAGTGATAAGTAGGTGTACACCCATTTTTAATAAACGTTGGTAATTTTAATTATTATATACTGTTTAAACATAGATTTGGGGATTTATTGCAAATATTGGTCATTTAAATTTCATAGCGACGGATAGTAATAGAGGATGATAGTCGATATGTGGTTCGATTGTGGGTTATCGCTAGCTCTATAAACTCTGGCGCATGCGCACTCTTGTTCTATAGGACAGTTTTTCCGTAAGTTTTATTTAGCCTATATAAATGTTTTTTTTAATCTTTATCATACTACAATGATCGTTCTGACGTCTTCTGGTACCGCAATTATGTTAACAAAAATTGACATTCATTATTTTTTTCGGTATTTACCAGTAGATGTCATAGAAATATTCCTTCTGGTTCATTGAACAATTACCATAACTATTGCTTTTGTGTAGCCTACACAAAATTAAGTCAAGTTGAGCCATTCAGCTAAGTATCTTGGTAAATAAGCTTTTCTCTTGGTTCTGAGTTGCTATCGGTCAGTATCAGAGGATGCTAAAATAACTCAATTTTAGTCATTTTAAAATCTTTTTCTTTACCCTGCAGGTCTTACAACCCACCATATAGGACTTACTGTTAGAAGCAAATACCCTGGGCGCTTTGGATGTAAGAAGGTAATAGAAATTCGAAACCAAAATTTATACAGATACACACAGTAGAATTTCCTTTATTCTGTAGTTAGCAGAAATCTAAGGCCACCACCGAAGACAGAACAATAAAAAAATATTCGTGAAAATGAAACAGGCTACATTTTTTCCGAAATAAATCCAAGATTTAAAATCAATTACCTACTGGGAATCGAAGTAACCACGTCATGATGACAGTCCCCGAGGTTATTTATTTTATTAAAATGGAGTTATACTCCACCATAATAAACGATAAAATAGAATAAATGTTTGGCCAACTATTCCCAAAATTGAATTGTTAGCACTGTCGTTTATATAGAATACACTACTAATTGAACACCTTTTTATAGTGTTTTTATGTTATTGTTTCTGTTGTGTATAGTATTGTAAATATGTTAATAAGGTCTGTCATTTGGGTGAATGATCTGTATTTCAAGTGCCCTGCATTAAATAAATAAAATAAAAATAAACTAATTGAACACTAAACAATCAATATACCAAGTGATATAGGGATTAAGTCCCTTGCCTCTGGTCCCGAGAGTTGCAGGTTTATATCCGGCCGGAGTCGATGGATTTTTAGGATATAAAAATGCATTGGACAATTGTCTGCCTTCGGGCAGAATTACCATGGATAGATGAAGATATAAAATGCCTCCCGCGAAGGTGTTTCTTCAGGTTAGGAAATAGGAAAAGTTACATCGAACAAAGTCCGGATCGTAGGGAGGGTGAGGAACAAACACCACTTTAATTTTTTCAAGTTATTCAGCAACAATATTTGCGATTGTCTCGTGGTGCAGCATCCAGTTTGTTTCAGGGAGATGTGGTCTGATATGGCCTTGCAGAGTTATCAGGATGTGTATAGTATAACTCGATTACTGTTCTGTGTACACATGCGATATACTGAGAAACTATTCCATGAGTATCAGAAAATGAGATGACCTTAAGTTTCCCAGCATAAGAATCCACTTTGGGGGTTGGTGATGGATGTTTATACGCAGAGTTTTGCTGTTTGCTCTCAGGATCAAAATTAAATAGCCAAGTTTCATTAGCGATTACCTTTGAAAGAGACTGTGGATCACCTCCATTGTAGCCCTAGGAGGAATTGAACATGTATAGACTTGCATTCCATTCATAGACAGGAACCGGGATGGATGACCTTAAAACTTGCACACATTTACATGACACTTTAGCCAACAAATATTGTAAAACCATTTTTTTGTCTGTTATATTATAGTTGTAAAAAAAAAGAATGAAAATTATTTAATGGACTGCCCTCTTATCCATCCATCTATAGTAATTCTGCCAAGGGCAGGTCTTTCACTGTAATCATAGCATTTTCATGCTATGCTTTGCAGCTTTCTAGGGAATTATAGGTGTGGTAACTTCCCATTGTTTTCCACACCCGTGAAGGATGATAATGATAAGGATCATGATGATGGCCGGATGATTTTCGGGGACCGTTGGGCCCTAAGCTTCCTGACACTTATCTTATAGGTGAGATCTTCTTCTTCGGCTTTACCCCACTTATAGGTTTGCCGTCTTCAGTTTCCATTTATCTCTATCATTCCAATCTCCCTCTTCCAAATTCCTATCATCCATTGTGGTTCTGATGTAGGTTTCCCATTTCCATCTTGGTCTGCCACGTTTATTTATTTCAGGGGGTGACCATTGGTATATATTTTTTGGCCATCTTTCATTTTCCATTCTTTGTACATGGTCATACCATTTAAGCGTTTGATTTTCAATCCTCTTAACAACAGATGTGGTGACATTAATTTCTCTCCAAAGGAATTCATTTGTTATTTTATCCTGTCTTGTTTTTTTGGAGGCTTCTTCTAAAATAATCAAATTCAACTGTTCTAATTTTATTATTGTAATTCTGTCAAAGACCAAGTGTCACTTCCATATGACAAAATATTCTGTATTATGCTCTTATAAATTTTCATTTTAGTTTCCTTTGTAATATTTTTATTCCAAATTATTCCATGTAATGTCTTAGTTGCATTTTTTGCCATTGCAATTTTAGTCTGCACTGGTATCTAAACTTGTAATTATTGACCCAAGATATTAAAAAAATTCACACTTTTTTATTTTCCCTGTTTCAAGTATGAGGTTAACCACATCCTTTCCCAAACACATATATTCTGTTTTCTGTAAATTTATATTCAGTCCCCATTTTTTATATTCTTCCATTAGTTTATTTATCATATATTTCACATAATCTTCATCCCCTGCAGAAATTATTTGATCATCTGCAAACAACAATGAATGCAGTACTTTTCCTCCTATAGGAATACCCATTTCAGATTTGTTATACCACAAGTTAAGAGCCTGGTCTAAATACATGTTAAAAAGAATTGGTGATAAACTGCTTCCCTGCTTAAGGCCTTTATTCACTGTGAATTCCTCTGTTAAATTATTCTGTATTTTTACTTTAGCTTTTGTATTACTATAGATCCTCCTACCAATATTAATCCATTTATCACAGATATTCAGATTTCTCATTGCCGTCCATAACAATTGTCGAGGTACACTATCATATGCCATCTCTAAATCAATAAAGGTCATATGTAGTTCTTTATTTTTTGCTAGAATTTTCTCTTGTAATTGTCTAATACAGAAAATGTTATCAATACATGATCTTCCACTCGGGAATCCACATTGTTCTTCTCTTAAGTTATCTTTCATCTCCTTGAGTTTAAAATGTATAATTTTACTAAAAATCCTAGCTGTTGAAGGTAAAACGCTTATACCTCTATAAATGGAACACAGTTTTTAATCACCTTTTTAAAAATAGGAGTAATATACGATAAATTCCAGTCTTCTGGAATATCATCTCCAATTTCTATTTTATTAAAACATTTTGTTAAAAATATTACTAAAATATCTCCTACATGTTTTAGGAGTTCCGTCTGAATATTTCCTGGTCCTGGTGCTCTCCCATTTTGCCTCTTTCAAAGATCTTTTTACTTCATCTTCTGTTATCTCTGGAATGTCAAATTTATATTCTACATCTTGAAGTTGAAACTCATTTCTATTTTCTTGAAGTAAACCTTTATAATGTTACATCCATTCTGATGGTCTTATCAACTGAATATTTACCGTCTTTCTTTCTGATTCCTGATATTTTGTAATGTTTTCCAAGCTTCTTTGGATCTAGCATATCCAATAGAATGATCTATATTCGAGCATATATTATCCCAGTACTCATTGTTTTGTTCTTCTCACTTCTACCTTTGTGTTATGTTTTAAAGTGATATATTCATTTCGAGATGTTGTTGAGTGATCTGATAACTATTTCATCCGTGCTTTCATTTTTTCTTCTACTATTTTTTTAATATCGTGATTAAACCATTCATTATTTATTTTTAATTCTAGGTTTTCTGTCCCAAGTGCTTCTAAAGCTGCTGAATGTATACTTTCCTTTAACTGATCATACATTTCCACTGCAGATTTATTTAAATTAAGTTTTTGTTTTAATCTTGATTGAAATATATATTTTATACTCTCATGATAGAGTAAGCTTACTTTATATCTTTGTTCATTCAAAAGGGTTGTATTTATTCTGTCTTCCGTTACTTCAATATTTTGTTTTTTCCTACCTGTTAATATGAATTTTCCCAAAAGCATATAATGATCACTTACGCAATCTGGTTTTCTATACACTCTAACATCTTTCACTATCATATCATGTTTTTGTTTCACAATTATATAATCAATTATTGATTTGAGACTTTTTGTTGGCTGTTCCCATGTGTATTTATGTATTTCCCGATGTTGGAAAAAACTATTCATTATCATATAACCATGTTGTTTATATAAACTATCTCCATTGTCATTTTCCACTTTTTCCCCAAAAGGTTCAATCACTTCATCTTTCATTCTACTTCCTACTCGACCACTAAAATCTCCTGTTATTATTACTTCTTGATGTTTTTTATTTTGTGCAAAATTTCTGACAGTTTGTCAACAAATTAATTTTTTTCTATGGTTGTTGCATCCAAATTTATGGCATATACTCCTGTTATTATAAGCTCTATCCCAAAAAGTTTCAGATTTAATTTAATAATTCTTTCATCAATTTCTTCCCAAGACACTATATTTTTACCAACTTATTTTTTATCAAAATTGATATACCTCTTTTTTCTCTACTAGTTTTTGGTACTCCACTCCAGATATGTGTATAATTTCCTAATTTTTCCTGTCCTTTCCTTTTCTTTTTTGTTTCTGAGAGCACAATAATATCTGCATTCATTGCTGTAATCTCATCTATTACTTCTTGTTCTTTAATATTCAAGCCTTGAATATTCCATGTGTCAATGGCAAAGGTTCGTTTTCGTAGCTTAAGTCTGTCATATTTAAATCCATCCGGCTGACATATTTTACTGAAGTACTTTTTTCCAGGACCAGGTTGCCAGCCTGACGCCTAACCACCAGACATGGAGGGCCTGGGTTTTTTTTAGGGTTTGCTCCCTTAGCCGAACAGGTCTCAGTTTTAAGGCGCTGAGAACTCGCCTTTCGTCCCATCCTGTTAGCTACAGTCTATTACGACTGCAGTCAGGGAGCACGACGAGAACGTAGGATTAGGACTTGTTGGCAGAGCTGCTAAAAAAAGTCGCAGTGACATTACTCGAGATTTATTAAGGTAGTACATAGTCGGCATCTGTACCCTTCTCGAGGCCGTACCAACCATTTGCTCCCCTATAGGTGAGATAAAACCCCAAAAAAGCCTCACCCAGGAGCTTGTCCCGACCGGGAATCGAACTTGGGCTCGCTGCGTGACAAGGCAGCACTTTACCTCGAGGCAACAGTGGTTTATTATTGCCCGCTTATAATGCACGATTTAGGTATAGTGTTCAGTGAAGAAAAATAAAGGAAAATTCGTATAATACGGTTTTTAATTATTATTTTTATTGAACTAAAATATCAGTATACATATAGAATGAACCAAAACTTATCGAATAATGCAAATTTTATCACGAAGAAAAAAGTCTGATAGCTACTGTGTGGTTTATAGCCCACTATACTTATTTTAATCACAAAAATACCACGTGGGCCAATTTACAAATACATAATATGCCACAATTCTCAGTTTTAATTATATTATTTGGCCCATGCCATAGACTGTATATAGATTCATAAATATAATTTAAGTACAGTATATTTAATTTGTCATAAATTAATATTCGATGTTGAATGGATAGTGCGGATGATCCTTCAGTCTGAAAAAAAAGAAGAAACATCTATATAATTTGCGCTACAATCCCCAAATAGGGCGTACTAATAATAAATAACAATCAGATGACAATAAGCTTGTTCACTTTATTTTCTTCATGTCTTCACAATGAATGCTCATTGTGTGACGACACAAATTAGTTCTTATTTGCACCAAGAATAATAATATAGTATTCTGTCCAGTAATAAGTGTACTTACTAAATAACACTAAAAAACTGGGGCAGGAAGTAAATATCAATAAAACTAAATAATGGTCACACGAAAAAATAAAATATATAATGGAAGTGGAAAATGAGGGAAATTTTTAAGAAGTAGCTGAATTCAAATGCCTAGAAACAATAATTAGAAACAGCAATGAGCTGCAGAAAGGAAATAAACATAGGCTCAAATCTGGAAATATATGCTATTTTGCGACACAGGGACTCTTATCATAAGTAATGCCACGAGCGATTTCCAAATTACCGATAAATACATCGACTCACGAAGTGAGGAGTGAATTTATCTAGAGAATTTGGAAATCAAGAGTGGCATTTGTTAGGACTATTTAAACAATAAAATTAAACTGTTTACTCACAAATCATTATTTAAATATAGTTATTTTAAAATATTTGTATATTTAATGTAGACGGCGATGTTTGAAAACAAATGAGAAACGATTGGTACGCTTCATTTGCTTCTTTTGTTCATCACTACAACCAGATCATATTATTTATTGACAAAGGAACGCAATATTGTAAGAATGCACTCTAGTGGAGAAAAAATGAAACATATCAAACTGTATATTAATTTATTTCTGATGTCCTATGATGTAAATATGACAATTATATTTTTCTGGGAAACAGTATATTTAAGAAAGTGCAAACAGTGGTTTCTTTTTTGGTGGTATAATCAATTGCTACAAATGTTTTTATATTAACTCCCGCATGCGCTATGTGTTGACATTCATATACTATATATACAATATGGTAGCCGTATTTCTTAGGGAGTCGGTCACTGCAAAATAATGCTATGACCTATTCAGAATGTTAAAATGGAGGCGCTTTCTTTATTATGATAAACTTTAGTTGGTAAATTTAGGCGAAACACGACTGTGATTAGTTGTAAATAAAAAATCATTGAAATGTGATTGATCATCGACTCCCATTTTGAGCATGAGTTAAATAGTCATAAGTAATGTCACGTGTGATTTATGAATAATTTGGAATTCTAGAGGATTTGGAAATCAAGAGTGGCATTTGTTAGGACTATTTAACGAATAAAATTAAGCGGTTTACTCAAAAATCATTATTTAAATATAGTTACCGATATTTTAAAATATTTATATATTTAATGTAAACTGCGATGTTTGAAAACAAATTAGAAATGTGAGGTAATGTTCATTCACTGCGACTTGATCATATTATTTATTGCCAAATCCGACCGCAATATTGTTAGAATGGACCCTAGTGGAGAAATAATGAAACACATCAAACTGTATATTATAGTGAAAAGTATAGGTTATTCATTTTTTAGTAAAACACTTGGTAAAATCAAGGAGTCTATTCATTATTTGCTATATCAATTGTATTCGTTGGAGAAAAATAATGCTTTGACCTGTTCAGAATGTTAAAAAAGGAGGAGTTTTCTTTATCACAAATGCAGGAGCTGATGAAGATAAATCGATAAATGCGAGGTGAAACACGACTGTCATTGGTTCATCATCATAGTACATTCACGAATTTAGGTCATTTGTTGACCTGTATCGGCCTCAAGAGAAACACCATCCAACAATCTTTTGAGTGGATGTGTATAAAACCCTGGCCCTTCCAACTCTTTTGTATAGTAGGGAAGTATGGACATTGAAACAGAAGGATATACAGAGACTTAGATGTGCTGAAATGAGATTGTCATTGGTTGTAAAACAAAATTCATTGAAATGTGATTGGTCATTGACTACCATTTGGGGCATGGGTTAAATAGTCATTATAACATCTCTCAAAATGCGTTAAAAGAAAAGTACATAAAATATTATTATTCCATTTACATTATATGGTTGCGAATCATGGAATTTTAGAAAGGGAGGAGAAAATATTCGGCAGATATAGATGTCGATACTCGGGCATATTTTACATCAGTAACCATAATTATTGCTGTTCCCACTGGAATTAAAATTTGTAGTTGATTATCTACAGTTTATGGATCTCAACTAACTTACAGAGCACCTTGCTTACTGGGGAATAAACTTCTTAGGAAAATTTCGGACCATAGAGAGACAAACAGACAGGTGAATGGAGAAAACTACCTAACAGTGAACTACATGATATTTATGGGAAATTAGTTGTAATAAGAAAAGTTAAGTCTCGTAGAGTGTGATGGGCAGGACATGTGGCATGAATGGGGAATGAAAGAGGATAATGGAAACTCGTAGGAAAACCAGTGAGAAAGTGTCCAGTAGGAAGGCCAAGAATGAAATGGAAGAATACTATTAACCGTGATTTGAACCTCTGGGTTTGATAGTGCTAGTGAGTTAGTTAGTTAGTCTACTTACACAATGAAGTCGCATATCCGTTTGTTTCTGTTGAGTAAGTCAATGACTGCCATATCTTTAGCACTAAGTTCGAAGTCAAAAATATTTATGTTACTGGCCAGACGTTCCTTATTGGACGATTTCGGGATAGGCGCAACTCCATGTTGAATCTGACAAAAAAAAGTAAATATTAGATATAGAAGAAACTATAAAACATCTAAATCTAACAAATACCCTATTAATGAGCATATAAGGGTGAACTACATGGTCTTTATAGGAAGTCAGATATAATGAGAACAGTTAAGTCTCGTAGACTACGATGGGTAGGTCATGTTGCACGTATGGGGAATGAAAGACTTGTATGGAAGCTTGTTGTAGGAAAGCCAGAGGGAAAACGCCCAGTTGGTAGACCAAGAATGAGGTAGGAGAATAACATTAAGTATGATTTGAGGGAAGTAGATTATACAGGGAATGATTGGAAAACATTAGCTCAGGATAGGGATGTATGGAGGGGTTATGTCCGCGCGGCCATGAACCTACGGGTTCGATAGTGCCAGTGAGTAGGTAAGTATAACGATTAGTATAATAATATGCCTAGTGCGATTATAAAAATAATAAAAAAATAATAAAAAATAATAAAAAAATAATAAAAATAAAAATCATCGTCGTCAAGGATTAGACCAGTTGGCCTGTTCCAACTCAAAATTTCTCACGCAATCTCTTTAAAGGTCGACCCACATTCTTTGCCCCCCTCCGATTATAGCATGAAACAGTTCTGCCATACTAGTGCTTGGCATTCGCAGGACATGGTCCGTCAGGTTTATTCTATATTTGTTTCTTTTCATGTTGAGATCTGTTCTATGTTTAATTCGTTTACTTTCTGATATCAATACTTCTTTTGTGATCCAATAATGTATTTCCAGTTACAAAGCGAATACATTTAATTTCTGAAACTTCGAATTGCCTTACTTGATTAGAGGTAAGTGTCAAACTTTGACGTCCATAGGCCTATAATAAGAGTGACAATGCAACCACTCTATATAGTTATAGCAGTCTTTTTTCGTTCTTACGTTGTATTTTAATTTTCGCTGTATTGTACCACAGAAGTGCCTGAATCTATCAAATTTTATTTCAACGTCTTATAAAAATAATAAAAACTGAAAAAAAAAAAACAGTCAAGAGGAAGAAAATAATGTTGAAGTACTGAATTACGCAAGGAGACGTTTTCATAGTAATGAATATCCGTAGTTCGCAGGAAGATAAATATGAACTTACCAGATATCTGAGTATGATCTGAGCGACAGATTTGCCATACTTGTCTCCTATTTCTTTAATCTTAGAGTCTTTCAGAGGCTCTGGAGCTTCTCCTTTGTGCAATGGTGCAATGCTTGTGGGTCCGCCGAACGGACTGTACCCAGTGCAAACAATTCCTCTCTCCTTGCAGAATGTTATTAATTTGGTCTGAGTAAAATATGGATGACATTCAATCTGAAATTTAAATACATATATTACAGTTAAAGTAGAATTTTATGTGCTAAGAATTAAGGCAAGATCATTCTTTACCATAAGTAATGCCACGAGTGATTTCCAAACTATCGAAAATTTTGGAAATCAAGAGTGGCATTTGTTAGGGTTATGTAATGAATAAAATTAAACTGTTTACTCATATATCATTGTGTAACTATAGTTATTTTAAAAATGTTTATATATTTATTGTAAACGACGATGTTTTGAAAACAAATCAGAAATGTGAGGTTATGTTCATTCACTGCTGCTTGATCATATTATTTATTGCCAAATAAGATCGAAATATTGTAAGAGTGCACCCAAGTGAACAAATAATGAAACACATCAAACTATATATCATAATCAACATTACGGGTTATTCATTTATTTTGTTAGTAAAGAACTCAGTAAAATCAAGGAATCGTTTCATTATTTGCTATATTCAATGTATTTGTTGGAGAAAATAATACTTTGACCTGTTCAGAACATTAAAAAGGAGGAGCTTTCTTTATCATAAAAGCAGGAGCTGATAAAGAGAAATCGATAAAGAGCGAGGTGAAACACGACTGTCATTGGTTGTAAAACAGCATTCATTGAAACGTGATTGATCATTGACTAGCATTTGTGGCATGAGTTAAATAGTCATGTCTATTAAAATGTTGAATTCAAGCCTTGAAATGTTAATCTTACTCTCTTTCTTTCTTATCCATAGTTTAAAATTTTCCTTCTAGGCAGGGCCTATTTTTACGTCCCTTGGCACCCAGGCCACATTGACACGACCTGTCGGCAGAGAAGTTTTTTAACTTTGGATCCATACTTATTTTTTTGACCCCGATTGTGGAATCACCTCCGAGATAGCACGAACATTTAAATCAGAATACAACATCACCTCACATATTCATAAATAAACAAGAGGAATGTGATAAGATGATTATGATGATCAAATAATGATAGAGGACTATTTAGGGTTTAAAGTTTTCCGACATATGTCTTCGAAATGTTAACACGGGATGCTAATAGACAAACGCTAAGCCCTTTTATATTTTTTATAAGTCGTACCTGGCACTATCATTTGCTGATAAAATTTGTTATATTTAGATCAGCAATATGCATTAATAAGACTTCTAATACATCGGTACTTACAGATCCATCCATAGTAATTCTACCCGAGGGTAGGTCTTTCACTGTAATCATAGCATTTTCAAGCTACACTTTGCAGCTACTAGGGCATTATAGGTGTGGTAGCTTCCCGTGTGAAAAGCACACCCGTGAAGGATGGTGATGATAATGATAACGATGATGATGGCCGGATGACTTTCGGGGACCGTTGGGCCCTAAGCTTCCTGACATTTGTCTTACAGATAAGGAAAAACCCCGAAAAATCCTCACCCAGGAGTAAATATGATGTGTAATAATAATAATATTATCATCATCCGGTTCATCATGAGCAGCTGCCGCCGTCTTCCGGAAACCAAACGCCATTCCTCTCTGTCCATCCATTGATTTTCTTCCAATCCTCTGATATTCATAGCTGCTTGTACCCCTTCTATCCAAGTTTTCTGCGGACTTCCTCTCTTCCTCCTTTCCATTGGGATCCATTCCACAACAATTTTAGGCAATCTTTGCTCTGGCATACTTTTGACATGGTCATACCACTGTAATGTAATATTTTCTTTTCTATAATGTCCGGCTCCTCTTGTACACCCATAATTTCCCCTATTTCTTTATTTCGTATTCTATCCATTCTAGATTTTCCAGAATCAGTAGACATAACAACCCACCTAATAAAACTTTATAATTGGTTAAATTAAATTAAATTTGGTCCTTCGCCGTACGTCATCATCCTTTAATACGAAATTGAATTCCGTAGTAACAAGTACTGATTGTGCGGCAGCGAGGACATGGCAAATAGCTATCAGTGGGAGTGCTGCTATGCCACGATGATACTGTACACCGTTAGACAAAAAATGAGTCATCTCTTGAACGCATATTTATTCTAAGTCCTACTCGACACAGCGCTGGGTTCACACTAATAAACTACTCATAATTGTGCAGGCCCTGAGCTACTGCGTTTTGTGGCATGAACTGAGTGAAGATACCCCTACGTGCCCTGTTAGGTCAGCGGTAAAGCATGCAGTCACTGTTTCTGTTAATGAAGATCGCAGGTTCGCGTCCTCAATTATGTAGTTTTTCTCGTGATATTTGTATTAAAATGTTTCATGAATTAAATACATTTTATTTTGACAATTGAACTAAATCAATGTTAATGTCGTTATTGTAACAATTTATTTTACCACATTCAGGGTTTGTTCTAGGTGATGTCAATGTATTGATTTTAATAGACTGATGCGCACACTTTCTGCGCAAAAGAAACAGCCTCTAAAAAGTTTGTTTATAATGAACTCTAATTGTCCTGTAGATGCACGAAAGACGAAAGATGGCTTATGGGCACACATTCAGGACGTCTGGGATGCTCTAGCCGAAAGTCCACGTGACTGTAGAAATTTGATTGCATCAATCCCCCGCAGATTGGGGGCGGTAATAGATGCTGAGGGTTCATACACCCGATATTAATTTTGTTAAAGTTTTCATTTTAGAAGATATTATTTTCTTTCTTCATGTAATTATTAGAAGGTCTTCGTTTGTGTTTTGTGTGTGCATTAAAGCCATAAAACTCAAATATAAAATTAAATATGAAACTATATTACAGGCGAAATGCTATCCTAACATTCAGAAAAAAAGTAGAACGGGAATCGAACCCGTGAGGTCACGAATGCAGATGTTGTGTGTTAAACCTCTCAACCACGGAAACACACAAAGGCAAGCTCTCTCTTTTTATGTTACTTGAGTGTGCACTGCGTTAACTAGCAAGCAACACAGTACAATTACTGAAAACGTGTTAATGTGAATAAGGCTTCTGCGAGTGCTCACGAAGTTCCCCGATCGGTTGATAGAATCAAGAGACGACTCTTTTTTTTTTTTTTTGTCTAAGGGTGTACCTGCGCCACCGTTTTCCTTATTCTTTACGCTGCTGACCGTGAGGGATTACTTCATAGGGTGTTCTATTGCTGATGAAAATTGTCGTATGTGGCCAGTAGAGATCCTACCACACCATTAATATAATTAATGTATACATAGTACATAGGTCTACATATACATGCACAAACAGTAAAGCGATCCCACTACAGGCCTAAGGGAGCTCCCACCTTTTTTTTAGGCAATCGGTACGAGATGTTAGCCGAATTTCAGCCTCCTAACGTTAGGGCCGGCGCGCCTTTCCCCCCATAACCCCCATAATAGCGGCAGTACACAATTTCATTTAAAGGCTGATCAGACTATTTGACAATGATGAATACCACAAGAATTTAGGCCAGTTTAAAATGTCTGTCCCTCGGACTCCGAACTCTTGACCTTTCCGCGGCTGTATAGCATCTTATTTTATTGAATTGGGCCTACGCTAACGGGGTAAATCGCCAATTGTCCTACAGAATTAAATACCGTAAAAATAAGCTAAGTTCCCTTTCATTTGCTGCATAGGTTTATATGACGCATTTATTACAATGGTTTCATGATAACTTAGAGTACTTGGCAAATAACTGGAATTGACAATTTATTTATCAAATTCATAAGTATATTCCGCGCAAATTTAGTTTAAATGAAACAAATATTTAACGGAAGGCAAAATTTAGATTTGCTGTTAGTCAACGTCCTGCAGTATGAAAATACGCAACTTACATTGTAATCAAACAATTAAGTTAAAACGATGTTATGGTAAACTAGCTAGTATTATCGCCTCACTATGATGGTTGTCCTTTTATATAAAAGCGGGAGCCGCACGACAATGCTTGACAATGGTTGACATGCGGAATTATTATAGTGGCGGTAGTCAGCATCTTTGTATTTAATTATATATAACAGCTGCGGGGAAACGAAGCGAGCCGCTGGACAACCATCATAGTGAGGCGATAATACCTGTAGTGCGCTGTTACGTTTATGATAACTTGATGAATCTCTAATTCTAGTTATTCTTTATTGGGGGGAAAGTGAAATGTGTTTTTGTGTTTAGTTGAATAAGTGAAAAAGAAAAATAATTATAAATTATTGTAATTATTTTTAGATACCCCGTGCTGAAAACCCGGCGTTGCTCGGGAACTTCCACTCTGTTATGGTGTTTTGTAGATATGTTTTGAATAAGGTCAGCGATAAACATCATCTTTGTCTTAAACCTTTAATAGCTCAAAATCACAAGTACTCGTATTTTTACTTTAGAGATAGATTAATCATACAACTATCTTTTTTTGACTGGATAATGTTTTTATTTATTGTTTTTGTAGGTAAGTTAATCAGGTGCACATTGTCGTGTGCTTTCTCTAAATCAATAAATAGTTGGTGAATTGATTGTTGGAAGATGTGTATTTTCTCAAATATTTACTCTAAACTAAATATGTGATCAATTGTAGATCGGCCTTTTCTGAGATCTGCCTGCTTTTTTGATCATAAGTTACATTTTTTTTCCACAAAATTAAAAAAAAAAATCCATATATTCTGATGAAGGTGTTTGTCATAGTAATTCCTCTAAAATGTTCACATACGTATTTATTTCCCTTCTCCTAATCCGGTCCCAAGCCCAGTTGAGAAAGGAGGAGAGGGAGGAGAAATACCTCGTTAAAAATCCCAGGCCCAGCTGGCCCGGCTCTTAGTATCTGGAAATGGACCCTATCCCTAGGTAACGTGGACGGGCAGAGAGTTTCGTAAACTATAGAGAAAATAATTTTCTATGGGAAGGAGATTCCGAAATAAAATCCCTGTTCTTCTACCCCAGTTCATGGAAAATGCTAACGATTACAAAAATTGAAATGTAGGTTTTAATTGGGATTTTTATTAGAAATTTTATTCGTTAAGACAAACGCTATATATGACTTTCATTACCAGGATATATTTCAGCATGACCGCCAATCCATGTCAGTAAAATTAACTCATTAAACTTATACCAGAAGTACCTCAACAAACACAACAGCGAAAAGCCAAGCGAGAATGAATTGGCAGCTGTTATTGTCAAAAAGAAAAAAAATACAGGGGGAGTTACGAGGTTAGCGTTACGAAATAATTTAACTTGCATACGTTTAAGAGAAATTTAAAAATAAATAAATAAATAAATAAATAAATAAATAAATATATATATATATATATATATATATATATATATGCCTATCTTATTTTGGAACGAAGCTGAGGCAACCATTTTCCAGACCGTGTACTAAAAATTGCATAGTATAGCCGAAAATCGAATACTAGATCCTTGGAATGAAAGTCTTATTGTAAATTACTTTTGCTTTAGTGGGCTAGTAAGTACGTAATACATGATCTAAGGCATAGTTTGGGAACCTGTGACTCACGAACCCTCAGGGGGTTCGCCAAATATTTCAAGGGGTTTGCCAAAATTGTTCCATTTCGAGGTTAGGTCTATTATTATTTCCTCGATTTCTGCAGCATTGTATTAATATAATAATAATAATAGTAATAATAATAAAATTATTATTATTATTATTATTATTATTTTAAAATTTAATTAACCCAATCCATCCATAGTAATTCTGCCCGAGGGCAGGTCTTTCATTGCATTCATAGCATTTTCATGGTATGCTTTGCAGCTTTACTAGGGAATTGTAGATGTGGTAGCTTCCCGTTGCTTTCCATGCCGGTGAAGGATGATTATGATGATGATAATGATAAGGATGATTATGATGGCCATATGATTTCGGGGACCATTTGGGCCTTAAAGTTTTCCTGAAATTTGTCTTACAGGTGAGGAAAAACCCCGATAAAAACCTCACCCAGAAAAACTGCCCCGATCGGGGATCGAACCCGGGCCTCTGCGTGACAAGGCAGCACGCTACCTCGAGATCACAGCGGTCGACATTAACCCAATAATGCCCCTTATTGCATATGTGTAACATCGGGAATTTATCACATTATTTGCGTAATAAATTAATACTTACAGCGAATGCCTGATTTACAGTTATGTAACAACGTTAGGTATGCATTTGATTTCGCTACAACTAGGCCTACACGTTATGTAACTTTTAAGCCGTATATAGAGTAACATTAGGTTTTAGCCGTTAAGGTTAAGTTAATTTAAGGTTATTTAACCTTTTGCTTGGAATTAAATTGTATGCATGTCTACTATATTTATATTTAAAAGTCAATGGTTCTCCCAACTCAGATTTTTGTAGAAGGGATTCGCGAGTTGAAAAAGGTTGGGAACCGCTGATCTAAGGCATTTATAAGTTAGATGAAGATAATATTTATGATAAACTTAGTATGTGTCTTCAACTGTGGTAATATTTAGGTAGGTATTTCTGACCTTGTTTTAGACTTTGTAAAACGAGCAGAAATTGAAGAATCTGATAAAATCTTAACAATTAAATTGCATTCCGTTTTGAAAAATGCACTTCCTACCTTTGTGTTTTGGGAGATACATTATTGTCATTGGCTATTGTTTTATAAATCCAATTCATTGTTTGTTACATAACTCGGTTGTGGTATTGTCTTTCTTTTGAACCATTTGCTTAACAGGAAGCTAGGACATAAAACATTACACTGTTGCGCAATAATACGTTTTGAAACAATAGAATGACACTAAGATCGATGTAGAATTAAGGATGTATTACGTTTACTAAGAATACTTTCAAAAGGAAAGTATACGTACATGTTTTAAGAGAATTTTGTTATCTTTCAACTAGGAAGTAAAAATGTGTTAGTGTCGAATGCAATATGACATTTTTCCTGTTGTCTGAAGATTGCCAGTCAGGATGATTTTGCTAAGAAGTGTTTCACTCGAAAGCATGAAATAATAGGTTTTTGTTATGAAGGAAGGAAGTTTGAGCTACGCAACAAGTTGGACACTTAAATACAGGATGTAAACACATATCGAAATTCTGACATAATACGGTAAACTCTTTCAGTTTAATTCACGACTGTGAAGAGCAACGTTGATTACTTTTTTTTTGTATCGGTATCCATGTACGTATCCCACTTTTTAGCCAAGTGAATTTAATTACGCTCTTTAAAATTACAGATTATTAGCGTCGAAATTCAAATCTGAACTTAAACGACAGAAAAATTCACTCAGATGCTTATTTCAGGCCAAAACTCGCACATTGATGTTTTTTTAACGTACCGTACATCTACAAAGCTTTAGTTCCATTAGAAAGAATTTTGAATTTGAATAAGCGAACCTCGGAACCAGAGGCAAGCATGAGTGACCACTGATTTAGCAGGTCTCACAATGTATGATGTTCTATTCTTTAGTGTTCGTGCCCTATGGTAGGTGTTTCACTGCAATCATAACATTTTCATTTTATGCTTTGCAGCTTTACTAGGGAATCATAGGTGTGGCAACTAAACGTTGCTTTTTCACACCGAGGGATGGTGGTGATGATGATGATGATTATGATGATGGCCAGATGATGTGGGGCCTCAAAGCTACCTGATATTTGTCTTACAGGTGAGGAAAATCCCCGGAGAAAACCTCACTCAGGAAGCTTGTCCCGACCAGGAATCGAATCCGAGACCGCTGCTGACAAGGCAGCACGCTATCTCGAGATCATAGCAGTGGACACGTAATTATAATTATTTTAAATAATAGCGCTGAAGCGAGATAGATATGCGTTAAATTTAACTCCAAGGAAACATAATTATGAGATAAAGTAATCTTCTTGAGAAGAATGATTATGTATATTTTACCTGATTGACTGCTGGCTTGATCTTTGCAACTTTTAACACTCTCTTTATTTGTTCGCTGTTGAAATTGGAAAGTCCAATGCTCTTTGTTAGGCCAATGTCCACACAATTTTCCATTGCTTTCCATGTGTCAACGTAATCCACTTTGCTAAATATGACTTTATCTTTATCATCTTTAGGCACTCCATCGTCACCTTCCTAAAATTTTAGAAATTTAAATTAGGCGTGAACGTGATATAAATATTGTATCAGCATTCTGGATTTAGATTATTGTATATCTGGCTTAACTGGGCACAGAGAGTGATGGGTACATAAGGGTTAATCCTTGACCGCTTTCGCCCCGGTCAAAAGAAAGAACCCACCCTGTTGTCAGTTTTCGTCTTCCCCTTACCCCTATTAACATATGCTGAAGAAAATTCCGACAACACAGGCGCGAGGAGAGAGATGTGAGAGAGATGATCTCGCAAAATTAAGCAAACGAATTATAACAATATTTTGTTTTCTTCTTCCTTTTTAAGTTGTTTTATATCTCCCTATTTCTGTAGGACTTACAAGATAATGATCTTGGCGGGTCATCTGTAGACAGGAAGCTGAAGCTCTAAAATACACACTATAAAAGTACAGAGTAAAAGGACTTCGTTGATTATTATCTGTTTCAATAAATTATTAGCTGACATTTTATATCCAAGATAACCTAAGCCAGGACCGGACATTTCGTCTCCCAAAGTGTAAAAGAAACCTAATTGTACTCTAATATTTCTCCGTTCTATGCCACCAGTTTCTCTTGCGACATTTCTAGTATTCTCTCATGGTATTGGTGGAATTGTAACGCGCTTACAGAAGTACGGGCGCGTGGAAGTCGGAGTACTGTTATCCCGATGATATGATGGGTGATAAATATTAACAAAGAACCAGGAAAGTCCTTAAACCTAAACTTAACCTAAGTTCGAAGCCATGACGATCACAGTAATAATTCCTTTAAATAAATATTCTAGTAGGCCTAATCTGAGAGCAGGAATCGAACCCGCGACCTCATGAACTGTTGTCAGTAGCACCCACTGCAAGACCATGAGGATCGTCCAAGTCGTAGCAATTCAGCCAATGAGAATCGTTCTGATGATGTTAATAATATTTAAATGACATACTAATGCAAATCTATCCACTTTTAGAGATGATCTACTCAGCTCTGTTCTACTGCTTGAGGACATTAAATATGTATGGTGTAAATAGTTGTGTTATGCTAGAATTACCAAATAAAGAGAGAATTTTGGGATAATTTCAACATTGTTTTCCCTTCAAATTGCTAAACATTACAATACCTGAAGTGAAAGCAAACCAACAGTGTGAAAAAGAGGGATGGCTAATATGACAATAAATTTATAACGCATTTTCCTAGGAAAATTTACTTAAACTGTAGGCACAATCGTAAAAAAATATTGTTTAAGACATATCCTGGTATCGAACACGCGTGGATGCTAAGTGACTAAGTGAAAATTCTGTATGTCAGGTCAGCAAAATAACTACTCTTGTCCCTTTTCTAATCATTATCACCCGTCATAACTTTTAATCAATGCACCTTCTACACTTCCATATGCTCTAAGCATTGCCATTTGTCATCACAAGTGAACCATCTAAAAACAGGGTTCAGTTTCTTTTAACCTTTAAAATTCCATGCAGACGAAGTCGCACACAATAATAATAATAATAATAATAATAATAATAATAATAATAATAATAATAATATAATAATAATAATAATATAATAATAATAATAATAATAATAATACTAATAATAATAATAATAATAATAATAATAACAAAAATAACAAAAATAATTTAAGTAATACTAGTTAATTTAATCTTGGTTTTGTATATAATGAATAATTCTTTACCTTAAATGCGAAAGGCCAATGAATGAGATATAAATCAACATATTCTAGGCCTAAATTTGCTAGGGATCTCTTGCAAGTGTCAACTACCATGTCTGGTCGATGATGGCTACTCCATAGCTGTAAATATAAGTTTTCATATATTAATTATAGCGAACTTACGTGTTATGCACATCTTCTGAAACGGAATTTGACCTATCACATGGAGGATAATGTTTGAAAGTTCCGTTTTTGCGGGCGCTTAGTACACACGAGTACGAAACAAATACACATGCTGTAGATTGAAAATATTCGCAACTTGTCAAATCTAACCGCTCGATGAAAGTAGCAGAGAGATAGACTTAGCCTTTGATGGAAGGTCAAATTCAGTGTCTGATGCTGTTATTTATTGCTATGGGCCTAATACTGTTTCCTTTTAATGCGAGTTAATAATTGATAATATACTTAAGTACTTTTACATATAGACAAAAATGGAAGCAACACATAGACAGAATGAATGAAGATAGATATCCAAAACAAATAACAAAATACAAACCTAAAGGCACTCGAGATGTGGGCAGACCTAGAAAGAGATGGGCTGAAGTCGGAACGGGTCAACAGACCTAATCCATGAATGAAGATGATGATGACTTTTCGAAGAGTTGAAAAATAAGCGAATTAACTCTCTCATACCCTCCCGAAATGTAAATGACCGCTATCAAACAATAAATACATTTTATATATTTAATAACAAAAATATTAAAGTTTTATATGATTTTCATAAATATTTATTTAATTTAACATTACTAGCAGCTGCTTCAGTACACTTTATCATCATCAGACGAATGTCATAAATACAAATAAATTTTGAAAATGTATTTGTACAACATTCGTCTGATGAAGATACAGTGCATTATTGAAACAGCTCTTACTAATGTTAAATTAATAGTATATTACGATGCAAGGTTGGGAAGTGATTTTTACAGAATCGAGGAAAAATGTTTAATTTCCGAGATTCTGTAAAATACTTCACAAACGTGCGTTGTACATTATTTATTGCGCAATGGTGTTTTCAAAGTAATAAATAGTAGTAAAATAATATCTTTGTTGCACATATTTGCGTTAATTATAAACAATTGACTAACGTTAACAGCGTGGGCAATGTTTGTTAGTTGAAACAACAGGAGGCCTTGAGAACAATTATTGATAACATGGCCGCAAATACGTATTTAATTTTTTATATCGTTTCAAATAAAGTTCAGTCAATTTAAAATGCAGAGATTTGTTTTGTATAATGTATATTAACACGGCCTTTTTGGGCATTTTCTGTATATACATTGTACGTACTGTACATAGAGGGCAGTGGTTTTACTTCCTGCACGTGGGTGTAAATGTAATATTACAGTATATTTATTTAGGTTGGCAACCCCAGAATGTAGGATGTTGAACTTCCAAAAATGGTCGTCATTGCTGTTAAGTATGACAAAACGCACTTATTGCGCAAAAAAATATATTTATGAAAATCACGTAAAGCTTTGAAAGTTTTATTTATTTAATACATAATGGATTTTCATCAAGTGAACACCAAATCAGTTGATTCTAAAATACATATTATATTCAGTGCTTGCTTGTCGCTATCGCAATATTATTTCTACAAACCTAAATTTCTTCTACATATTTATTTGCGTTTTTGTTAGTGTTAATTGATAGGATAGAATTGTAGTTGTAAGTACTTACAATTATATTTTCTTCTTAGTGCTAAGGTTAAAAATTATGGAATACTTTTAAAATATGTAAAAATGAAAACTATAGACTCATCTGTAGATATGGCAACATAGAAACATTTCTGCGTATTAGGCCAGGGCAATTAGAGTATTTAAAACAATTCTGACCACTTTATCAACAATATAATTAAGAAGAAAATCATAGGAATTTAATGCATACCGGTATATTTTGGAAAACGTCGGTGCGGGACTAATAGGTTGAAAAAACTATCCATCCATCCATAGTAATTCTGCCCGAGGGCAGGTCTTTCACTGCAATCATAGCATTTTCATGCTATGCTTGCAGCTTTACTAGGGAATTATAGGTGTGGTAGCTTCCCATTGTTTTCCACACCGTGAAGGATGATGATGATGATAATGATAAGGATGATGGCCCTAAGCTTCCTGACATTTGTCTTACAAGTGAGGGAAAAAAAACTATGAAGGTGCTAAAATGTGCATGTTTCATATTTCATCTAAGAAGAAAAGTTAAATTTGGAAAAAAAAAGAAAAAAAACAAAGAACAGCACGTTATAGCGCTCAAAAAAATCCTGACCAAAAAATTAAGAAGAGAAAGTGTAATTTCTCACTATTGTAGCTTAAATTGTAGCCTTTCATGACGCCTATCTATGATGACAATTTTATGCAAAATATTTATAACTTTCTGCACAATTCGTTAGAATCTAAAAACAGTTGTCTCAATAATTTGCCATCCATATAACCAATATTTAGTCCCATAGCAAATGCTAAAAGTGTTTTTTCTTCTTGAAGGATTGCTGTACAACCCCCACGAAATCAAAAGACCGTATGGAATAAACACATAAAAATCCCTAAAAAAATCCAGGCTATTCCAGTTTCATCCGCCGCCGCGCCGGTCTGGACGGGCTTCATGGTAAGTAAAGCGTGTGATTGCTTTTCAGCGCTCGAGCAGTCGGGACATCGATGTAGTTCTCCCACCAAGCCGTCTCTTTGTCCTCCGGTGGCGCGTTAAACCTAATTACCATGATATTCAAAGGGGTTTTTAAGACATTTAATTGAACTTGACATATTTTTAATTACAGAGGGATTGCAGAGCAACTCTTGAGAAACAAAAATAATTTTGACAATTTTCTGCAGGGCCATTAGTGGCCATTTGGATGGCTTATTACTGAGACACCAGTTTTAGAGAATTGTGCAAAAAATTGTAGATTAAAAAAATCATAGACAGGTGACAATTTATGCCCCGAAAAAAATGTCTATACAACGATTACGGGTCTAGTGATACAATGGTGAAAAATTACTTTTTCGTCGATCAAATTTTTTTTTTGGTAGAATTATGAACCGATTTTATTTGTTCACGGCTCATGATTTCAACTTTTTTGAATACTATAAGGTGCTTTTTTCCAAATTAATTTTTCTTCATAGCTGAAAAGTGGGGAAAAAGAAAAAAAAAAATTGGTACCTCTATGAATTTTTGCACCTACTTGCCCCGCACCGACTTTTTTTTCGAAACTTGTGCATTGAATTCCTACACATTTTATGTTATATATCGCGTAGAAAAAATGACCAGATTAAAAAAATGATTGAAGTTCTTGTCGTTAATTACCCTGGTCTACATTTCTACCCTTTTATTAGCAAAAGTCGGGTAGGAATGGATATATTGAAAACTAACAAACTAATATATTTTTTAATGTGGAGCCCATTAGGTCTACATTAACACTATATCCCTCCGTCCTAGTACGAGCTTTGTTTACTAATAGTTAAAGATTTTTCCAAATATTTCTTATTTTGTAACGACTCTAGCGCTCTGCTCAATACATATTGGTTTATCAATTAACATTTTGTTACCTTTGTAGTAACAAACACGTCTTCTCTTTTGATGACTCCTTCTGCAATTTTCGCTCTAATCGCTGCTCCAACTTCTTTTTCATTCTTGTAATACCAAGCTGTGTCAAAGTGTCTGTAGCCAACATCAATTGCATCTTTGACAACTCTTTCCACTTCTCCTATATGGTCTGCCTTTTTGAAGAAAATAAATATATTACAGCTCACAATTCATGGTGTTCGAGTGAGTTTGTGTCAAACTTTGAGGTATCATAGATAGTGTCATTTAAAATACATATCTGGTCTCATGCGTTAGTTATTTAGTTAGTTATCTAGTCTCATTAATCAACATATAGCTAAAATCATTGGAATACGTTTTTAGAATGAGGGTACATGGAACGTATTTTTTGCCGAGGTGAATTTCTTCGTCTCTCTTTTCTTTACAAACGTGCTTACCATATATTCATATTATAAATCTAATATATTAATTACAAATTATACATATTAATGAGCATTTACAAAATGAATGTTCTGTGGTTTAAATTAATTTTTCAACATAGCGCCCATTTATTTCATTTCATACATGTATCATATCACTATTGATTATAATAGGAAATGTGTATCTGTTTACAATTTATAAGGAGTTATGTATTGGACCGTTAGCGATATAATTATAAAACATCCTGCAGTCAGGGAATATAATTATACATGAAGGAGAAACATCTATAACAAGGAGATTGGATGGACAAAATTAGCTATTAGGAATCGGACGATGTCAAAGACATTAATCAACCGATGATCTATCTACCCTATCTATTTATTTTACCTTACTGTTAAGACATTAAAGCCTTTTTTATCTCTCAATCAGGTTAGCTAAATCTATAAACTAATTATTATTTATTAGAAGCTTAAAGAAAAGAACTTAATCAGATAAATTTACAACAATTAGTCTCATATCTAAATTACATATTTAAATAAAGTGAATGATTACATAGTTGACCTGCAATAGAATTGCTATATAAAATATGTTGCTTTATTCTAATTTGAAGAACGAAAGAGGCAAAGTAAAAGTAGAAAAAGTTAAAAGTGCTAATTAATAAAATTAATGTTATTGTTTGACAAATTCAAATTAATTATTCAGCAACAAGTAATTAATTTAGTATGAGAAAACCCGTGATGCCAAGGGAGGGAATTCAAGGAAAGGGCAATGGCTACTGTGAATGAAATAAATAAATGGCATTGTGAAGAGATATTGTTAGCAAATATTATTGTCCTAATACCAAAATTGTGGTGAGAAAATTACTAGCGGTACTCGGTTGTGGACGCATCGCATGAAAATAGGTATATAAAAGTGCAGAGTTTTAAAATATGTGAGATAACGCAATTTACGTTTGTTACTAAGAAGGAGCCAATAAAAATTATTGAAGTGTGCTAAAATATAGTTTTAGCGACGGATGTTGTAAATGAAATGCAAGTAATAAATATGAGTACGCTGCAATCTAGGACATGTCAAGTTTAGATCATTATATTTGACGTCACAATAAACAACGTATAGCAACACAAGGTTCTGCACAAAATAAATAAGACACTATCATGGTATACTTCAAAGTTTGTCATTAACCATCTTTATACTGTATGTCAAATGGATTAAATTATACAATCCGTATACTCCCCATTCAGTGCCATAATATTTATCATTTCATATTTTATAAGAATATTTTATTGCTGATGTAATAATAAATTATTGTAAAATGAATGAATTTCCAAATATTAATCCATAATATATACTCTTTTTGAGATAGTACTCTGTTTCTATTTAATGTTTTGAATATTTTATTACAATTAACATACTATTTCGTAGCCTTGATTTTTCGTTGGTAGATAAAGATGTTAAAGAATCTCATAAAATAAAATAAAACATAACGAGTTGGAAACCACAGTTTCGATCCCAGACAGCTAGCAATAGGGTAGATGTATTTATTAACTAATTCGGTCTAGATTGTTTATGGTACCCACTCAGCTGCCTATAAATGAGTAGTCGGAACTCTCATAGGAATAAATTAGGTCAGAGTGTAGGACTATTTCCTTCTCTTGGTAATGGCTAAGACTTGTGAATCATTGCTTCTGTGAGTCTCCATGCCCTCTAATGGGGATATCTTTATCTTTTACATAATTTATTGACGTTGCAATTTTTTTTATTTCGTTTTATTTATAGACTTTTAAATCTGAAGTCATACGGCTTTCTATAAATGTTGGTTATATCCAACAGACTTGTGTTCCGTTTGCTGTGCTTTCAATTAGGCCTATTTCCCCTAGATGTTCACCGATTTAATTGAATGATGTGACATGATGATTATGAGGAAGTGGAGTTCGGCATTTACCTTGAAGACAGAGGAAGACCAGGAAGAATCCCTAGTCAGATGGGTCTACCCGGGGATCGTTCTTAATTACCTGTATAGCTTTCTGTTCTATAGAGAGTTCTGCCCAAGTGCAGGTCTTTCATGCTATGCTTGCAGCTTTACTAGGGAATTAAACGTGTGATAGCTTCCAGTTACTTTCCACACCGGTGAAAGATGATGATGGCCAGATTGATGTTCAGGATCTTTTTTCTATTGCCTTAAAGCTATCTGACATTTGTCTTACAGGTGAGGAAAAACCCCGAGAAAAAACCTCACCCAGGAAGCTTGTCCTGACCGGAATCGAACTCGGACCCGCTGCGTCCACACGCTACCTCTAGACCACAGCGGTCGACCTGTATAGCTTTAAGGCCGAATAATGAATCCAATGGCATTGTTTCTTGATTACAGACTGTACAAAGATCTCTGAATAATTATATAAGTTTACAAATTCTATGTTAAAACATTCTCGAAATACGTCATCTGAATTTTGTAATCACATGAGTTAATGAACACTTATCTAGCACTCAAATTGGAAATTTCAGTATAAACTAAAAATAAAACATAAACTTACTGTGTATGTTCCCAGCCCTAGAACTGGGAAATTGTGATTGCTGTTTAATTTTATTGTTGGCACCATGTTGTTCCTGTGTACTTATTCGATGTATTCTACTTGTATACTAAAGTGAATATTTACCAGTTTGATCATTATATTCATAATTTTGAACTAAATGATATTGCATTATTTTTTGTAGATAGTACTACAATTCAAATTGTAGTATAGTTTCGTAATATCCACTTAAACTCGGGTTTTGTGATTGCATGTGATTGTCAGTTATCACGTCTCATGATTATCGGCAAACTGATATATGTTCAGAATATGACATTATATCATGTGGAGTACTTCAAACATGACTCATTTTAAATGTATTATGTCATAGCATGAAAGACATTTTTGCTAAATTTCTCTTACCATTGATAGGTCTTACAAGGTGTTATTATTATTATTATTATTTCTTTCTTTCTTTCTTTCTTTCTTTCTCAGCTTTAATCGTCCTAGAGTGTTTTTCCGAGGCATGTTGTTTGGTTTTTTAACATTTTTTTTTTCTTTTTATGATGAACGAGGAGCTGGCCCGATGCATCAACCCCCAACCTGGGGGACGGGTAATTTTTGTTCAAGGTTTTCTTCCTCTAGCCTTTGATAGTCCAGTATCTTACTGCAAGACAGCAGCGCTGGTTTTGGTCCGCCCTGGGTATTTTATTTCCCCAGTACCCGCCATATCTGGTGAGCATTCCCCTATTCGCCACCTGGGGAGGCGTCCGATGGAAGACTGGCAATTCCACACGGAGTGTGGAGCCGGACATCATAGACATCATAGAAAAGAAAAGATTGCAGTGGTATGGTCATGTCAAACGAATGCCAGAGCAGAGATTGCCTAAAATTGTTATGGAATGGATCCCAATAGAAAGGAGGAAGAGAGGAAGACCGAAGAAAACTTGGATAGAAGGGGTACAAGCAGCTATGAATATCAGAGGAATGAAGGAAGATCAATGGATGGATAGAGAGGAATGTCGTTTGGTTTCCGGAAGACGGCGGCAGCTGCCATGATACCGGATGATGATGGTGATTATTATTATTATTATTATTATTATTATTATTTTATTGAATATCCAATAATATGAACCCTATTTCACCATCCGGTATGTTAGGGTTTTAGTTACAATACAATTAATTATTTACAATAATTTAGAGTATAGTTAATTTCTAGCTTTACATAATAACGTAATATGAACAAATAAATAAATAAATTAACAAACCCAAGAAAAAACTAACTCAAAGTCTCTTAAAAATATGATGAATAAAGTCACACAGCTTTCTATAGCAACACTTCTTACATAAAATATTTGACAAAGACAGTTGAAATCTATTAAACCAGTAACTTAATTTTTAAATAAATTCATATCTTTTGGAATCAAATGCCGGGCACTCAAATAACAGATGTGAGGTAGTCTGGCTGGAGTTTTTGCAAATACAGGTATCTGTACCTATATTAAATCGTTTCAAATAATGTCCAAATTTACCGTGTTCAGTCATAAATTGTGTTAATACAACATTTGGTTCTACGTATTTGCACTTTATTCTTACAAGGTATTAAAGTGCTATTTTTGTCATAAGTAACGCCACGAGTGATTTACAAATTATCGATAAATTCACGATGTCACAAAGTGACTAGTGAATTTATCTAGAGAATTTGGAAATCAAGAGTGGCATTTGTTAGGAATAATTAACGAATAAAACTAAGCTGTTTACTCACAAATCATTACTTAAATATAGTTATTTTAAAATATTTATATATTAATGTAAACGGCGATGTTTGAAAACAAATAAGAAAGGTTTATTATGTTTCACTTGAGCATCACTGCAACCAGATAACATTATTTATTGCCAAAGGATCGCAGTATTATAAGAATACACACTAGTGGAGAAACAATCACATCAAACTGTTTACAACCAACATCATAGGTTATTAATTAATTTCTGATGTCCTAGGATGTAAATATGTCAATTATGTTTTTCTGGAACGTGAATTCCTGGAAATAATGCGTTTAAGAGAGTGCAAACAGTTGTTTCTTTTTTTTTTTGTGATATATTGAATTGTTACAAATATTTTTATATTATATCTCGCAAGCAGTATCTGGTTACATTTGTGCACTAGGAGTGTATATATAATCTGGCAGCCACTTGCATTCTAGGATTCTTACATCTTAATATATAAATTGTAATATTCAACGTATTTATTAGAGAGTCGGTCACTGCAAAATAATGCTCTGACCTGTTCAGAATGTTAAAAAGGTGGAGCTTGTTTTTAATATGATAAAATGAAATTGATAAAATCGAGGTGAAAAAATGACTGTGATTGGTTTTAAATCAAAATTCATTGAAATTTGATTGGTCATTGACTCCCATTTGGGGCAATTTGTAATATTTTATTATTATATTTTTCGAATTCAGGGTAATTAAAATATCATCATCATCATCATCATCACTCCAAGGATTAGGCAATTGCCCGTTCCGACTTCATATTGCATCAGCCCAACGTCTTCTAGGTCTTCCAACATCACGCCTTCCTCTTGCTTGATAATTTCTGGCTAACAATGGATATCTCTCCTTGCTCATTCCATCCATGTGATCAATCCATTTCTGTCTGTAATTCGTGACTTTATCCAACAAAGGCTGTACTTTCAATTCTTCTCTTATATCCTCATTTCTTATTCTATCAAGTCTTGTACATCCTTTTACTTGTCTTAGGAACCGCATCTCTGCCGTCTGTATTCTATCCTTCTGTCTTTTCACTGGAGCCCAAGTTTCACATCCATACAATATTGTGGGAACCGCCATAACATTATACATTTTTATCTTGGTTTCTTTTCTAATTTTATTTTTGAATGTTCTCTGTATTGTTCCACACACCGTCTGAAATTTATTTATTTTGGAGTCAATATCTCTTTCCACATTGTAGCCAACATCACAGCCCAAATATTTGAAACTAGACACCTGTTCTATACTTTGATTTTCTAAAATAATTTTGGTTCTCACTGGATCTCTTCCTCTAAAAGCCATGGTCTTCGTTTTCCTTACAGAAATTTTTAGATCGTATAATTTACATATTTCATTTAATGCATGCATTGATTTCTGTAAGTCGTCTTCATTTTTCTGTATTATGATTACATCGTCAGCAAATAAAAGATTATTTATGCACATTTTATTATCCATTCTTATTCCTGGATTTACTAAAACTTTCCATTTATTAAAAATATCGTCTATATATATATTAAACAAAGTGGGTGATAAACTACATCCTTGTCGTAATCCAGTATTTGTTTTGATTGCATCTGTTCTTTTGAATCCGGTATCTATAATTATATTTGTGTCTTCATATAATGTCTTTATTGTTTCTACAAGGCACAGCGGGTATCCTTTCATTCGTAATTTTCCCATAATTTTTGTCTGTTTACTCGATCGAAGGCCTTATCCAAATCTATAAATCCTATGTGAGTTTCTAAGTTATGTTCTCTTCTCTTTTCTATGAGTTGTTTCAGTGTAAAGACATTGTCTATACATGACCTTCCCTTTCTGAATCCACTTTGATTTTCACTTATTATTACTTCTGTTATGTTTCTCAATCTATTATTTATTATTTTCGTATATATTTTGTAGCCAGTATTCATTAAGCTAATCCCTCTGTAATTCTCGCAATTTCTCCGGTCTCCTCTTTTGAATATATTCTTGACAATTGCTGTTTTCCAAGTGGTTGGAATCCCATAGGTCTGCCAACATATATTAATTAGATGAAGTATTCGTAGTTTACACAATATTCCACTATATTTGATTAATTCCATATTTATATTATCTAATCCTGTTGCTTTCCTATTCTTAGTGGTTTTCAAAGCCATTTCTAATTCATTTATGTCTATTACATCAATATTTTCCACTTTTATTTCTTCCTCATTGTTCTCTTTTCCTTCAATTTCCTCCTTTTTCCAAAGTTTTTCATAATGCTGGATCCATTCTTGTTCTGGGATTATATTCAATCTGGCAGAATCTTTCTCAGTCTGATTTAGATGTTTCACTAATTTATAACCTATTTCTTGTCTTCCATACATATCATGTTCTACTGAGCTTATAAATTTATCCCATGACTCCTGATGGGATTTTCTTATAATGCTTTTAGCAATTCTCCTTTTCATTTTATATTCTTCATAAGATTCTTCTGTTTTCAGTCGTAAGTATGTATGATATGCTTTTTGTTTTTCATTCACTGCATTTTGTATATTCGCATTCCAAGTTCTCAAGCCCTTCCTATTCCTTATTCTATTTTTCTTTCCTAATATCTCATTTGCTGTTTTATGTATTACATTTGATATATTTTCCCATTCAATATTTATATCTTCTGACGTCGCTATCTCTGATATATATTTATTCATTCTGCTTTCATAATGTTGTCTAATACTTTGATCTTGTAATAAATATATTTTATATACTTCTTCTTGGTTTCTTTTGTTCTTTATGTTATTTTTCCGCCATTTAGCTATTATGTTTATTTTGCTTATCACGAGATAGTGATCAGAGTATATATCGCTGCCTCTATGTACTCTCACATCTTTTACCAAGGCTCCTAGCTTGTTGTTTACGATTAAATAGTCAATTATTGATCTTGAGTTATATCCACTTCTTGTATATTTATGTATGTCCTTTTTTCGGAAATAGGTATTCATTATTTTTAATTGATTATAGGCTGAAAACTGTCTCAAATCCTGTCCATTTTCATTTATTGTTATTTCTCCATTATTTCCTATTACATTAGGTATAGGGACATTGCCTACTCTGGCATTTAAGTCTCCACTTATTATTAAATGATGATCTTTTGTATATTTATCAACTAATGTTTGTAATGTTTTATAAAATGTTTTTGTTTCTTCTTTTTGCCTTCCTCTGGGGCATACACAGCAATTATCATCATATATCCTCTTTCAATTTTAAATCTGGCTATCAGGATTCTTTCATTTATAAACTCATAGCTATTCAATTTGTTCTTCCATTTTTCATCTATTAAAATTGCTACTCCACACTGCGCTCTTGTTGTCTGTTCTACTCCGCTATACAACATAGTATAGTGTTGTAAGTCCTTTGTTCCTTTTAGTTTCTTTTTTGTTTCTGTTATTGTTGCTATATTTATTTCTTTTTTCTTTAATTCTCTTTCTAATTCTTCTTCTTTTGTATTTATTCCCCTTACGTTCCAATTTCCTAATTTCAAAATGTCCTTTATTCCAAATCGTATCCTTTTATCTTGCTTGGGTCGGTTCCTTTTATGACAATCCGGCTGATTTCCATGAAGCTTCTCAGTAAGATAAATGTCTCCTGGAAGCGTTACGAGCGCTTCGCAGGACAAGGATGGTGGAAGGGCTGCTTCCTCTGAGCCTCCAAACATGCTCCTCTGGGTATCCACCCCCCAAGAGAGGGCTGCTTCTTCCGCTCTTCAAGCCCTACAAGTTTAGCTGTGCTATTCCTTGTCGCCCTGTTGACCGTTGACCGTTGAAGACTTGACTTGACGAAGATGTGGCCGCCCAATATGGATACAGACGCCATTCCTTCGTTGTGAGCTATACTTAGTTCCCCTCGCCTCTTACCCACCAGCAAGATTAACCTAAGTCAATCTTCCCCAGTAGAGTCGTCTGGTTCATCGGGTACTAAGCCCCCCCACCACGTCAAGGTGATAGCTCCTGGGGGGGTAATTAAAATATACTGTGCCTAAATGGAAGGATTTATAAATTAGAGAAAATAACACTGATTTTCTGCAGTAAGATTATCCTGAGTCAGCAGAATGTTTTGTTATATCTAGCAGGTTTCACAATGTTTCACAATGTTTTACATCTTCCTGCATCAGTTAATCTACTGTCATTCTTCTCCACATCTATCTCTCATTACTATCGCCATCGTCCAATCCTTTTTCCGCCGTTCTGCTCAAAACACCATCAATCCACGTTAATTTTGGCCGTCCACTCCTTCTTTCACCAAGTGGCACCCATTCTAATATTTTTCTTGACTATTTAACTCATGCCCCAAATGGGAGTCAATGACCAATCACGTTTCAATGATTTCTGTTTTACAACCAATCAGAGTCGTGTTTCACGAAATATTTATCAGTGTTATAATTACCATATTAAAGAAAGCTCCTCCTTTTTAATATTCTGAACAGGTCTGACCATTATTTTGCAGTGACTGAGCCTGCGAGAAATATGGCTACCAGATTGTATATATAGTGCATGAATACAGTTTGATGTGTTTCATTTTTTCTCCACTAGAGAGCATTCTTACAATATTGCGTTCCTTTGGCAACAAATAGTATGATCTGGTTGCAGTGATAAACAAAAGAAGCAGTAGAAGCGTACCTATCGTTTCTCATTAGTTTTAAAACATCGCCGTTTACATTAAATATAAAAATATTTTAAAATAACTGTAGTTAAAATAATGATTTGTGAGTAAACAGCTTTATTTTATTCGTTAAATAGTCCTAACAAATGCCACTCTTGATTTCCAAATTCTCTAGATAAATTCACTCCTCACTTCGTGAGTCGTGAATTTATCGATAATTTGGAAATCACTCGTGGCATTACTTATGATAATCTGTCTTCTGTCGTTCTTTTTACATGACCATATAATTTTAACTGTTTATTTTTCATGAAATCCACAACTGAAGTTTTTGAACATTTATCTTTTCTTTAATTACACTGTTTCTTATATTATCTCTTATATAAATTTCAGCTGAACGCCTCCAAAAATCCATTTCTGCATAATTTAATTTACTTATTGTTATAGATTTTAATTTCCTTGTTTATTGTATTAAAATGTATGTTTTTTGTTTTATAACTTATAATCTGATCCCATAAAACGCAATTTAATTTTGATACTGCAGATTTACCCGTATTTATTTTACGTATAGGCCTATATTTATTGGAAGCTAGAGATTTGATGGAAGACGATGCTTTAGACAGGAACCTCTAGCGACAAATCACTTTGGGCTGAAGCAGAAACACTGTATTGTAGAATATTCCTAATAAAATATATTTATTACATATATTTATTATATTATGTTCCTTACCCCTGTCTCAAAGGTCGCAAATTCAAACCCGGCATTCGATGAAAAATCCAAAGGGTTAGTCCTTTGGGGGGGCTTTAAGCCGAAAGTATAAAGTCTCAAGATATTCGGGGCTCGTAAAAGAACCTCAAGCCTAAATTAGAGTCTATCAGAATTTATGTAGCCTTTCCTATCCTAATAATACCTTAGTTGCCTACAAGATGTCTCTTTGAGGCGATGAGCTAACCACTCATCTATAGGGAAACAAGCGTAAGTAAATAAGTCTTGGTTGACTAACTCCCGCAAGGGAGCATCCTTGCCCCATGGAGATGAATGAGCATAGACAGTCAGACATGGATAAATTACTCCGTGGCAGTAGGCTTACAGGACTGAACGGTCTTTTGTCTACCAGCTGGCTGCTGGTAGATATTGCAGATATGCCCATAATTATTTTTATATACTTATTACATACATTTATTATATTATGTTACTTACCCCTGTCCCAAAGGTCGCGAATTCAAACCCGGCCGTGTAAAATCGAGTGGGTTAAGTCCTTTGGGGGAGGGGCTTTAAGCCGAAGGTACCAAGTCTAAAGTTATTCGGGGCTCGTAAAAGAACCTCAAGCCTAAATTAGAGTCTCTGGCAGAATTTATATGTCATTTCCCATTCAAGTAATACCTTAGTTGCCTACAAGATGTCTCCTTTAGCCGATGAGCTAACCACTTGTCACTCGTCAACATCTATAGGGAAACAAGCGTAAGTAAATAAGTCTTGGTTGACTAACTCCCGCAAGGAAGCATCCTCGCCCCACATTGAGATGTATGAGCATAGACAGTGAGACATGGTTAAATTACTCCGTGGCAGTACAGGACTGAACGTCCTTTCGTCTACCAACCGACTGCCGGACTCACATCCTCATGTGTTAATCAAAGAGGCGGGAGATTATCCAACCAACCTCTAAAGTAAGGTTGCGAATTATTTATAAATAACGTTAAGTAACTTTTAATTTCTTTTTTCAATTTAATTTTTGTAAATTTAAATTTTAGCACAATACTTCTTTCCCCCCATCTCTCTCCCTTTTCACTAGTTTAATTTTTGATTTTGTAAGAATTTTTATGTAGCCCACTCTCTAGTAGCAGTCCTGGTCACTCCACTGGGAAGCATAGGGCCTTGATAAAAACTCGCCAAAGCACTCTGTTGTTTGCCAATGCCTTAATTTCATTCCAACCCATCCATGCCTGTTCAACTTAATCCCTGATGGCATTACTCCATGTTGCCTTAGATCTTCCTCTTCGCCTTGTCAATCTTTGGAGGTCCCAATCAAAAGCCATTTTTGTGATGTTATCGTTCTCTCTCCTTAATATATAACCAACCCATTTCTGTTTTCTAAATTTGATTCCTTTACTAATTTATTTTTAATTTGTTCTTCTCCAAAGTTCTTTATGTGTTATAATCTCTGGCCACCATATACCCAAGATATTTCTCAGGCAACGATTTACAAAGATTTGCAATTTATTTCCAATTTGTTCAGTAGCCTCGCCAGTTTCACAGCCTTATAATACAATTTATTTCACATTTGAAATAAATAATCTTAGTTTAAGTCTTAAAAATATTTGTTTTGACTTCCAAATTGATTTCAATTGAGTATAAGGACATCTTGCTTTCTTTATTCTGGCGTCAATATCTTCATCTGAGCCACCATTCACAGATATTACACTACCCAGATATGCAAATTCATTTGTAGCTTCTATTACTTCCCCTTCTAGTATAAGAGCAGAATCAATTTATTACAACTTCTCATTTCTTTCGTAGCCCACTCTGTGCCTCCTAATTTTTGTTATAAGGAGAGATCTGACCGGAGATGATTTTTTACTTTGATCTACATGCATACTTTTTTGTTCACACAAGAACACGGAGACCTCTCCAGATGAGTTATCAGCTCAATAACGAGGCAATATGTAACCTACATTTGAGTTAAGACGCGACATTCATTCATGCAATCATATTATAGAAGTCGAATATGGAACGCGCGATTTTAATGGCCACTTGGAGTTCGGGGATTATTTTAGGCCTGAGTTTTAAAGTTCTCTCACATTATGTTGTCTTATAGGTGAGAAAAACACCTGAAATAAAATTTGTACAGGAAACTTGTTCGACAAATCCTGGTCCGTTTCTCTTAGGATGTTACCTCTATACCACATTGATGTCATAACATTTGTAGGATTGTAGCGCAAATTAATTACCATACCGGTATGTAAAACATCCGGCAAGAAACGGACGACTTAGTGTTGTAGAACGTTATTAGCGTCCTGATGAATATATATAGGCCTATAGAACGAAGAAAACTATATTTCAAGTTCTGCTACAAAACATTTTAATATATGGATCCGAAACCTGGACAGTAAATAGAAAACAAGTCAACAAGCGTTTGGCAGTAGAAATGGATTTTTAGAGGCGATCAACAAGAATTTCAAGAAGGGATAAAGTTAGAAAGAGCTCAATGAGGGAAATTATATATATTAAGAATAAAAATAGAACAAAAACGCTCAAAATGTATGGACACATCATAAGAATGGGAGAAGATGGAATATCAAAGAAGATCCTTGATTGGAAAGCTAATAGAAGAAGTGGAAGAGGCAGACCTAGAGAACGTTGGTGGATAGATGGAATGAGGAGACTTTGGAAGCTAGAGATTTGAGGGAAAAAGATGCTTTAGAGAGGAACCTCTGGCGACAAATCACTTTGGGTTGAAGGAAAAACACTGTATTGCGGTATATTCCTATATATATATATATATATATATATATATATATATATATATATATATATATATTAAGAATAAGAGGGCATTTTATTCACAACTAAATTTTGTACACGGTATTGACACCCGAAAAAGAGCAAACACTCATGATCGGGTTAAGTTTAGTTACAGACAAAATATATAAGGTATAAAGTTTTGATTAAAGGGAGAGGGGAAAAAATGTCAATTTATGAGCCAGTTTCAAGTTATAAAAAATCTGGCACATAAAAAATTTAAAAAAATAATACGAGGGAGAATAAAACAAACGAAGTAATACAGAAGAGGCTAATATTAAACTGAAGAAGGTAATTAAAGATGTTATGAAATATAAAACAAAACAAATTTTGGAGAAAGTTTCAAAATATAAAACCTATTGTGACACACAAAGGAGTAATGCAAAGGAGAATGCTATAAACAAAACATTACATAATAGATTAAATACGAAACTGAAGAAAGTAATTAAATACTTTAGGAATAATATAAAGCAAAACAATTTAAGAGAAAGTTTCAAAATATAAAATGCACTCTGATACACAAATGAATTACGAAAAGGAGAATGATATAAACAAAACAATATGATTATCTAATATATAAAAATGAATGTTTGTTTGTTCGTACTTTGTGCGCGGCCATATCGTTGATCGGATTGTGATGGGGCGTTTTGCAAAATGTTCAGGAGATTCTCGGGATGAACATAGACTATAAGAGAGTTGTGATATTCAACTCCTACACCTTAAAAATCTCCCTTTCTAGTGGAAAACGTGAAAAAAGTAGCTCTTTGGACGCTTAAATGGCTTACACTGCCTAAACCATAACAAATACACAACATTATTGTACACAGAATTGAATATCTCAAAAAGCTCTACAGCATATGTTTATCTCTTACGGATAACTCACAATAACCATTTTTGCCTTTCTTATTGATGCCAAGTAGATCGAGACAAGTACGTAGATTCCTGTGCAATCATAGCAGCACATGGCGGGCATTCTTTTATTGATAGCTCACAATAACGAATTTTCTCTTTTAGCTCATTTATGCCATGGATAAGTAGATTCCTGGGCAACACCGGATAATCAGCACGGGCAATCTTAAGATAACTACGATACACATTTATAATTATTTTTCATTTTACTTATTCAGCTAATCATAAGAAGTACATTAAGTTTTGTCTTTCAGCTCATTTATGCCAAGAAGATTGGGATAAGTAGATTCCCGAACAACGCCGGGAAACAGCACGGGATATCTAAACATAATTACGATAAAATGTTTCCTTTCACTAATTTAACTAAACATAAAACATATTAATTTTTGTATTTCAGCTCACTTATGTCAAGTAGATCGGGATAAGCAGATTTACGGGTAATGCCGGGTAATCGGCACAGGGTATCTAAAAATATAAATTTATAATTTTTTTCCTTTCACTTATTCAACTAAACATAAAAGCACATTAATTTTCATTTATTTAGACATAGCAGCGCACGCCGGGTATTAGCTAGTAAGAGATAAATACCAAACTAAAGATGACAATTAAATACGATAGGAATTAATAATATAATATAAACCAAAACTGCTTATTTATCATTTTAAGCTATTTAATTTATTTATTTATTTCTTTGTTAAATCGATCTGTGTTTGATTTGCTTAGTTCTGGGTTGCATCTAATTAATTCATTGTAAAATTCGGATCCTAGATATCTACTATGTATAGATCCAGCAGTTATATAGAATTTAAGTATTGGTACATGCATCAAAAACGTATTTTTGTGGTACTGTAAAAACTTGGTTTATTCTCTTTAAATTAGTTTATATTTTAATGGAAATAAGCAAGCAATATATCCTTAATGATTTGTTCAATATTTGGCATGCAGAATTCAAGGTGAATTAATTTGGTAGAGTAATCTAAAGGCTTGTGCAAACACATTTTTATAATTCGTGTTTTGGAGTAATGTTAGAGGAGAAAGGATAGGATTTTCAATTCCACTATAACCTAATAAGTCCACCGCTGTGGTCTCGAGGTAGCGTGCTGCCTTGTCACGCAGCGGGCCCCGGTCGGGGCAGTTTTTGTGGGTGAGGTTTTTATCGGGGTTTTTCCTCACCTGTAATGCTACGGTTTATTATACAGCGTGTCGCGCCCGACGTGACGCGAATTCACGTTTCGCTCGGCGTGATGCTGGTTCAGCATGGAGCGCATACGTTACAGCGCATATGTTTATGGAATTGTCGCCAGATGGCACCACATATATGGAAAATCAAAATGACCAACGTTCATAATAAATTTCCAAATGTGTTTACAAAAACTAATGTATACAAACCTGCCCCTGCATAACCTATAAAATAAAATTACATACATACTATTTAGTAAAACTATAAATTAATCTTGATGTAACACTAAACTGACCCATCGGAATCTAACAAAATGAAGTGATTGAACATTTATTTCTTAAAATAGGGTTTGGAATTAAATGCAAATGTTGGTCAATCACACATATGTCCTGCCATCTGGTGGATTTAATTTTATGAGCGTTCACGTATGCAACTTCAATTCTAATAAAGAACTTTGAAAATAAATTGAGAGGAAAAATCTAATTTGTGTACATAGATAAACATATAAAATTCTTCATTTAAAAAGTTTTCAAGTGTCGTTGCAAAACGATTAAAATAGTTCGAAATATTAGTAAAGACAGAAAAAGTAACAGCTTTTATTTATCTCTTTGACTAAGTTCAAGCCACAATAACTTTTTTTCTGTACATCTCTGTACTCCTTCATGCTCATATTGTATAAAACATATATAGAACTCGATGATTTGGCAACAAAACTACTAACTTTTCGTCGTTAAATTGGAAAGTTTATAAACAAGTACTGTATTTCCGACATTTTGTTATTAAATCTGAGTTTGTTTTTAGCAATTACACCCAATGAGACGGGTAATATCTTCTATATTCTTTGTTTGCGCTGGCAAATTGCGTCCTGGATTCAAGAGATTCCAAAACACGACGCGACATGTCAGAGCAAATTTTTTTGCGCCAGCAATTTGCGTTGTAGATAAACCACCTCCATTTAAATACATGGGGAGCAATTTTTGCGCTGGCGCGTTGCGTCGTAGATAAACCACAGCATAAGACAAATGTCAGGAAAACTTTAAGGCCTAAACGGTCCCCGAAATCATATGGCCAACACCACCATCATCATCATCATCCTTATCATCATCATCCTTCATCGGTGTGGAAAGCAACGGGAAGTTACCACACCTACAATTCCCTAGTAAAGCTGCAAGCATAGCATGAAAATGCTATGATTGCAGTGAAGGACCTGCCTTCGGGCAGAATTACTATGGATGGATGACCTAATATTCCGTACTGGATTGTCGATTGAACTGGAGCTAAAAAAACATTCCGATTGAGGGTTTTTCCACTTTTCAGCGGTTGCCCTTTTACCAGCCGGCTGCTGGCCCTTCACATCCACATGTGTCAATCACAGAGGTAGATCATCAACAGCCAGTGTAGGGGTGACATGTGGTTAGCATGTCGAGTCCCCCAGCCGTCATAGCTGGTTCCTTAACCTGGAGCCGCTACTTATCGTAGCTACCCAATTGCCTCACGATGCTGGGTGAGCACCGGTCCCATACTGGCCGAAATACCATGAGAAAATTTCTTCCCCCATGGAGACTCGAACCAGCGCAAGTCCCGTAGCTCTGCTTCCTACCTTAACCGCTCGGCTACGGCGCGGGACGCTAAGAAAACATAAATTGGCAAATATGATCAAAGGATGGTACATTTGTGGAGTTAGTTTTTTTAATCCGATAGTGGGTTGCGTGCTTAACCCTTAAATTCGTAACATAAGTTGGTTTAATTAATTTAGCATTTTAAATTTAATTCATAAGAAAACGAATAAAGAGAAACCACTTAAATGCGTGTCTAATTATACAATATACCTAATAATAACAGTTATACAAGATTCCGTTTTCACTGCGATCCGCCACATTCAAATAACTGACACAAGAAATTTGTGTAAATGTCCCCGATAGCTAGCCCCGCGGTAATATTGATGCCAAAAGGATCACACAAACCTAATAAATCACAGGCCTGACATAAAGGAATGCCTTCATCGAAAGAGATATTCTGTCACCGTAAAATTAAAACCACGAAGAATCGCCGACTAGGTTGCAATTGAGTAAAATTTTCCGGGGATAACGTAGTGCCCCAATGTGATCTCTTAGTGGGTGCTATTTCATGGAATCTATGGCAAAGGCTTAAATATTCCTAGAAACATGGAATGTTAGGAGATTATAAAGCAGCAGGTCACTAGAAATATATATTATATATATAACTAAAAATATGTGAAATGGTCATTTTTCCATTTATTATATGGATACAAAACGTGGTCTCTTATGTTAATCGGAAATAAAGAAATAAAATTGTTAACCAAAGAGAGATGAATAGACAGGTGATTGGAGAAGACTAAAAAACTGTGAGCTACATGATCTTTATGGGAAACTAGATGTAATAAGAACATGTAAGTCTCGTAAACTGCGATTTACAAGGTGTTTGGGACGAATTGGAAATGAAAGAGGGGCATGGAAACTTTGTAGGAATACGAGATTGTAAAACGCCCAGTATGTAAGCCAAGAATGATGCGGGAGAATTGCATTAACCATGATTTGAGGGACGTGAATTGTATAGGAAAACTTTAACGGAGGATAGTAATGTATGAATGGTGTAAGACCCGGACACTTACTCCATCTGATGGGAGCAAGTTTATTATTTGAACCAACTCTTTATCCTTCTCCCACATGGAGAAATAGTTTGTGATAACTATTTCATAAAACATATTTTCTATTAGACGTTCATTTTTAATTTGTTTTGGCTCTCAAATTGCAACCTCTATTTTTATTTTAGAATGAAAATAAATGTTGGAACCTGGAGTCGAACCCCGGATCTCTGACTCTGTACGTCAGTGCTATAGCCATTCGAACTTCCGACGGGAACGTCAAATTTCTTTCCATCTATATCGAATTCTCAGCTGTGGCCTCGAGGTAGCATGTTGCCTTGTTACGCAGTGGGCGCGGGTTCGATCCCCGGTCGGGACAAGTTTCCTGGGTGATGGTTTTTTCACGGTTTTTTTCTTGTAAGACAAATATCAGAAAACTTTAAGGCCCAAACGGTTCCCGAACATCATATGGCCATCATTATCATCATTAACACATATTCATAAAGTTTAGGATTAAGGCCTCTTCTGGTGCATAATTACCATCAGCGTCACCTACCATATATCATCGGGGCAGTGTAACTCCGCCCCAACCTCAGAAGTGGGTTACAATAACGCCATGCCAGGAGAGGATATCACAATGTTGAAATGACAACGTGGTGGCATTGAATAAAATATATATCCAATTCTGGAAAATGTTAATTTAAAATATAACATCAACATACAATCTCTATGCTAAGCTGATTCGTGATTGGCTGTTATGTCTTGCTTTTTTGTGAGAAGAATGATTCCAAGGATTCCAAGAAGACATCTTGAATACGTAAATATGTGTGAAGGCATGAATTGTCTAGAACTCATTCCGTAGTTGGAATAGCAAGTTAGTTTCCGTTGGTAGGGTTACTATACTGAGATAATAAACTTGGGAGTTTATTTTTAAAGTTTGATAATGATGTGATTAAGTCTTAAGGTGAAAAGTGAAATTGGTGAACATTATGGACTGTACAAAAAGAGCTATGTATTACGGTTAAAACACGCGGCAGATATGAACTAACGTTCTCTCAAGTTAAACAATTCGTTAGGATTAATTTCTTACCCTTTTTATATAAATATATTTTACACAGAATGGATTTTATTTTGTATATCTCTATTATAAAATAATTAGGATATTTGGAAGTGACGATTTTACATTCTTTGTGTTTTGAGAAATACCTAGCTAGCTGATGTGTAATGTTTTGTTACACTTTCGATCATTTCTCTAGTCATAAAAATTGTATAATCTCGATGTGAAGCACGTAAGCTGAAGTATGTTTATTTTATTATAGTTACTGCTCGGACATCGAGGAGAAAGTTTTGTTTTCTCGACAAATACATTACTCATTGTTTGTGGTCATCCTGTAACTTTATTTAGTGATGATGACGTTTTAATTGTCACGATGTAATTTCATTATAAAGTAACTTAATTTTTAGAAGCTATAAACTTTAATTTAATTTAATTTTAATGTCTTCTGTATACACAATACGTAAATTGATATTGTCAAACAAATTAATAAAGGTTGTCTTCTTATTCTTCTTTCTCTTCATCTTCTTCTTCTGTAACTCGGTTTAATCTCACATCTTATAGGTAATTTTTACATGCCACACATCACCCGGACTTAATGGATGCATCACAAGAACTAAATTGAACTCCTAAAATTGCATTGTACTGCTACTACTTTCTTATCCCGAGGTACTTAAACCAAGTCCATGAGGTTGTGTTGCCATGGGATGATGATGATGCACCTGTCATTTTAGGATTACGTACGCGAGATGGGAATTTTGAAGGCAGTTAACAACCACCATCTGATAAATGAAAACGCACTCAGTACATGTAACCCCCTCTACCAGATTTTCAGTGAAACACCAGTTTTGAATCCTGCTGATGATGGGACTAGTTCTGAAAACGCTACAGATAAATAACTAATAACGTTAAGGAGACGGACTTTTAGGAAAATATTTCATATTTTTATATTTTAATATTGAATAGTACCTCAATCTTATTAATGTTGAATGTAATTTTGACACTAGACAATTTTTTATATTGAAGTATTGTTTAAAACCGGAATAAGTTTTTTTTTTATTCAATGCTACTGTCATTTCGACATTTCTGGCATTCTCTTCTGTGTGTGTGTGTACCCTATACGTCCCACGTGGGGAGATGGGTGCTCTTAACCAAGGTCATTTAGTTACGCTTATTTACCTACAAATGCCAAAGAGTGAAATTTGGTTAGCACGCCGATTCAATGAGACATCTGGTAGGCAACTAAAATATTACTTGGATGGTTGAAGGTCGATTAAATTTTGCACAGATGCTTTTTTATTCAGGCTTACGGATATTTTACGAGCCTGAAAATCTTCAGACTCGAGACCCACGGCTTAAAGTCCCTCCCGGAGGACTTGTCCTTGGATTTTTCCAACCTAAAAATCCATCGACCCCGGCCGGGTTTGAACCCACGACCCTAGAGGCAAGGAACGTAACCACAAGAACGCGGCGACATTCTCTCCTAGCACTGGCATATTATAATCCACTTGTGAGATTGGGGCGCCTGGAAGGCGGGGTTATGCTGCCCCGTTGATATGATGGATGATGATAATGGTAATGATGCTCCATGAGAGGCATTAATCCTAAAGTTAATCTAAAGAGGTGAATGTGATAATGATGGTATTGGTGACCAGATGATGTTCGGGGACATCCATCCATCCATGGTAATTCTGCCCGAGGGCAGGTCCTTCACTGCAATCACAGCATTTTCTTGCTATGCTTTGCAGCTTTACTAGGGAATTGCATGTGTGGTAGCTTCCCGTTGCTTTTCATACCGGTGAGGGATGATGATGATGTTAATGATGGCCATATGATTTCGGGGACCGTTTGGGCCTTAAAGGTTTCCTGACATTTGCCTTACAGGTGAGGAAAAAACCCGATAAAACTCACCCAGAAAAACTGCCCCACCGGGGATCGAACCCGGGCCCGCTGCGTGGCAAGGCAGCACGCTACCTCGAGACCACAGCGGTGGACTTTCGAGGACATAAAACCGAAATAAATGTGTTCTAGAATTTGTTACTTTATCTCTGAATAAATTAGAGAAGTTTCTAGAACTACTGAAACCAAACTGAGCAAAAGGTAAAAAATATACCTGACATTATCTGGAGATGGGACATGTTCTGAAAGGCCTCCATCGAAGTTTTTCTTTTTTTAAACCGAACTGTTAGTTGAGGACAACTTAGATCTCAGATACAATTTTATAATATCAAACTTTTATGCAGTAATATAAAGGTCACATTTAAAAGTGTTGATTCAAAGTGAGTTTAAATTGCTTAACAGATTTTAACTGCAATCTATGGTATGACATTATTTAGGTTTATCTTTGGCTAATAAAGAACAACGAGAGACCTGAATGACATCTCAGTTATACAAACAATCTACTGATTCTAGATGGCCATTCCATTCGCTTTGGCATCAGGATTCTTATGCCAGCTTTTCTGTTATCCTTTGACTGTAGATGAGATATACATAGAGAGAGAAGTGGATGAAAGACCGTGGCACTCACAACAGATTATGTTTAATGGTTGCGATGATCGTACATGCGTAAGTATACATCCTGGTGAACGCACTGCTCCAACAATTTGTACAGAACAAGACACGTTTGGAAGCAGTTCGATTATTATTTGGGCACGCATTAAAATAAAATAGCGATGGGGAGAAGTACAGTGGTGTATTCCCTTCACCTCAATCATAGTTAAACCCCTCCCGTTGTTGCAAGACAATTATTTGCATTATTTTTATTTTGTTCATTACCAATTCGATCTGTTTACAGAATGAAGTAAAACAACATTATTATTTTCGTTCTATTTATGTAAATGCACATTAATATAAAATTTAACGTGTGTTTCTTTCTATTAACGTTTGTCAGCATCTTGTTAAGAGGTCAAGAGTATGACAAACACATTACATCGCTTCCCTATTGGAATTGGAATATTTGTATAGAGTATCGGTCAGGCTTGTCGTTGTCCCGTAGTACACGAATGTAAACATTTAAGTTAATGCTATTATCCTTGAACATGTAACCTTTGCTTACGATATGGATCCCAATTTTTTTCCTAATACCATGCAGTACAGAATACTAAAGATGTTCTGCAGTAATGCTAAATTCGGGAGATGGATTGACCTGCATGAAGTCCTGATCTTAATCCAATTGAGGATCTGCGAAATAAGCTATAAAACTTGTTCGTTTACATCCTGTCGTGCCACATAACTCGCAAATGCACGTACTAAAAATTGGGAGAAAATTTCGCAAATCTTTTGTAGGTGACTGATGCCAAACATGTGTAATGAAGTCTTTTTAGCTTACGGAGGTATTGAAAAACGACGGAGCTTAGATTAGTAAACAATGTAATATTATATTTCTAGTTTGGTTTTTGAATCGGTTAATACCATTTTTATTTATATCTCTGTAATGGAGAAATTTGTCTGGATTCCTAATCTCGTTTAAAACAATATTTAAAATATTAAATTGTTTCAGTATTTTAGCTTGAGTACTATATTTTATTTCCTGTTATTAGGTAAAAACTTAGGTAAATAAAATTACGGAAAAATTTTAAGACTTTTTCGTAATCAAAACCAACCGAGATAGTTAAACTAGGGCGTAACCAGGATCAGTTGGATGTTTCTTCCTATTATTACCTTTATGTAATATACTATCCGTTGGTCCTAATAAAATATTATGAAAAAGTTTGTTTTCGTAAGAAAAAAAAATGATAGTCATATTTGTTCCAATAAACATTGATGGAAAATGGCGTATTACATGTATAACAAGGAACTATATGACCTAAATGAAGATGTGGATATTGTCACATATTTCACAGAGACTGAAATGGGCAGATCATGTCCTTACTGCACTTGTGGAAGAGAAAAGACCCAAAGGAAGGCCTAAATTTAGGAGGGAAAATGGAATACAAAAGCATATAGAGGCTCTGGTGAAAGGGAAAATGGAATACAAAAGCATATAGAGGCTCTGGTGAAAAAAACGGTAATTATCACACACTTCTGGAAAAAGTTTCCTTTTATGTGCAAAAGCCTGAAAGGCAATACCATGTGTTGGAAGTTGTGAAACCACTTTAAAACCCATTTTCGGGAGGTTCGGTTTCAAAACCCGGTGTCGACCATCCTGATTGAGTGTATTTTCTGGTTTTAAACACTCGAAAAGACAAATGTATGTATATACCCTATACGTCTCATGAGGGGACACGGGCGCTCCCTAGGATTTTTTAAAAAGCTAATTTAGTTACGCTTATATACCTACATATGTGAACTAATAACATGTGGTTAGCACATCTTCTCAATGAGATGTTTAGTAGACAACTAAGATATTACTTAAATGTATGAAAGTCGGTTAAATTTTGTAATAAGATATTTTTATTCAGGCTTGTGGTCCTTTTACAAGCCTGAAATTGTTCAGACTTGGGACCCGCGGCCTAAAGTCTCTCCCGGGGGACTTGTTCCTTGGATTTTTCCACGCTGGGGTACGCCGTAGCGTAGTGGTTAAGGCATTGAGCTACAAGCCGGAAGGTCGAGGGTTCAAGTCCCGTTGGGGTCAGGATTTTTAAACTGACCCAAACCTCTATGGCCCTGGTGTCGACTCAGCTTCTAACTGAAATGAGTACCAGACGCTTGTTCTGGGGGTAAAGGCGGCCGTCACGCAGGGCTGACAACCCGGCTGACATAAAGGGCCGATTGTCTAGAAAAAGTGGGAGCCTTAACTTCCTACTACCCGAAGGGCCTCCGGGCCTGTTGTGGGATCACTTTACTTTACTAAAAATCCATCGACCCTGATAATATTTGTACTCGCGACTCTCGGAACTAGAGGCAAGGAACATATCCACTAGACCACCGGCAAGCCAAACGGTGGGTTGGAATTTCATTACCAGGACCCGTTCATAATCGCCATTTCATAATATAATTTAAAAAATAATGAATACCAGGCATGGTCACTAAATAGATACGTAGCCTATTTAACTCATGTCCCAAATGGGAATCAATGACCAATCAATTCGTTTTCAACCAATCACAGTCGTGTTTCACCCGATATTTATCAATTAAGTTCATCATATTAAAGAAAGCTCTTCCTTTTTAATATTCTGTATAGGCCATAGCATTATTTTGCAGTGACTGACTCTCTAAGAAATACGTTGAATATAGCAATTTATAATATATTTGATGTCAGAATCATGGAATGCATGTAGCTTCCAGATTGTAAGGGGTGTCCCATTCAAACCTCCCACATTTTAATTAATCATAACTATTAAAGTATGCGGAATTATGAAATGAGGCCGGTATTAAACGAAACAGAAACTCAAAGAATTTTCATAGCCACACATTAAAACATCTCTATATGTGCACCGTTTCTTCAACATTTTCTTCTGAAACACGTGTACGAGCACCTCCTGATTTTTTTTTAACGCTTCCAGTCTCCAGAAACTTCTCAAGCCATGCCTTAATGATCTTCCCATCAGGTTCATTTCCTCCATATTCTCTCCGGTAATTTATTTGTACTGTAAGTATTGACTTCGTCTCTGTATACCAGAAAACAGTTTGTGCTCGCCATTTTGTTTGATGTCATTATTGTCCAACATGCTACAAAAATTCTTTGAGTTTCTCTTTCTTTTAATACCAACCTCATTTCATAATTCCTCATACTTAGAGAGTTATGATTAATTAAAATGTGGGGGTTTGAATGGGACGAATGTAACCAGATAACGCTTACGAGATATAACAGGTAATAACGTTCCAGAAATATATAATTGACATATTTACATCAGAGGACATCAGAAATTAATTAGTAACCTATAATGTTGGTTATGAACAGTTTGATGTGTTTCATTTTTTCTCCACTAGGGTGTATTCTTACAATATTGTCATCCTTTGGCAATAAATAATATGATCTGGTTGTAGTGATGAACAAATGAAACATAATAAACGTTTCTCATTTGTTTTCAAACATCGCCGTTTATATTAAATATATAAATATTTTAAAATAACTATATTTAAATAATGATTTGTTAGTAAACAGCTTAATTTTATTCGTTAAATAGTCCTAACAGATGCCACTCTTGATTTCCAAATTCTCTAGATAAATTCACTCCTCACTTCGTCATATCGTGAATGTATCGATAATTTGGAAATCACTCGTGGCATTGCTTATGATAAATTGCCGGATTCAAGACAACTCTTGTACTATATCATCTTAGTTGTTAAATAGTCTATAAATACGCATGGAATAAAAAAAACTCTTTTTTTTAAGTTTTAAATTTTAGTTTATTTCGAGAAAGAGAAAAATTATGTAAACCACGTAACGCTACTGTTTTCAGTTTCTTCGGAAACTTGATTGATATTTGGGTATCCATGGTATAAAAAGAGTTTAAAGATTCTGAAGATGTAATGATGATTGTTGTATTTGTTAGTCACTCTCATTCTCTAAATATATTATCTACGTATTCGTGAAAAGCACAATACATATTGTTTTTATTTCATACTATGTCTCATTTCGGTTATTTATGATTTCAAAGAAAAAAGACTGGAGAATACGACATTAAAGTACCATGTATTGTAATATTTACAGTCAATTTTACTGACATTTGAATAAAGCATGATAAACTTAATAATTTTACAAGTAAATATACAAGGATAATGAATACAAATTATATATACATAAATAGCCTAATATTTGACCGCAGTGGACTAGTGGTTATGTTCCTTGCCTCTGGTCGGGGTTCAAACCCGGCCGGGGTAGATTGATTTCTTTTAGATTGGAAAAATCCAAGGATCAAATCCTCCGGGAAGGACTTTAAGCCGTGGGTCCCGAGTCTGAATATTTTCATGCTCGATCCTTAAACCTATATAAAATACCTCTAATCAAAATTTACCGTACTGGTTCATAACATTGTTGCGTGCTAGATGTCTCATTGAATCGGTATGTTAAACGCATACCATTCATGACATATTTTAGGGAAATAAACGCAACTTGGACTAGTAACTCCTAACAAAGGAGAGGCTAAGGCCCAACATTGGCTTGATAAGCTATTCTAGATACATATTTTTTTTTTAGAAATAGCATAAGTTTATATCATCATACTTATTCCGTCTTCTTCTTAATCATTAATTTATAGGATTTTCATCCTGTTTATTTCCAAAATCACTCCTCGGAGGAAGACGTATTGGAAGTGCGTTTACTTTCTATTCATCTCTTGACTGGTCTTCCTCTTGTTCTTCTCCCGTCCATTGGTCTATCTTCTTTAGCTCCTTTGGCAAGTCGGTTGTCTTGCATTCTTTCTATATGACCCTTCCAATATTTTCGTCTATCTATAATAAATAGCCTGTCCCAAGCCAGGCTGAAAGGGTGAGGGAGAGGAGTAATACCTCGTAAAAAACCTTGGTTCAGCTTGTCCAGCTGATAGTACCTTATGAGGGCCCCTTGCCAGGGTTACGGCGAAGACATCAACGGCAGATACAGCGGAGAAGCAATCCTTCGGTACGGTGTAGGCTACTTGACGGAAGAGGCAAGTCTACATCTACTGCCTTGTAGATTGACAAACGGGCGGATGGGGATCGGTTAGTCCTGCAAGACAACCCATCTAGGAGAGACTACTCCGAAATAAAACGGGGCAGGCTGAGCTCTGGAGATGGGTGAAAGCAATCGGTCTTGGGACGAAACCCCGAATATAAACCCGCCAACAAAACTGGCTAGGTGTATCTTAGACATTGCTCGCAGTCCCAAGGATCAAGTCTCGGATCAAACACGGAAACAAAATACGACAAACGCTAGGAAAAGGTCTACGATTTGGAAAACAAGAAAAAAAAAACTTATTTCGTAATAAGGCTGAATACAAATATATTGTTTATATTTATGAAAATGTATTTATAATAATTGTAATTTCATTTTATCAGTTGGCTGTACTGATTAAAACTACTTTCATTAATTTCATTCTTACAAGTAATAATGCAAATGGCTGAGTGCACATTCATAATTGTTAATTCATGCAATGGTGGATGCGTTGGTCACAGCAATTACATCAGCTGTACGACGAAAATGCGTTTTACATTTTTTAACAACTCTTATTACAAATTCTATGCTATTATTTTATTTAATGACGCTCTTTAATAGGTAAGGTCATAAACCTCATTAGCATCGCATTGGCGTTTATATTGATTTCGGTTACTGTATGCCAGTCCCGCGCTGTAACCGAGTGGTTAATGCAAGATGCCTTTGCGCAGAGCTACGGGACTTGCGCTGCTTCAAGTACCCATGGGGGAAGACATTTTATCATGGAATTTCGGCCAGTATGGGACCAGTTCCCACCCAGCTCATGAGGCATTTTGGTTGCTACAATAAGTAGCGACTCCAGGTTGAGAAGACCAGCTGGGAGACTCGACATGCTGACCACATGTCACCCCTACACTAACTTGTGATTGTCTACCTCTGTGATTAACACATGTTAACGTGAGGCCAGCAGCCGGCTGGTATGCCAAAGGCCTTCTAGGCCTGTCGTGCTGTTTTTTTTATTGTATGCCAAGGGTGAGTCTGTGAATTTTACAACCGAGAATAAGTGACTGTTAGAATATTGAATGGCAACACGCTAATACACGTTTCCGCTATAGCCAATTGAGTTTGGTTAGGTTGGGTATATTAGATTGTTATTAAGATAATAGGGACCTTAATAAAACAATCTCGGCGCCTTTCATTTGTTTGTTAGGGCGTTACTCATAAGTAGACTATTCTGTTAGAGAAATGACTAATACGTATTTTTAGTATAAGTATAGCGATTTTAAGTTGTTTCTACCAGAATTTGTCATTTAACTTTAAGACATTTACCGTATATATATATATATATATATATATATATATATTAAATGCCCCAGGATTGTCTTTCGACATTCCTGGTTTCTCTCCTGGCATGGCTTATTTGTAACCCACTTCTGAGGTTGGGACGCCTGGAAGGCGGGGTTAAGTTGCCCCGATGATATGATGGGTGATGATGATGATAATGGTGCGCCAGGAGAGTCCCTAATCCTAAGCTTAACCTAATATGAATATGAATGATGATTTCGATGGCCATATGATTTCGGGGACCGTTTGGGCCTTAAAGTTTTCCTAACATTTGTCTTATAGGCGAGGAAAAACCCCGATAAAACCGCACCCAGAAAAACTGTCCTGACCGGGGATCGTACCCGGGCCCGCTGCGTGACAAGGCAGCACGCTACCCCGAGAATACAGCGGTGGACTTACCGTGTATATATATATATATATATATATATATATATATATATATATATGTGTGTGTGTGTGTGTATTCAGGTAAAGTTTTCATATATTGCCAGAATTTAGTGTGTTTTTGGATTTCTTTATTTCGATATATGTAGTATTACTCCTGGCACACAATTACTTCATTAAAGACAATGAAATTTTACAGGATATGAAATACAATAATGACTTGTCCTTAGAATATGACATAATTATTATGTATATTACAAATATTAAATTTGTATTACTAATCCTTTTCGAAATTCCAATGTTAGTTTTAGTTCGGCCGATAACGTCTAAAACCATCAGTAAAACCTCATTCTCAATCCGTGTATTGCAAACGAAAGATAGGGAAAGAATCAGATATGTAATTTTTTGTCGAAATGGAGTTTGAGGTGTCATCACATTCTTTGTAATTTAGAAGTGTGAAACAGTAAAAGATAAAGTTTAGTCATGGGTTTGTTTACTTCTAAAGTTTGGCATACAGTTAAGGAAGCAGGCCTATATATTTTATACAATTAAAATTAAGTTTTCTAGGTTTCAAGAAAAGAGAGACTTACCTGGATTTTTTAATTTACCCTTCAATAAACATTGTAGGTAAAATATTTTCAAGAAATACGATTATTATAAACAGAGCTGTTACCAAACAGTAAATAATATATATATATGGGGGCGCGCCGTAGTGTAGTGGTTAAGACACTGCGCTACAAGCCGGAAGGTCGAGGGTTCAAGTCCCGGTGGGGTCAGGATTTGTAAACTGACCCAAACCTTCTAGCGGCATTATGATCCTGGGGTCGACTCAGCCTCTAACGGAAATGAGTACCAGACACTTGTTCTGGGGGTAAAGGCGGCCGTCACGCAGGGCTGACAACCCGGCTGACATCAAGTGCCGATTCTGCAGAAAATGTAGGTGCCTTAACCTCCTACTATCCCAATATCCTCCAGAGTCCTGTAGTAGGACTACAAATAGGCCTATATATATATTAGGGTTATAACTTTGGACTTTTGTGAAATAAAATATTTTGGAAAACAAATGAGGAAAGAAATCCAATTGAGATTTCATAATGCCATAGCCAAACCCAGGGAGCCAAACCTGCTTTATTATACGGAAGTGAATTCTGGACACTTCGAGCAAAAGATGAATCCCGCATTAATAGTTCACAAATGAGATTCCTCCGATCACTAACTGGAGTAACTTTAAGTGATAGAATGAAGAGTGATGAGATAAGGATGCAGTGGAATAGTAGGGAAATGGCTGAACATATACAAAATTATCAGATTAAATGGTTCCAACACGTCCAGAGAATGTCAAATTCCCGTTTACCAAAGATAATTTACCACCTCAACCCTAAAGGCAAAAGAGACCTCGGAAGACCCTTCAAACGATGGAAAGATTAGTTTTTGTAGTCGCAGAACGGGCATCATCACCCAATACTGCATACGGAAGAAGAAGAAGAAGAAGAAAATATTTCCTATGCAATGAATGGATGAACTTTTACTTAAAACCATTGAAAAAGGCCCTTCATTTCACTGAGCTTCAAGAAAAAATCACCCCCAAATATATTTATATATAAATATTTAATATTAATTTGGGGGTGACCTTTTCTTGAAGCTGAGTGGAATGAAGGCCTTTTGCAATGGTTTTATGTAAAAGTTCACCCATTCATTGCACAGGAAATATTTTATTTCACTAAAGTCCAAAAAGTTATAACTCTAATATATATACTATAGTGTGCTGCCAGGTCCTTCATAGCATTTGCATGCCATGCTCTGCAACGTTACTAGGGAATTGTAGGTGTGGTAGCTTCTTGTTACTTTCCACACCGGGGATAGGGGCCTATATATACATGGGGTTGCAAAAAAAAACACCGACAATGGAGGTGAGATAAGTTGATAATTTTTTAATAAGGTACCAATGTCTGGAAATTATGCGTTTTCACACTATGACTAGTTAATTATGTCTCAATATCAGTGTTAGTTCAAAGGATTTGAAGACTCGTTACTTGACAACGCCTTACAGGCCCGGAACCTATGATACGTGGCTTCGCAATGGAATGTGGCTGCAACATGACGGAGCTCCAGTTCACTTCCATGCCAATGTGAGGAGAAATTTAGTTACCACGTATACAGGTCAGTGGATTGACAGACGGGGACCAGTCCCTTGGCCTCCGAGATAACCTGATCTTAACCCTCTCGACTACATTTTATGGGGCGACATGGAACAGTCTATCAGACTCCAGCAGAGTCACGTATGCATCTTATAGCCCAAATACACGCTGCTACAGAAATAATTCAAACGAGGCCAGGTGTATTTGAATGCGTGCGCCGATGTACGCTCTGCAATTAAGTGGGAGGTGGATATTTTTAAACTTGATGTGACTGTAAGAGTACTGTTAAGTATTGCCTCTTGAAATCCAACTAACGGAACTCTTGAGAAATTAGCTACTCATAGTGTGAAAACACACCATTTCCGGACTTTGGTACCTGATTAAAAATTACATTGAGCAACAAAAAATATTTTTTTTTTGTCTCAGAAAGAAAAATATGTGATTCTGATAGTATTTTTTCTCCTGAATTCAAATATGATATCGGGTTTTCTCCATCACGCAAGGTTTGAAGAAGATTCCATCCTTTTAGCCGGAAACAAGCATTTCAGACTGGTTTTTGGATAACTTTAAATCTCGTATGAGATCGTTAAGATCTTCTTGAGTCAATAAATGAGGCTCAGATGAACAGCTTTGTTCAAAAGTTGTATCACCAAAATCTGTTTCTTCTTCTTCCTTACTTCCATCAGAATCTGAGCTCTCTTCATCTAATGTCACATGTTCTGGAGGCTTTGGTATGGGCAATTCTTCGCAATGTGGAACTGGTCTCAATGCAGATTGCAAGTCAGGGTACACCACTGTATGTTTTGATTTTGACGTAATCCCTTTAATGTTTTTAAGCAGAAAATAATTATTTAAATCCATTCATTGAAATTGAAATAAAAAAAACTGGGTGATGGAGAAATTCGAATACATATTTTTTGAAACACGATAAAAAACTGTATTAAGTGCAACTATTGGTACTCATGAGACAAAAATCACGTTGACCAGTGTTATCAACATATATCAATATACTACCTCACCTCCGTTGTCGGTGTTTTTTTTACAGCACTCTGTATATGACCCACATAATTTAATGTCTCCCAATATTTTCAATTGCTAGCTACGACAGAAATCACTTCAGAAGGTCTTGTATCTCTCTCTGTGTGTGTGTGTGTATATATATATATATATATATATATTGGAGGCATAGACAGACGCGCGCGCACGCACGCACTCAGGCAAGCACCACGCACGCACGCGTGAATGCACATATACTCACTAACACACACACTCACATACACACGCACTCACATACACACGCACACACTTACGTACACTCACTCACATTCTCACTCAACTTCTCACACACATTTACACACACTCACATACCTACACCCATATAAGCAATTACAATATATTTTTCGTATTCACGTATTTTACTCTTATTAAATATTTTGATGGTTACGAAGGTTTTATCATTAAAATAATCGTGTTTCAATTTACACTTTCGTGATTATTCCGTCATTGAATTCGGTTTATTGTATGAATTTCTTGTTTACATTTGTTAGATAATTATCTTCATTATTACATTTGATTTAATCGCTGCTATTAATAAATTGTAGCCTGAAACACAGTATATATCTTCAGTTGGTATATCTGCCAATTAGTATTCTTCATTGAAAGGGAAATGAGGATGATCTTTTATCCTGAAAAAGAACAAAAAAACTTTTAAAAGTTTCCTCTATTTCTTAAATTAATTGGTACATTTTCTATTAAATTCTACATAATTCGAGTTTTAGCGTAATCTATCGTGTAACTTTCCTTCCAGATGAAATATCATAAACAACTTTATAAATTTTGTAAAGCGATGAAACATTATAAAAATCGCTTTTGCGAGCTTTTCAATAAAATATTCTTTTACTAATTTAACGTGAAATATTAAGAAATATAAATTGAATATAACTTACTCCATTTTGTGACATATTCTGGTATTTGTATTCAATGCATCAAGAGCTGCCATATCTTCAGATGTAAGTTCAAAATTTAGACATTCGAAATTCTCTGCCAACCTGCTCTTCTTCACTGTTTTGGGTATTGGTACAACTCCACATTGGATCTGAAATAAGATTTTAATATTTTAATATAATATGGTGGAGGGAAAATTTTCTATAGGATCGTAACAGGCCTTGGCCTAATACTTGGAAGGAAGAAGAAGAAGATATAATATGTTTTATTTAGCTATTTGTCATAGTCGCTTCCAGTATTTATCCTCCAACCATAATTTAATCACGCGATCACATCATAATCTCATGGCTAATATACTCCAACGTAGGACATAATTATCATGACTTTAGTTCGCGCAAGTGGAATTTCTACTTTAGGAAATCAGGGTCTGCCACACATTATAACCATATATTAGAAATGTTAATTTGCTGTAACTTTGCTTCGAATATTACCTTCATGCGTAATGTGTGTGTATATATATATATATATATATATATATATATATATATTGGTGATTCTTGTTTAATATTGTATTATTATGTTTACTATATTGGATATCGTAAATCTATTTTTTTCATATTTTTAGAATATATTATGAATGTAACTTTTATATATTTTTATATATTTTATATTTGTACTGCTTGAGACGAAGAGAAAGTCTTTGATCTTAATTATGCATGTATACATAAAATATTATATTTTTTATTAATATATAACTAAGTCACTATCTAACCCATAGGTTCTTGACTCCGCGGACATACGTTCTCCGCATATCCCTATCCTGAACTATGTTTTTCAAACATCTATATGTAGTTTACTACCCTCAAATCATGGTTAATGTTATTCTCCTACCTCATTCTTGGCTTCCCTGCTTTGATTTTCCTACAAAAAGTTTCCATGCCCTTCTTTAATTCCCCATTAGTGCCACATGTCCTTCCCATAGTAGTCTATGAGACGCAATTGTTCTTATTGTATCTGGTTTCCCATAAAGATCATGTAGCTCAAAGTTACGCAGTATTCTTCATTCATTTGTCTATTGATCTTTCTTTGGTCCAAAATTGTCGTAAGAACTTCTCAAATACTAGTTATGTTTTCTCTCTCTTGTAGTAAGAGTCCATGTTTCGTAGTCATATTGTCATATAATGTAACTGGAAGAATAACAGTTTTGTATATTTTCAGTTTAATATTTTTTAAACGGTCCCCGAACACCATTTGGCCATCATAATCATCATCATCATAATATTCGGCAAGTTTAATATGATTATGTGTGTGAATGATGTATTTCGTCTTCATGTTGTGTTGTCTAGGAGGAAGTCCTGCTATTGAGCTGCTCACTCATTCGGGGAGGCCATCTGTGTCCTGGTGTGACTCATTAGAACAATTGTTTGTGATTCATAGTTTAAAATCCCATACGCGACAGATCCCTTGACACAGTAAGGGCAGCGTGGCGTGTAAACAAATACTTATAAGGTGAAAAATTATACAAAGTTTTAAAAATAAGCTGTTAGTTTATGCTGATGATGTAGTATTATTGGCCGATAGCGAGGAGATACTAATGGACAACACGCACACACTATTGAGTAACACTAAGAAATTAGGACTGGAAGTAAATATCAATAAAACTAAATATATGGTCACATGTAGAAATTCATTATATAATGGAAATGGACAGCTAATGACAAATAAGGGAAATTTAGAGGAAGTGGCTGAATTCAAATACCTAGGAACAATAATCACAAATAGGAATGAGATGCATAAAGAAATTAAACATAGGCTCAATTCTGGAAATGCGTGCTATTATGCATTGCAGAGACTCTTGATGTCCGAATTCCTTTCAAAAAACGTCAAACTGAAAATATATAAAACCATTATTCTACCAGTTATATTATATGGGTGCGAAACATGGACTCTTACTTTAAGGGAGAGGAAAGGATATTACAAGTATTTGAGAATAAAGTACTTAGGAAAATTTTTGGACCAAAGAGAGATGAACAGACAGGTGAATGGAGAAGACTACATAACAATGAACTACATGGTCTTTATAGGAAGCCAGATATAATAAGAACACTTAAGTCTCGTAGACTGCGATGGGCAGGACATGTGGAACGTATGGGGAATGAAAGACATGCATGGAAGCTTCTTGTAGGAAAACCAGAGGGAAAACGCCCAGTTGGTAGACCAAGAATGAGGTGGGAGAATAACACTAACTATGATTTGAAGGAAGTAGATTATACAGGGAATGATTGGAAAGCATTAGCTCTGGATATGGATGTATGGAGAGCTTATGTCCGCGTGGCCATGAACCTACGGGTTCGATAGTGCCAGTGAGTAAGTAAGTAATGGAATAAAAAAAATATATGGAATATATTCATTTTACACTTCGGAATTAAGAGTTCCTGTAATGCTTAGTCCACCGCTGTGGTCTCGAGGTGCCGTGCTGCCTTGTCACGCAGCGGGCCCGAGTTCGATCCCCGGTCGGGGCAGTTTTTCTGGGTGAGGTTTTTGTCGGGGTTTTTCCTCACCTGTAAGACAAATGTCAGGAAATGTTTAAGGCCCAAACGTTCCCCGAAATCAGATGGCCATCATCATCATCATCATCCTCATCATTATCATCATCCTTCACCGGTGTGGAAAGCAACGGGAAGCTACCACACCAATTCCCTAGTAAAGCTGCAAGTATAACATGAAAATGCTGTGATTGCAGTGAAGGACCTGCCTTCGGGCAGAATTACTATGGATGGTAATGCTTAGTAGTATGCGCTTCCAGCATGGAGCCTATATTTAATCTCTTTCTGTACCTCGTTCCTGTTTATAATTATTGTTCCTAGGCATTTGAATTAAACCAGTTAATCAAAATTTCCCTCATTTGTCATTAACTTGTCCATTTCCATTAAACCTATATAGTGCATTTCTGTGCGACATTATATTATTATTATTATTATTATTATTATTATTATTATTATTAATGCTATTATTATTATTGTCTTTAAGAAATAAATATATTTACTTCTATTCTAGTAATAATTTAATTTTGGTATAGTCATTGGCATCTCGATTCAAAGCTGAACTTAAAATGGCCGATATAATTTAATCACAGTCGTTTATTTCGAATTTGAAATTCATTTATATGACGTAAATATACGATACGAGATCAATCACTTTACTTTTTCTGAGATAAGGTTACTTCCTGAAAAGTCTAACGAGTTCGGCTGAAATGGTATTGATTTTAAATATTGTCGAAAGAATAACTGAACAAAATAAAGTTTAATAGATAATTTACACAAATGTATTTGAGGATACTTTAGAATATTTTATTATTAATCGAAATAGAATAAAATTTTACATTTATCTTTAAATTATTTATTATTTTTATAGGATTTAAACTTTTTTATTATATCCCTTATTATTTAGTGAACATATTGTCACCGATGGCACAGTGTTTTCCTTAAACTTATTTGGACTTATATAAGTACACATTTGCTATGTACAATTTTTCTTTTCACTTTATTTTCTTCTCAGAATTATCACTAAATTTTCAATCACAGTTTATCTTACAACTATTCTTCTTTGAAGGTTTAATTAATAATCACTTATCACACAATTGCAGCTACAGTATTTCCTCACTGTTTCACTTACAATTTAACCTCTCGCCGTCCAACAAGTCTGGGGGACTTTCCATCCTCACCACATTTTTATAGGCGAGTAGACGGAAATTTCCAGGTCCATGAACGAGATGTTTCGACATGGAACCCTCTCGTCTTCCGATGTTTCTCGAATGGGGGAATATATGTGCACCGAACCGCGCTGGCTGCTACCATTTATTGAACCGACGCGGAGTGCGATCTTCTTCTCAACAAAAACCACGCCCTGCAAACCATTAATTTGCACCCTCACGCGCTGCAACATCATTAATAGCACCCTGCGTTCTGCTAACAATATTGCAACCAGTCGCGTGTTCGTGCTCGATCGTACCAATCTTGTTTATAATTATCTTGAGTTTGAAAATATTGAATGCTTAATTCAACATATCCGGGCCCATAGAAGGCAAAGATTAATTCACCTTTCCTTAATAAAATGTTAAGCAAATAGTGGTGTAAGCTACACAGTATTACAATCGTGGAAGTCTTAAGGAAAGAGGAGATTATATTCGCTTGAGAAAGCTTTGGAACTTTATATCAATATCTGACATGACTAGCTACTCAATGAATAAACAGAAGTTAACTAAAAAAGTAGCTTATATTTAATAAGAGTCAAAAAGTCAGATATAATGAAATATAAATAATAAAATATAGTTTTCTTGACATTGAAAAATAAGTTAAGAAAGAAATAGTAACCTTATTGGTCATCTAAACAAAAGTCTATAACAATAATGATAATAAACATACGTACACACTTCCACTCACACCAGTCCCGCCAAGGGCTAAGGGTACACGGTCCTTGTGGCCCTATCCTGACCTAAGGGACCGATTACCAAAGAGCTCCTTCGAGCTATATCGACTTGACTCGTCGAAACCTAAACAGATGATGACCCTGATGTTCATAAGCACAGCTATTTGAGGACTTACCTAGCAGAGGGGAGGATGCGCAATAGCACACGGCGCATAAAGGAAAGGGGGGTATGTAGGAGAGAATTTGGCACTGTTCACTAAGATCACTGAAGAATGAAAACACGATGAAGTAGTGGTTGCGCAGCATTACGTAATATTACGTACCGAAAACGTGATTTCGGTACATATGCTCGTACAGCTTCTGGCATTATTAGCCGAGAAAATTCGGTGGATTGCTCGACTCGCGATTGGCTATTCGCCAATCCAGTCCACCAATGCGAGGTTTCTCTCGCCGGCCCGCGCATTTTAACGACGCTACTACAACACGTTAAAGTAGTTAACTAAAATACGAATTAAAATAATGAAGTTAAGAGAGGAACTGAACCTCTATGAAATTATCCAGTGAGCAAACAAAAGAATGTAAGTGATTCTTATAAGTAAATTATAATGTAAATTAGTGTTATTTATGGAAATAAAAAATACATATTGCAATGAAAAATTATATCAGAATTATGTTCATTTCTGTGTAGATGATCATTGCATAACTATGTTTCAGAATTGGAGTATATGAATTTAATTTTTTAATTTACTCTTTATTACATCAATTAAATAAAAATGAAACTGTTAAAGATTTATTTGATTTTCGTATTTATTAAAATACAAATTGGTTACAGCTGCTTCGGTACTTTGTACCTTCTTGAGATGAATTTCATCTTGATTAAAATTCGTCAGAAGAAGGAACAAAGTACCGAAACAGCTGTAACGAATTTGTATTTTAATAAATATGAAACTCTGTAAACTTTAACAGTTTTGTCTTTTATATATTAAATTTGGGAATTTTTAACATTATGAGGTTCCATTAATAATAATTACATGAATCGTGATTTTTTTCTTAACCTCAGACATCTATGTTTCTTTCAACACACACGCCCACTGCAGTATCGGCGACAAAGTGTCGCCGATACTGCAGTGCTGTGTTTAAAGAAACATAGATGTATGAGGTAAGAAAAAATCACGATTCATGTAATTATTAGTTTTGTCTTTATTTGGTTAACGTAGAATTGATTTTCGTCAAGTAAACGCCAAATCAATATTGATTACTCTATATTGCTTACCAGGTATCGAAGTATGACTTGGGCCGTGCTCTTGCCGCGTTTATCTCCAATTGCTTTTATTTTTGGGTCTAGGAGAGGGTTAGGTGCATTGGGATTTCCTTCAGCGATACTTGCTGGTCCGCCAAAAGGGCTGTAAGCCGTTACTACGATGTTCTTCTTCTTGCAGAAATTTATCAACTTCTTTTGATTCAAATAGGGATGACATTCTACCTGTAATCAAAATTGAATGTAATTATTTCGTGGAAATCGTATTTGTGTACAATTTTCACACAGAACATTCCCTAAATAATGCTTTTGATCGACTCTTAATCAGGGAGTGACAATTAATTTTTGTTCACAGCACAGGTTTGTCGATACGGTATACAGTGGACATCAGTTATATAGAATGATTTTAACCTTTGAATTCACAATGTTCCAATTGGGTACATCTATTGTTTTAACTTTTCTAACAGTTTTAATAAAACAGAGGAAAGCTAACAATAAGAAATTACTAAAATGCGTGTAGAATTTCACAGTATAGCTAATGATAACAGTTATGCACGATATCGTTTTCTGTGCGGTCCGCCACATTTAAATAAGTGATAGGAGAAATTACTGTTTTGCCAATTTAAGGGTTAAGGAATTTTTTTTCAATTTTTTAAATATTATTTTCGCTCATCCTTGGATAAACCAGATAAGTCCAAAACTGGCACAAACGAGATAGGTCGATATAACTGTTTTTTTACCAGTGAACTTATTTCCTTTTAGATTTATCTAAGAAAAAAAATCTTTTATAGCTAATAGAATGAAGAATTTACTTATTTTATTTTATCCGCATGAAGTGGCATAAAGAACGGTATCTAGTAAGAAAATAAAATAAAATTGAAAAAAAAAATTAACTTAACTGTTTTTCCCCCGGGGATGAGTATGTAATGATAAGTGAAAAGTATTAAGCTCAAATTTTTCACTGAATTATGATATGAATGCAATAATATTTTACTTCATGTTTACTAACAAATTTTTTAACATCTAAGCTGATAATCGAATGCGGAAACTTCGGTTGTATCCAAGAAATTATGTATATAAGTATAGTATCGTGTTTTTGTAATTTTAAAGTGTTATGATTTGGTGAATGTGATGAAACGGGCCTGGTAATGATATTCCAATACAGAATTTTCTTTAACTACTGAGGATAACCAGGAAAAAAATTCTCAGGATTGTGAGCATCGGGATTTGATTACGGGGTTGTAATACAACTGCCAGATCATTATATATATATATATATATATATATATATATATATATATATATATTTTTTTTTTAATTTGTGTTACATATTTTATAGAATAAAATTTCCTTCTTCGTCGTCTCCATCTTTTACCTCCTAGAATTAATCTGTTTATAACGGGCTTCCAATATAAAACCGGACCGGCCTTACGGAGTTTCACCGGCACGCAGTGCTGTCTCTTCCTCCCGCAATTCACCCTGCCTGCCACCCCGTCCTTGAACTGTTTCTTACCTTATAGAAAATGCTGGAAATGTTGTCCTCCCGCAGTTAAACAGGCATTATACCGAGTAAACACATTTAGATTAACACGCTATAGTTCGGGCACTGTCAAGTTTCGGATTTCATTTCTTATGTTGTTCTTCAGTTCTTCCCATGTGTGCGGATTTGTTTTGTACACTTTGTCTTTCAGGCTACCCCACAAATAAAAATCACACACTGTTAGATCTGGGGAGCGAGTGTTTCTTATTTTGTACTGAACCAGTGGTCTCAAATTTAGTCACAAGATCGTGGATTGTCGATCTGGAAGGAGGTAATTGTCCAGGAAAGTTCCGAATAAATTCCTCGCGAACGCGACGAGCTGATCCGTATTTATAATAACATTTACACACACATAAATGCGCTGCTCTAATGTCACTGACGTCTCATCTTGTCGAACGATAGTAAACTGACTAGTTCAAGGACGAGCGGCTGGCAGAGTGAAATGCGGACGAGGAGAGAGCGCTGCCTGACGGGTGAAACCCCGTGAGGCCGGTCCGGGTTTATATTGGAAGCCCGGTACATCAAGATATTCGTTAAGTATAGAATAATAAAGAACTTTAAAAAATACCTATTATAACATTTTTTTTGTTGTTGTTCTTTATTTCCCAATTATTATTTTGCTCTCACGATACAACTAAACCATTTGAGGCCATGGCTCTTATAATTTTGGAGCTGTCGGCAGAATGACCATTAACATTCATAGATTTTGAAGGAGCATTTGAACTCTGTCACTAGACGTGTTCTTTGGCAAAACTCTGAAAGAAAGAAATGGCTTTCTCTCGAAGATTATTAATAGTATTAAAGATAATATGTATCATAGGTTAGGTTTCGGGCGGGCTCAGTGGCGCCAACAGCGGTTAGGACACTCGCCTCTTACCGCTGGGGTCCCGAGATTGAATCTCGGTTTCACTCCAGTTGGCTTTCGTGGTGCGACGAAACGGGCAGCGTTGGGCAGGTTTTTCTCGGGGGTTTATTCCCATTTTCCCCTGTCACAATTTCATTCCACCTTCTCTCCTTATTCATCTCGTCCATTTCGATTCATACTCCATCTGTCCCCGTGATGTTGCGTCAGGCGTGGTCGCTCGGCATCCGTGTCATTCACAGGCCTTTATATAGGGGGCTTCATATCATCCCTCGACCTCGAGTTGGACACGCGTTGAGGATATTATATCTAGGTTCCAAGGCACAGATAATATATTAAGGTAATCTGTCAGAAACTATAGAAACCAAATCTGGAGTAAGACGAGGGTGTATTCTCTCTCCAACAATATTATTCCTAATGGTGTAGGATAGAATTATGAGAAAGGTTATAGGAAAACGGAAAAGAGGAATTCCATGGGGGATTAATAATCGTCTTGAAGATTTTGACTCTGCAGATGATATGTTTTTTTCTCTCGGAGATATAGAGATATGGAGACTAAGGTTAAGAGACTACAAGATGAAGAAAATAATGTTGGATAGAAAATAAACTCCTCAAAAACAAAACAGGTGAGAATAAATTGTAACAATCAAAATAAATTAAAAGTTAATGAAATTGACATCGAAGAAGTTGAATTCGTCATATATTTAGGAAGTATGGTTGCAAAAACCAGAGGAGCAGAAGAAGATATAAAAAGATGAATTCATCTAGCGAATGGAGCTTTTGCGCGGTTGTACCCCATATGGAAAACTATGATCATCTCTTTGAAGACAAAACTTAGATTGTTTAACACGAACGTAAAATCGGTCCTCCTCTATGGTTGCGAAACATGGAAAGTTACGATAGCCTCAAATAAAAAGTTGCAGACCTTTGTAAACAGTTGTCTGAGGCGTACTTTTAACATAAGATGGCCGGAAATAATGTCAAATGATGAACTGTGAAGAAAAACCAACCAATCTCCAATATGTCACCAAATAAAACAAAGAAACTGGAATTGGATTAAGAAAACCCTACGGAGTCATCGAGAAGACTGCACTATATTGGAATCAGCAAGGAGTAAGAAAGAGGGGACGACCTAAGAAAACATGGAAGCGATCAGTAGAAGAGGAAGCAATGGAAAGAGGGAAAAGCTGGAAACAAGTGAAATGGCTGGCTGGAAGCAGAGTACGCTGGAGAAACTGTACTGTTCTATGTTCCATTTAGAAATTACAGGAAACAAGTAAATAAATAAATAAATAAATTAATTATATTTCGGCAAAGGGGTAGTGACGTGTGTATAACCTCTCCTACCTAATTCTCATCCTCACCTTCTCGTGGTACAACATGTTTTCACAAACGAGGCTCTGAGGACCGAGTCACGGCGGTATAACCGTTCCATCAGGTACTGAGTAAATGCGGTATCCTAATGTCTGTCCAGAGACTAAAAGGTAGCAGCCCTACCACTGGACTACTTAGCGTCAGGCCAGTAACCTGTCCTAAGGAACTTCAAAACTACTTTCAAGTCTCAACACGAAAAAAGCCAGAAGGAATTGAGAAGACCAGGACGTCCACTCAAAAGACTTCTGGATGGTGTTTCTCTTGAGGCCGAAACAGGTCAACAAATGGCCTAAATTCGTGAATGTACTATGATGATGATGATGATATTTCGGCAAACCTTTTGAGAAACCCTGAAATATCTATTAGTATGCCATTTTTTTAAACTTTTCTGCTTTGTTAAGACACACTTCCCACACTTAAAACTGCTAGCACAATCAGAAGATGAATTACAAATAATGACACATTCATTAAATAATATTGCAAAACGGTATAATATGAAAATTTCATGTCAAAAGACAAAATCGATGACCGTTTGTGGGAAAACCATATTAAGAGTTAAGATTGTAATAGAGAACAATATAATTGAACAAGTAACTAATTTTAAATACTTAGCCAATTTGATATCTGAATTCAAAACTGATTTAGATACCAAAATTCAACATAATTATAATAAAATTAACGGAACCATTAAACACCACTTTGGGAAAAATATTAATTCTTTTACAAAATTAGGAATTTACAGTGTCACAGCAAAAGCAGACTTAAAATTTAGCAGTGAAATATGGATACTGTGAAAGAGGGATACACAAAGATTGGAGGCAGCACAAATGAAATTTCTCAGACATACAATGGGAGTAATCCGTATGGATCGTATAAGAAGTGAATCTATCAGGCAAACAATTTAATGCAATAAATATAGTGCAATAAATAAATAAATAAATATATATATATATATATATATAAATAATGCAATAAATATAGGAAATTAAGGAATACCAACAAAATTGGCTACAGCATTTAAAAAAATGACCAAGGAAAGAATCCCTTGGCAAGCTTTAAACTACAAACCGAGGAATAAACGAGACATTGGGCTACCACTTACAAGATAGAGACTGCACACTCATCTGGAGGAAACAGGAACAAGCTAATAAAAAGCCTAAACCTTAACTGTTTATGATGTAACAATGTAGAATAAATGATCATATTTCTTATAAGAGACGTTTGGTTAAATGCATCTAGTTACTGGATACCTAGTAACGATAAAGATATCTTAAGTGAAATAAATATTATATTTAAGATATATCTCCGAAAAAGCAACATAATTGATTCATTTTTCAAAATTTAAATAACATCTACTGCTGAAATATATGTCTTGTGAAAATATGGTATGATGCTGGAAACCATGAGATCATTTTACTAACTTCCCTGAGCAATCTCTTAAAGTTTTCAGTCGCGTTGGTATCCATCCTGTATCTAATTATACTTCCCATTCAATGAAGGCTTCAACATTTCAACATACCAACTTCAAACATCAAGGAAAGTAAATCCAAATTCAATAAGGGTCTGATGAAAGGCTTTTTAATGTCCAACCACTGGACCTTTGCTTATCGATTTGCGGCTGGTTGTTGTCGGCACTAGATAAATCGCTCGCTATCATCTACGAATATATACCTAAAGGGCTAAAGAGGGTAAACAAATCCCTAAAATAGCCGCAAGTTGGGTATATGGACCATTTGTTCCTTTCTCGGCTGCCGAGGTTGCATCCAGGAAACTGGATGTATCCTTGGCTGGCTCGGGGAAGGGATACATGTTGGAAAAGTGATCCAGCTTCCAACACATAGCATAGTATAGTATAGTCAATAAAATAAACTAATTCATCATAATAAAATTGATTTGTAAGAATAAATAAACATAGCCTATTATTTTATTAAAAACAAATTTTGAAACACTTTAACAAGAATGAGTCACACTGCAAATTTTAATACATTTAATACTCTTTTTTCCTAGTGCCACCAGATTATCTTTCATTACATTTCTGGCTTTCTCCCCTGACATTGATGGAATTGTAATCCATTTCTAAGTTTAGTGCACCTGAAAGGCGAAGTTACGTTATCCCCATGATATGAGGGTGATAAATGATAATGAAGAGCCATAAGAGTCCATAACCTAAACTTAACCTAAATTCCATATGAATAATTCCCTCTAAGGAAAAATTCCTATAGTCTGACCGGAAATCGACCCCGGGACCATGAACTGTAGTCAGGAGCGCTGACCACTAGCCCATGAGGCTGGTTAATGTAATATTATTAATACTTCATAACTATACCTAGCTTAATTAATATATAATGTAATTGTATTGTTACCTATTGTTATGTTTTTTGTTTTCTTTTCTTTTTTATAACATTAACTAAGTAATAAACAACTCACTGGCACTAAGGAAACTGTAGGTTCATGGCTGCTCGGACATAAACTCTCCATATATCCCTATCCTGAGCTAATGTTTTCCAATCATTCCCTGTATAATCTACTTCCCTCAAATCATGGTTAATGCTGTTCTCCCACCTCATTCTTGGGGCCTATTAACTGGGCATTTTCCCTCTAGTTTTCCTACAAGAAGCTTCCATGCAGGTCTTTCATTCCTGTACGAGACATTAATTTATTGATACGGACTATCAACAACACGTCCGGCTTGCTGCCACTTGGATCCATATTTGTAAATAATATTGTATATATCTTACTTTTAGTCTAATAAAGTCCTGCTACTAAAAAAAAAGTATAGGAATGTTCCACAGAAGAAAACATAGCTACTTCATCCGTTACCATTTTCTCTACAAGTATTTATTTACTCCAATCACTTCCTTTTTAAATTGAGTTATTCTTTTTAAGAATAGCATTTCCTACTTTCACTATGTGTAAATTATTGAACCAATATTTGGCATTGAAATTTGCCACCGTTAGGATGCGTAACGATGCAACGATGCAAACACTTCCGCCTGAGATTGTGTAATATGAGAATGCTACCTGGTTAACGACCGGTTTGATCGTGGCGATATCCAGGACTCGCTGAATTTGTTTGCTGTTGAAGTTGGACAGGCCAATACTCTTTGTAAGTCCCAGCTTCACACATTCTTCCATTGCTTTCCATGTATCCACATAGTCAACTTTGCTGTATATTATTTTGCCGTTCGAATCTTCTGGAATGAAATCATCTCCTTCCTGAAAAATTATACATTTCATTATAGCAATAGTAAAACTTAATGAGACTTTCTTGATTTTATATATATATATATATATATATATATATCATGTCTTTATTTTACCTGGCAGATGATCAAATAATTTTTGCAGGGGATGAAGATGATATGAAATATATGATAAATAAACTAATGGAAGAATATAAATAATGGGACTGAATATAAATTTACAGAAAACAGAATATATGTGTTTGGGAAAGGATGTGGATGACCTCATACTTGAAACAGGGAAAATAAAAAAAGTGTGATTTTTTTTAATATCTTGGGTCAATAATTACAAGTTTAGGTACCTGTGAGAGAGATGTACAGACTAAAATTGCAATGGCAAAAAATGCAACTAAGAGATTAATGGAATAATTTGGAATAAAATATTACAAAGGAAACTAAAATGAAAATTTATAAGAGCATAATACAGAATATTTTGTCATATGGAAGTGAAACTTGGTCTTTGACGGAATTACAAAAGAATAAAATTAGAATAGTTGAATTTGATTATTTTAGAAGAAGCCTCCAAAAAACAAGACAGGATAAAATAAGAAATGAATTCCTTTGGAGAGAAATGAATGTCACCACATCGGTTGTTAAGAGGATTGAAAATCAAACGCTTAAATGGTATGGCCATGTACAAAGAATGGAAAATGAAAGATGACCAAAAAATATATAGGCTACCAGTGGTCACCCCCTGGAAGAAATAAACATGGCAGACCAAGACGGAAATGGAAAACCTACGTCAGAACTATAATGGATGATAGGAATTTGGAGGGGAGATTGGAATGATAGAGATAAATGGAAACTGAAGACGGCAAACCTATAAGTGGGGGAAAGCCGAAGAAGAAGAAGAAGAAGAGGAGGAAGAATAAGAAGAAGAAGAGGAGTTAAGACCTTAAGTAAGACCACTCAATCAGGATAGAAAACAAATACAAACATTATTCATACATCCAAATTACAAAAAAAAAAAGTTATATCTACAATATAACTAATTATTTACAATATATTTTGGCTTACTCTAGATTTAACGAGTGAAATGTAAAATGTAGAAGATATAAAAATGAGAAACACAATTAATGACATGGAATAAACGTAGTTCTCGAGAAAAATTAAATATTTAACAAGAAATAATTGTATAAGCGTGATAAAAATGTATCTAGTGTGCGCAACCCCTAATATCTTGAGGGAGGGAATCCAGGAACGGGCGAGGCTACTGTGAGAGAAGTAGAATAGGAGGAAGTAATATGGAGAGGGATATATATATATATATATATATATATATATATGTGTGTGTGTGTGTGTGTGCGTGCGTGTGTTTAAGATAAGTGAATATGTGAAGCTTATAGTTTGATCAGACATTTTTCAATAAAAATCCAATTCTGAGGTCTTAAAAAATAAAGTGATCCCACTACAGGCCCTTGGATGGTAGGAGGTTAAGACTCCGACCTTACTCCAGAACAAGCATCTGGTAATCATTTCAGTTAGAGGCTGAGTTGTCTCCAGAACCATGGCGCCACCGAAAATATTACGCCGGTTAAAAAATCCTGACACAATTGGAACTTGAATCTCCGACCCCCGGTTTGTAGTGTATTGATTAAATAATACACAACGGCGTGCTCCAAGTTTTTCAACAACTCAGATGCAATGTTTTCTACGTATAAATAGTTTACTTTTACACCGTGGGGAGACACGCCTAAAATACTCTTGGCCTACCAACTGGCCACACATCCACATGTGAATCACAGAGATGGGTATTTTAGGGGATAAATATGGTCAGCTTATCGGGCTTCCCAGCCGTTCAAGCTGGTTTCCTGAACCTGGAGTCGCTAATAAAATCAACTACCCATCTATATCATATTGGCCTAAATTCCATGATAAAATGTCTTCCCCATGGGACTCTAACCCCATAGTCCCGTAGTTCTGCATCAAGCCTTAAACAACTTTGGTTATGGCGCGAGACTTTCTGAAAATATAGACATCCATCCATCCATCCATAGTAATTCTGCCCGAAGGCAGGTCCTTCACTGCAATTATATCATTTTTTCATGCTATGCTTGCAGCTTTACTAGGAAATTGTAGGTGTGTTAGCTTCCCCGGTGCTTTCCACACCGGTGAAGGATGATGAGGGCCATATGATTTCGAGGACCGTTTGGGCCTTAAAGTTTTCCTGACATTTGTCTTATAGGCGAGGAAAAACCCCGATAAAAACCTCACCCAGAAAAACTGCCCTGGCCGGGGATCGAACCCTGGCCCGCTGCGTGACAAGGCAGACGCTACCTCGAGACCACAGCGGTGGACTATTATAGGCATAGTGTATGTTAAATACCCAAAATGATTTGGATTTAATTTAATCAAGTTTCATCTAATAGCTAAAAGCATTAGGTGTACTCAAAACAAATAAAATAAAATAAAAGACAGGGCTATATTAAGATCAAAAATAAACTCTGACATATTATATAATAATAATTTTACAAAACAGTCTATACATTTTGATAATAAATTGCTTTACGTTAAACTTGAAGATATGAGGAGGTCTAGTTGTTGACAACCTTAAGCTTCAGAATTAATTTAACATTGTTCATATTTTTTTTGTTAATCTACAATGTCTTACATTGAAATGCGTAGTATAATATTACTTTTGTTCAATGCCACCATGTTGTCACTTCGACATTCTGGTATTCCCTCCTAGCATAGCGTTATTGTAACCCACTTCTGAGGTTGGGGCGCCTGGAAGGTGGAGTTACGCTGCCCCGATTATATATGATGGGTGATGATGATTCGCCAGGAGAGGTCTTAATCCTAAACTTAAGGAATATGTTTGTGATAATAATAATAATAATAATAATAATAATAATAATAATAATAATATAATAATAATAATAATAATAATAATGGCCAGATGATGTTCGGGGACCGTTTGGGCCTTAAAGTTTCCTGACATTTGCCTTACAGGCAAGGAAAAAACCCGAAAAAAGCCATCACACATGAACTTGTCCCGACCGTCGATCGAACCCGGGTCTGCTGCGTGAAAAGGCAGCACGCTACCTCGAGACCATCTAGTACACGGACGCCCAAACTACGGCCACGGGCCGGGCCTCCATCACTTTCTAACCGGCCCCTGTAGACCTGTAGCATTTTAATAATTTAAAATGTGCTGAAGGTAGACCTATAACTTAATATTAATCTATCAGTATGGCACAAGAAGTGAAATATGTTATAACGAGATAACAAAAAAAGATAATTTTAAAATTCATGACGAAATACGGTTGAGGTTACTATGCAACATTTACAATATAAAAATAAAATACCTGAGATCTCAGTCTTCCTCAACTTTGGATGTACGGTATAGAGTACTTTCGGAGCATGTGTTTCCATCTTCAGCTGGTAAATTTGTACTAGTTGTTCTTGAGAATAATCTTCTATACAAGATTCTCACGAACAACTAGTAACAATTTACAAGCTGAAGATGGAACATATGCTCCGAAAGTACTCCACATCCTACATCCAAAGTTGAGGAAGACTGAGATCTCAGGTATTCTATTTTTATATTGTATATTTTATAACAAGTAAAGTAGCAATTCAACACACATTTATAATAATAATGATAATGATAATGATAATGATAATGACGATGATAATGATAATGACGATGACGACGATGATGATAATGACGATGACGACAATGATGATGATAATACATAACAACTATAATAGGGTCTATGGCCCGCACACCTTGATGTTTCTTCCATTTGGCCCGCGAAACAAATAATTTTGGGCGGCTTTGATCTAGTATGATATTGTGACGCATTGTTGGTCTGTCTTTTGAATTTAACGAGCGGCGATGAGAGTCAGAGTCTCGCCTTGTACGATAAAGAGGGATTGATGAGTTGCCAACTCACGAATCGATGAGCCCGCGTAGAACTTTCCTCATGCGTCTATCACTCCTTTCCTGAAAGTTCGGTTCTCGAGACTTCAGCTCGGGAAAAGTCTATATTGGTTTTCAGATTGTTCTTGACGATCTACATAAGCATTTGTAAAGTCAGGCCAATCTAGTAGTAGTCGTGACGAGAGTTCAAGCAACCTAGTTGCGCGAATTGAAACATCAGCGAATGTATTAATAATTAATTGTAAAGCAAGACATTTTATAGCAGCAATTATTTGTGAATAATCAGTGACATTTATTTGTGATAAAGTTTCCGTGAAAAATCTCTAGTAGTTTATTAAAAAACATATCGGAATCTTACGCACCGATAAAAGTGACAGTATCAGTATATTATGTTTTACTTCTAATCAAGAAAGAGTGAAGTTCATAAATTGCATAACACAAGAAAGAATAAAGTTCATGCCTTACATAACACAATAATTCGCAGATATTTAAACAAATTATAATCTTGTTTCATTTTTGCGAAATCCGAAGGAATGAAACGTCTGTCTCTGTTCTCATGAAAATATATTTGAAAAAGTTTGTCATATTTTTATGGATCCATCTAGTAGACAAGGAAATGACGATGGCAATATATATGACATGAAAAGAAAAATAATCGCCTGAGCGGAGATATGAACCCTGACCTCTGAATTGATACTTCAGTGCGCTACCACTTACACTATCCAAGCATCCTAGTACAAACTTTTATTTTTCCTTATATATATATATATATATATATATATATATATATATATATATATATATATATGATGCATGCCCACCGCTGTGGTCTCGAGGTAGCATGCTGCCTTGTCACGCAGCGGGCCCGGTTTCGATCGCCGGTCGGGGCAGTTTTCCTGGGTGAGGTTTTTATCGGGGTTTTTCCTCACCCGTAAGACAAATGTCAGGAAACCTTTAAGACCTAAACTGTTCCCGAAATCATATGGCCATCATCATAATCCTCCATTAACATCATCATCCTTCACCGGTGTGGAAAGCAACGGGAAGCTACCACACCTACAATTCCCTAGTAAAGCTGAAAAGCATAGTATTAAAATGCTATGATTGTAGAATTAATATATATATATATATATATATATATATATATATATATATATTCTATTATGAAAGGTAGCGGGAACTCGGTCTTACAGCCCTCTAGTGGGCAGAATAGCAGGATGCCTGGATAGCGTAAGTGGTAGCACACTGAATTACTAATTCAGAGGTCCAGGTTCAAATCCCCGTTCAGGCGTTTACTTTTCTTTTCGTGTCATATTAGGCTTGCATTGCTTAATGCCAAAATTTGATTATAACACACACACACACACACACACACACACACACACACACACACACACACACACACACACACACACATACACATACACATACACATACACACACACATACACACACACACACACATATATACATATATATATATGTGTGTGTGTGTGTGTAGAGAGAGAGAGATAGAGGCCTTGATTCAAATCCCGATTCAGGTATTTATTTTGCTTTTCATGCCATGTTAGGCCTTCGTTGTTAAATGTAAAATTTTAATTATGACATTGAGATAAAGAAGCGTCACAGCTATAAAGTAAAAATTTTCTTTAATTTGCTTCCTTGTTTTAGTAGCCACGAGAGTGCAGTGAGATCGAGTTCCCGCTATCTCTCATGATAGAAAATATATAAAAAGGAAAAATAAATGTTTGTGCTAGGATGCCTGGATAGCGTAACTCGTAGCGCACTAACGTACCAAATGTGAGGTCCTGCGATCAAATCCCGGTTCAGGCGTATATTTTGGTATATACTTACTTACTCACTGGCACTATCGGACCCGTAGGTTCATGGCCGCGCGGACACAAGCTCTCCAATATTTTGGTATATATATATATATATGTGTGTGTGTGTGTGTGTGTGTGTGTGTGTGTGTGTGTGTGTGTGTGTGTGTGTGTGTGTGTGGGTGGGTGGGGGGGTGATTTAACACTCTATTGACTGCAATTTATTTATTTTGTTTTTTAACCAATATGAATGTAATGTTGAGTTTGTTAACCAGCAAAATGGAACCTAATGAGTAGGAGTTCACCTGAAACGAAAATTTAAAAATCAGTCTAGCGTTCGTAAATTTTGATTTTTCTCATCGAAACTTTTTACATGTTATTGGAATAAAAAATAAATGCTGAAATTTTGTTAAAAAATCTAACATCAGTCTCCTTATGTAAATCTGTTAGGAATGCAATTATCATATCAATGAGTAAATATAACTCAATGATACAATTTAATATTTTTTTATTTTAAGAATTTAGGAATGTCTTCCCCATTATAATGTCAACATAACTTTTTTACGCTCTTTATTATAATCGATGAGGATGTCCTTACCTTGAAGGCATGAGGCCAGTGGATAAGGTAGAGGTCCACATAGTCAAGCCCCAAGTCAGCAAGTGTCCTCTTGCAAGTAGGAACCACCATTTCTGGTGGATGATACGTATTCCACAACTGAAATAATAAAGTTTCACTTTTAAAGATGCAGAATTTTCTTTATCGTTCACTTACTGAATCGAGGTAAAACAAGTGTTATATTTATTTTATCGAGTCAATAAAAAATTACAAGATAGAAGTTCTCCTATTATAGAACAATTTATTTTCACGTCCATTAACCCTTTATATCCATGCATAGTAATTCTGCCCGAAGGCAGGTCCTTCACTGCAATCATAGCATTTCCATGCTATGTTTTGCAGCTTTAGTAGGGAATTATAGGTGTGGTAGCTTCCCGTTGCTTTTCACACCGGTGAAGGATGATGATGTTAATGGAGGATTATGATGATGGCCATATGATTTCGGGAACAGTTTAGGTCTTAAAGTTTTCCTGACATTTGTCTTACAGGTGAGGAAAAACCCCGATAAAAACCTCACCCAGAAAAACTGTCCCGGTTTCCCATTTTATTATACTTATAATCTTCTCATTTATAAACTTCTTTTTAATCAGAATAATTGGATATTATTAACCATAAATTAATGTTAACTTACTTACTCACTGGCACTATCAAACCCGCAGGTTCGTGACCGCGCGGACATAAGCTCTCCATATATCCCTATCCTGAGCTAATGCTTTCCAATCATTCCCTGTATAATATACTTCCCCCAAATCATAGCTAATGTTATTCTCCCACCTCATTCTTGATCTACCAACTGGGCGTTTTCCCTCTGGTTTTCCTACAAGAAGCTTCCATGCACGTCTTTCATTTCCCATTCGTGCCACATGTCCTGCCCACCGCAGTCTACCAGACTTAACTGTTCTTATTATATCTGGCTCCGTATAAAGACCATGTAGTTCGTTCTTATGATAAATTAATGTTGATAAAAGTATAATTATTATCTTCGAGTAACTTGAATATTAGATTATAATTATAGTAAGAAAGTAGCTTTCAACACTTTCAACAATCTGTGGATCTTTAGCATATAAAATACAAAAATGAAATCTATACGACCTTGGATGTTAAAAGCGAAGTATATTATTAATAATAAAAGAGAAATGGGCACAGACCGTGCAGATATTACATGTGAAGTGCTTAATTGTCTTTGCTATAAGCACTGATTGATTTAAGTCTTTTTTACAATTCAGAATATGGTACTTTTCACATTTTTATGAACACAAAACACATATACACATGTCGTTAGGTTCATGAAATGTCTTGTTGCAGCATATCTTGTGATGGAAGCCATGGACTGCATTAAATAAACATATTATCATTTATTAATTTTAATACAAATCATAAACTTATTCTTGCCACAAAATTTAATAAATCCTAATTAGTTATTAATATTCAGCTTCCTTATAAATTAGAATGAAATAAAAAGTAAATCAACAAATATAATTCTATAAGAATGTAATTATTGTCATACATGTGTTAAATTATATTCGTGAAAACTGGACTTCGAGTATGTCAGACAAGAAGGAAATTGAAATAGCACAAATGAGATTTATCAGATCTCTAGGCTGTATTCTTATAGAACATAGCGGAAAAGGAAATGTAAGAAATCAGTTTTAAATAAACAACTTAGTATAGTAAATCGACAGGCACTGATGGAATGGCTAGAATATACAGTTTACAAAGGATGGAATACCACCTCTATCCAATGATACTTCCGAATTATCAACTAGAAGGACATAGGACTTCGTCGAAGATATATCATTTCTATTGAGTTGGAACAGGCCAAGAGACCTAATCGATGAAGTTGATTGTAATAACGACGATTACATGAGTAAACTTGTATTTTTAAATTCTTCTTCCTTATCTAACGGTAAAATTTACGGTTGTTAAATCTAGATATATAGACTATTTAACTCATGCCACAAATGACAGTCAATGGCCAATCACATTTCAAAGGTTTTTGATTTACAACCAATCACAGTCGTTTTTCACCTCGATTTTATCAATTGAATTTTATCATTTTAAAATCAAGCTCTTTCTTTTTTACCATTCTGAATAGGTCATAACATTATTTTGCATCGACTGCATGTGGCTGCCAGATTGTATATATTACAGCACGAATGTTACCAGATAATGCTTGCGAGATACAATATAAAAGCATTTGTAGCAATTGATTGTACCAAATAAAAAAGAAACCACTGTCTGCACTTTCTTAAACGTATTATTTTCCAGGAATTTACGTTCCAGAAAAATATAATTGACATATTTACATCATAAGACATCGGAAATTTAATTAATAACTTATAATGTTGGCTATAAATTTCTCCACTAGGGTCCATTCTTACAATATTGCGATTTGGGAATAAATAATATGATCTGGTTGCACTGATAAACAAATGAGGCATATCAATCGTTTCTCATTTGTTTTCAATCATCGCCGTTTACATTAAATATATAAATATTTTAAAATAACTATGCTTGAATAGTGATTTTTGAGTAAACAGCTTAATTTTATTCGTTAAATAGTCGTAACAAATGCCATTCTTGATTTCCAAATTCTCTAGATAAATTCACTCCTCACTTCGTGAGTCGTGAATTTATCGATAATTTAAAAATCACTCGTGGCATTACTTATGACAATTTTTTTGCAAGTAATCTTTGCTCTTATTATGCTTGATAGGCTCATTTACTGCGATCTTATAGAAACTGAGCTACTTAGATTGTGTTAGGAACCTCATTTACTACCTTGGAGTTCTTTTTGTTCTTTATTCAAACTAGGCAGTACCTTGAGTACCGCTACCTAAAAGTTCTATTGCGCTATCCCAGTATATTGTGGATGGATGTAATGAATGTCTACTCTACAGTGTTATGTTTCGCATTAACTGACAAACGCAGATTTATACATTTCACTGAGTGTTCAACAGAGGGTTTACTACAGTAATTATCTTTTTTTTGCACGTCGTACGGTGACCATGATTGAAAGTTGAATTTCCTAAATTTGGGTGTTCCCAACCTATAAATAACAAAATAACTATACTGTAATATTACAAATTACCTATCTAGGGTGGAAAGTAAAACCACTGCCCTTTATGTATACTATGTACAATGCATATACAAAAATATATTCAAAAAGGTAGTGTTAATATATATTATACAATACAAATCACTGCAATTTGAAATTAATTGAACTTTATTTGAAACAATATAAAACAATAAATTCGTACTTGTCGCCATTTTATACCTGATTGGTGTCACGACCTGCTGTAGTCTCGACTAAATTATTTTCTGCATTTCTCGTATATACATTGTCCAGACTGCTAACGTCAGTTAGTTGTTTATAATGAACGCAAATATTTCGAATAAAGATGTTATTATCTTACTATTATTTATAATTTTGAAAACACCGTCGTGAAAAAAAATAATGTATTACATACGTTTGTGAAGTGTTTTACAGAAGCGAGGAAATATTAAAAACCTCGCTATCGCTCGTTTCTTAATCATTTCCTCGCTTCTGTAAAAACCACTTCTCAACCTCGGAGTGTAATATACTATTCATATCTGAAAATATATTTTGTTTATGTGTGTTGGTTGAGAAGGAATAACATATGACTTACTAACATGTAATTTTCCTCAAAATATTAGCTTCAATTTCTGAAGTATAGAATTTTACAAGTAAAAATTCCGAACATTTGAAACAATACTTACCTTACTGGTAACAAATATGTCTTCTCTTTTTATTTTTCTTTCAGCTATCTTGTCTCTGATAGCGGCACCAACTTCTTTCTCATTTTCGTAAAACATGGCTCCATCAATATGACGGTAGCCAACGTCAATGGCATCTTTAACAATCTGTAATACTTCTCCTGGCTCAGCCTGAAAACAAATCATTAAACATATTTCAGAAATTGTGGAATGCAGGCTTTCACGGCCGGTAATCATAATGTTAAAAGATTCCGGGTTATGTGGCCGTGGTCTATAACTGGTGTTTCTTCCAGACGTTTCTCCCTCAACTATGGAGGGCATCTTCAGTGGCTGTGATTCACAGCTGAGTCTACTACAAGGTAACATCACCTAGAAGCACTCGCCACTGAAGATGCCCTCCACGGTTGAGGGAGAAACGTCTGGATGAAATACCAGTTACAGACCACGGCCACATAGCCCGGAATCTTTTAACATTATTTCAGAAATGTTTACATCATATTTTTCCAGTGATGTGAGAGTGAACATTATTTAACATATTCACGTATCCATTAATATATATATATCATTGCATAAATGGAAGTGAAGCATGGACAATGAGAAATACGAACATCCATCATATCACAGCCACCAGCGAGATGAAGTTCATCAGATCGATAGAAGGTTATTTTGTATGAGATCACAAAATAAATGAAGAGGCCTGCAAGAACTCCAGTTAGAATCAGTTATCTATTTTATCAACAAATATCAGCACAATTGGAAATTTCATGTACAAAGTATGTAAAAAAAAATCCCAAAATCCAGCTTCACTACCGGCCACATGGAAAGAGATATTTTGGCCGTCCGAGGAAGTGGTGGACTGAAATGCCAGCCTTGAGATGGTAACAGACCATCAGTCATTATATTTGTATGGAAAATGATATATAATGTACAATTGCAAATTATTTATATTTTTATTGTTATAAATGTATTATAAGTGTCTGGTATAAATATTTGGCTTAGCACTTGTACGCTAATTTGAATTCTATAATATTTACAGTACTTTTACTGAATAGAATTATCTAGAGACTTTCTCGAAAAATAAAACAGTTTGTTTTAAAATGCGTAAAAAAATCAGTACCGGTATATAAAAAAAAGTTTGTAAATCAATTTAAATTTGAAAAGAAAATGAAATTATTTTAAAATAGAAAGTCAAAGTTGTTATTTTAGGGAAATTATTTCTATTCGCCAAGCTCTATTTGATGATTTTGAATTAATTAAAATGTCTTCGGGAGCTAACACTGGTTGACTTTGTGAAATGCAAACGTTTACTATCCCTTTCTCTCTCTCTCTCTCTCTCTCTCTCTCTCTCTCTCGCTCTCTCTCTCTCTCTCGCTCGCTCTCTCTCTCTCTCTCTCTCTCTCTCTCTCTCTCGCTCTCTCTCTCTCTCTCTCGCTCTCTCTCTCTCTCTCTCGCCTCTCTCTCTCTCTCGCTCTCTCTCTCTCTCGCTCTCTCTCTCTCTCTCGCTCTCTCGCTCTCTCTCTCTCTCTCTCTCTCTCTCTCTCTCTCTCTCTGAAACCATTATACATAGGTATAAATTATATTTTGCTTGTAAAGATTATGTCCCGCATCATTGCCTAGCAGTTTAAGGTGCAGAACTATGGGACTTGGCTGAGTAGAGTCCCGTAGGGAATAAATATTTTCGTGGAATTTCGGCCAATATGGGATCAGCGTTCACCCAGCATGATGAGAACTTTGGGAAGTTACTATAAGTAGCGGCTCCAGGTTGGGAAAACCAGCCATAAGGCTTGAGGACACATGTCACCCCTATATTAGCTAGATGAGCTTCACCTCCATGATTAACACAAATCTGGATGTGAGGACAGCAGCCAGTTGATAGGCCTGTCGTGCTATGGAGATTTTGAAAAGGACTGTAATAATCATATTTCATAATCTCGAAAGACGTTCATCTCTATGGTTTAGGATTAACTTATCAGCAATTTTCTCGGTAGTAGCGGAAGTAGGTTTAAAAATTGCGGGAAAGAAACTTTCTGGTTAAGATATTTTTCTAATCTAATCTAAAGGCCCAAATAGTGTGAGTCTTACATACATGCCTGCAAGTTAGATACAAATAAAGAGAGACGTGTCTATAATATTAAATTTCATTAAAAAAAACTATAACAGTGCAAAAACATAGGCACTGTTAGCTTAATTTAAGGGGACCAACTGGTGAATTTCGATTTTTTTTAATTTTCATCTGTTTTGAAATTTTTATCACACACATTATGCGTTTCAGTAAATTTTGGTGTTTATAAGTAGAATAGTTTCAAAATGATGATTTTTTAAAACTATATTTTTAATATTCTTTAAAAAATGCTCCTTGCGATGAATTTTTAAATATTCTCTGATGAAATTTGAGATTCAGTCTTTATGACTCCACTAAACATATTCACTGCGCACAAAATATTCATAAAGGGGAGATACTGCTTATTTTTCATTTTTTGAAAAACAAATATTTTTTATCAGTCTCATTTTTTTCATTTCAATTTAAAAGAACACATATATCTTAGACTAGTAACTACATAGCAGATTTAAATCAGCATATATTGGGGAGCCTAACCACAAAATTTCACTTTGATAGCATACAAATTGCATCGTAAGGAGCATTTTTAAGGTTTGGAAAATGTAAAAAAAATGGAAGCAGAAAAAAACACATTGAAATTTAAGTAGTAATTTTGACCATATGTGGAAGGGAATTTAAACTCTTATACCACGGAGTCAATTTTGCTCCTACAATAAAAATTGTTACATGAGAATGATTCTAAAAAAGTCAGTTATTAAAAAAGCAAATAAACAAAAAAAAAATTTTTTTTGCCAATTTTTTAAACATTTTCACCAGGTCGGTCCCCTTAAAATGGTATGAACTTTGTTTTCTTTTTTATAAATGTATTTACTTAAAGATATTCTAACTAAATAACTCATTAATGACTAACTGTATGGCCCTGGAGAGATATCTGGGGATAGAATAACCCTGCGGCGTAACTAAATTAACGACTAGCGGTGAGCTATCCTTTCGGTTCACCTCTGGAGTTCCTGATTAAGAGAACCCCGGGTTCCTGCTGAAGCATTCGTCCCGGTATTAATTCAGTGTAAAGTATTATGTTGATGAATGTTTAGATTGCGTAAAAAGTTTGGCCATTGTTCAACAGCTCCTTTACACTTTGTTCATTTTTGTTTAAATTTAGACATTTGTGTGTTATGAATTGCAACTTATGTTAATAATGTATTAATTGAGTCGTGTATGGTGATGGGTGGTGAATATACATCAGACAATGAGAATTTAATATTTTGGTAATTAATTAATTATAATTTGTTTTAAGATTAATTTAGTGATTTCAGTTGATTAATTATGTATATTTTGATTGAAATATGCGTTGTTTCGGCCTGCCACTGTATTACCCATGGAACCAGAGATTCAATGCAGCTACCGCTTAAACTCAATTTATTTATATTCTTTTTTTTTTAAATGCCTCAGGTTTGTCTTTCGACATTCCTGGTTTCTCTCCTGGCATGGCGTACTTGTAACCCACTTCTGAGGTTGGGGCGCCTGGAAGGCGGGGTTACGTTGCCCCGATGATATGATGGGTGATGATGATAATGGTGCGCCAGGAGAGTCCCTAATCCTAAGCTTAACCTAAGATGAATATGAATGATGATGATTGCGATGGCCATATGGTTTCGGGTACCGTTTGGGCCTTAAAGTTTCCCTGACATTTGTCTTACATGTGAGGAAAAACCCCGATAAAACCTCATCCAGAAAAACTGTCCCGACCGGGGATCGAACCCGGGCCCGCTGCGTCACAAGGCAGCACGCTATCCCGAGACCACAGCGGTGGACAAGCACATAAATGACTTATACTGCAGTTCCCCAAGATCCATTTGATTGTTATTCTCAAAGTTACAATCACTTTTAATAACAAATAAGTTAGCACTAATAAACTCAAACTATCTTAGCTCGATATAAATACATAGTAGGTGGCCACAAAAACATATTAAGATCGCGAATATTTGTGTGTCTACAGTGATAATTATATAAAGTGAATATTTAATCTATAAATTAATGTTAAATGATGGAAGTCCGTTCTATGAAGTTGCACTATACGTAACAATAGACAACCAAATTGGAATTTTTTATTGTGAAATTTTCTAACTAGGGTTAGGAGGGGAGGTGATTACAATATTTTTAATCACAATATATTTCTCAATGAAATTTGAATACAAATAACACAACTAAATTCCTACCCCTCCTTAATAAATATATTGAGAAAGTTTATGATTTAGTAACAATAGCCAATGGGAAGTGTAATTTTTATTGTGAAATTTTATAACTAGGGGCAAGGAAGGGTGGTGGCTGTATGCAATAGTTTTAATGGAAATAGATTTCTTAATTAAATTAGAATATAAATAACACAACTAAATTCCAACTCTCGTAGAAAGTTATAAAGCTTTTAAATAAATCAGGAAACGATACTGCAAAAATAGATGTTATTAATAAAGAAACATGGATAGAACACTATAAAAATTATGGTGTAAAGAAGAAAAAGAAGAAGATGAAAAACAAGAACTATATTCAGATAATGAAAAAGGAGAATTTCAAACTGATATGATTACATTTGATGAACTTCAAGAATCTAATATATAAAAATGAATGTATGTTTGTTTGTACTTTATGCGCGGCCATACCGTTGATCCGATTGTGATGGGTTTTTTGTAAAATGTTCAGCAGATTCCCGGGATGAACATAGGCTATAAGAGAGTTGCGATACTCAAATTCTACGCCCTTAAAAATAACCCTTTTTAGTAGAAAACGTGAAAAAATAGCTCTTTGAGCGCTTAAATGGCTTACACTGTCTAAACCATAACAAATAGGCCTACACAAAATTAATGTATTCAGAATTGAATATCTCAAAAAGCTTTACAAAAAAAGTCCGCGACAGCATAAATGTTTATCTCTTACGGATGACTCAGAATAACCATTTTTGTCTTTCATTGATGCCAAGAAGATCGAGACAAGTACGTAGATTCCTGTGCAAGCATAGCAGCACATGGCGGGTATTCTTTTACGAATAACTCACAATAACGAATTTTGTCTTTTAGCTCATTTATACCAAGAAGATCGAGATAAGTAAATTCCCGGGCAGCACCCGGAAATAAGCACGAGGAATTTTAAATAATTATGATATACATTTATATTTTTTTTTCATTTTACTTATTCAACTAATGATAAGAAGTAAATTAATTTTCGTCTTTCAGCTCATTTATGCCAAGAAGATGGCGAAGAGTAGATTCCCGAACAATGCCGGGTAATCAGAAAGTGGTATCTAAAAATAATTACGATATAAATGTTTCCCCATAGTTATTTAACTAAACATAAAACACATTAATTTTCGTATTTCAACTTATTTATGTCAAGAAGATCGGGATAAGTAGATTCCCGGGCAACGCCGGGTAATCAGCACGGGTTATCTAAAAATATAAATGTATAATTATTTTTTCTTTTACTTATTCAACTAAACATAAAAGCACATTGATTTTAATTTATCTAGGCACAGCAGCGCACGCCGGGTATTAGCTAGTCTTTAATAAATATGTTGAGAATGCTCGTGAATTATATTTAACATGATTGGTCATTTTTATTGTGAAATTTTCTAACTATAGGCTAGGAGAGGGTGGTGTACAATATTTTTAATCGTAATTGATGTATTGATTAAATTAGAATACAAATAACACAACTAAATTCCAACCCCGCTTTAGTAAATATATTGAGAAGGCTTATGAATTGTTATAGCGACTATACTGTGTGATGAGGATGTTACTCATGATGCTTTGAGATCCGGATTTAACCTTCTTCCGTTAGTTCATTATTTTCCCTCACAGTACAAGAAATGTTTATATCTATGTACAGGGTGAACGTTAATTACACCGACAAATTTCAGGGACTGATTCCTAACCGGAAATGAAGGAAAAAAGGCCCTATATACATGTGTCCGGAAATGGACGATGTGCGTGCAACAACAAATCATCCCGGCACACAGTAGGCCTACATAGTATAATCTCATCCACGTCACAACAGATGTTCAAAGTGGCCTCCATGGGATGCAATGCACGCGTTCACACATCGTATCATGGATTGCCTCACTCTTTCGCATGTTCCAGCCTATCTTCGAATAGCGTCACAGGCGACGTGGACACGCTGTTGAAGGGTATGCACATCAGGAACTGGTTCAGCATACACAACGCTTTTCAGATGACCCCAGAGGTAAAAATCCAGGGGATTTAAGTCCGGTGATTTAGCAGACCATGCAACAGAGCCGAGAGAATAATGCCATTCGTCAGTGCCATCTACCGTGGCCTTGGCAAAGATGCATTTATGGACACTTATTCATAGGACATTTTTTCCTCCATTTCCAGTCAGGAATCAGTCTGCAGTTGTCGGTGTATTTAAAATTCACCCCTTTAACCTTAAAAATCATCCTTGGTAGAGAAAAATGTGTTTTTCTGAACTTTTTGGACGCTTAAATGGCTTACGCTGCCTAAATCATAACATATACACCAAATTACGTACACGGAATTGAATATCTAAAAAAATATACAAAAAAGTCACTACAGCATAGTCCATCTTTTACGGATAACTCACAATAACCATTTTTATCTCTCAGCTCATTGATGCCAAGAACATCAGGATGAGTAGATTCCCGGGCAAGCGTTAGCAGCGCACAGCGGGTATTCTTTTACGGATAACTCTCAATAACCATTTTTGTCTTTCAGCTCATTTATGCCAAGACGATCGGGATAAGTAGATTCCCGGGCAATGCCAGGTAATCAGCATGGGGTATCTAAAACTAATTACGATATAAATTTATAATTATTTTTCTTTTTCCTTATTGAACTAAATATAAAAACACGTTTCATTTCTTTAGGCGTAGCATCGCACGCCGGGTATTTGCTAGTAATATATTAAAATGAATGTTTGTCTGTACTTTATAGACTTACAAACCGTTCAACCGATTTTCGTGAAAATTTGTATACACGGGATTTCAGATGCGGCGATTTTTAGCCGTTATATATTGTTCTAAAATCATTAGGTGTAGGAGTTCACCTGAAACGAAAATTTAAAAATCTCTCAGGTTATCGCAATTTTCGATGTTTCACAACAAAACTCGGAATATCCTATTAAAACAAACCGAGGTACGTGTTATCAAAAAATCAGCAAAATCAGACCGTTAGAAGTAAGGGTTTACCTGAAATTTGAAATAAAAAATTTACTTTAGCAACCACCATGTTCGGTTCGTCGCAGTGTATATCATATAATTAATTAACCCTCAATATTTAATTTATTTAGGCGTAATAGCTCACGTCTATAATTCCCTAATGTACTCATAAAACACGCCTCTGCGCGCACAATTCTAGTACGCATCAGATACGTAACTTTGTCTACAAAGTAGTTCGTAAATTAAATATATAAGCCACAATAACCCCAACTATCGCCAAAAGATTCAAAGTGATATAAAATAACTGATATTATAAGTTCATATACACCTACACCTAGCCAAAAAATAGGTCAAGTATTGTTGATAAAAACACAGTTTTCTCATGCAATTTTCTTTCCTTCAGCAACTTGCATCTGATTGCTGTTACTGCAAGACCTGAACACGACGGTGGCTATTGTCAGTATGTCTTTTCCATAGCTCATGAATAAAACCATAATTCTTAGAACTTCATCGAACTTATGGCTCTCATTTACGTTATGTGGAAATGGTTGAATGACGTAATCCATCCTTGAAACCTCGCAGAAAAATAACAACATGCTGCAACATACTTGGTGTTAATGAATCTTCGAGTACTCGAGAGTGAATTACGTCATCCAATCCTCTCCACGCAACGTAATTGTCAAGGGAATTGTCAACAAATTGCACGCCGAAACATATATTGATATTTTCCCCAGAGATTCGTTTTTAACTGCCCTTTTTAACTGTAAGGTATAGACGTCGAAGCCAGAATCCAGCATTGTGAACCCACTGGAGGAGTGGAGGAGGCGGCAGCGCGGCGTCGTAGGGCCAGGTAAGTTCAGCATTGTATTACTTCTCTATAGCTTAACATAAGAGATTTGGCGACTTGATTTTACGTGACTTGCAGTTAAAAACGGCAGATAACTTTTTTGGACACGGCTTTTGTACATCACAATGCTTGTCTGGAAGAAATTTCAAGGTAGGTTTCGGCATGTAATGGTTGACTGTTCCCTTGTATATTGTTTTATAGGTAATCAAAATACATTTTTTTCACATTTTCTAAAAAAGTTTTTTTTTACATTTAGATGAACCTTTCATTTTCATGAATTTTTCTTTTGATCTCAGAGGTTTTGGAGGCGGTTAAACAGTAGCACATATGTAAATTGTTAGATAATTCCTCGTGTTTATTGTCCTGGAGAATACAACACGACAACGTGCTCCTCTTCTTAACAGACGTGGCACCTTATATAGTAAAGGCAGCAAAATCGATCAAATAATTTTACAGTAAAATGGTGTATGTTACGTGTTTGGTCCATGCATTACATCGAATCGCGAAAGAGATCAGATCAACATTTCCAGAAGTAGATACACTAAAAGAATTGAAAGTGCCGTTCTGAATTAAGTATTTAAAAAAAAAACAAGGCCCCTGATTTAGTTTTGCTCCCTAAATCACTTTTGACAAGGTGTGGTACATGGTTCGTTAACTGCATTCACATACTATTATGACAATTTTCAGATAGTGAGAGAAGTAATGAATAGCTTAAGTAGGTAAGATTCGAAGGCAATTGGGAGTGCATAGGACCTGTTTTCTGATCTTCAAATCCAAGGTAAATTGGGTAGCATTAAATACAATTTTGCATTTTTAAACAGAAACCATAACCCACCTAGAAGAAAATAGCATGCCTAGGGATAAGTCGATTCAGTTAGTTAGGATTGCTGAAGACAGTAATACAAAATATGTAAGGCGAGATTTGGAACAAAATTAGGCAGAAAATAAAATTTGTGTTGGAAAAAGGATATAATACAATTTGCCAAATAGCTGGTATTTTTGTCAGGAGAAAACTTCGGAATTTAGGTTTGTGAATAGGAGTTAACAGATGGTGACGTAGTGTTTTTCAAATGTGCTCTCTAATAGTAGAATGTGGAAGTAGAGAGAAGTCCCTCAGAGTATAAAAAGTGTGTCAGCTGACTCCTGTCGTTTATAAACTTTTGATAACTTGAAAATGGTTATGGCGGTGTATTACAATGCTAACTAAGATATGTTTAGCATAGTGAGTTTAGTAATGATTGCATTAGTAATGAGGAACAAATTATGGGAAGTATTAGAGAAATACAATATTGATACAAACCTAGTTGAAATTATTAAACAAATTTATAAAGATAACTTGGCTTATGTTAAAATTGGAAATATAGTATCTAATCCCATTAAAACAGTTTTCGGACACTTTTGAAATCCAGAATGGGTTGAAGCAAGGAGATGCACTATCTCCTCTACAATTTAATTTTGTACTGGAGCATGCCATCAAATCTTTAGAAGATGAAGAAGGCCTACAACTCAATGGTATTAATAAGCTGTTAGTTTATGCTGCTGATGTAGTACTATTGAGCGATAGCGAGGAGATACTGAAGGCCAACACACACACTATTGAGTAACACTAAGAAATTGGGACTGGGAGTAAATATCAATAAAACTAAATACATGGTCACACGTAGAAATACATTGTATAATGGAAACGGACAGCTAATTACAAATGAGGGAAATTTTTAGGGGGTGGCAGAATTCAAATACCTAGGAACAACAATCAAAAATAGGAATGAGATACACAAAGAAATTAAACATAGGCTCAATTCTGGAAATGCGTGCTATTATGCATTGCAGGGACTATTGATGTCCCAACTCCTTTCAAAAAACGTTAAACTGAAAATATATAAAACTATTAATCTACCAGTTATATTATATGGGTGCGAAACATGGACTCTTACTCTATGGGAGGAAAGGAGATTACAAGTATTTGAGAATAAAGTACTTAGGAAAATTTTTGGACCAAAGAGAGATGAACAGACAGGTGAATGGGGAAGACTACATAACAATGAACTACATGATCTTTATAGGAAGCCATATATAATAAGAATAGTTAAGTCTCGTAGATTGCGATGGGCAGAACATGTGGAACGAATGGGGAATGAAAGAGGTTCATGGAAGCTTCTTGTAGGAAAGCCAGAGGGAAAACGCCCAGTTGGTAGACCAAGAATGATGTAGGAGAATAACATTAACTATGATTTGAGGGAAGTAGATTATACAGGGAATGATTGGAAAGCATTAACTCAGGATAGGGATCTATGGAGAGCATATGTCCGATCGGCCATGTACCTACGGGTTCGATAGTGTCAGTGAGTAAGTAAATAATCCCATTAAAACACAAAGGGATTGAAACAAGGGTGCAGTCTATCACCAATTATATTTAATGTTTATGTAGAATTTATATTAATGAAATGGAAACGAAGCTGCAAAGGTATGTGTATCCCAATAGGTAACAGATTTTTGCTGACATTACAATTTGCTGATGATCAACTGGTTTTAGCGCAAGACAAATTTGATATGGAATTCATGATAAAAAGGTTGAAAAACACACATGAATCATGGCGTCTCACAGTAAATTTACAAAAAAAAAACGGAATATTTGGCAATAAATAGCAATGGAAGAGAACATTTAATACTGGAAGAAGCAAGTGAAAGAAACTAAATATTTGGGAATAATTATGGATAACTTTAAAGGTATAGGTAAAGAGAACATAAAGCATAGAATTGAATTGAGTAGCAAAATAATACCATCGTTAAATTCCATATTTGGAAAGACAAATATATATTGCTAAGACATTGGTGGAATCTGTTGCAGTGTATGGAAGTGAGGTATGGACAATAAATAAGTACTACAACAATAGACTAACAGCTCTACAAATGGATTAATTACGCAGAAGTGCCAGAAAGTCAAAATTAGTACATGTCACAAATAAGGAAATTAGAAACATAATGCAAACAGAAGAAAGCCTAATAGAAAGAATTGAGGAGAAGGAATTAAAGTGGTTAGGGCATTGAACCCGGGACCCTTGGTTCTCTAGACCAAGTGCTCTACCAACTGAGCTACCTGAGCAAGTACCGATCTAAACGCAAATCCTTCTCTATATACATTGTAATTCCCATCCACCAAATGCTGTGAAGCCATTTGTAAGATAGAAGCATGGCTTCACAGCATTTGGTGGATGGGAATTACAATGTATATAGAGAAGGATTTGCGTTTAGATCGGTACTTGCTCAGGTAGCTCAGTTGGTAGAGCACTTGGTCTAGAGAACCAAGGGTCCCGGGTTCAAGTCTCTTCAAATATGATTTATCCATCATTGAGATGTACGAAATCAATAATAAAAACTTGGTTAGGGCATGTTTTAAGAATGGAAGATTAGCGATGGCGGATGCAACTATATCAATGGCAACCGACCAGAAAGAAGAAAAGAGGGAGACCAAAGTTAACATGGAAGGAAAACATGAAGATAGTAATACAAGCAAGAGGGCTAAGCATTGAAGATGCCCAAGATCGTAGGCTTTGGAGGTTTGGCACGGGAAAACGGCAGCAGCTGTAAAAATCCGAAGATAGATAGATGGTTTAGTAATATTTTTTTCATATTATTTTATAAAATTGGCGATGACTTCGTGAAAATTGTGAATTTATTAATTGTTTGGTAGTAATAATTGCACTTAATGCTAAGAACGTTTCTTTTAAAATACAGTTATACAAACCATATGTTCATTATTTGTCTGAAGTAAAGGTAAAATAAAGTAATCCCACTACAGGCCTTATGAGGCCTTTGGAGTAGTGGGAGGTTAAGGCTCCCCCTTTTTCTAGACAATCGACACTTGATGTCAGCCGGATTTTTAGCCCTGCGTGACGGCTGCCTTTGCCCCCAGGACGAGCATCTGGTATTCATTTCCGTTATAGATTGAGTCGACCCGAGGGTCATAGTGCCGTCAGAAGGTTTTGGGATAGTTTAAAAATCCTGACCCCATCGGGACTCGAATCCTCGACCTTCCAGCTTGTAGCGTATTGTCTAACCATTATGCCACGGTAGACAGTTATTAACTTATTATTATTATTATTATTATTATTATTATTATTATTATTATTTATATTGTTATTATTATAAATAAATTGTTAATTTTTATTAAATAATTATCAACGCAGTTTTAGTCATTTTTATTATGTATTAAGGATATTTTATATTTTTAGGTTACCAACATCCGGTATAACATGGCGTCAGGGTTAGAAAAACCAGCAACCAGTACGTTTCGTGTTTACACCCAGGTCGATTCTTTCTGTTTATACTTTTGTTATTTAAACAGTTAACTGTTTACAAAAAATAATTGTGGAATATTTTATTATTGAATTTGGTACAAAAAATAGTGTACTTGGAAGCTGCCTTTAATTCCCTAAAAACATAAAGAAATAAACAAAATTAAAATAAAAGAACAAAAAGTGTCTCTAAAATAAATATATTGATAGTGAAACTGACAATTCGCTCAGTTGTTTTTGAACTAATCAAATTTAAGTCTAATTACGTAATGAAAATATGTCTGAATACGTATGATGTCACTACATATACAGAATTTCAAGACGAGTAAATATATTGTTGTGAATCTGAACCGAAGTATCTGATTTTGAATCCACGAAAAGTTTTTTAATAAATATTTTTAACATACTAACAAAACTTTAAAACAATTGGGTCGTGTTACTAAAAAAATAATTAAAATACCTTAATTTTATGTTTAATGTGTTTTTCTTCCAAGATTTTCATGTTACAAAGAGAATATATAGGCAAAATTCAATAATTTAGTCCATTGAACCTTCGTTCGTAGAGCTCGAACATGCACAGTCGCAGGTATATATTATTTTATATTTGCGACTGTTAATTTTTTTCCTGGATAAGTGTACATGAATTACAAAACAATAAATCACATTTGCTTTTGTCCTTTATTTGAGACTTTACAGATTTCACAGCTTTGAAATAAATTTTCTCAATTTATTTGTTTCCTGTTTTATACTTCGAATTCTCAAGATTTAATTACATTTTCCTTGATTATGTAAAAATAGTCATTACTAAATATATTTATCACTGATTAATCAGTGTAATGAAGTTACATTTAATACAAGGTCTCTCATAGAAGAATAAAGATACTCATGGATCAATTTTAATTTTATTTATAGGCCTATTGTAAATCTCAGATTACAGTATCAAAGTTTGTGATACTCTCCAATTAAGTATTGTAGTTATTTTTATCTATTGATAACACATTTTGAAACAATCTGTTCACGTGAATTGCACTGTATTTGTTCGTGAATGCATTTTGTGTTTAAAGATTTATCTGCAAACTGCTACTTACAATATTATAACACGTATGTAATAATAATGGATCACATCATAGCTTAATTCAGTGCTAAAACCCAGAAAGTCATAGGTTCGATTCCGTATACGGGCGACATTTGTAAACTGGCATAAGTATTCTAGAGAAACATTGACCACAGAATTGATTCAATCTCTAACGAAAATGAGTATTAGTTGTATAATCTGGCAGAAAAGGAGGCCGTGACGTAAGGTTGAAAACCCAGCTGACATCTCATGCCGGCTGTCTATGTTGGACATAATTATTTTGTTAATTTGGAGAAACTCAATTTCTTATGCTAACTTATTTGAAAGTGTCGGATTGCAGAGAAAATAAATTATGCATAAGTGGATATTATTACCAATGTATTTACATATTGTATAATTTGACTCTGGTCCACCGCTGTGGTCTCGGGGTAGCGTGCTGCCTTGTCACGCAGCGGGCCCGGGTTCTATCCCCGGTCGGGACAGTTTTTCTGGGTGAGGTTTTTATAGGGGTTTTTCCTCACCTGTAAGACAAATGTCGGGAAAACTTTAAGGCCCAAACGGTCCCCGAAATCATATGGCCATCGCAATCATCATCATTCATATTCATCTTAGGTTAAGCTTAGGATTAGGGACTCTCCTGGCGCACCATCATCATCATCACCCATCATATCATCGGGGCAACGTAACCCCGCCTTCCAGGCGCCCCAACCTCAGAAGTGGGTTACAAGTACATGTCAGGAGAGAAATCAGGAATGTCGAAAGACAAACCTGGGGCATTTGGAAAAAAAAAATAATTTGACTCTATTTAAATAATACGTACTGATCAATTTTTCCATTACTTTATTAAAAATATAAGTAAATTAAAGTATTGTGTCTTATAAGATACATTGCTAATTTAAGGGTTAATTAAATAATATTGTGTACATTGCGACGAATCAAACATAGAATAGATTTATTTAGCCTGGTGGAGTTAAGGCCATGTGGCCTTCTCTTCCACTCACCAGGACAAACATATGTTACATATAAATACAAATATTACAATAATAGTAATACTAAACAATTAATTATCTGTCAAATTGAATAATAATGAAAATAATGTCTAATAATACAATGAAATTAAATACAATTAAAATTAAATTAATGATGAATACAGAAAGGAATAACAGCTCTAATCTACTACACATAAAAAGAAAAGAAAAAAATACAAAGAAAGTATAAACTACAACGAATTAATCTATGCTTTTTATAGAAGGCATTAGGTAAATATATTAACGAATCTTAAATCTATTTTTATTAAATAATGAAAAAACACATTATTAATTTTTAAAAAGTAATATTAGTGAGTTGTTTCTGTTAGTAATTTTATTTTCAATTTGTTTCTGAAAGATGGTAAAGTTTGGCAGTCTCTGACATAGGGTGGAAGGGAATTCCATGTTCTAGCAAGAGAAATTGTAAAAGATTTCGAATAATAAGTAGTATGATGAGGAGGGATATAAAGGACACTGTGCTCAAGGGATCGGGTATCTAATTTATATGTATCAGAGAGTCTAGTGAAGCGGTGTGATAAATAATAAGGCAATGATGTGTGTAATATGTTATAGAGAAGGCATAGGGAATGGATGGTTCTACGATATTGTAGACGAAGCCATGACAATTGTTCCAGGGATGGTGTAACGTGATCAAATCTACGTATACCACAAAAACACGTATGCAAGAATTATGAGCACATTGAAGTCTTTGGGTAAGAACAGTATTTAGGTCAGTAAAAAGAGTATCACAATAATCAATATGGGGTATTGCAAGTGTTTCTACTAATATTTTCCTTAGAGCAAACGGTAAACAATTTCTTATACGATTTAATGAGTGTATTACTGAGAAGATAGTTTTGCAAATATTATTTATTTATTCCAAATTAAATGTTTATCCATAAATACTCCTAGATTTTTTACTGTCTCACTATAAGGGATCTGAACCCCGTTAAGTGACACATGTAATACTGCATTTGTGTTAATTGAGGATAATAGTCTCTGATGGCCCATAATGATTGCTTGTGTCTTTCTAGGATTTAATTGAAGTCCATATTTCTCTATCCACGCCGTTAGCGAGTCAAGGTCCTCATTAATTTTGGTTACCGCGTCATTTAAATAATATTTGTCTGAGTGAAAGTAGATCTGCATGTCATCCGCAAATAAATTATGTTTGCAATGTTTTAGGGAGTCAGATATATATTTATATAGATTGAAAAAAACAATGGACCGAGCACCGAGCCCTGTGGAACTACAGCTTTACGGTAGGTCCAAGAAAAATATGGCGGTTGCTAGAGTGATTTTTTTTTTAAATTTAGAAATTAGTTGAGTTTTTGATATTATCTTCCTCCGTTTATTCTAATAGGATATGCTGAGTTTCGTTGTAAAAAATCGAAAATTGCGACTGCTAGAACGATTTTTAAATGTTCATTTCACGTGAATTCCAACGCATAATGGTTCGATTTTGTTGGTTAACAAACTTAACCTTACTTTTTAACAATAGTTTCGATTAAACTATTTTGGTCTTGAGAAAACAATTTCAGTCCGTTTGTTAACGGATACACACACACACACACACACACACACATACAGACACACACACACACACACACACACATGCACTCACGTACACTCACTCTCACACTCACACTCACTCGTACTCTCACACTCTCACTGACTCCCACGCTCGCTCGCTCACTCTCTCACTCACTCACTTTCTCACTCTCTCTCACTCACTCTCTCACTCTCTCACTCACTCACTTTCTCACTTTCTCACTCTCACTCACTCACTCACTCACTCACTCACTCACTCACTCATACATTTTGATCAGTCATTTTCGGTGCATAGGATCAGTAAAGATCTGAAATCATTTTTTCAAAAATCTTTTCATGATAATATCCTCAATAGCTTTATTACTTCGGAATTCGCTAAAATGTAGATTCCTGGTTTTCCATGCATCTGGGTTCTTGTCTCCACGATCTCATACTCCATCAGATATGGAGGGTAGCTGGGAATATAATAATAATAATAATAATAATAATACTTTATTTATTCTGGCAGAGTTAAGGCCATAAGGCCCTCTCTTCCACTCAACCAGCACAAATACAAATAAATATTCGACAATTATAGATATACACTGTACTAATTATAAACAGTTAAAGATACAATAAATGTAGCAATGTAAATGTCATGTACAAACAACATTTCATAGGGTAATAACAATAATGATACGATAATAATAATAATAATAGTAATAATAATAATATAAATATGATACATTATAAGGGAAACACCAATTAATATATATATCTTACACTGGATAATAATGAAGTCGAGTTTAGAGCAAATATAAATTTAGATTTCTTTTTAAAAGATGCCAATGTCCGGCAGCCCCTTATTTCTTGTGGTAGGGAATTCCAGTTGCGAGAAGTGGAGATGGTATATGACATGGAGTGATGTGATGTCCTATGTTGCGGTATATTAAGTAAGAGACTATGTTGTGATCTTGTGTTTAAGTTATGGTTGAGGATAGATACTGGAAACGGGATGATAAATAATTGGGAATCGAGGTATGTAGGATCTTAAATAGGAGAATTAGACAGTGCGATTTTCTTCTCTCTTTTAGATGTAGCCATGACAATTCGTGGAATAATGGAGAAATGTGATCGTATTTTCGAACATTAAATATGAATCTGATACACATATTATGGACATGCTGCAGTTTGTCCGACAATCCGTCACTTATGTCAGTTAGTAGAACGTCACAGTAGTCAAAATGCGGCATCACTAAAGTTTGGATTAAAATTCTTTTAAGAGTTGTAGGAAGAAAATGTTTTAAGTCGCTTTAGGGAATGCATTATGGAGAAGATCCTTTTAGATGTTTGTTTTACTTGCTCATGCCATTTTAAATTAGAATCTAAGTAAAATCCCAAGTTTTTAACGACGTCGGTATAAGGAATTTGTTCATTATCTAATATGACAGCCGGCATATTGCCATTGTTTATGAGGTGTAATAGCCTTGGATGTCCGATAATTATTGCTTGCGTTTTGTTTACATTTAGTTTCAGCCCATATTGTCTGGACCATAAAGATATATGCCTGAGGTCAGTGTTTACTTTGTCAATATATTCATTAATTTCGTCAGGCCTAAAGTGTGTGTAAATCTGTAGGTCGTCGGCGTAAAGATGATGCTTGCAGTTTTGTAGTTTCTTGGTCACGTCATTAATATAAATCGAGAAGAGAAGAGGAGCGAGGACGCCGCCTTGAGGTACCCCTTTCCTCACCAAGCGCCAGGAAGAAATGCGATTATTAACAGAAACTGATTGCTGACGATTAGTGAGGTAAGATGCAAACCAATCAAGGCAGTTTTCCGACAGATGTAGTGTCTTTAGTCTCGCTAGCATTAAGTCTATATCTACTGTGTCAAAGGCTTTGCTGTAGTCGAGTAGGACTATTGCGGTGAGTTTGCTTTTGTCCATTGAGTCTCTTATGTCCTCTACAATGTCAAGTAGTGCAGTACTTGTGTGATGTCCTGTTCTAAAACCAGACTGATGTTCATCAAGTAAGTCGTGTGTGGTGAGGTAGTCTGTTAACTGTGAGTGTATTATGTGTTCCAGTGCTTTAGATAAACAGGGAAGAATACTAATTGGTCTATAATCATCGAGTGTTGTGGGAGTGTTTGATTTCGGTGTAGGACGAACTAGAGCCATTTTCCAGAGTCTGGGATAGGTCCCGGTCATTATAGAGGCATTAAAAATGTGGGTTATTGTTGGGAGAATAATGTCTATTATTTTTTGCAGGAGAATATATTGAATAAACAATAATTATTGTTAACAGCCGACGAGAAGTTGCCCTCCAGCTTCGGAAGTTTAGACTTGTAAAAATGAGCTTGTTCATAAATATTCAATACGTCACCGAAATAGATTGAAATAGAGTTCATACATTATCCTAAGACAGATATTCTATCCCATGATGGATGGAAATAGAAAGAGAAGGAAACTTTCCAGCGAGGAACTCCATAATATGTTATCGTTTTCCTAATAAATCAGGATTAATAAGTTTAGGAGAATAAAATTTGCAGGTTATATAGCTCGAATAGATGACTAACGAACTAACTCACTGGTACTATCGAACCTGGAGGTTCATGGTCGCGCGGACATAAGCTCTCCATACATCCCTATCCTGATCATCCCCTGTATAATCTACTTCCCTCAAATCATAGTTAATGTTATTCTCCCACCTCATTCTTGGTCTACTAACTGGGCGTTTTCCTTCTGGTTTTCCTACAAGAAGCTTCCATGCACCTCTTTCATTCCCCATTCGTTCCACATGTCCTGCCCATCGCAGTCTACGAGACTTAACTGTTCTTATATGTGGCTTCTTATAAAAGACTATGTAGTTCACTGTTATTCAGTCTTCTCCATTCATCTGTCTGTTCATCTCTCTTTGGTCCAATTTTTTTTTCTAAGAACTTTATTCTCAAATACTCGTAACCTCCTTTCCTCCCTTAAAGTGTAAAGTCCATGTTTCGCATCCATGTAATATAACTGGTACAACAATACTTTTATATATTTTCAGTTTAACGTTTTTTGAAAGGATTTGGGAAGTCATGAGTGTCTGTAATGCATAATAGTACTCATTTCGAGAATTGAGACTATGTTTAATTTCTTCGTGCATCTCATCCCTATTTTTGATTGTTGTTCCTAGATATTTGAATTCTGCCACCTCCTAAAAATTTCCCTCATTTGTAATTAGCTGTCCGTTTCCATTACACAATGTATTTCTATGTGTGACCATATATTTAGTTTTATTGATATTTACTCCCAGTCCCAATTTCTTAGTGTTACTCAATAGTGTGTGTGTTGGCCTTCAGTATCTCGTCGCTATCGCCCAATAGTACTACATAATCAGCATAAACTAACAGCTTATTAATACCATTGAGATGTAGGTCTTCTTCATCTTCTAAAGATTTGATGGCATGCTCCAGTACAAATTAAATAGTAGAGGAGATAGTGCATCTCCTTGCTTCAACCCATTGTGGATTTCAAAAGTATCCGAAAACTGTTTTTCTACACGCACCCTACTCTTTGTGCCATTTATACACATTCGTTTAAGTCTAACTTTTTAGGAATTCCGAACTCCAGCAGGATACTATATAACTTCTCCCTCTTAATTGAATCGTATGCCTTTTTTAAAGTCTACGTATAGTTGATGTACAGTACCATTATATTCCCATTTCTTTTCTAAAATCTGTCTCGAATGGAGGACATTAGATTAAATTATCTTCGAATACATTTCATGCTGCGAATCTAATGCGAGTTCAGTAGCAAGCTAATTCCTGGAGGTCGACTATTTTTAAGGTTAGGATGAGTTACGTGTGTTACCTTTTTAAGCTTAATGACTACGAGTGTATTGCAATTCTTATAAATTACCATAAAATAAACACTAATAAATACATTTGAAAGTATTTTCATGATAAAGCTATGTTTTCCAGCAGTTTCGTATTTCTATAAGTTTGCAATTCTGCTCTGCCCATAATTCATCAATTCCATCTTATGAACAGGAAGATAAGAATAACTATGTTTGCTAACATTAATTTATGATTAATTGATCCAATTATTTTGATTAAAAGACTAAATTGTGTATTTTAGGTTATTTATATCTCTATTTTTAATTATTTTTTGTCATTTCTCGTAGTTTCTTCAGACCTAAAGCCACATAGGCTAGTGTGTGTGTGTGTGTGTGTGTGCGCGCGCGCGCGCGTGCGTATATATAATTTATTTAGCAGGTTTTATAATGTTTCTCAACCATCTTTCTGCGCCCAATTAATTTCCTGATTTCTCCTCCAAACTCTCGGGCATTCCAATTTCCAACGTCCAATCCGTTTTCCCTCATTCTGTTCAAAACAACATTAGTTCATGCTATTTTTGGGCGTTCCCTTCATCTTGTATCAAGTGGCAACCATTCTAGCATTCTTCTTGGGATTCTGTCTTATGTCATTCTTCTTATATGACCATACCTTTTTAATTGTTTGATTTTTATGGAATTCCACAATATGAGTTTGAAAATTAATATTTCGTTTAATCACACTGTTTTGTATTTTATCTCTTCTCGAAATTCCAGCTAAACGCCCGCAAAAAATCCAATTTTGCAGAATTTAATTTACTTATTGCTGTAGATTTTAATTTTCACGTTTCTACTCTTTATTTATCTATTTATTTATGTACTTATTTTCGTTTCACCCTCTTTGGGGTACATTGGATGAATCATTTCTCTATATGTTGTTCCTTTCTTATAGTGTCCAGTATTTCTTCATTATTTCTGATCATTTTTTCCCTGTCTTCTTCCGAGATAACAGGTTTGGATTTTTGTACATATTTATCTTGGTACCTTATTTTTCATGTTGAAATAATTAATTTAGCCGTTAGCTCGAATAGTGAATTTTCTGTAATCTTTAATTCTACTAGATTTTATTTCAGTTCCTTTAAACCACTTGGATTTGTTTTGCGGTTACGGAAAATTCAAAGATTTGAGATTTGTTTAGTTAATCTATTATAGATCATTCTGAGAAGATGATTTAAAAAAATATTCTCCTTTTTCCCATAATATCTGAAAATTTTTCAATTTTTTTTGTAGAGAGTTTCATTCTTGATTTATATTATTTTATTATAAAGAAATTTTGGTCCCACGATTTTATTTTATTTTCCTTTCTTTTCCTTACTCTTTATCATTCTATTAAATATGTTTGTTTTTGTTTCTGAACTTATATTCTGATACCATGAAATCTTCTGAATAAATCCTAAAGAAGTGGATTTCAGAAATATTATCTGAATTCAGTTAACTACTAAGCATAGGAACTGTAAAAGGCCGTAGTAAAATCGGCACTGAATCTACGAGTGATTCCCGTTTTTACGCCAGATGACAGAATTAATATAGTAATGTTAAACTACATCACACACAAAAAGGTAATTTTATTTACTAACTAGCTAATACCCGGCGTGCGCTGCTACGCCTAAATAAATGAAAATTAATGTGCTTTTATGTTTAGTTGTTTAAGTAGAAGGGAAAATAATTATACATTTATATTTTTAGATACCCGTGCTGATTACACGCGTTGCCCGGGAATCTACTTATCCAGATCTTCTTGACAGAAATGGGCTGAAATGCGAAAATTAATGTGTTTTATGTTTAGTTAAATAAGTAAGAGGAAACATTTATATCGTAATTATTTTTAGATACCCCCGTGCTCTTTACATAGCGTTGTCCGGGAATCTACTCATCCCGATCTTATCGGTATAAATGAGCTGAAAGACGAAAATTAATTTACTTCTTATGATTAGCTGAATAATTAAAATGAAAAATAATTATAAATGTATATCGTAATTATTTTAAGATTTCCCGGTGCCGATTACTCGGCGTTGCCGGGGAATCTACTTATCTCAATCTTCTTGGCGTAAATGAGCTAAAAGACAAAATTCGTTATTATGAGTTATCCGTAAAAGAATACCCGCCATGTGCTGCTATGCTTGCTCAGAAATCTACGTACTTGTATCGATCTTCTTGGCATCAATGAAAGACAAAAATGGTTATTGCGAGTTATCCGTAAGAGATAAACATATGCTGTCGCGGACTTTTTTTGTAGAGTTTTTTTGAGATATTCAATTCTGTGTGCATTCATTTTGTGTACGGATTTGTTATGGTTTAGGCAGTGTAAGCCATTTAAGCGTCCAAAGAGCTACTTTTTTTCACGTTTTTCACTACAAAGGGCGATTTTTAAGGGTGTAGGAGTTGAGTATCACAACTCTCTTATAGCCTATGTTCATCCCGGGAATCTTCTGAACATTTTGCAAAAGCTCCATCAGAATCGGATCAACGGTATGGCCGCACATGAAGTACGAACAAACAAACATTCATTTTTATATATTAAATTTACTTATAATCACTTTAATTAAAATTATACAATAGCAATATTTCTCTAGGTTATGATTCTTGCTGTATTTGCTCTGTAATATGTCGTTATAGGCAGCCTAGCCTTTCGTAACATAGTGCTAAACACGTTTACTCTTTTCTCCTTTAGTAGTTAATTAGTGATGCTTGCTGTATATTTAGGTAAATTAAGTCTAACGTATTAAATAACTTCATGGAGCGAGAGACATTGAAAGCAATTGGCCTACCAGTCCACTGCTGGCTCACTTCCACAGAAGTTGATCATAGAGATGGGACGATAATCCAGCCAGTGTAGGTGGTTACATGTGTTTAGTATAACGGCTCCCCCAGCCATTTATAGTAACTATTTTTTTAACTACTTAGGCACTTCTACTGTGTATAAAATGACAAAAGTGATAAAGACATACCGCTGACAAAATCATTTAAACAACATTTTAATGTCAGCTTTTGAAAAAGAGGTGAAAATAAAAATAGGCTTATTTTGTACAAAATACAGAACAAAAATTTGTAATGAACTAAAATTATATACTAATTTTAGCCTTAGTTGATCTTTGCAAATATTTAAACATACTTTCTCTTGATATTTGAAGTATTCAGAATGTCCAGAATGATTCTTATGTATGTATGTGTGTCTATGTGTGTATGTGTGTATGTGTGTATGTTTGTGTATGTTTGTGTATATGTGTGTGCGTGCGTGCGTGTGCGCGCGTGCGCGTATGTGTGTGTGTGTGTGTAAAACATAGTTCATTGTATATTTTTTTATTATATATGCAACTTTCCTTATTAGAGGATTGCCTCAAGGACAAAGTGATACAGACAATTAATTTTCGAAATTGATTAAATACTCTTTATACGCTTCTGATACTGTTCCGCTTTCATGTGAGATAATGCTAGGGAAGGCGTGGATATGGAAATCACAAATTTATGTAATTTGTCTCGTAGAATTTGCCCAATATGATTTTTTTAATATAAAAACGCTTTTACTTACTTTGAAAGTTCCCAGCCCGATGATTGGGAAATCCTTATTGTTGCTAAGTTTTACTGTATGCACCATGATTCTTTATCTTGTCCACAAGCCAGATAGGTCTATAATGCTTGTATTTTCCTCTTACAGTATTTTATGAAGGACGTACTACATTTCATTATCGCCTGGTAATGACGCCATATACTCGTATTCCCAATCTTATCGCGTCTCACTCTCTCCAATTCGAGGTCATACCGTACGTAGGCGTTCTATTAAACTGGCATCCTTCAGATAAAATATTGTCATTCATATCAAATCATACCATATATTGTATAATCTCAATTCGGCTAATGTTATTCAAGTTGGGGTAAATATAAGTAAGGATAAGATTAATAATATAATCTGCCAACTGATGTGACAGTTTGAAATCTATTACAGATTTTCTGTTGAAACCGTAATTTTTTTTGTAAGCACTTAAACATATTATATAATAACACCAGAATTTTTTATTGTATACATCAGTTTACTGTTACTCAAAAATATTTGCACGCCGATTTTTTTATAATTTGACAGAAAATTAATACAATTATATCAGCATTAGCTGGTACATAGTTGTTCCAAGGAAATGTTTTTACTAGGGGAAAGTTTTTTATATGCTAAAAGTTAAGATTTAAACTAGTATAATTAAAAGTAAGACTTATGTCTTTTGTTTTGGTTCCAGTTACAAACAGTTGAATAATATACAGGATATTCGTAAATTACCATAACAGAATTCTATGACTTATTTAGGGGACTGTGTAGATATTTTTTTGAGTAGGAATCTTTTTCCGGAAACATGCCGTTTTCGTGATGAAAGTACAATAATATCGTATTAAGGGTTTAAATCTTCCGCGTCTGCCGGGAATAAATAGATAATATTATAATAATTTATGACTCAATTAATTAAATTTATACAACCTAAACTTCACTAATTTTGTGAAAATGTAAAATATTAATGTGAAACTAAAATGGTAGGGCATATTAAGCGAATGGAGGATGAAGGATTAACAAAAAAAAATGGAATGGCCACCATGAGGAACGAGAAGGAAAGGACAACTAAATCTCACGTGGATCCAAGGGATTACAGAAACTTTGAAGGACTGGGAAATAGAGGAAGAACCATATTATAGTAGAGAAGAATGGAGGAAAATTATAAAACGAAATTAAAGACAAATCATTGGTGCCGAAAAAAGTGTCAACATTGTTTTTTTTTTTTTTCAAATGCCCCAGGTTTGTCTTTCGACATTCCTGGTTTCTCTCCTGAAAAACCGGAATAGATACATACATGCATATATATATTGCATAAACTTCAATTTAGCACTGTAAGAATAAGTTGGAGCGAATGTACCAGAACATGGTTCGCAGGTACAATGAACGCAACGAGTTTGGTGGTTGCTACATCGAATCGCTGTTGTAGTAGATAAACGCTAATCGCAATGTTAAATACAGTAGAGAAGTTTGGTTAATTTTCGTATAAACAATAATTCTTACAAAGACACAGTGAAGTTTCTTTATATTTCTCTTGATATTGGTCATTGTCACGAAATCAGTGAATGTTGGGTGTGAAAATGCAAGTAATTGAGACATAAATAATTAAATGAATATCGATTTATCTCCGGCAGACGCGAGTCATTTAAGCGCTTAATGAAAACGTTTTTGTAACTACAACACGAAAACGGTACGTTTCCGGATAAAAGTCCTATTCAAATCCAAGAAGTTTGTAATGGGAATTTCCGAACATCTTGTATACTATCCGTGTTACAATCTATTAGTATGACTCTCAATTTTTCAATGGTCGACGAAACATGGGCTTAATCTTAATGCTGACAAGACTCAATGAATAACTATAGGCTACCGACGAATGCAACACATTCAAATTACGAAAATATCCGTACAATTTTCCTAATCAACACTTTTGAAATTCATATTAAAGCACCGTTGAGGTTATGTAATAAGATGTTAATTATTAAATTGGTACCTGGTAAGTCAGTCGTCCTCAATTAAGACACCCAATACAACAGAAAATGAGTACCTTCATCAGCCTAATCAACAGAATGTTAAAGTTACCACCAAACAAAAGAAACTACAGAAAATAACTAAATTATATAAAATCCCTAGCACATAATAATGGATACGAAGAAGAAATGATCAACAAATTGGTCATAAAAAATCAATCTAACAAATATAACAAAACTAGAAGAAGAATCTAAGACAAATACAAACAAATGGATTACACTAACTTATACAGGAAATGAAACTACCAAATTAGCTTAATTCGATCAGGAAACAAGATAAAACATTAAAATCGCCTTCACACACTCAACTACATTATATCCAACAAAACAGAAATAACGAATAAGTATGAAATTAAAGGCGTTTATAAACTAAAAAGCAATAGTTGTGAAAAGTTCTACATAGGCAAAACAACAAGAAATTTCAACACCAGATGTTCTGAGCATTTCAAAAATTGTAGTAATAATGAAGAAAAATTAAGTTTTGCTAAACACATACTAGAAACAGGCCATCAATTCGAAAAAATCGATAACTCTATGTCAGTACTACACAGAGAGTATAACAACAACAGGATCAGCATCCTTGAAGATATAGAGATTCTAAAAGAAGCAAAGAATAAAGACCTATTCAATGAGAACATACCCGCAGACATAAATCCGTTATACAACCTATATAACACCATCAGTACCAGTTAAAATGCAGAAGATGAAACATTGTTTTTGAAAGGCCTCCATATTGGAATAACTTGAAGAAGTTTAATAATTTAATTGAGGACGACTGACTTATCAGGTACCAATTTTATAATTAACATCTTATTCTCCTAAATTACATAACTATTCCCTATAGCACAGTATTTAAAAAACTGAAAATCTACATGGACCCATACTTGGACAGGAAATTCCAGGTGAATAGTATCTGTAAGAATACAAATATCATAAAGGCAGCCTGGTGGCATTGGTAAAAAAAATACCTGGATCGAAGTGTTTTCAATTCTTCGCTCCTTTAATAGATTTAGAAATCTCCTTCCCACAAAATTAAAACAAATAGGCCTACATGTAGAGACTCTTGTAATGGCCCACTTCGATTATTGCAACATACTATTGACTCATCTAAGAAGTAATCTAAGTGACACACGTAATGGGAGTACGAGTATTCGATTTATATTCAATCTCCCTGCTTGACAACGCGTCTCCTTCAGTTTGGCCTTATCTTGGTTTCGTCTCAATGAACGAAAAACTCTATATTCATGTATGTCTTACTATTCCAAATTTTGCAAACACGCCAAGTTATTTGTCAACACAGCTTATCAAAATTTAGGCATATTATCTCAAGAGCCTTCTTGACTTTCGATACCACAGCACAGGAGTTGTTAATACTCTGAATCTTTCAATGCCATGAGCATTGAACTTAATTCCCAGTCATGTCAGCCATTGTCGATCATTAACATTATTTAAATTTAAATCGATTTATTTTTAAGGTCTACACAATGGAAATGCTACTTGGATAATAACTAAATTCAGAACATTGTACAGGTACATATAGCATTTAATCTCAGATGTAAATTTCAACATGCATATCTTTCAATTTAAAATAGTTTTTATATAATTTTATTTTGTATTTGTTAGTGTTAATATTAGGCTATATTAAGATTGTGGATTGTATATGCTACACTTTAATATTATTTAGAATTTTAATAAGCATATGGTACTTTGTGAATTTTATTATTTGCTGGTTGAGTGGAAGAGAAGGTCTTATGACCTTAACTCTGCCAATTTAAATAATAATAATGATGATAATAATAATAAGTTTATTATTACTATATTATTATTATTATTATTATTATTATTATTATTATTATTATGTAATTCAGGAAGAATGCGTAATATTAACAATTTTAAATACTTAGGACCCCTCAGGGGTCCTCATCTAGGGGATATGTGGATGGCGACCACAAGGTGCCCAAGCTGTGCAAAACATTTCTTCCACTTACTTGTGTTTTGCACTCTTTTAACTTTACTATCTAACCTCTCTTGGTTAACTCTTGTTATTTCAACCCCGACGCTATTAGGGCATCCGAGGGCTAGGGTGTCTTTCCTTTCTTCCATTTCATGTTTCCTTTATTTTCTTTTCTTCTCCAGAAAAGCCTGACCAGAGGCTATAAGATGGCATCCCCGTCACTGGTCTTGCCTTCCTTTGGCCAGCAACCAATCGAAGGGACTATTATTATGCTTTCAAGTCTTATACGATAATTTCCCAGGAATTTTCTATAGGATCGTAACAGGCCTTGGCCTTATACTTGGAAGGAAGAAGAAGAAGAAGAAATACTTAGGATCTATTTTAGATAAAAGTGAGAATTCAACTACATAAATTGAAATAAGAGTAACTGATGGAAGAAGAATCATTGGTGCGTTGAACTATGTGCTTTTGAATAGAAATATAATATACAGAACGAAGAAAAGTGTATTTCAAGTTGTGTTACAAAGCATTTTATTGTTTGGGACAGTAAACAGAAAAAAAGCCAACAAGCTGTTAGCAATAGAAATGGATTTTTGGAGGCGATCGACAAGAATTTCAACAAGGGATAAGGTCAGAAGTAGCACAAGAAGGGAAATTATGCAAGTTGAAAAAAAAAGAAACATTAGGGAAGATAGAAGAAAAATGTTTGGAATGGTATAGGCACCTCATAAGAATGGAAGAAGAGAGAATACCATAGAAGATTCTTAATTGGAAAGCTAATGGAAGAAGTGAAAGAGACAGGCCTAGAGAACGATGGATGGATGGAGTGAAAATAAGTATGGGGGCTAGAGATTTGAGGGAAGAAGATGCTTTAGACAAATCACTTTGGGTTGAAGGAGAAACACTGTAAAAAGTAATACACAAATAAAATGGTATTAACATTAATAATAGTTTTATTAATTTAAATAAAATATTGGCTGGAATATTCCTAAATTAAAAATATTATTATTATTATTATTATTATTATTATTATTATTATTATTACATATAAGTCCTTTCTTTAGTAATTATTCTTTTGACGTGCCGAATAATTAATACAATAAATTAATGCATCGATACAAATTTTGAGACCAGAGAAGTATTTCTATAAATTCAACAAAATGTATGAGAAACAGAGCTCTGAAGGTAATTTTATGGACTAACGTTTATTATGTCTTAAAAAATTGCAGAACAACCTCATTTTTGGATTATATTTGAAAGTTAAAATCCTGTTCCGCAAGAGAAGAGAATATTTTGTTGAAATCAAGGTAAATGTTTTAAGAAATAAATAATACTTTAAACAACTAAAACAACACGCTTTATTGAAAAACCAAACTAAAAAATGAAAACTAATTTTAATTTCCAACACGCTTGGGATAAAATTAAAGTGGTCAAGAAAAAAATCATCTCCAACACATCTAGAATAAAACTAGAGTTATCTACAAAAAAAATAATTTTAGCATCAAAAGCGTGGAGTGCTCTATATAAATTAATATATTTGATACTAAATAGATATTGGTAAAAGTAAAGTCTCTAAGAAGAAAACGTAAAAACTATAAAAAGCACCCCACGCTTTTGATGGTAATTTTTTTTTTGTAGATAACTCTAGCTTTTTCTAGATGTGTTGGAGATTATTTTTTTGTTGACCACTTTAATTTTATCCCAAGGTGTTGGAAATTAAAATTATTTTTCATTTTTTAGTTCGGTTTTCTAATAAAGCGTGTTGTTTTAGTTTTTTAAACTATTATTTATTTTTTATTTTTAATATTTTACAGAATAAGATAAAAATGTAAATATATTTAAATTCGATACTATTGTAGTATGAGCTAAAAGTAATAGTCTACTAAAAAATCCTCCAGATCGGATTTGAACCAGCGACCTATGGATTACTGAAATTATGTACCACTACAATCCACCGCTCTGCCAACTGAGCTCTTACAACGATTGAGTAAGATGTTGATAAGTCCGAAACCTATCATACCGGTTTTTATAATTTTGATTTTCTGCTGAGTCTGGCCAGGATTTTAGAAACATTTATGAAATTAGTGTATTGTCATTGGTCCTTTACAAGTATACAAAGTATCAAGTCGATCCAATGACTTTAAGTGGGTGAAAATCGTGTTGAAAGACTCCGTTACTTAATTACATAGACACTTTTTTAATTTTCTGATGATTCTGGCCAGGGTTTTGGAAAACAATTATGAAATTATTGTATTGCCATTGGTCTTTTACAAGTATACAAAGTTTCAAGTCGATCCAATGATTTTAAGTGGGTGAAAATCGTGTTGAAAGATTCCGTTACATAATTACACAGCCACTATTTTTATTTTCTGATTATTCTGGCCAGGGTTTTAGAAAAAAATGAAATTATTCTATTGTCATTGGTTCTTTACAAGTATACAAAGTTTCAAGTCGATCAAATGATTTTGTGGGTGAAAATCGTGTTGAAAAATTCCATTACGTAGTTACACTGACACTATTTTTAATTTTCTGATGATTCTGTCCAGGGTTTTGGAAAACAATTATGAAATTATTGTATTGTCATTGGTCCTTTACAAGTGTACAAAGTTTCAAGTCGATCCAATGATTTTAAGTGGGTGAAAATCGTGTTGAAAGATTCCGTTACATAATTACACAGCCACTATTTTTATTTTCTGATGATTCTGGCCAGGGTTTTAGAAAAAAATGAAATTATTCTATTGTCATGGTTCTTTACAAGTATACAAAGTTTCAAGTCGATCACATGATTTTGTGGGTGAAAATCGTGTTGAAAAATTCCGTTACATAATTACACTGACACTTTTTTGATTTTCTGATGAATCTGGCCAGGGTTTTAGAAACAAATTATGAAATTATTGTATTGTCGTTGGTCCGTTACAAGTATACAAAGTTTCAAGTCGATCCAATGATTTTAAGTGGGTGAAAATCGCGTTGAAAGATTCGATTACATAGATAGATACAGGTCAAGCTAATAAAGCGTGTAATAAGTAAAATATTCAATGTTAATTTCTTAATAATTCGTTATACATCTTTAAAATATGAATAAACTGGCTCGATCTATAGTGAACAAACCATGGTCAGTTGTTCAAAAGGATCTTTTAAAACAGAGTAGCAACAAATTGTAAGGCAGGTAGCATAGAATTCTCTAAATGTGCTCATTATTGTCTTTACATATTTCTATTCTTTCGAAGAAAAATGTTATTGCTAAAAAAAAATTATTATAAGTAGTTACGCGTTAGAACATCGAGAAAGTGCCATCCATTAATTCATGTAAAACAGGAATTGAATGTAGTGAATCTGGTAAAGCGTCCACAAATTTTGGAAGAACATTATTTTCTCAGATGATAATAAGTTTAGATATAAATAAATAATAGTTTTAAAAAACTAAAAGAACACGCTTTATTAGAAAACTAAAAAATGAAAAATAATTTTAATTTCCAATACGCTTGGTATAAAATAAAGTGGTCAACAAAAAAATCATCTCCAACACATATAGAATAAAATTAGAGTTATCATCAAAAAGAAAATAATTTTACCACCAAAAGCGTGGGGTGCTCTATATCAATTAACATATTTGATAATAAACAGATATTGGTAAAAGTAAGCTCTCTAAGAAGAAAATTTAAAAATCATAAAAAGTACCCCACGCTTTTGCTGGTAAAATTATTTTCTTTTTGATGATAACTCTAATTTTATTCTATATGTGTTGGAGATGATTTTTTTTGTTGACCACTTTATTTTATACCAAGCGTATTGGAAATTGAAATTATTTTTCATTGTTTAGTTTTCTAATAAAGCGTGTTCTTTTAGTTTTTTAAAACTATTATTAATTTTTTATTTTTTAGTTTTAATATTTTACAAAATAAGATAAAAATGTAAATATCTTTAAATTCGATATTATTGTAGTATGAGCTAAAAGTAATACTCTTCTATAAAAAACCCTCCCAGCCGGATTTGAACCAGCGACGTATGGATTACTGAAATTATATACCACTAAGAGTTCACTGCTCTACCAACTGAGCTCTTACAGCGATTGACTAAAAACTCGACTAGTCCGCAACCTATTATACCAGTTTTAATTTTTTTGATTTTCGGATGATTCTGGCTAGGATTTTAGAAACAAAATATGAAATTATTGTATTGTCACAGGTCCTCTACACGTATATAAAGTTTCAAGTCGATCCAATATTTCTATGTGGGTGAAAATCGCGTTGAAAGATTCCGTTACATTGTTACAAAAACTTTTTTTTTATTTTCTGATGATTATGGCCAGGATTTTAGAAAATAAATATGAAATTATTGTATTGTCACGGGTCCTCTACAAGTATACAAAGTTTCAAGTCGATCCGATGATTTTAAGTGGGTGAAAATCGCGTTGAAAGATTCCGTTACATAGATAGATAGATACAGGTCAAGCTAATATAAAGCGTGCAATGAAAGGGTTTCATATAGCAAAAAACCAAATAAAAATATTTTCAAAAATCTCAATACTACTGTGAAACACGAAACAGATTTATGGAATTAAGTCCCGCAATGGAGTTTTAAATATTCACATACTGATGACAGAATGACTGCCACGACGAAACCATGGTGCTGTGAGATAATTTACTATTAAGTGGATTGATATTTGAGCTCTTTTAGAGATAGGCACTGTTTACAGCAATATAATAATATCTTAAAAACTGTTTTTGTCAGAAAGTGTTCTTGTTGTTTAATGTCCGTAGAAGGTTCTTCAGGTTTTCTCTGAAGTCATGGGACTTCAATCCGAATTACATTTTATACTTTTTTATTTGGAAAGGAGCAAAGAATACATTTTCAATAAATATGACTTAATGGAAACATTATTTAGAAGAATGGTTCCAAATTTTCGTTACTAATCAGAGATAAGTATAATCACTGCGAATATGTTTACACAAGTTGTTATAGAAGAAAATGCAATGCAGACAGAATACAAAATAAACAAAATCTTATTTTTCTTAAAACTATCATTTATACATGTGAAAATACTTTTGGCTTGAGAATTTATAGTTTTCTTGGTTTAATTATTCAGTTAACATGAAGTTTTGATTTTTTGTAAAATAGTAATGACTTTTTATCTCTAACAATTTATTAAAGGTTAATTTTGTCTTAACATAAATTATCAAGAAAAGATTTCATGTGAAAATGCTTTTATTAAAGACTGTGCTTTTCATTATTTGATAGAAGTAATGCTTAGGTATCAAGGTTAGTCTCCTGTTTTGATTTAAGTTTCGCTTCTTACTTAATTTAAGGCTGAATAATGAAAATATTTTATTTTTAAAAATACCGTTTAATACTTAATTCTATGAGCTAACATTAATACGTTATATAACAATGTACAGGCTACATACACAGAATAATACATATAGTAATATTTGCTCATGCTCCTATCAGATTTAAAAAATTGATTGGCTTAACGCCTCCTATTTCTACTAAGAAGCTAATCTTGATGTTTGGGGGTAAGCGTTCCTTCCAGACACATATATAGGCCTATTGCATGTGATGTGGGCATATCAAAGAATGTTGGTATACTACGAGCATTCTTTTAATATAATTATCATAAGCAATGCCACGAGTGATTTCCAATTTATCTAGAGGATTTGGAAATAAGAGTGTCATTTGTTAGAACTATTTAACGAGTAAAATTAAGCTGTTTACTTAAAAGTCATTATTTAAATAGGCCTATAGTTACTGGTATTTTAAAATATTTATATATTCAATATAAACGGAGATGTTTGAAAACAAATTAAAAATGTGAGGTAATGTATATTCACTGCGACTTGTTCATATTATTTATAGCCAAATAAGATCGCAGTATTGTAAGAGTGCACGCCAGTGGAGAAATAATTAAACATATTGATCTGTATTTTATAACCAACATTATAGGTTATTATTTATTTTTAAGTAAACCACTCAGTAAAATCATGGAATCTGTTCATTATTATTTGCTATATTCAATGTATTTGTTGCAGAAAAATAATGCTCTGAGCTGTTAAGATTATTAAAAGGAGGAGCATTATAACAAAAGTAGGAGCTGATAAAGATAAATCGATAAAGAGCGAGGTGAAACACGACTGTCATTGGTTGTAAAACAAAATTGATTGAAACGTGATTGTAAATTTCAAAATGCAAAATCGACGTTTTAGGTGAAAATACTGTTTTTAAAGACTGTGCTTTTGATTATTTGATAAAAGTGATGCCCAGTTATAAAGATTAGTCTCCTGTTTTGATTTAAGTTTCGCTTCTTACTTAATTGAAGACCGAATAATGAAAACACTTTATTTTTAAAAATACATTTTAAAACCTAATTCTATGAGCGAACATTAATAAGTTAGATACCAATATACACGCTACATACACAGGATAATACATATAATAATATTTGCGAATGATCCTATCAAATTAAAATTTGATTCGTTCAACGCCTCCTATTTCTACTGAGAAGCTAATCGTAATGATAGGGGGTAAGCTTTCCTTCAGAAACAGATATATTGCTTGTGACATCGGCATGTCAAAGAACGTCAGTATGCCAAGAGCATACTTTTGATATAATTATCGAAAATAATTATCGAAACATTGACACTTGATGTCAGTGGAACTGGAAGGAGCAATTTTGGGACTGAATTCTTGCGGACATTAGACACAAATTTTATATTGCATAAATGGAAAACGCTATCAGAGGATTCTGTTTTTTATGAATCTTCCATTCTTACATGGTACCCAAAAATCATCTATAAGTGTATTATATTCTCTCTTAAATAATATCAAGTATGTATAATCTCAAAGAAGAAACGCTGACAATGTGGGCCTACAACCAAGTTAAAAACTACATTAATAATTGATGTCTCATATTATTTGAGACGAAGAGAAGCAAAGGGGTGGAAAAGGAGTTTGTTGCATAATTATGTTCTTGAAGCATAATTTTATTTAGTGGTAAAGGATGTTAGTGTCTGTGTTAGGAGCAGATAAAGTATGATTGTTATAATTTTCAATTGCCTATGATTTTATTATACAACTTCAACTTTAAACATTTTTTCTGTTCTTATTCTTCTTCACGTCACGGGCTGAGCAAAAATTGCCTATTCCGCCTCACAGTTGTTCTATCCATCTTTTCACTGGCCTTCCTACATTCCTTGAACCTCTTGGCTTGTAGTGGAATGCTGCTCTTGGTAATCTTGTTACATTCATTCTTTTTTCCACATACATAAACCATTTCTCTCTATATTCTCTGATTTTTCTCATTCAATGGATATATATATATATATATATATATATATATATATATATATATATTTAACTTTGTTCTTATATCTTCATTTGTTATCCGATCCAACCTTGTGCAGCCTTTTGTTCTTCTAAGGAAGTTCGTTTCTGCGTTCTGTATTCTACTTTGTAATTTTTGGTCATTTTTTCTCAGTATTGTAAAACTTACACCCCTTTGCTTCAAACCTCATCATTTGACATAGAATGACAATGTAACTAGAGACTCATGGTGGAAGAAACATTTCACTTTTATTCTTTAGCGACCAAACTTAAAATTATTGATACCCTTATGGTAAATTGGCTTCAGAGCTCGAAATATAAAATATAGTAGGATAATTAATTGCATGTGAAAGAGAATCAAGAATATAAAACAACATAAACAATTAAAATTATTATTGTTACTATTATTCCTTTATAATTATGTGGCACATAAAGTTTACAATGTTTAGTAGATGGGATGTGCATATTATTATGTAATTAAAATTCAATGTTGAATGGGTAGTCTTTATGATCTCTTGCCCTGTAACAGAAAGAAAAGGCTGTATCAAAATTATAACATTTGAATTAGACCTGTGTTTCAGTAAAGTAATATAGATTAAGAATCGTTGCCAGTTGATGCTCATAGAAATTAAGAAGAGTGAGGACTATATTCCCTTCCATTCACCTTTACTCAATTAAATTTAAAATTGGCAGAAACAAAATTTACTATCAACAACTTTGTTTCAATAGTTCATTTCATATTATAAGGACTGTAATATAAGTTTTTATCCATGTTGTAGTATTGTTGTTCTGTACTGATGAGTGATGTTTGTTCGGTTATAGTTGTAAGATATTTATATTTCCTTCAAAATTACCTTAAAAATAACAATTTTTCAGCTTTGAAGAAATTATAAGAGTACTCGCAACAAACCTATGAGTTTAGCACTCAATCCTAGTTTTTAACGTGAATGTAGGCTTGTTTAGTTTAGGGAGATTTCAGCTTTATAGATTTCATAAACAAGGGTACTGTACATCGGTATGCGAGACAACGAGAGTATTGAAGACATTTTGACAAAATATAGCTATGCACAGATACGGCAATATTGTTATAGTAAATTATAAGGAAGCAGACTTGAAAAAGCCACTCCAAATGTTTGGAAAGATGCCGTTCCCCCGTAATCCCCCACAAAGCACTCTACATAGATCATATAGTAAACAGATATATTTTTTTAATTGTAAATTGATCATTTTTTAAACAGCCAATCTACATCTAGAAAAATGGAATTACTTCGAAAGTATTTTTAATATCGCTCCATTTTATAATGCGATATGATTATCTAAATTATAAATAATAATTTTAGAAAGGTCACGAATTACAGACAGAAATGGATTGGTCACATGGATGGAATGAGTAAGGAGAGATATCCATTGTTAGCAAGAAATTATCAAGCAAGAGGAAGACGTGATTGATGTTGGAAGACCTAGAAGACGTTGGGCTGATGCATTATGAAGTCGGAACGGGCAATTGCCTAATCTCTGGAGTGATGATGATGATGATGATAGTTTTAAAAAACTAAAACAACACACTTTATTAGAAAACCGAACTAAAAAAAAGAAAATTAATTTTAATTTCCAACACGCTTGGGATAAAATTGAAATGGTCAACAAAAATCATCTCCAACACATATAGAATAAAACTAGAGTTATCAACAAAAATAAAATAATTTTACCATCAAAAGCGTGGGGTGCTCTATATCAATTAATATATTTGATAATAAACAGATATTGGTAAAAATAAAGTCTCTAAGAATAAAATGTGAAAATCATAAAAAGCACCCCACGCTTTTGATGGTAAAATTATTTTCTTTTTGTTGATAAATCTAGTTTTATTCTATATGTGTTAGAGATGATTTTTTTGTTGACCACTTTAATTTTATCCCGAGCGTGTTGGAAAATAAAATTAGTTTTCTCTTTTTTAGTTCGGTTTTCTAATAAAGCGTGTTGTTTTAGTTTTTTAAAACTATTATTAATTTTGTATTTTTTAGTTTTAATATTTTATACAGAATAAGATAAAAATGTAAATATCTTTAAATTCAACACTATTGTAGTATGACACTATTGTAGTATGGGCTAAAAAAAATTCTCCCAGCCGGATTTGAACCAGCGACCTATGGATTACTGAAATTATATACCACTAGAGTTCACTGCTCTACCAACTGAGCTCTTAAAACGATTGACTAAAAAGTCGACAAGTCCGCAACCTATTATACCAGTTTTCATTTTTTTTTATGGTTCTGGCCGGGATTTTAGAAACAAATATGAAGTTATTGTATTGTCATGGGACCTTTACAAGTAAACAAAGTTTCAAGTCGATCCAATGTTTGTAAATGGGTGAAAATCGTGTTCAAAGATTCCGTTACATAGATACAAAGACACATGTTTTGATTTTCTGATGATTATGGCCAGGGTTATAGAAAATAAATATGAAATTATTGTATTGTCACGGGTCCTTTACAAGTAAACAAAGTTTCAAGTCGATCCAATGATTTTAAGTGGGTGAAGATCGCGTTGAAAGATTCCGTTACATAGATAGATACAGGTCAAGCTAATATAAAGCATGTACAAGTAAGAAAGCATTATATAAAACACAAATCAGAATGTTTTTGTTACAATAATTAAAGAACGAGCATAATCCCTCAGTCGATGATTTATAAATGTTTATATCACGAGGAGACCGTACGGCATATCTTGGTAGTTAAATTGTCCAAAATATTAATAACGTCCCTTAAGATCGAATGCTGGAAAAACATACTAAACACTGTTAATAACGTACAGAACTGTTCGGCCTTAAAATGAAACTTGATTAAGAGATTTGTAGATACCGAGTAATCAGTCGTAAATTTTGTACACTTATAACTACAATTTCATTTTTAAGCGTAGTTAACAAATCATAATCTCTGTAGTTGCTTGTTGCGCACAATACTTAACTAAACCTGTGGCTTATGAACCCCCTTAGGTTCAAAGCCGTATGTTTTATGGGTCTCTATTACTCCTTAACCTCACCTAAATTAATTCAGTTCATATCTCCAATATTTAGTTTTCCAACATCCATCTGAATATATTATTCTTCCAACTAAGCCTAGGCCATCCCTTTAAAAATGTTAAAATCATTTATGGTTTCTCCGGTTTGAGCTACATGACTTGCTCATTTCAGACAATATTAGAACAAAAATATAAATTATGAAGCTCCTCATTGTGAATCTTCATACATTCTCCATTATTATTGTGGATTTTGGTCCTGGTATCCTATTTTTCGAATACTTTCAGCTTGTTTTATTTTCTTAATTTAATCCATTCGCTTAAGGTTTAAATGCTCAATGCATATTCCTAGACACCGGATTTAAGTTACCGTAAATTATATTATCTATTTTCAGACATTAAAAACAAACAAATGATAATGGTACTTGAGATCACAATAAGGGTGAAGGCAAAAACCCTCTACTATTCATAAAAGTTAACAGAAGATTACCCTGCCAAGGGATATACAAAATAGTGTAAAGTATATAACAGCAGAATTAAGCGAGTTTATCTCGTCTTCTGAGTTGAAGGCCATTTAACTGCCGGTGAGTCTACCTCGTGTTTTGAGGTGATTGGGTTAAGAGGCCGTTTCTCGCACCTATCGTAACCTGCAGAAATACTACTTATGTGCAATACTTACTCATAAAATTTACAAATTCTAATATTTTGATCGAATGTATCAAGACAATCAATATCGTCTGGCGAGAGTTCAAAGTTGAAAATGTCAATGTTTTCTTGTAAATGTTGTTTATTCACAGATTTTGGTAGAGGTATCACTCCGTGTTGTATCTGAAAATAATATTAAAGAAGTAGATAATTTTACAAGATTTATTGATTTGATACTCAATAAATACGAACATAGTTGAAAGAGTACTCACTAAATATTTGATTGCAATTTGCGCAGCAGTCTTTCTGTACTTCTTAGACAGAGATACTAGTCTTTCATCCAAGAGCAGAGGTGGAGTATCAGGTTTGGCATTGCTTCCAGGGCTGCCCAGAGGACAGTGAGCTGTCAATACAATACCATGAGCTTTATTGTACGCTATAAGCTTAGTCTGGTTCAAATATAAATGACATTCAATCTGAAAGAATAATAATAATAATAATCTAACATTTTAAGGCAAGTAATGTAGGTGTAATTTTAATATTCTAAGAACGATCCTAAGATATTAAAATGTTTATATCAGGTGGAAATCAGGAATTTGAATTTAGAAAGTAAGCTGAGTTTACGTACATTCCTCTCTCTGTGTTGCATTTTGGTTTCATGGTTATTTGTAGAAGCTTTAATAATCAAAAGTCATATCTTACCCTCTTTGAGGCTATGAACTATTTTTCATTCGCTGATATGTATACGGAAATAAGCGTAACTGTCTAGATTAATTAACTCCCTTGTCCATATAGGGATATACAAACGGACATATCTTGTCCAAGAACTTTGGATATATACAATAAGCTGTATTATTTTATCATATGTTAGATGTAAATATTCACTGTTGTAATTTTAATAATATTAAAAAGAAGATTATGTTGAAAAGGTCCAGGTAAATAAATTACAACCTAAAATTTGCCTTGACGACTGAGTAATATTATAAATAGAATTCAGGTTAGAGTCGGATAACCCTAGAAATCATGTTTAAGTGTCATGTTATACTTTTAATCAATTCACTGTATCTTGTATATTTTAGTTTTGTTTATAAAGCTTCAACACGTAAATTCATGTCACCTTTGTCATGTGTTTTTTGTAGAAGTTCATTTATTTAATTTGAATGATTTTGTGAAATGTAAATCAATTCTGAAAGTGAAATTTTAACTCAGCATTGATGACTGAGAAAAGTATACAAAAAAGTCAGATTTTTTATTTAAATTAATAAATATTTATTAATAAATATTTCATATTTGAATAGAAAAATTATACGCTCAGACTGGGGCTTGAACTCAGGACTTTTGGCTTTCTACCGACTGAGCTACCTTAGCAAGTTCCAATCTAAACGCAAATTTCTCTCTTATATACGTTGTTAATTCCCGCGCATCAAATGCTATGAAACCTCTGTTCTATCTTGTAAATGGCTCTTCTTTATTAAGAAGACATTTATTTGGGAATTTTACATTATATTATGAAGCCAGTACAGCTTCTTTCGATGTTTTTATTATTCATTTCATACATCTCAATCTTGGATAAATCACATTTGAAGAGAAAAATTATACGCTCAGAGTGGGGCTTGAACTCAGAACCTTTGACTTTTATATCTTATCCGCTCTTAGAGTGATCCTAACATAAACAAACTGCAATTATATCCTTCCGCCATTTGCGCCACAGTTACTGTCATATTGAGGGAGCACGTGTGAAGTATATAAGACATGTGATATATAATTCATTTTTGATAAACATATTATGTACTATTACTCGAACTGCATTGGCTGCAAATGCATGACACTTATCAAAAGCATATTGCACACATTTCCTTTTTTTCCGGGAGTTACAACCTTACCACGTGTAGTTTTTTTTTTCTTTCCGAGCACTACTAATACTTGTACACGACACACCGGTATACCCATGTTAAATTCACTATACCTTTCACTGAAAGTTCTGGATACTTTTCACTAAACTGATGAAATGCATTTAAAATAACTGTTTTTTGACCACTGGTCAAAGGTTTGCCAGACTTGTGTTTCACAAATTTAGATGGCGACACGGCAACAGAAGACTCGACACTTTCAGCCATGTTGTGACATCAGAATCGACTGAAAAATGACTCACATGCGTCATCCATATGTAATAAACTATTTTAAGTTGTAATTATTGATTACTGATATTTTAGAATATGTTCTATATTTTGATTATTATTACTTTCATTCAAGAAGAATAACAATTATATTCAGAGCATTTTTAATTTAAAGAAGGGAACTACTTTTTCGCGTACTTATTGCTTCTACATCGTACGTCGGTGTCAATAACCAATGAAAAGTGAGCAAATCACATGGTTTTGTTTTGACGAGGATCACTTTAAGAGCGGATAGCATATAGACCAATACTCTACAGACTGAGCTACCTGAGCAAGTTCCAAACTAAATATTTGTTAATAATTAATATTATATTGATATCATTGTATAAAATAATTTCTGTTAAGGAAATTTAATTAGGGAATTAAACAATGATTTATTCCCTTGTTTATGAAAAAAATCATGGACCGAAAATATGAACCCGATATCTCGGGAATAAAAGTCTCATACGCTACTACCTCAGCCAATTCGCTCGGTCTTATTACATTTAGTTTTTACCTCTATTATCTCTATATTTTATAATATATGTCCAGTTTAAAATGAAATCAAGGAGTAAATCTATAATCAATTATATTTTTTTTACCTGATGTACAGCAGGTTTAATAACTCCATTATCCAATATCCTCTGTATCTGTTGACTATTGAAATTGGACAGTCCAATGCTCTTTGTAAGACCTAGTTTCACACATTCCTCCATAGCTTTCCACGTATCGATGTAATCAACATCGCTGGGAATTGATCTTCCTGTTTCATCTCTTGGTTTTAACTCTTCTCCTTCCTACAAGAGATAAAATTCTCAAGTTTAACATTGCAGTAAAACTTAATCGAATATTTAATTTTATGCATTGAATTATATTTAAACATTTTAACGATTTTTTCATGTATTTTGAAAAGTTCAGTTAAAATCATATCTTATTTGATTTATGATAGTTGACTAGACAAATAATTTTAGAGATTTTTCACGTTTTCAAATTGAGACATGAAGCATTAATGGACAATTATCTCGAAGGTGAAGCAAGCAAAAGTTATAATAATAAATTTCCACAGACCATTTAACTCATGCCCCAAATGGGAGTCAATGACCAATCGTATTTTAATGAATTTGTATTTACAACCAATCACATTCGTGTTTCGCCTGTAATTTATCAAATAAGTCTATCATATTAAAGAAAGCTCCTCCTTTTTAACATTCAGAATAGACCAGATTATTATTTTACAGTGACTGACTCGCTAAGAAATACGACTACCACATTGTATATATAGTGCACGAATGTAAACAGATACTGCTTGCGAGATATAATACAACAAACATTCGTAGTAATTGATTATACCACAATAAAAAGAAACCACTGATTGCACTTTCTTAAACGTATTTTTCCCCAGGAATTTGCGTTTCAGAAAAATATAACTTACGTCATAGGACATCAGAAATTAATTAATAACCTATAATGTTGGTTACAAACAGTTTGATGTGTTTCATTTTTTCTCCACTAGGGTGCATTCTTACAATATTGCGATCCTTTGGCAATAAATAATATGATCTGGTTGCAGTGATGAACAAATGAAGCATACCAAATGTTTCTCATTTGTTTTCAAACATCGTCGTTTACATTAAATATATAAACATTTTAAAATAACTATTTTTAAATAATTATTTGTGAGTAAACTGCTTCATTTTATTCGTTAAATATTACTAACAAATGCTACTCTTGATTTCCAAATTCTCTAGAAAAATTTACTCCTCACTTCGTGAGTCGTGAATTTATCGATAATTTGAAAATCACTCGTGGCATTGGTTATGAAAATGTTCTGAAAATTTTAAATATCTGGAAACACTGACACAAAATGTGTGGTTGCATTGTTATGTAGCCTGTAATTCTGAACTTCACAATGTTCATAAAATGGATATTTATTATTTTTAGTTCATTTAAATAATATACACCTTACTCTGATTAATATAATACCAGTTGTAATATGGAGTTTGATATATCAACTTGTATAGAGTATAAATAATTTAAAGTAAATAAATTTACCTGTTATAGAAAAATTTCAGAGAAGAAATTTAAGAGGAGGAACATAAGAGTATTATACTTGGTTTGTATGAAACACAGTAATTAGGATTTGATTAACTCACTGGCACTATCGAACCCGTAGATTCATCCGCGTGGAAATTACCTCTCCAACATCCCAGTTCTGAGATAATGTTTTCTAATCATCCTCTGTGTAATTTACCTCTCTCAAATCATGATTAATGTTATTCTCTTACCTCATTCTTGGCGAAACTACTGCGCACTTTCATCTATTCCTCTAAAAATATTGATGAACACGTAGAAGAATAATCGACACTTTGACTATATTTATGAAAATTTATAAGAGTATTTTTGATATGTGGAAGTAATTAATATTTTGTTATAATAATCTAAAATATAGGATATAGCTTTTTGTTTATAATATGTCTAATATTCTGAACTGAAAGTATTGATTAAATATTAAAATAGAGACTTGTCTCACCTTGACAGCGAATGGCCAATGCACGAGATACAAATCTAGGTATTCAATTCCCAAATTTGAGAGAGTTTTCTTGCACGCCGATACCACCAGGTCGGGCCGATGATGCGTATTCCATAACTAGAAATTAATATAAATAATTTTATAACTATTATATAATTATGCTCTGATTAATTTAAAAACAAAAGTTATATTCATGCCGTGTCGGTCTATACCTTCGAAATAGACAAAACAGTTCGATTCCTAGGGAGTAGGAGATTTTAAATTTCTATGGGTCTCGTCACATCTCCCTTGACATGTGTTGTCATTTCCTGTCTTCGGTAGTAACCATGAAATTCTGCTAGTTATTGATCCATGAAAGTTCGCCCCTGTCTATCTATTTTAGTCTGTGGTTCAGAATTCAGTATCCTCTGTTTTCAGATAATCTATCCAAGACATCTACTTGATGTAATTCCTCTTGAATGTGCTACCAAATATTATTTAATATATAGCCTACTAAATTTTATTAATTTATTAATTTCAAGAAAATCGTAAGACTTGCAAGAGGAGTGAAGATACAATAATGAGTGAGAAACGAAAAAAAAAAAACTAAGGAAAAATAAACTAAATTAAACTCTATGGCATAATAGGCTTAGAAGGCGCTTGGCCTACCAACCGGCTGCTGGCCTCACATCCACATGTGTTAATCACAGAGGTAGACGATCATCCAGCCAGTGTTGGGGTGAAATCTGGTGAGTATGTCGGGTCCCCCAGCCTTAATAGCTGGTTTTCTCAACCTGGAGCCGCTATTTATTGTAGCTACCCAAATACCTCCGGTCCCACTGGCAGAAATTCCATGAGAAAATGTCTTCCTCCATGGAGACTCGTACCAGCGCAAGTCCTGTAGTTCTGCGCCAAGGCATGTTACCTTAATCACTCGGTTACGGCGCGGAACAAAAACATGAAGGTGGTAATTTAAATGCAGAGAACTGCTTTCGTCTTCAACAGTCCGAGTGGAATCTCAGTGTGGTATGGAATTGTATATCTCCATCTTGGATTTGTAATATTGTGCCTTTGTCTTTGGTACTGCCTATAAACTTTTGGCGGCGGCACAGGCAAACTGGTTGCTAATCACTGATCCAGGAAGGGCCGCATCATCATCATCATCAACAAGGATTAAGCCCAACGGCCTATTCCGATCTCATTATAGGTCGAATTGGTCCTTCCATCTCTTCTATGGTCTTCCCAACAATCTTCTCCCTTTTGGTTTATAATTATATATTCTTCTTAGTATGCGCTGTTCATTCATTCGTTATACGTGCTGAAGGTAAGCATTTTGTTAGTAGGACCTATTTTATTCTTTCACAGAGATTAAATATATTAAGTTGTGTTCTTATATCTTCGTTTTTCTTTTCATCGAATCCTTTGGTATCCTGCTATTGCTCTCAACATCTTCATTTCTGCAGCCTCTATTTGTTTACTATCTGCCTTTGTTAATGTCCAGGTTTCACATTCATAGATAAGAGATGCAACTGCCAATACTTTGTAGAATTTTAAAACAGTTTCTTTTCTGGTTTTATTCAATAAAGTACGTTTAATTGTGCCACGTAGATAATTGAATCGTTGTATTTTAGTGTGTTTATCTAAATTTCTGTCATTGCCTAAATAACATCCCAAATAATTAAAATTCTGAACTTGGTCTATAATTACATTGTTTATCACTATTTTTGTTCTTATTGCACATTTTCCTTTCAGAGATAATATTTTTGTTTTAGATGTAGATATTCTTAAATTGTATTTTAGAGAGATATTATTTAAAGTCCGCCATTGTGTATCTTATATGTGGTTCAGAGTTCCTGTTCCCTATCTACAAGTGACCGGTCCAGTACGTTGATACGTAGGCCTAAGTCACAATGGGGGAAATAAGTCCTACAAAAGAGGCTAAGAGGAATGAAAAATTATATGATATGACACATTATGCATCAAGATTTTTAAAATACATTACGAATCTCAGTTGAGGTCATTATGTAAAGTTTTCAAATTATGAAATTAGTACCTTATTACTAGTCGTCCTCAACTTTTAGCATTATAATTTTTATAAGAGGCCTTTCAAATACGTGTTTCATCATCTGTTTGTACTTTGGTACTGACTGTTGTTAAATAATGATTTCGTAAAGAGGGATTTAAATGAGAACATACCTAGTGACCAAAACCCTTTTAACAGAATCATTATTAAATTATTAACAACAGTCAGTACGAAACTACAAACAGAAGATGAAACATGTTTTCGAAAGGCCTCTTATAAAAATAGGTTACCTGATATAGCAGTCGTCCTCAACTAAATTAACTTCTGTTTAAAAAAACTTCGTCATGTGATTAAAACTATGTACGCCTTTCAAAATCAAGTTTCATCTTCTGCATTCTATTTGGTACTGAAATAGTATTTGGTACTGAAACAGAATACAGAAGATTAAATTTGATATTAAATGGCCTAGGCCTACATAGTTTTAATCACTTGACGAAGTTTTTTAAACAGAAGTTGGTTTATTTGAGGACGATTGCTATATCAGGTACCTATTTTAATATTTTAAGACTATATTTCATAACCTCAACGGTGTTTCACAATGAAATTTAGAAGTATTGACTACGAAAATGGTACTAATTATATAATTTAAAAACTTTATACATTGCACTGGTCAACAGTGGTTTTGTTGCCCTTGATATAAGATTAATTTCGGATATATTTATGCTCACAATTCATGAAACTCTCAATGATTTTGGAAGATTTACTCTGTTTCTTTTAAATCTTTATTTTCATATTATACTACAAAAATCGGAAAATGTGAAAAAAAAACATATTTATAATATCAATATTGTATTTTGAAAAAATACTATACACCGACGTAAATAGAAAGAAAAATATCCAAAACACATATTATACTTCAGTGAAACGCCTTTTATAAGATTTTTCTCTATAATTTTTAGAGCACATTCAGCACTTTCACGATATATTCGTAAACTGTGCACTTGAAAACATAGACATTCTCAGAGATATCCAGGGCAAAAAAAAAAAAAAATGTAAAGCTGTTATGTGTCCACCGCTGTGGTCTCAAGGTAGCATGCTGTCTTGTCATGTAGCGGGCCCCTGTTCGATTCGCGGTCAGGACAGGCTCCTGTGTGAGTTTTTTTTCGGGGTTTTTCCTCATCTGTAAGACAAATGTCAGAAAGCTTAGGGCCCAACGGTCCCCGAAAATCATCCAGCTATCATCATCATCCTTCACCGGTGTGGAGAGCAACACAAGCTACCACACCTATAACTCCCTATCAAAAGCTGCAAAGCATAGCATGAAAATGCTATGATTGCAGTGAAAGACCTGGCGTAGGGCAGAAGATTACTATAGATGGATACATTATGTTGTAATAGTAATGTTTCCACAGAGTATCGACTATTTGGAATAATTTAAGCCTTTAATTTGCAAAACACTAATTTTTCGTGCCAATTATTTAAATGTAATGGACCGCACTGAAAACAAAATCACGCATGACTGTTATTATTAGGTTTATTGTGTAATTCGACACACTTTTAAGTTATTGCTACTCGTTTGTTTTCTTCTGTTTAATTAATAATACTAAATTAATTGAGCCAATTGATGTATCCTATAGGATACATTGCCAGTTAAAGGGTTAAAAAAATATGCATTTAACATAACTGGAGAGAAAATATTGAATCTTAGCCTTTTAGTGTAGAACATTTGAAATTAACATTACACTTTTCCTTACTGAATGTTTCCTTGTGAATGAAAAAAAAATAGGTATTTATTATAATTACATAGGCCTATATTTTGTTAATTTTGATAATGGGATGGAAAAAGAGCATGGTAATATTTGTCTTCTCACCCTTCTCACCTTGCTTGTAATGAAAACATCCTGCCTTGTGACTACACCCTCATTTATCTTGGTTCTCAAGCCTTCTCCAATCTCTTTCTCATTGCCATATCTAAATGCGCAGTCAAAACTGCGATACCCGATGTCAATTGCATGTTGCACAGCTTGAGTTACTTCATGTAGACCAGCCTGGGAACACAACTTCATTTAGGCGCACACAGTATCATTTGTAATTTGCACATTCCATAATCAAAACTTAACCAACTAACTCACTGGCACTATAGAACACGTAGGTTCATGGCCGAGCCCACCTACCTCTCCATACATCCTTATTATATTGATCTAGTGTTTTTGCAATAATCTCCTTTATAATCTACTTCCCTGAAATCATACTTAATATTATTCTCCCTCTTTATTTTTGGCTTGCCTACTGTGTAATTACTTTTTGTTTCTCTTACAAGTAGTTTTCATCCCCTCTTTCATTTCCCATTCGTACCACATGCTCTGCCCATCGCAGTCTGCGGGACTTTACTGTTCTTATTACATCCGATTTTTTCATGCACGCCGTAGCGTAGTGGTTAAGGCACTGCGCTACAAGCCAGAAGGTCGAGGGTTCGTGTCCCGGTGGGGTCAGGATTTTTAAACTGACCCAAACCTTCTGGCGGCACTATGGCCCTGGGGTCGACTCAGCCTCTAACTGAAATGAATACCAGGCGCTTGTTCTGGGGTAAAGGCGGCCGTCACGCAGGGCTGACAACCCGGCTGACATCAAGTGCCGATTGTCAAGAAAAAGTGGGAGCCTTAACCTCCTACTACCCCAAGGGCCTCCTGAGGCCTGTAGTGGGATCACTTTACCTTTACCTTTACCTCACAGTTATGTAGTCTTATCCATTATCCTGTCTGTTCACCTTTCTTTCGTTCAAACATTTTCCTAAAAGCTTTTTTCTCCAATACTCGTAAGTTATCTGTTGTCATAGTTACAAGTTGTCAAATGATTAATTTTTCTATATTTATTTAAATTTATTTTATGTCAATAATTTGTTCTCGTTTTTTATCTTGAACATTTTATATTTAATTCGTTAAATCTAGAGTAAACCAAATACACTGTAAATAATAATAATAATAATAATAATAATATTGTATATATAACGTGCAATCGCTTAAGTGTATTGCAATTTAGATCTAAGACTATATTTTTGTATTTATTAAAACCTCGTTGAGTGATAGACAAGGCCTTAAGGCCTTAACTCTGCCAGGTAGAATAAAGCTATTATTATTATTATTATTATTATTATTATTATTATCTTTTCTCCTCCCTTAGAGTAATAGTTGATGTTTCGCATCCATTTAATATAACTGGGAGAATGACAATTTCAATAATAATGATAATGATAATAATAATAATAATAATAATAATAATAATAATAATAATAATAATAATAATAATAATAATAATAATGATAACGGGGCAAAGGCCCATATATTGATGATGATGATAATAATAATAATAATAATAATAATAATAATAATAATAATAAATCCAACGCGGACTAGGAAACTCTTGATCCGTGTGTTGATCTCACTTTCATGTGTAAGTCACAGAATGAACCATTATCCTGCCAGTATAGGGATGGTTTACGGGCGGCATTTCTGGTTCCCATGCAGTTAGCCTACAGCTTTCTCACCTGCACCGCTACTTGTCGAAAGTACCCAATTCGTCACGTTGCTGGGTACTAATCGGTCCCATACTGACCGAAATTTCATAAAATGTTTGTTTCCTTATGGGGATTTAAACCGTGTGACCCGTATCAATAGTCCAAAAACATTCAAGACTGGAAGTGTATAAAACACTGGCTCTTCCAACTCTTATATATGTTAGCGAAGTATGGACATTAAAACAGAAGGATATACAGATACTTAGATCTTCTAAAATGAGATATCTTCGGAGGACTGCAGGATACATACTACCAGATCACAAAAAAAAAAAAAAAGAAAAGACATCTTAGAAGAATTACACATGGAATCTTTAGAAAACAAAATTTCTGATTACAAGTCAAGATGGTTGCAACATGTTCATCGAATGGAAGTTCACAAGACACCCAAACATATGTAAATATTCCAACCTGCAGGAAGAAGAAGACCAGGACGTCCACTCAAAAGACTTTTGGATGTTTCTCGTGAGGCCGAAACAGGTCAACAAATGACCTAAATTCGTGAATGTACTATGATGTTGTGATAATGAGGCTGATGATGATGATGATGATGATGATGATGATGATGTAATTAACCCTTAAAGTTGTAAAGATCATACAAGATACATTGGTTTAATTTATCCAACGTTTTAATAAAGTAGGCCCTAATGGAAAAATGAATCGGAGAAATTATTTAAATTTGTTTCAAATTAAACAACAATATACTCTAGATAGTAACTTACGGTTATGCATAATTTGTTGTCTCATGCAGTTCGACATATTCAAATAAGTTGACGTAGTAAATAGATTTTGTCTAAATTAAGGGTTAACAAAATAAATATATATACTCTGTAAACCAACAAAATCGGGCCATAACTTCGATTTGCTGATGGATCCGTTTAGTTTTCGTAGTTGCTGCGCGACAGACATTTTTAACTTGCATTTTAGTGAATTCGTAAAGAATGTAGCTATTAATATTGTTGTCATTAAAATAATAATTGTTTATATAGGCCTATATATCTTCATCCATTCTATCCAGTAGTCACCGAAATTGAGCGTGACAAATAAATAAATAAATAAATAAATAAATAAATAAATAAATAAATAAATAAATAAATAAATAAATAAATAAATAAATAAATAAATAAATAAATAAATAAATAAATAAATAAATAAATAATAAATAAATATATATATATATATATATATATATATATATATCCATCGCTGTGGTCTCGAGGTAACGTGCTGCATTGTCACGCAGCAGGCTCGGGTTCGATTCCCGGTCGGGACAGGCTCCTGGGTGAGGTTTTTCGGGGTTTTTCTTCACTTATGAGACGAATGTCAGGAAGCTTAGGGACCAACGATCCCCGAAAATTCCCTAGTAAAACTGCAAATCATAGCATGAAAATGCTATGTTTGCAGTTCAAGACCTGCCCTCGGGCAGAATTACTATATGTATATAGGCCTATAAGTTATCGAGTGCTATCGGATGGTCATTCTTTACTTGTAATAATTATAACAAATGTCCACGTAAATATTTACAATAACTTTATTAGGTTCGCATAAACTTTCAGTGACACTTCATAATCTAATTACTACAATAATCATTTTTGTTTTACAGTTTATTTGCCGCATAATTATTTCAAGTATCGGATGATTTCACTTGCCACAGTTTATTGTTATCTCAGTTCACTGAATAATTGTCACAACATAATTCACCAACTTCCGACCCTGGTAATAATAAGCAAATATATAACCTAAGAAGTCTGTGCTATTACTCAGTCCTGGTAGAACCATACAGGAATAGGGACCCTGTAGTGCAATGTAAAAATTGCCTAAAATTCCAACACTACAGGGAATCATGTATGGCCTCGCCACGCTGCAGGATCTGTGCTGATTCACACCCAGACACAGACTGCAGACTGCCTCCGAATTGCGCACCACGCTGTGCAAACTGTAAAGGGTCGCACACAGCAACCTCAAATCAGTGCCCAATCAGGAAGGCAGTGATGAATTCCATTAGAAACAGGGGCAGAAACAACACTACACAAAACAACATTGCACACACGCCACAAAGAGCACGAGGAACGCCAATACAAAACAGACGAATTAACAGACCCAATAATACACCACAACACGTTCCTCAAGCACAAAGAGAACAGGCGTTGCAAGCACTGAGAACGGGCGAGAGAGTCATGAGGGAGGCGGAGAACCGTGAGTATTCTCTGGCGGTCCAAAGAGATCCCAGAACTCAGGCTCAGCCGCAGCCCACAAGGCTCCAAGAGCCTCGGGATCGTGCTCCAGCACCTGAAGCTCGACCCAATAATAATACCCAAGAACACCAGCAGCAACAATACCAGCCCACACAATCGGAGGACCCACAAATGCTGGAAATCCGACGATTTCAGCATCACCTGCAGCAACAACAGGAACTGCTTTCTAGGCAAACTCAGCAACTTAGAGCCGAGTGGCAAAAGTTGCGAGAGGAGCAGAACAGATTCCTGGAGCAGCGGAAGATGTGGGAAGCCAGGATACAGTATAGTAAAGGTCCTACTGAACCAATCAATAACCAACATAGTGATAGTCCACTCCCAGATCGTCGGGACGCTAACAACGTACCAGACGACAGGAGTGAGAGTCACTCAATACACGAGGATGGTCTCATCTCGGCGGTATTTGATGCACTAGACGATGCATATGACACGCTGAGGAGAGGGCCCACCCTTAGGGTATTGCCACACGTAGCTGCACGCTTTGTCAGCACCCTATTGAGCTTCTACTGATCATGGGTAGTAGGGGAACTGGGATCCTATTCTGGAATGCTCAAGGCATCCGTAATAAAAAAGCAGAACTACTACACTATTTAAACAAAAATAAAATTCCCATAGCACTAATAACGGAAACTCACCTCACGGATAGAGAAAAATTCAACAACAGAAACTATTCAACATACAGGTTGGATAGAAACAATAGACAAGGCGGTGGTGTGGCCATCTTGGTACATAAAACCGTCAAACATAACCTAGTCGACTTACCCATCACAAATAGGACGGAATGCGTAGCCATTGGACTTAAAATTGGCCGCCATACGGTAACACTAATTTGTACTTATAGATATAGACATAAATGATATAGAAAATCTGATAGGAACAAATAACAATATAATACTAGCTGGCGATTTAAATGCCAAGCATACTGATTGGGGCTGCAGAACAAGTAATAGGGCCGGCAACAAACTCAGGGGATTTTATTACGACTCCAATAGGAGCTTTCAAATCCTGGCACCAGATAAGCCCACTCACTACCCTAATAACATACATTTTCGACCAGATATTCTTGATATCGCTTTAATGAAAAATATTAACATTCCCTGTGATATCACGGTAGAAAATAACCTCCAATCAGACCACCTCCCAGTGCGCCTTACACTAAGAGGTAGACCAAGCAGAGTTCAAACAAGACAAATCCCGAATTACAAATTAGCAAACTGGACCCAATTAAAAATAGATATTGAAAATTCATTACAAGATCGACCATTAAACATGCCTAATGATATTGGCACGGGAGTAGACAGCCTAACAAATAGCATAAATATGGCTATTAACACTAATATTCCAAAAAAATCTATTAGAACCAACCAGCCGTATCTCCCAGATCATATCTTACGCCTAATTAGGCAAAGGAACGATTCAAGAAGAAAATGGCAAAGGCATCACAATAACTTGCAATACAGGCAAGAAATGAATGATCTGCAACAAATAATCAAGGTTGCTATACAAACATTCGTATCAGACACCTGGGAAAATGTAATCGGCAGTCTAGATACTAAGGACATGCCGAGAACATGGAACATGGTTAAAAAAGTAACACACAAAGCGGATACATATCCCCCTCTCATCTTGCCTAACGGGAAAGCCGTCACAGATCAGGAAAAAGCGGAAGCATTTGCAAATCATCTGGAGCGAACCTTTGTACCACATGACCCTCCGAATAACCCGCAATTTACAAGGGAAACGGAAACAATGGTCCAAGAATTTCTAAATAGAATACCCAATAAACAAATCAGAAAAACAAACGTCTCAGAAGTCAAATGGCTAATAAATCACCTTCCGATAGAAAAACACTGGCCCTGATGGCATACAAAACATAGTGCTGAAACAATTACCCAACATCGGATATGCATTTTTAGCAAAAATAATAAATGCTATGTTCGAAATGAAGTATTTCCCAAAAACATGGAAAACTGGGCGTATAATATTATTCCCCAAACCTGGAAAAAATCCTAGAGAACCAGGAAATTATCGCCCGATAACATTATTAAACACAATGAGTAAGGTATCTGAAAAAAATTATATGTAAGCGCCTTAATCACAATCTAAAACAATTAAATGTAATTCGGGATGAACAGAACGGATTCCGTCCAAAACATAGCACAGTAACCCAGCTAATGAGACTTGTTGAACATATCACTAGAGGGTTCAACGAAAATCGTGTCACGATTGGATTATACTTAGATATAAAACAAGCCTTCGACAGAGTGTGGCATCACGGCCTACTACGGAAAATGGTCGAAACAGGATTAGATGACGGAATAATTCATTTAATAGCTAAATATATAAACAATAGGCAATTCGAAGTTGCTTTCCATAACTCAAAATCCGCCCTGCGGCCCGTCTATAGTGGAGTGCCACAAGGCAGTATTCTAGGACCTACACTTTTCAATATATACATAAATGATATTCCACATGACAATAGACATAACAACACTCATCTATATATGTATGCAGATGACACTCTAATCACTAGTCAATCCTCCCGAACAATACACGCGTCTAGACAGATTCAAAATAATCTTAATATTCTCGAACCATGGTTGGAAAAATGGAGAATAAAAATAAACGTAGATAAATGCCAAGCAGTTCTTTATACAAAAAGGTATTCTCAATATCGATACATGCCCCCACAATTAAGTCTTTATGGACACAATATCGAGTGGAAAAACGAAGCCATTTATTTAGGTGTAACACTCGACAAAAACTACTGTTTAAACAACATATCCAAAATACCTTAGGCAAAGCGTATGGGACATTGAAGCTGCTATACCCTATTTTAAATAACCATAACAAAATTCGAATAAACACAGGGCTAACAATCTACAAGGCACTATTAAGGCCAGTACTCACGTACGCAAGCCCCATATGGGGACACGACGCTAGAACTCACATAAAGAAACTGCAAGTTTTTCAAAACAAATTATTATATATGATTACAAAACTACCGCGTGTAACACCGGTTGACATATTACACGATCAAACGGGTGTAGAAACAATCGAGGAGTATATTAAACGCATGGCTCTTAAATTTTATAATACATGTGAAGGCCATGATAATCCACTCGTGGCATCGCTGGGAACCTATGAAAACAGCCAACAACAAACACAAGCGTCCAAAATGGATCCTGGACAAACACTTGACCAGTGAAGCTGATAGGTCACACACACACACACACACACACACACACACACACACACACACACACACACACACACACACAGAAACACATTACACAATTATTCAATTACAATTACAACATTAGCATATAATGTACATTAATAAAATATATTAACACAACAAATTAAAAACTAATAACTAATCTTACTGCTACAGGTTCATCCCACCAGTTCCAGAGAAACTGACATCATCTGACAACTACAGATAGAACAGCAACAACTGAAGAATACAAAAAAAAAAAATAAAAAATGCACGTTACCATAATTGTATGATCAATTGTAATAATCTGAAATGTACGCACATTATATTTAAATAAAGAGAAGCCTGGATGCCCTCCCAATATAGAGTCATCCGAAAGCCAAACTTGGCAAGATCCCGCGTGATCGACTATTCCGATTGAGGTTTTAAGTGGTTTCCCTCAATTCAAAGAGCAAATGCTGGAATAGAACCCCAAAAGGTCCGCTTCCGACTTCACTCTGCTAATTAACTTCAAAATTAAATTCAAAATTTAAACCGGGGTTAATGTATTTTACAGGAACCCGGGGTTCTACCTATTAAGGAGGACCAAAATGGATCACTCACCGCCAACACTTAAGTGATGGCCGCAGAGCTTTCCATCTATCTATCTATCTATCTATCTATCTGACCCTGGTAATGCTTATATAGCCCAGCGCAGGAACTTTCTTGGCTCCCAATCGAGAGTTTTCCATTGTGGAAGCTTCGGGGGTCGAAGCTTCTGGACAGGAGGGATAGATTGGTACAAACTCTTCCGGAAATGGAGTTCTAGACGCATCGATCATTCTGCGCGGGTCTTTCAACTCGCGAGTCAACGACTATCTATTTTCTTATCTATATCTAACAAATCTATTTTCACCAATGCGCGACCACTACTCACGCCCTCATCCACGAAATTCCAACTCTGCTATTAATATTACGTCGCAATGTATATATATATATATATATATATATATATTGCGACGTAATGTAATAGCAGAGTTGGAATTTCGTGGATGAGGGCGTGAGTAGTGGTCGCGCATTGGTGAAAATAGATTGTTATATATATATATATTATATATATATATATATATAATGTGTGTGTGTGTGTGTGTGTCGGCCGCGGTGGACTTGTGGTTATGGTCCTTGCCTCTGATCCCGAGGGTCGCGGGTTCGAATCCAATTCCCGGGCAAGTAGAACATCGCACGGCTGGTGGTAAAAACATTAACATTTATTTAGGAGTAGCAGCGCACGCCGGGTATTAGCTAGTTAAAAAAAATAGCATTGTAATAGGCTACACAATTTTATTAGATACACCTAAAGGTTATACAATGCGATTTGATATTGATGTTAAGCCGTTTGTAAATGGGATTAATAATAATAATAATAATAATAATAATAATAATAATAATAATAATAATAGTCTACAAATGCAAATTAATATTTTAATTTGTACAAGTAATGAAGTAAAGGACTACGGACTCAATATTTTTTAAATCACTTCGGACTACCACTAATGTTACTGTATCAAAGCAGACGTACCAAAGAAACTCGGTCATTCTCACCTAAAATTTTAATAAGCGTCGGAGGTCTTTCAGAATGTTTTGCATCATTCAGAATTTTTCCAAGCACTGTTTCTTAGGTACGTTTATGCCATTTTAACTTTGAGTTTAACCTTAAGTTTAATTACTTACATTGAATGTTCCAAGCCCTAAAATAGGAATTTGTAACCGTTATACAGCTCCACTGTTTGTATCATTGCAGCGATGTATGTGTAATCTGAAGAATGCTGCATATTACACAAGAATATTTGTTTATCGTGAACTTTGGATGATGCAAATAATGAGGATATTTTAAAATACTATCGAATTGCTTAGAAAGATAGTTTGAAATAGTTCTGAAAGGTCATTATACGTTCATCACAACTCTCAGTTATTGATACGTAGTTATATTGAATTTTTTAATCTAATTGCTTGAGATAGTCATAGATTAGAAAATAATTTAATATTGAAAAATAAAAAAAAATTACTCAAACAATTTTTCCACAATTGATCGAGTTCATTCATACGATATAAGTTGGGACTCGCATTAGGGAGGTCCATGATCTGACCTATATAACTGAAGTATTTTGTTGTTTTACACAGTCGTGAAGGTATTTTTTTTGTCCAATGCTATCACGTTATTTTTACTATATTTGTGACTTTCTTTCCTAGCATTCGCGTAATTGTAACTCACTTTTAAGTTTGGGTGTCTGGAAGGCGGAGTTACGTTATCCCGATGATACGATGGTTGATAAATTATATTAAAGAACCAGGAGATTATTTAAACCTAAACTTAACCTAAATTTCAAACAATAGGCGCCCACAGGATGAATTATTTTAAGGAAAAATTCCTTACCAAGAGCAGCATTCAACTACAAACCATGAGGTTCAAGGATAGTGAAAATATTGACAAAACAACTGTGAGGCGGAACAGGCAATTTTTGGCTAGCCCGTAAAGCGAAGAAGAAGAAAAAGAATTCCTGTGGTCTGAACAGGAATCCAACTCGAGATCTCATGAACTATAATCAGAATACGTGACCACAATACCATAAGTGTCCACCGCTGTGATCTCGAGGTAGCGTGCTGCATTGTCACGCAGCGGGCCTGGGTTCGATCCCCGCTCGGGGCAGTTTTTCTGGGTGAGGTTTTTATCGTGGTTTTTCCTCACCTGTAAGACAAATGTTAGGAAAACTGTAGGGCCCAAACGGTCCCCGAAATCATATGGCCATCGCAATCATCATCATTCATATTCATCTTATCATCATCATCCTTCATCGAGGTGGAAAACAACGGGAAGCTACCACACCTAAAATTACCTAGTAAAGCTGCAAAACATAGCATGAAAATGCTATGATTGCAGCGAAAGACCTGCCTTCGGGCAGAATTACTATGGATGGATGGATGGAATACCATAAGTCTGTCTCAAATTTGATTGCTGCATCACCCACTTTTTAATAATTACAATTTCACAATAAATAATCAAAATTAAGTTAAGTATGTAGATCTACACTAAAAACACAACAAACACAGCAATATAAGTTTACAACCTTTTAAATATAACGATAGATTCTAGAAACGATATGCTCTTAGATGTTATAGCCGCTATAAATAAGAAATAAAGAATAAACAACTACAGTAGTACACAACTTAATGGATAAATTGAATGACTCTAGACGCAATCTGATCTTTGAAGTTAAAGATGCTATAAATAACTCTTGAATAGAAATTCTCTCTTCCACTGTAGCAAGAATGTTATTATATAATGTTCAGAATTAGGTACCTAATATTTCACTTAATTAAGCTCATTAACATCCCAAGTCATTGGCGTTGAATTAAAAATTATTTATTTATTTTACCTAATGGAGTTAAGACCGTAAGGTCTTCTCTTCCACTTCACCAGGGTTAAAGTATACATATAATAACAATTATGAATTATCTACAAGTTCATTAATGATACATAATAGATATAGGCTACACGATGTACAGTCGACAAGGGAAAGGAAAAAAAAAAAATGTTTTATTTATTCTGGCAGAATCAAGGCCATGAGGCCTTCTCTTCCACTCAACCAGCACAAATACAAATAAATATTTGACAAATATAGGTATACACTATACTAATTATAAACAGCTAAAGATACATTAAATGTAGCAATGTAAATTTCATGTATACAAACAACATTTTATACGATAATAACAATAATAATACTTACGATAATAATAATAATAGTAATAATAATAAAATAATATAATAATGATAATAATTATAATTATAATAATAATAGTATAAATAATAATAATATTATTAATAATAATAATAATGAACAATAATTTGATTAAGTAATTGGCTTGATAAACAAAATTCAAAATATAAAGGAATAATACTAGTATAAATGGAACACGGTTATATATTATATTGTCTAAGGAAATATGTAGTGAGTTTTGTTAGCTATTTTTGAGTCGGACAGCCCTTGATATATGAGGTGAGGGAATTCCAGAGTCGGGTGACTGAAACAAGGAAGTATGAGGGATAGTGAAATGTTCGATGTAGAGGAACAGTTAGTTAAATTTTCTCTGGATCGTGTGTTTAAGTTGTGGTGGGAAGATAGCGAATGGAAGCGATTAGAAATATACATAGGTGATGAGATGGATAAAGTGTTATATAAAAAGTAGAGGGAATGAATATTTCGCCGTCTTCCAATCGGAGCCAAGACAACATTTTAAATACTGGAGTATAACGCGTGCACAAGCATTATGGACTCGTTGCAATCTTAATCCGAATGTGATACATATGTCGGTTAAGAGTGTGTCTCTATAATCGAAATGCAGCATAATCAGGATAGTAGGGTCGCATTTCAAGGTTGAGTGTGAAATTGCTGACAAATGCCCCATTATAAGAAGTATTTTATTTCATAAAATTCATAATTCAACGGGCAGTATTTTAATTAACGACAGTTTTCAACATTCCAGGATATTAACGTCGCAATTCAGAGTTAGGGGTGAATGGACGGATACATTTTCCCCCATTTTTTTTTATTTCAGGCTTGAAGTTATGTACCATTAAATGTTCATAATTGAGTATATTCACTAATGGGCCTAATACTCTACAGCCAGTGCATAATCGGGATTGCTGAGGTATAAATATATAGTAAATATAAGATATTCATTTTAAATTTATTTATAATTATCATAAGTAATGCCACGAGTGATTTCCAAATTATCGATAAATTCACGACTCACGAAGTGAATTTATCGATAATTGGAAATCACACGTGACATTTGTTAGAACTATTTAACGAATAAAATTAAGCTGTTTACTCACAAATCATTATTTAAATATAGTTATTTTAAAATATTTATATATTTAATGTAAACGGCGAAGTTTGAAAACAAATGAGAAACGATTGGTACGCTTCATTTGCTTCTTTTGTTCGTCACTGCAACCAGATCATATTATTTATTGCCAAAGGAACGCAATGTTGTAAGAATGCACTCTAGTGGAGAAAAAAATTGAAATACTTCAAATTGTATATTAATTCATTTCTGATGTCCTATGATGTAAATATGACAATTATATTTTTCTGGGAAAAAATACATTTAAGAAAGTGCAAACAGTGGTTTCTTTTTTTGGTGGTATAATCAATTGCTACAAATATTTTTATATTAACTCCCGCATGCGGTATGTGTTGACATTCATGCACTATAATGCAATCTGGTAGCCGTATTTCTTTAGGAGTCAGTCACTGCAAAATAATGCTATGACCTATTCACAATGTTAAAAGAAGGTGCTTTCTTTATTATGATAAACTGTAGTTGGTAAATTCTAGGCGAAACACGACTGTGATTGGTTGTAAATAAAAACTCATTGAAATGTGATTGGTCATTGACTCCCATTTGGGGCATGAGTTAAATAGTCATCATCAATACAACTCATGGATTAGGTCATTGGCCTGTTCCGCTTCAGGATCGAAATTGATCCCTCCATCGCTTCTCAGGCCTTCTTTGGTCTCTTCGTCCTGTGGGTCAGGACGAGGTACTTTATTGTTTGGCATTCTAAGGAGGTGTTCATGCCAATTATTTTGGTATATTTGGATGGTTTGAGTTATTGTTGGTGTGTTGAGAACTTTGCGGATATCTTCATTACGCATGTAGTCATATAGCGTATAACTCGCTCAATGTCTTAATAACTTAATTTCTGCAGCCACTATCCTATTTAATTTACCTGTGGTAAGAGTCCGGGTTTCAGAGCCATAGAGATGGAAGAGCCATTGTTTTATAAAATTTTAGAATTGTATCTGGGCGTACTTTTTGAAGAAGAGTGTTTTTATTTATGTTAATTAATTAACTATCTCAATTGCACTATCGAACCCGTAGGTTCATGGCCGCGCGGACATAAGCTCTCCATACATCCCTATCCTGACCTAATGTTTTTCAATCATCCCTGTATAATCTAACTCCCTCAAATCATAGTTAATGTTATTCTCCCACCTCATTGTTGGTCTACCAACTGGACGTTTTCCCTCTGGTTTTATATTTATAGGGATATTAATTATCATTTTGGTATATGTTAATTTTTTTTGGGCTGAACGTGAAATTTTTGCATTATTTCATGTATTTCCTTTAATTTGTGGAGAAATAAAGAAGTTATTTTTAACGAGTTTAACATCTTACGTTTCCTCTATGAGGGTAATGCAACGCGAAATCCTAAATATATTAATTTTACCAGAGCTATTCTTTCATAACGGAGGTTTCTCTAACGTCCAACACATCTACGTGACACGTAATAAAAAAAAATAATTTAACCTTCGATGACTGCTTCCTCTTCGAAATTTCCGAAGCAGAAAATTTATTCAAAGGACAAATGAATATACTTCTCTTGAAAAGTAGTTTTTATATTCTATTCGATCTAGTTTTGATCCTTATAGAATTTATTCTTCGTCTCCATCGTAGTTTAACCTCTCGCATTATGAATTATTTTACATGCCTCAGACCGACAGGGCCTTACAGTGACACGATCTGACGGGAGAGGGATTTTAAATTTTGGTTCACACGCACGCACGCACGCACACACGCACGCACGCACACACGCACGCACACACGCACGTACACACGCACACACTCACACACACGCACACATACACACACTGTTTGAATCACACAAGGATATGAAGATCCTCCCCCAATGAGTGATTGCTCAATCCAGGACCTTTTCCGAGACAAACACATTAAGACAAAATACACCATTCACTCACACCTTCATATTAAACATGGCGAATATGATACTGATTTTGATTATGGAAACTTGATGTTTGGGGACAAATAGGGCTTTAAAATTCCCTGACATTTTTCTTACAGGTGAGTAAGAACCCTGAAAAAAAAACATCACCCAGGGAAAATTCCCGACCGCGGATCGAACCGGGACCCTCTGCATACTAGGCAGAGACGTTACCCCGAGACTACAGCGCGGTGGACATCCTTACTTACTTATTTACTCACTGGCACTATCGAACCCATAGATTCATGGCACGCGTACGAACGCTCTCCATACATCCCTATCCTGAGCTAATGCTTACCAATCATTCCCTGTATAATCTACTTCCCTCAAATCATAGTTAATGTTATTCTCCCACATCATTCTTGGTCTACCAACTGGGCGTTTTCCCTCTGGCTTTCCTACAAGAAGCTTCCATGCAAGTTTTTTCATTCCCCATACGTGCAACATGTCCTGCCCATCGCAGTCTACGAGGATTAACTGTTCTTATTATATCTGGCTTCCTATAAAGACCATGTAGTTCATTGTTATGTAGTCTTCTCCATTCACCTATCTGTTCATCTCTCTTTGGTCCAAAAATGTTCCTAAGTACTTTATTCTCAAATACTCGTAATCTCCTTTCCTCCCTTAAAGTAAGAGTCCATGTATCGAACCCATATAATAATAACTGGTAGAATAATAGTTTTATATATTTTCAGTGTAACTTTTTTTGAAAGGAGTTGGGACATCAAAAGTCTCTGCAATGCATAATAGCATGCATTTCCAGAATTGAGCCTATGTTTAATTTCTTTGTGCGTCTCATTCCTATTTGTGATTATTGTTCCTAGGTATTTGAATTCAGCCACTTCCTCAAAATTTCCCTCATTTGTCATAGCTGTCCATTTCCATTATATACTGAATTTCTACCTGTGACCACATATTTAGTTTTACTGATATTTACTTCCAGTCCTAATTTCTTAGTGTTATTCAATAGTGTGTGCGTGTTGGCCTTTAGTATCTCCTCGCTATCGGCCAATAGTACTACATCATCAGCATAAACTAACAGCTTATTAATACCATTCAGTTGTAAGCCTTCCTCATTCTCTAAAGATTTAATGGCATGCTCTAGTACAAAATTAAATAGTAGAGGAGATAGTGCATCTCCTTGCTTCAACCCATTCTGGATTTCAAAAGTGTCTGAAAACTGTTTGCCTACACGAACCCTACTATTTGAGCCATTTAGACACATTCGTATAAGTCTAACTAACTTTTTAGGAATTCCGAACTCCAGCAGGATACTATATAACTTCTCCCTCTTAATTGAATCATATGCTTTTTTGAAGTCTACATATAGTTGATGTACAGTGCCATTATATTCCCATTTCTTTTCTAAAATCTGTCTTATACTAAAAATCTGATCTGTTGTAGACCTGTTTCTTCTAAATGCACATTGATGATCTCCTAGAATGTCATCAATGTAGGGAGTAAGTCTGCTTACTAATATATTTGTAAGAATTTTGTATGAAGTTGAAAGTAATGAGATGCCCCTGTAGTTGTTGCAATCAGTTTTATCTCCTTTCTTATAAATTGGTACGATAATTGATTCCTTCCATTCATCTGGAAGAGCTTCTTTTTCCCAAATCATACTAAGCAACCAGCGTATTTTGTCTATCAATTTTTCTCCTCCTGATTTTATGAGTTCTGCTGGGATCTCATCTGAACCTGATGCTTTATACATCTTCAATTTTTCAATCGCCATTTCAACCTCTAATGCACTTGGCTCTGCGACTAGCATTTCTGCTGTCTGTAACTTATCCTCCTCAATGTCCTGTTCTGTATGTACATTTAATAGCTGATTAAAGTAACTTTTCCATCTATTTAATATACTCCTAGAATCTGCAATCATATCCCCATTTTCATTTCGAATTATGTTTGTTCTAGCCTGAAACCCTTTCTTCTCTATACTAATTCCCTGATATAATTCTCTAATGTTCCTATTTTTTGCATTCATTTCAAGATCATTAACCCTTCAGAGCGGATGGATTTAAATGGCTGGGAATACTCTGATGTGGGAGGAAGTTCACCGGTATTTAAACTCAGCCGTTCAGTGCCAGTATTCCAATAACGCATTTAAATTGATATATCTTCAGTAATTTAAATGTTTTTGCAATTCCTTTATGGTGAACCCTTAATATAATATTTAATTAATTAAATTTGTTACGGTTCTCACATAACATCTCTGCATTTTTGCAGACTTATTTATGGTTGTTGTGCCACAGTTGTAATAGGTCCTTTTTGTAAATTTCTCACATAAGTGACACAGTGTATTGCACTAGGGATTCTTTGAAGAATTCAGAGAACCGGCTTTACCTAACAACAAAACGAAATATTTACACAAAGAGAAGGGTCTTAAAAAAATGAACTTCAAAAATTGGTGTGATAAATCTTCAAAATGTAAACCAGCTGTTTGACACTCGGGCAACAATAAGTGTATTTTTTCCCCTTGTGTTTACTTTGTTCATGTTTATTACAAACACATTGCTTCTATGCGCTGACCTTCTTTCTTGTATGGGGGGCAGCCTTCTCCAAATGTATCTTTCTAACACTTTGAAACATTATTTTAGGTCGTGTGCCTTCAAAAAATGGTCTTTCTACACATCAGACCTGTTGTACTAAAAGACCTTCATCAACCCTAAATTTCAATGCCTTTCTTCTGGTTTCCAAACTGAAACCAGTTGATGAAATATGACTATAATAGTTTCACCGGAGGTGTGGACTTAAAAGATTAACATGCTACAAGCCGGAAGATCGAGGGTTTGAGTCCCGGTGGTTCAGGATTTTTGAACTGAATCAAACCTTCAGGCGGCACTGTGAACCCGGGGTTGACTCAGCCTCTAACTGAAATGAGTACCAGATGCTTGTTATGGGCCGTCAGACAGAAATAAGTACTCGGCTTACATCAAGTACCGATACTTTAGAAAAGTGGGAGCCTAACCTCTTAATATCCCAAGAACCTTCTAATGCCTGTAGTGGACCACTTTCCTTTTAGATACTGACTGAATTGTAGACTAACTACCTTTCCATAATGTAAGGATATGTCATTTGAAATATATATATATATATATATATATATATCTGAAATTTACTGTTGTGGTCCTGTACTGTAGCGTAAATCGGAAATAACTTTGTTGGGCCTTATTTATACTGAATTTTGCGACATTATTATTAAAAATGAAGAGATTTGAAAATAGATTCAATTTGATAGACAAGCTAATCTACAAAAAAGGCGAATTTAGTTTTATAAGAAATCCTTTATCGAGTTATAAACTTAAGAAAAATGTCAGAGGCCGCAAGAATAAATGCAAATATAAAATTATTTTAAATTGTTACTCAGGGCCGTAATCAGTTAATATATGCACTAATAGAAACTTTAAAGTCTCTACATAAAATTTGTATACACAGTAAATAGTTAATGTAAACACAAGGTCATAATTACAGTTTAAAGCAGTGCGTGTAACTAGCGTACATGTCACGTCGTTCCGCATTGGGTGAAGATTTCAACTTGCGTACACGTCACGTCGCTCCACGCTGACGGGCTAATCTTCTCTCTCAAATATTCCCTCTTTTTACTCTTTAGTAACTTAGTGGTTTCCGTCTAATACTACCCAATTGCTCTAAATTTACCTCATTTGGCTCGTGTAACCATTTAACTTTTGCTAGTTTTCTTTTCTTTACAATGTCGGCACATTCCTCATCAAACCATTTCTTGTTTTGCCTCTTTTTTAAACAACCAATGCTTTCTGATGCTGAAAATTTAATAGTATCTCTTATAGCCTCCCATTCTTTATTTATATCAGGTTCTTCTTCGTTTGCCACATTGTCATCTGAAGATTCCAGTACTTCAAATCTATTAGCAATTTTGATTGGTATTCTTGCCGCATTTCATCATTTTTCAAGTTTTTTAATTCAAATTTTACAGAATCATCTTTAGCAATTGTTCCTCTCATAAGCGATAGCCGTTGTCTGATTTTCACTCTGACCAGATGATGATCCGAATTGCAGTCTGTCCCTCTAACTGATCTAACATCAATGATGCTACTGTGCCAGCGTTTATCCACTAATACATGATCTATCTGGTTCCGAGTTCTCCATCTGGGGACGTCCAGGTGTATTTATGAATATCCTTATGCTGAAATGTTGTGCTCTTAACAATCAGATTCTTTGATGTGGCAAATGTGACTAATCTAACCCCGTTGTCGTTACTATCTTCATGAAGACTGAATTTGCCTATTGTTGGTTTGAATATATCTTCCCGCCCCACTTTTGCATTAAAATCTCCTAAGACAATTTTCATATGATATCGTGAAAGGCTATCAAATAAGCATTCTAATTCTTCATAGAACTCATCCTTGATCTTGTCATCTTTATCTTCTGTGGGGGCATGTACATTTACAATTATAAAATCATGTCGTTTACCCTTTAGAATTATGTATGATATCCTATCATTAACAAACTTAATATCTCGGATAGCGGATAGGATCGTGGACATCCTTGGAGAACAATTTTACAATTTTTAAAACTTCTTAGGAAAATGTTTGGACAAAGAGAAATGAACAGATAGGTGAATGGAGAAGACTGCATAACTGAACTACATGGTCTTCATAGGAAGTCAGATATAATAACAGTTAGGTCTCTTAGACTGCGATGCGCAGGACCTGTGGCACGAATGGGGAATGAAAGACATGCGTGGAAACTTCTTGTGGGAAAACCATAGGGAAAACGCCAGTTGGTAGACCAAGAATGGGGTGGGAGAATATCATTAACTGTAATTTGATGGAAGTAGATTACACAGGGAATGATTGAAAAGCATTAGCTCAATATAGGGATGTTTGGAGAGCTTATGTACGCGCGGCCATCAACCTATGGGTTCGATACTGCCTGTGAGTAAGTAAGTTTTGATGCGTTTAGTCCGCCTCTGTATCTAGTAGTAACGTAGATACCTCAGACGCCATGGGCCAGCGTTCGATCCCTGGTCAGGCAAGGTTCCTGGGCGAGGTTTATATCGGAATGTTTCTTCACATGTAAGACAAATGTTAGAAAACTTCAAGGCCCATAGAGTCCTCGAATACTCTCTCGTCATCATAATCATCAATATCATAATAGGCTCAGGCCTTTTTATTATGAAGAAGTGAGTGAATGGTGTGTATTGTCTTAAATGTTCAGGTTGTCTGGAAGGTGGCCCTGGAATTGAGCTGATCACTTATCCAGGTAGGCCCTCTACATTCTTGCGTGGTCAATATCTAATATATACAAATTGTTCGTTCGTATTTTATGCGCTACCATACCGTTCATCCGATTGTCGTGGAGCTTTTTCTAAAATTTTCAGGAGTTTCCCGGAAAGTTATAGGCTATAAGAGAGTTATAATACTCAAGCCCTTCACCCTTAAATTACCCTTCGTAGTGAAAAACGTGAAAAAAGTAGCTTTTTGGACGCTTAAATAACTTACGCAGCCTAAACCATAATACATGCACAAAATTAATGTACACAGAATTGAATATTCAACTTTTATAAGATTCATGATGTGTTCCGTTGAGGTTTATTCAAAATTAATATAAAATTATAGAATATTCACCTGAAAGGTCCGTCTCCTCAACTTAATTAATCATTTAACTGTAGCGCTTTCGGGACGTTATCCATGAAGGACATCGCATGTTAAATATTGAAAACACCCTAACAGCAATGCACAGAGAAAATAATCCAGCGAAGATAAACGTACTCGAAGAGATGGAAATCATGAAAGCAGCTCACAACGACAGCCTGATAAACGAAAACGAACCCAATACATGCAACCCCCTCTACCAGATCTTTAGTGAAACACCAGTTTTGAATCCTGCCGATGATGGGACAAGTCCCGAAAGCGCTACAGTTAAATGATTAATAGTTGAGGAGACGGACCTTTCAGGTGAATATTCTATAATTTTATATTAGAATTGAATATCTCAAAAAAAAACTATACAAAAGAGTCCTGGAAAGCATATGTTTTACTTTTCCGGATGTCTCACAATAACAATTTTTGACTTTCATTGATGCCAAGAAAATCGGGATAAGTAGATTCCCGGGCAAGCATAGCAACGTACGGCGGATATTCTTTTGCGAATAACTCATAAAACGGAATTTAGTCTATCAGCTGTTTTATTCCAAGAAGAACGAGATAAGTAGAATCCCTGGGAACACCGGGTAATCAGAATGGGGTATCTTAAAATAAAATTACGATACAAATTTATAATTATTTTTCGTTTCATTTATTCAACTAAACATAAAACACATTAACTTTCGTCTTTCTGCTCATTTATGCCAAGAAGATCGGGATAAGTAAATTCCCGGGCAACGCCGGGTAATCAGCACGGGTATCTACAAATAATTAGGATATAATTTTATAATTATTTTTCCTTCCACTTAACTAAACATAAAAACACGTTAATTTTCATTTATTTAGGCGTAGCAGCGCGCGCCAGGTTTTAGCTAGTCAGTAATAAAAATAGTGTAATATTTAAATATATTCCTTAAAAACACAAGAAAAGAAACAACAATTAAATTTTATAAAGTAATGGCTGTTCCTGTATTGAGTATGGATCAGAATGTTGGACGATCACTAAAAGACAAGAACAAAGATTGGAAGCAGCTGGATGCGATTTTTAAGAAATATAGCAGGATATACTCTGCTGGATAAGAAAATAAATGAATATATAAGGAAGGAACTAAATATTTTCAAACTTACAGACCGAATAATTAAGTATAGGAACGACTGGAAAGAACATATTGATAGAATGCCAGAAGGAAGATTTCCAAAATTACTGTTAAATTATAAACCGCGCGGAAGGAGAAATGTTGGTCGTCCACACAGAAGATGGTCTGAACAATTTTAACAATTCTAGCTTTCATGAAACCGGAACGAGCCAACAGACTTAATCCCTGGAAGAAGATGATGTTGATGATATGTTACTCTCATTTAATATGAATATTCCACATACACGGGTGAATACACATATCCGAAAATATTTTAATATAAGGAAAACTCAGGTAAACTCGTAAAACGAGTAAATTTGTGATAGCTTTCTACACCCTCTAAGCATCTGTGGTAGTAGATTGTCAGGTCCACCACCGAAAACAATTGATGGCATTACATGCAATGGACAGAAATCCAGAACAAGATGATCGGCGGTGACCCTTATATTCTGTAAACCACAGATGTAGTAAAGCATCAAGTATACGTTTCCGTAGAGTAACACAAATTTAAGTAAATTAGATATCATCGCAACCGCTATTTCAATTAAATGTTGTGTATGAAACATGAGGGAAATTTTGAGGAAGTGGCCGAATTCAAATATCTAGGAACAATAATCACAAATAGGAATGAGATGCACAAAGAAATTAAACATAGGCTGAACTCTGGAAATGCGTGCTATTATGCATTACAGAGACTCTTGATGTCCCAACTCCTTTCAAAAAACATTAAACTGAAAATATATAAAACTATTATTCTACCAGTTATATTATATGGGTGCGAAACATGGACTCTTACTTTAAGGGAGGAAAGGAGATTACAAGTATTTGAGAATAAAGTACTTTGGAAAATTTTTGGACCAAAGAGAGATGAACAGACAGGTGAATGGAGAAGACTTACATAACAATGAACTGCATGGTCTTTATAGGAAGCCAGATATAATAAGAACAGTTAAGTCTCGTAGACTGCGATGGGCAGGACATGTTGCACGTATGGGGAATGAAAGACTTGCATGGAAGCTTCTTGTAGGGAAGCCAGAGGGAAAACGCCCAGTTGGTAGACCAAGAATGAGGTGGGAGAATAATATTACCTATGATTTGAGGGAAGTAGATTATACAGGGAATGATTGGAAAGCATTAGCTCAGGATAGGGATGTATGGAGAGCTTATGTCCGCACGGCCATGAACCTATGGGTTCGATAGTGCCAGCGAGTAAGTAAGTAAGTAAGTATGAACATTTCACGTCTCTTCAAATAATTTGTTTTAATTGCATTTTATTATTTTCCATGTTATAAAAATCTAGTCTAATATTATTATTATTATTATTATTATTATTATTATTATTATGCGATATATGGAAGTGAGGCCTGGGTCCTGAAGGCAAAAGAAAAAAGTAAAATTCAGGCAGCGGAAATGAGATTCCTACGGTCTGTGAAAGGTTGTACAAGAGAAGAACATATTAGAAAAGAGAATATTAGAGAGGAACTAAAAGTAGAACCACTTCTTCAACAAATAGAAAAACACAGGGATAATTGAATACAACATCTGCAAAGAATGACAGAGGATAGGATACCTAAGATGGCACTGATGTATAATCCTGTAGGACGAAGATCGGTGGGAAGACCAAGAAAGCGTTGGGCTGAACAGATGTGAGATTGGAATAGAATAGACAAAGACCTAATCTGTGAAGGATTATTATTATTATTATTATTACTATTGTTATTATTGTTATTATTATTGTTATTATTATTATTATTATTATTATTATTATTATTGTGGCTTATGAAAATAATCTTATGTAAATCCAAATAATTGAGACTCGATTTTTTCAGTTGGATCGTAAAATATAACTGTTTTTCTATCGCTAAAAATGTTTGGGAAATTTTAATTTGAAATGACAGAAGTAAAGGTTCACAATAATGATTATAATTGAAATTTGTCTTAGAATAATTTTACTGTCTTATTTATGAATTTTAAGAGGGGTGATGGGTGAAATTTTCGACACTTTCGGTCAAATTTAGCATTTTTTGTTTTTTTGTATTAAAAAATACTATGTACCTTAAAGTACAAGTTGGTGATGTTTCAGTGTCCTATGGCGATTTTAAGTCTCCCTAATGACGTCATATTTAAAAAAGGCTGCCATCTATCGTCCCCACATCCTTACTATGTCCATTGCATTTCAATACATTCAAATCATAACAACATTGACAAATTTAATGATAGAAACACGAAATTTTCACTGCATGCCCCACACACTATGGCTAACAAATCTATGCGTGGATTTTGAAACAACATTGATAATCTTTTTAATAAAAAATAAAATATGTGTAGTAATTTTACAAACAAATAAATTTTCATATGCAGAGGATGTATATATTTTTTATTCCTTTATTATAATGATATAGAAAGTTACTGCAAAGTATTGTTCTAAATAAGTCAGCGGTCTTGTAAAAAAATATAAAAAAATTACTAAAAAATTATGGGACTTTTAAACATGTTAATATGCAAATTTTTAAATGGACTTTCTTCAATAACTGAAAAACTTTTAAGCCTAGAAGGATGAAACTTCAGTATAACATTACTTATGATGGCATGAATGTGTGTACAAAAATCAAGTATGTAGCTTAAAAAATGTAGAAAATAGAAATTTCACCCATCACCCCCTTATAAAGTAAAATTTGAAGTATTATATATATAAGTTAAGCACGTTAAATAAAATTAACGTTTTAAAATACATGGAATAATTGCTTAATATCTATATACTTGTGATAGGCTATCATCATCTGTTCTACTGATATGAAAATGCCGAGTCATCAAAGAAAACCAATTGGAACGTTATGTAACTTTGATATAAAGCATGGTAACTGTTATGTAAGCTTCATAAAAAAAAGTCAATATTTACTATCTAATTTACTTGGAATCCAGATAAATGTTACAAAATATTAGAATAGTTAATATACAATGAAAAAAAAGTTAAAGGATATTTTTTAAAAAATCTGTGAGGTTCGAGATATTCAATTTAATTATATATTCCTAGAAAGATGAACAGACAGGTGAATGGAGAATACTATACACAACAGTGAAATGCATGGTCTTTATAGGAAGCCAGATATAATGAAAACAGTTAAGTCTCGTAGACGGCGATGGCAGGGCATGTGGCACGAATGGGAAATGAAAGACGTGCATGGAAGCTTCTTGTAGGAAAACCAGAAGGAAAACGCCTAGTTAATAGACCAATAATGAGGTGCGAGAATAACATTAACTATAATTGGAGGGAAGTGGATTATACAGGGGATGATTGGAAAACATTAGCTCAGGATAGGGATGTATGGAGAGCTTATGTCCGCGCGGCCATGAATCTACGGGTTCGATAGTGCCAATGAGTAAGTGAGTATATGGCTCAATAGTAATAGCTAAGTAATTCATTGACAGTAAAGATCCCGGAGATTCACGTTCGCGCGAACGTAAGTTTTCAATATAAGTAGAACTTGTTCAAAGCGGAATCGCATGGGACCATTTTTTTCCACATTAGACAACATTCCGCATTATAAAAAACAAAACAAAAATAACCAGTCTTAGATTATAGAGTACCGTATATGTCTTTTTATATACCTTGGATTAATTGTAGTTATGCTGCCGTTGAAAAGTGAAGTATAGTATGTACGAGCGACTTCGACAGTAATGCGCGTTAAAACAGTCCCATTTCGTCAGCGTTAAAAATGTCTCTTCGGCGCGTATCCTTAAATTAAAGTATGCAGTTTCGATTTCTGCTCACTAACTATACTTTCGTCCATATCCTTTGATTCCCCGCAAATTTCATTCCACAAAACATTGTGTCGTCTTTTAAAACTGTCCACAACCAACCTGAAGATTCCTTGAAATCGTTATTCCCTAGGGATATAACAACAGCTAGATCTTGACTTTGGAGCATCGGTCCGGAAATTTTTTTGATCGTGGACTTGTAAAACACTCGCAAACCTCGTTTTTTTCCTTCCTCTTCATTTGACAATTTCCTTGCGTCTACTCATTTGTTAGTTTTTCTGTGTATTTTAAAATATCATAAACTTGGGTTTTTCCACATTTAAATTTAGTCATTATTTCGCGCACTGAGAGTTTTTTTTTTCATCTTCAATCATTTTCACTTTTTCGTTTAATGACAATGATACATACGATTTATCCATCTTCATTCCGTAAATTCAGAACACTACCTGTGAAAAATACGTACACAATTGGTCTCAGATCTTAAACTAATTTAAGATTTTACAGTGCACTGGTTATTTGTAAGACAGATGTCACACACCAAATATTTGTTAAAGGAACCTGTATTTAGCAAAACGGGTGTGCAGTGAGGCCGAAAGAAAATTCCAGACACAGGTAGAAACTCTACTTCTCCCGGCGACAGGAATAATCACTTATTGTTAATTCGCCTAATAGGAATTCAATGAAGTGGAAACTAATTTATTTCTCTCTCTACATTTCCGCCTTATAAACATTTTTTTCCTGAATTGTGTAGAAATATCCTTCCGTTTCCGCGTTGGTCAGATTCCGTTTTATACAAAATAAACACACGTAAAATTACTATTATTTTACCGGGACCAACAAATTTGTTCACATTGGACAGATTTCCGCATTATTCACGTTCCGAATTAAACAAGTTTAACTGTATTCCTATTCTGAGCAAATATTTTCCAATCATCCCATTAATAATTCACCACCCTCAAATATTGGTTAACTCATTCTTTTCTACTTGATGGCCGCTTTCACCTTAGTTTTAGTACAAGATTTGAATGTTCCTCTTACATTTCCTATTCATGACATGTTTCCTGCCCACCACAAGTCTATGAGATTTAACTATTCATATTAAATCTGATTTAGCTAGCTCACTCTTATACAGTCTCCTTCAGTGACCTGTCTATCATTCACTGGTTGGTTCAAATATTTCCCTAAGAATTATTTTCTTTTCTCCTCATTTATAGTAAGAGTTCATGTTTCGCATCCATATAGTACAACTGTAAGATTAACAGTTACATATACAGGGTATCCCATTCAAACCTCCCAAATTTTAATTAATCATAACTAACAAAGTATGCGGAATTACGAAATGAGACCGGTATTAAATGAAACAGAAACTCAAAGAATTTTTGATTGCCACACATTAAAATACCTCTATATGTGCACCATTTATTCAATCTTTTCTTCTGAAACATGTGTACGAGCACCTCCTGATTCTTTTTTATCGCTTCCAGTTGCCAGAAACTTCTCAAGCCATGCCTTAATGGTCTTCCTATCAGGTGCATTTCCTCCATATTCTCTCTGGTAATTTCTTTGCACTGTCATTATTGACTTCGTCTCTGCATACCAGAAAACAGTTTGTGCTCGCCATTTTGTTTTGTCATTATTGCGCAACATGCGACAGATGGATTAATTGCAGCAATGAAAACAAACATTCTTTGAGTTTCTCTTTCTTTTAATACCAACCCATTTTTTTCATAATTCCGCGTACTTGGAGAGTTATAATTAATTAAAATGTGGGAGGTTTGAATGGGACACGGTGTATTTCGCTATACCAATCAATATTATTTTGAGACATTCTGAGTATTCAAAACCATTTATTTATTCATTGTAGTCATATACATTATGGATTTACGGAAAACAAAGTTAAACAGTCTTAGATACTGAATTTGACCAATCTTCTGAAGGGTATTTTTTTTACGCGAGGGCCTGATACACACGACTTCGATAGAGAAAATGTAAGTAAAAACAAATATGTAGAAAGCATTCATTACTTGTCAAACAAGTTCGCGCATGTGTACCCTATAACCGGCTCAAAGTGGAATTTCGCTTTTGATGGACCGGCAAATTCTATCTCTAAGGCTGTACATAACAAAATTTTCGTTTTCTTGAGTACTACTTTCATCTCTGTTAATTTTTATTCTTGGCCTGGGATTTAAAACGACATATGAATATATTATACTTCAGTCTGTTAAATCTTGTATAATGAAATTTGAGATAACGATAAGCGGGTGTAACCAAAGAAATTGTTAACAGTTGACAAGAAAAGACAATAGCTTATGTATTAAATTTTGTGACATAGCTTCCTCTCTCACTAGAAGTCTCATTTGGTATGTAGGTAATTTTCTTCTTGAGTCTAGTTCAGCTGCCTATACTTCAAAATTCTATATTGAATGGATAATTCTTTACATCCATAAGACTGAAACATACAAAGTAATATTATTGAAATTAGAATAATAATTAAAAGCACATTAACAAAGTTAAGTATATAAAATACACCATCCAATAAAATAATATATCGTAATATAACAATAATAATAATAATAATAATAATAATAATAATAATAATAATAATAATAATAATATTCCATAAAACCAAAACGAATAAAATTATAATATTAATAGGTAAAGATGGGGGCACGCCATAGTATAGTTGGTTAAGGCAATATGCTACAAGCCGGAAGATTGGGGTTCGATTCTTGGTTGGGTTAGGATTTTTAAACTGATTTAAGCCTTCTGGCGGCATCGTGATCCTGGGGTCGACTCGGTCTCCAATGAAAATGAGTACCGGATGCTTGTTCTGGGATTAAAGACGGCTGCAATGCAGGGCCGACAAACCTGGCGAATAACTCGTGCCGATTGTCTGGGAAGGTGGGAGCCTTAACCTCCTCCTAATCTAAGGGCTTCCTGAGGCTTGTAGTGGAATCATTTGTAATACTAATGATAAAGTGATCCCACACATATCTTAAGAGGTCCTTCAGGTAGTGGGAGGTTAAAGTTAATACATTTGTAGACAATCGGGACGGTATGTTGGCCGGGTTGTTAACCCTGGGTGACGGTAACCTTTACTTCCAAGAGATGGGTACTCCTGGTACTCTCATCCATTACATATTTAGTCTATTCCAGGACCTTAGTGCTGCTAGAACTATTAGTCCATTTTAAAAATCTTGACTTCATCGGAAATCGAACCCGCAACCTTCTGATTTGTCTTAACAAACTAAGCTATGACATACCTCCCCATAATATTTAGAGATTAAATAATAATAAAAAATAATAATAGTAATAATAATAAAAAATAATAATAATAATAATAATAAAACAATTACTCAGGGTATATAAATATTCTCTCATTGCGGTCCAGGGCGTCTATCTTAATTACATCTTCTGATTCCAATTGAAAATCAAATATGTCTATGTTCTCTTTCATTCTGTTAGGATTGGAAGACTTCGGAATTGGCACTACACCATGTTGTACCTGAAACAATCGGAACGTAAACAAAATATAGTGTTAAGTTAACAGACTACATATTTTGCTGTAGGCCATACACCCTCTAAAACTGTTACTCTGGAGACCGAAAATAGTCAGAAGGGTGCTATTTTAGCATACAATCGTACAGAACCATCTAAGCTAGACGTAATCATATCGTTCTCCAGGGAGCGGGCTCGATTTGCTCTGCACTCGTTGGCGAGAGTCATGAGGTAGAGGGAGCAACATATAGATGTTCTTAGAACTGCAGAGGAGTGCTGTCATACGAATGTATATGAAATTATTATTTTTATCATTACAGAGTCTTATATTTTTCCGAAATAATTTATAGAATATATTATAGGGCTGTTTCATGTAATATCATAAATTGTTGTAAATTATACCATTATATAATAATACTTTAAATAAAAAGACTCATAATAATAGTGATTATAATAATAATAAAAATAATAAACGAATAATAAAAATAATAATAAAATAATAATAATAAATATAATAATACAAATGAAAATAATAATAATACATATAATAATACAAATGAAAATAATAATAATAATAATAATAATAATAATAATAATAATAATAATTGTATTAAAAATACAAATAGGCCAGTAGCCCTAATGAAATAAATAAATTTCATCATTAACAGAATGGTTTAGGCCTGTCCCGACCTCTAAATTAAATTAATTTTTTTTAAATTATAAAATTATAGTTAGAAATTCAAATTCCATTAAAAATTTTAATCTCTGTCGTTATATTACGATTATTTCTTAGCAATTTATTTTCCCTCTAATTATTATATTAATGGAAATTGTATAGGATTAAAAAAGTAAATAAAACATGTATTTTCGTTAGAACCTTGCAATTAATTTAGAGAAATCAAATATATAGTTATTTTTCCAAATAGCAACCAAACTGAAATTCATAATTTCAAGGTATCATTAAACACGTAGACGGGATATGATTTAAGATAATAAAGTGTCTATAAATAATAACTAAATTAAAATATTATTAACCAAATACGACTTTTCAATTTATTCCTATTGCAATTTTTTGAAGTCATTTTATAACCTTAACAAAAATTTTACGGCTGTGATGGACAGGATTTGTTCAATTAATGGCCGATAATGAGATTCATAAGAAAGTTTTGATGGGCGGAAGGATGGATGGGTAGAATTGTGGAGCACTTCAGAAGGATTGTAATTTTGGCTCGGTGGCAGGTTACTAAACGCAGAGAAACCTGAGGAAAGCTTCTGAGGAAAACCGAGGCCCTAACTGGCTATAGTGCCATGATCATTCCTATCATATGATGATCATTCCTATTACTTGAAACATAATTTTATTAAGATATTACATAAGTTAAAACAAATATGGATTAAAACAAATGTAAGGTATGATAAAACCAATACTGACCAGCCTCATGGGCTCGTGATGAGACCTTCCGATGCCGTTCATGGGATCTCGGGTTTTATTCCCGGTCAGACAACAAGATTTTTATTTTCTTTATTCCTATGGCCTCTCATGGTCTGGTATTAGGTTAAGTTTAGGTTTAAAAACTGCCCTGGTGCTTCATTATCATTCATCTCCTATCATATCATCGGGGTAACATAATTCCGCCTTCCAGGAGCCCCAACTTAAGAAGTGGGTTATAATTCCGCCAATGCCAGAAGAGAATATCAGAACCTAATGGTATTTGTAACAAAACTGTTCAGTACATCCTACACAGATGTTTTCTTGAAATCACTCCTGGCATCTATTTAAGAAATTTAGAACTTCATGTACTGTATGTGCCGTAATATAACAGATAAATATCGAGTGGACTCCACACCAATGCCGTACTTATATTGTATTCCAATCAAGAGAAAGTTTAATTACATATTTTCACCTGATAGAAAATTGCAGTCACAATTTTCAATGTTTTGTAATTAAACTCAATATATGCTTTTTAATATAAAACCTGAAATCAGCTACGTTCGACCTGAAACGTGAAATTAAAAATTCACTCTAGCAATCGCCATGTTTACTTCTTGTAATGTATACCATACAAAATATTAAATTAACTCTTAAATTGAAAATGTATCCTGTAATATACATTGGTTTAATTTATTTAATATCTATATAATAAAGTAATGAAAAAATGAATTAGTAAGTATTATTTAAATTTGAGTCAGAATAGTTGCTCCGAAAAGAGATCTAACCCACAAAAATCGAAAGTAGAATTTTCAGTGGATTAGTGATCTATCTGGAGAATAACACGGCATGATGCATGTAAAACTGTTTCTGCTCTCTTCCAGATCTTTTTCTTATTTTTAAAAATTGGCATTCAAGCGATTAGTGATCTATATGTAACAACATGGCGGAATAAATTAGTCAAGTCATGAGTAGCAATTTATGGGTTAGATCTTTTCGGGGCAACTATTCTGTTATACAACAATATTTAATAGGTACTCTTACGTTTATCCAGTATTTATTTTCTCAGTTAGTTTTAAATAAGCTGGCATCAAAACTGAATTTCTCAAATTTAACGAAGAAATATATATATACGTATATATATTCCGTAAAGGTAATAGTATATTACAGTGCGATATTGGGAAGTGGTTTTTACAGATGCGAGAAAATGATTAAAACCGGAGTGATAGCGAGGTTTTTAATTTCCGAGATTCTGTAAAACACTTCACAAACGCGTGTTGTACTTTATTTTTTGCACGATAATAAATAATAGTAAAATAATAACATATTTGTTGGAAATATTTACGTTCATTATAAACAACTGACTGCCGTTAGCAGTCTGGCCAATGTATATACGCTAAATGCCGAAAATAATTTAGTTCAGACTACAGCAGGCCGTGACACTAATCGGACATAAAATGACGGCAAGTACGAATTTATAGTTTTATATTGTTTCAAATAAAGTTCAGTTAATTTAAAATGCAGTGATTTGTTTCGTATAATGTATATTAATACTATCTTTTGGATATGTATTTTTGTATATACATTGTAAGTAGTATACATAAAGGGCAGTGGTTTTACTTTCCGCCCTAGGTAGGTAATTTGTAATATTACAGTATAGTTATTTAGTTATTTATAGGTTGGCAACCCCGAAATTTAGGAAATTGAACTTTCAGTCATGGTCGCCATGCCTGTAAGTACGAGAGAACATACCATCGCATCGTGCAAAAAATAACTATCGAGAAATCACATATCTGAAAGCTTTGAACAGTAGGCTGAAAATTCAAGTCTTTGCAAGGGGATGGGAATCATTAAAACTAATAATAATAATAATAATAATAATAATAATAATAATAATAATAATAATAATAATAATAATAATAATAATAATAATAATAATAAAATAATAATAATAATAATAATAATAATAATAATAATAATAATAATAATAAAAATAATAAAAATGATGATGATGATGATGACGATGACGACGACGGCGACGACGACGACGACGACGATATAAATCAGGGTCTATATGAATTTAATTCATGCAGTTTTTTACGCAAGAAGTAGGACCTACAATTTGTTTACATTGTTTTATTAGACGTCTTTGTACATAGGATAATTATTTTTTTTAACTTTTTTAAAAAGACAGTATGCCGATGGACTTCTGAACTGAATCTTCAGTAATATAAAATATTCAGTACTATTAACCTATAATCACATAAACCTACTTCTGCTAGCCCTTATAGGGAGAAAGTAATTTTATGTGTAACGCGTTAGTGGTTTAGTGAAAACATCTATCCAGTATTTATTGGTGAAAACCTTACTTATCGAGAATACCAACTAGCCATCAACCCTCATAAACGATTATTACTTTGCTGATGTTTCTTTCTACTCTTATAATTTTTATTGTTGAAACAGATATAAATAACAAACTAAATAACTTTAATTATATAACAGGAACACTAAAAAGAACTTAGAGAAATAAAGCCAGAAAATATTTTATAATGAAATTATAGAAGACAAAGACAGTTCCTATTATTACTTACGGATCTGAAACATGGACAGTGACAACACAACAGAATCCAATCTGCTGAAATGAAATTCCTCAGATCAATAGCAGGAATCAAAGAACAGATAAAAATACAACACAGAAATAAGACAGCAGCTAAAAGTAGAGGAATTAAACACAACAATAGTGAAATACAGAACAAACTGGAAAGAATACTTGCAAGGATGATTGAGAACAAAATTCCAAAAGCAGCATATAACTATTCACCAAGGGGAAGAAGAAGTTTAGGAAGACCAAAGTAAAGATGGAAAGAGCAGCAATTTGGAGCCGAAACAGGCTAGTAAAAAAGCCTAAACCGTGACGAAGAAGAAGATTGTTGAAAATACTGAAATTCATAAAAGTACGAAACCGAAAAAAAAAATGGTTAGTTGGTATCTAATATCGAACAGCTGACAATGTTGTCATTGGCTATTTTGTATTACTACAATTGGTAGGAAAATTAAAACAAGAGGAAGAATAAAGAGAGATGATGATCCAAATCCTCATTAGGAAAGGACAAGAACTATAAAAATTCTGTACACTATATAACAGAATTTATTCTTGTGATCTGTAGCATCTAAATTTGTCACTGCATGAAAGTTCTGGTACTAAATCTGAAGTGTCAAATAATTGTCATGATATCTGTTCATCATTATATTTATAATTAAGAAATGCGTGTTCAATTTATTTTTTGTAGAATCATGGAATAGAGATTAGAATAATTTTGAATAATTTTACTGCTTTTTAGAAAATACGTTAGCTGCTTCCATAACCATTCTACAATCCAAGTCTTCCACTGTAATAAACATATTTACTAATTTTATAAATTTAATTAATTTTATCTGGAAAGCTCTTTTCGATTTTTACGACGTGTGAGATATTGTGCGTCCAAGAGGTGAGACGGAGTGGCTAGTTGAGGAACTAGAATCTACGATTTCTTGCGTCACTATACACAGTACATTATATGTATTGACTTATTTGTCCGTAGATGTCATGAATGACATGCAGTCAACATATCGACTAAATGAGACATCTAGCAGGCATGAATGTTGAGATCGACAAATTTTGCTTATAGCCCTTTTTATTCAGGCTTAAAGATCTTTTACGAGCCTGAAAATCTTCATACTCGGGACACACGGCTTAAAGTTCCTTCCGGAGGACTTACTCCTTGGAGTTTCCATGCTACAAAAATCCATTGACTCGGGCCGGTTTTGAACCCGCGACCATCGGGACCAGAGACAAGGAGCATAACCACTAGTCCAACGGGGCCGACTGAAAACAATATATGTAACTCCTTCCTCACGATCTGTCCCTTCGATTGAATCTAAGTACAGTGATTAATTAAAACAGCAGAAAAACCTATTTTCATCACAATCTTTAATATAATCCGGATACATTACATAGATGATTCTTAATCACAAGAAAAATTCCATTTTAATACAGAGTGGAAACTGAACTCCATCCATAACTTTACAAGTTATTCAAGGAAGTTGTCTGAATGTTCTAATATGTGGAAGCCAATAGGTTTTCAGTGACTTATTATAGAACAGCGTTTTTATTTATTTATTAGGTACGATAAAATGGGTTCCGAAGAAGAGTATAGGAGAAAATGGTATGAACATGTCTGCAGAATGGATACCAACAGATTGCCAAGGAAAAATCTAAAGTTTAGACTCTAAACCATAAGAAGAGTATAGGAGAAAATGGTATGAACATGTCTGCAGAATGGATACCAACAGATTGCCAAGGAAAAATCTAAAGTTTAGACTCTAAACCATAAGAAGAGTATAGGAGAAAATGGTATGAACATGTCTGCAGAATGGATACCAACAGATTGCCAAGGAAAAATCTAAAGTTTAGACTCTAAACCATAAGAAGAGTATAGGAGAAAATGGTATGAACATGTCTGCAGAATGGATACCAACAGATTGCCAAGGAAAAATCTAAAGTTTAGACTCTAAACCATAAGAAGAGTATAGGAGAAAATGGTATGAACATGTCTGCAGAATGGATACCAACAGATTGCCAAGGAAAAATCTAAAGTTTAGACTCTAAACCATCGACCAAGAGGAGGAAAAATATATGCTATAATACTTGGAGCCGAAACGAACCAAAAATGTTCAATCCTTGCAAGATGAAGAAGAAGATAATAAAGATAATTAAAAGAAATTGACATATGGAGAGGTGCGTCAATTGCTTGGGATGTTAGAGTATATAGAACAGTCCATAGTGCACCGTTTCACAGTTTGTCGTGATCTTGCGGGTCGACATTTCGAACAGCTGCTTTAAACTAAAGATTATTGACTACATAAAGATATACGTGAAATAATTGATGACTACCGAGTGTTTGGCCTACTGTCCAGTACAATGTTTAATAACCAATGAGTTTGGTTTATTGTTTGTTTCATTAATCGTGTATTTTTAAGTAGTTTGTACTGCAGGTTATGGTTTTACAATACCTATCACCGGTGATGATTTATTTGATTATTTTTTATTTTTTGTAATCTCTCAGAATTAACCTTACCGGGATCCAAATAACATATCACGTGTCCAGTATATAAAAAAATACCCTATAATAGATATCGGATGCATAGATTTCTTATACTTGTCAAATTCTGAGACAATATCCCAGAATAATATTTAGTATATTTGTTAAATATTATACCCTCAGAATAACAAGACTTGATCGATATATCAGTCAAAAAATTAATTTATTAAGTTGACGTTTATATTTCCTTGTGTGAGATCATTTTCAACACCTGGTTGTTTATAATACATAGTTACCATCACCAATACATTTTTTTCTATAAATTTAAATGAACAAATTTAACATTTCAATTTATGATTAAAAATAATTTAATATCTTTTAATATTTTCCTCTCTCACACAGGGAGATAGAAACGTCAACTTAAAATAAATTAATCTTTTGACTGAGATAACTATTAAGTATTATTATTATTATTACTATTATTAATAAAAATAATAATAATATTATTATTATCCCTGAAGAACTTGTGAAATTTCTCGATAGAGTTCCGTTCCATTCAGTATTTGATTCATATTGCAAATCACAAGATCTCTTTAATGAGGAAAATAATGAAGTCCTTCGCCTAATGAAAGTAGAAGAATTTTGTAAATATAGTATTACATGCACTAAAATATAGTAATAAAACAGTCATATGGTCGAATAAGTAGGCGTATGCCTAGATAAAAAATATATTTTACTTACCAGATACCTGAGGATTATTTGTGCGATAGTTTTATTATACTTCGTTGCCATTTCTAGTAGTACAGGATCCTCTAATAGAGAAAGAACTCCTTGTTTCATGGTTGGAGCTTTACTTCCGGGCCTTCCGAATGGAGCATAGGCAGTTATAACGATATCTCTTTGTTTACAGAAAGCTTTAAGTTTAGATTGATTGAAATATGGGTGACACTCGACCTGTGAGAATGTTTAAAGATCATAAATAATAATAATAATAATAATAATAATAATAATTAATAATTAATAATAATAGTTTTAATTTTGCATCTGTTATTTGAGTATATGAAAGCATTGGTTGTTTAAAAAAGAGGCAAAACAAGAAGTAGTTTGATGAGGAATGTGCCGACATTGTAAAGAAAAGAAAGCTAGCAAAAATGAAATGGTTACACGAGTCAAATGAGGTAAATTTAGAGCAGGTGGGTAGTATTAGACGGGAAACCACCAAGTTACTAAAGAGTAAAAAGAGGGAATATTTGAGAGAGAAGATCAATGATCTTGAAAAGAACGCAAAAAATAGGAACATTAGAGAATTATATCAGGGAATTAGTATAGAGAAGAAAGGGTTTCAGGCTAGAACAAACATAATTCGGAATGAAAATGGGGATATGATTGTAGATTCCAGGAGTATATTAAATAGATGGAAAAGTTACTTTAATCAGCTATTAAATGTACATACAGAACAGGACATTGAGGAGGATAATTTACAGACAGCAGAAATGCTAGTCGCAGAACCAAGTGCATTAGAGGTTGAAATGGCGATTGAAAAATTGAAGATGTATAAAGAATTCGGTTCAGATGAGATCCCAGCAGAACTGATAATATCAGGGGGAGGAAAATTGATGGACAAGTTACGCTGGTTGCTTAGTATGGTTTGGGAAAAAGAAGCTCTTCCAGATGAATTGAAGGAATCAATTATCGTACCAATTTATAAGAAAGGAGATAAAACTGATTGCAACAACTACAGGGGCATCTCATTACTTTCAAGTTCGTACAAAATTCTTACAAATATATTAGTAAGCAGACTTACTTCCTATATTGATGACATTCTAGGAGATCATCAATGTGCATTTAGAAGAAACAGGTCTACAACAGATTAGATTTTTAGTATAAGACAGATTTTAGAGAAGAAATGGGAATATAATGGTACTGTACATCAACTATACGTAGACTTAAAAAAAACATATGATTCAATTAACAGGGAGAAGTTATATAATATCCTACTGGAGTTCGGAATTCCTAAAAAGTTGGTTAGACTTATACGAATGTGTCTAAATGGCACAAAGAGTAGGATGCGTGTAGACAAACAGTTTTCGGACACTTTTGAAATCCAGAATGGGTTGAAGCAAGGAGATGCACTATCTCCTCTACTATTTAACTTTATACTAGAGCATGCCATTAAATCTTTAGAGAATGAGGAAGGCTTACAACTGAATGGTATTAATAAGCTGTTAGTTTATGCTGATGATGTAGTACTATTGGCCGATAGCGAGGAGATTCTAAAGGACAACACGTATACACTATTGAGTAACACTAAGAAATTAGGACTGGAAGTAAATATCAATAAAACTAAATATATGGTCACACGAAGAAATACATTATATTATGGAAATGGACAGCTAATGACAAATGAGGGAAATTTTGAGGAAGTGGCTGAATTCAAATACCTAGGAACAATAGTCACAAATAGGAATGAGATGCACAAAGAAATTAAACATAGGCTCAATTCTGGAAACGCGTGCTATTATACATTGCAGAGACTCTTGATGTCCCAACTCCTTTCAAAAAAAGTTACACTGAAAATATATAAAACTATTATTCTACCAGTTATATGGGTTCGATACATGGACTCTTACTTTAAGGGAGGAAAGGAGATTACGAGTATTTGAGAATAAAGTACTTAGGAACATTTTTGGACCAAAGAGAGATGAACAGATAGGTGAATGGAGAAGACTACATAACAATGAACTACATGGTCTTTATAGGAAGCCAGATATAATAAGAACAGTTAAGTCTCGTAGACTGCGATGGGCAGGACATGTTGCACGTATGGGGAATGAAAGACTTGCATGGAAGCTTCTTGTAGGAAAGCCAGAGGGAAAACGCCCAGTTGGTAGACCAAGAATGATGTGGGAGAATAACATTAACTATGATTTGAGGGAAGTAGATTATACAGGGAATGATTGGTAAGCATTAGCTCAGGATAGGGATGTATGGAGAGCGTTCGTACGCGTGCCATGAATCTATGGGTTCGATAGTGCCAGTGAGTAAGTAAGTAAGAGTGTCAAAATTTGTATTATATCTTGAGTAATTTACCCTTTTCTTAGAGCATAATCATACAATTTTTTTTCCAAATCAGTGAACACAAGATGTATTTCTTTAAGTTTATCTTTACTTTTATCCCCTAAAAGTCTTAATGTAAAAATGTGATAGATTTCCCTCTGAGTTATGATATTATTTGTTCTATACGATGTTTTATTATTCCAGTAGAGGTTTTTATAAAGAAATGCATTGCACAATTTCCTGTATAATTCTGACAATTATTCATATCTCCCTTTTCATGAAATGAACTAATCATAGTTCAAAGTTGAATCTTGGACATTAGACATGCCACATTAAGTAGGCCTACATTATTGGCTACAGAAATGGACTATTGATGGAGAGCGACACGAGAATGGGTAAAATTAGAAAACAAAGAATTAGGGAGTGATGATGAAAGTGGATAAAAATATACTTGAAATAATTGATGAACGAAAATTGTTATAGTTTGGATACTTTAAAATAATGGTAGAAGACAGAATTCCGAAAACTATTTTCGAGTTGAATGCTGAAGGCGGAAGGAAAAGCTGGAAAACTACAGGAACAATGGTTGTATAGGATCGGAAGAAGTATGAATAGAATTGACTTGATGGAAAAAGATGCGCAAGATAGGAATTTTTGGAAGAATACAATTACTTTAGGTTGAAGGAAAAACTACTGAAATGTAGAAAAAATTTCCTTTAAAATAATAATGATGATGATGATGATGACGACTATAACAATAATAATAATGATAATGATAATTATGATAATGATAATAATGATGATAGATAAAAATGATGATAATGATAATGATAATAATGATGATGATAATGGTAATAATGATAATGGTAATAATGATGATGATAATGATAATAATGATAATGATAATAATGATGATGATAATAATAATGATGATAATGATAATAATGATGATGATAATGATGATAATGATAATATACTCCAAAGTAAAAAAAGAACATAAAATTTTATCTTCTATTCGTAGATAAAATATAAAAAAATATATAAAAATCATACATTATAATAAATTATAAATAAATAAATAAAGCCTGATATGCCCCTTTAGGGCAAAGGCCTCCCTGTACAGGGGTTAAGCTCTATTTGAGAGTGTCACCCGGTGAGCTACTCCGTGGTGAGAAGTTGACTTGGATGTAGCACTTGGTTTGTATACACTGTCTGTTCTGTGATTAGTTAATACACAGTTGGCTCTCCATCGTTCTCCAGCTTTTCCTGCATCTGGCGACTCTGGACCATTGCGCCCCTGCTCGTTCTTTGAAGATGTCAGCCCATCGTCGTCTTGGTCTTCCGCGCTGTCTCTTGCCTGTGTACGGGTCCCACATGGTTGTTTTTATTGTCCACCTGTCGTCCTGTATTCTTGCGACGTGGCCTCCCCACTTCCATTTTTTCCTGATGGCTTGTTGTGCGGGATCAGTTGTTGAGGATATCGCTTGAAGTGTTGTATTCGAGATTCTGTCCTTCAGAGTTATGCCTAAGATTTTCCTCTCCATTTTCCTTTGGCATACTTGGAGTGTGTACTTCAGTTTGGCAGTAAGATTCCAAGTTTGGCAGCCATATAACAGTGTTGGAAGAACACGGGTTTGTAGTGTTTCCATTTTGAGTTTCCGGTTGAGTGACCAGAACGCCTTCCAGGCGAGAGCTATTCTTCTGCATATTTCCTTCTCTACTTTCTGATGGAAGGAGAGTAGTTGTCCTATCACATATAAAAGCTATGATGAGTTCCCTATATACAATATACCGGGTTCTTCATTTATAACCTAATAGTCACACGGCGTTTCGCCTGTGCGTGGTTGGGTGTGCCACAGCCGGCTTTCCTCCTACACAACTCTACACGTAAAGCATGTACAAAAATCATACCTTATAGAAGATGCTGGCAATATCGTCCATCCTCGGTTAAAACACATTCTGATTAACTTGGGTCATTGTAATGTTTTCGATTTAATTTCTAATATGTTGTTTTAGTTCTTCCAATGTTTGAGGATTTGTCTCGTAAACTTTGTCTTTCAGGTTACTCCGCAAGTAAAAATCACACACTATTAGATCAGGGGAGCGAGAGGGCCATACACCAGCACTAATCACTCGATCTTGAAACACTTCCCTAACTTTATTCATGGACTTCCCTGCTGTATGGGCAGTAGCAGAATCTTGTTGAAACCACCCATATGATAGGCCTATCTCTTCTTCTGTCAGTTGACGAAAATATGGGGTCAAAACGTCATTTCGGTACATCTCTACATTTACAGTCTTCTCGTAAAATATTGGACCGATTATGCGTCTAACGATATATATCATCCTTATCATCATCCTTCACCGGTGTTGAAAGCAATGGGAAGCTACCACACCTACAATGCCCTAGTAAAGCTGCAAAGCATAACGTGAAAATGCTATGATTGCAGTGAAAGACCTGCCCTCGGGCAGAATTACTATGGATACATATAACTTAGAAAGAAAAATAAATGTTTGTGTTTGGATTCCTGAGTAACTCAGATGGTTAGAGCGCTAAACGTACCGAGTGTAGAAACTCGGGTTCAAATCCCGACTTAGGGCCAGTTTCACCAAGAGAGGTAACTGTATTACGCCAGTTTTCCCCATGTATAATGCATAGCTTAAACTGGTGTAATACAGTTACCTCTCTTCGTGAAACTGGCCTTAAGCATTTATTTTTCTTTTCATGTCATATTTACCTTTATTGCAAAATGTAAAAAATATAGTTATAACGCACATATGTATAACGTATTTCATAATCCAAATATCAGGAAAATTAAGTAGTACCTAGCTATACAGGCCCATATACGTATACTAATGCAAGGAATGACCTCAAAATCACTATATAGAAATACATTACTATACTATTAAAGTATAGAAATAGAAATGTCTATAGAAATGTTACGTTAAGTAGATGGAGGTTAGTATCTGCATTTCCCCTTGCAGACTACGTACCTGATTAACAACAGGCTTGATAGTGGCATTTGCTAAAAGGCGTTCTATTTGTTCTGTATTGAAATTAGAAATTCCAATGCTTTTGGTGAGCCCTAGTCTCACGCATTCTTCCATTTGTTTCCATGTTTCCACATAATCTGATTCACTTGGTATGAATTTCCCATTTTCGTCTCTAGGCCATAGGTCATCTCCATCCTGCAACATCAAATGTCAATGAAAATATGTAGTAAAGCATAAATCTATGATTTTTACATTTTTATAAAGTCTTACAAAATTAATATCATGTTTAACTAAAAATTATATAGTGTGAACACTCATATGCTTTATAAATTGTAGAGCAGTCTCCGAAAATGGTGGTAATTTCCTTTCATTATAATGGGTGACTTTTTAATGAAAGTTATAATTGAGAGTGACTAGCCTCATGGGCTAGTGGTCAGCGATTCTGACTACTGTTCATGAGGTCTCGGATTCGATTCCCGGTCAAACCATAGAAATTTCTCCTTAAAGGGAATTATTTTTGTGGTTGCCCATTGTCTGGAATTTAGGTCAAGTTTAAGTTAATAACTCCCCTGACACTTCATTATCATTTATCACTCATCATATCATCGGGGTAACGTAGCTCCGCCCTCTAGGCGCCCCAAATTCAGAAGTGGGTTACAATTACGCCAATGCCAGAAGAGAACCAGAAATGTCAAAATGACAACCTGGGGCATTGATTAAAAAATAATTGAGAGTTCCTTAAGATGAAATAAAACATAATTTGATATGCAACAAATTTATATATAGGCCTACCGGTATACATTTTTTCATTCAAGTTTTTTCTTTTATATTGAATACATGTTCATCGCTGGGAATCAGAATAACGTCGCTTTCTCTTACGCAGCGGTCCCGCGTTCGATTACCAATCGGGACAAGTTTCCTGGGCGAAGTTTTTACGGAGTGTTTCCTCACCTGTAAGACAAATAATGTCACAAAACTTTAAGGTCCAAATAGTTCCTGAACATGTGTTTGGCATGTTATGTCCTAAGTGTTCCTGTTATCTTGGAAGTGGCCGTGATATTGAGCTAACCATTCTTCAGAGTGAGCTCTTCATATCCGTTTGTACTCCAAAAAGCTAGTGTGTTATCCAGAGTTTCAAATCCTTTCCCGAGAGGTCATAGTCCTGTAAGGCTCGGATGACGAAGTAAATACAAGGGAGAGGTTAAATTAAAAACTTAAAATAGTAAAACTTGTACCAGAAATGTTAGTCGTCCTGAACAAATTAAAATTCAATAAAACCGTGTAGCTCTTTCAGAACTTCATGTTCAATTTTCAGCAACTGATTAGGTACTCACTTGATTGATTTTTAATTTGTTGTGGAAGACTGAGTTCTCAGGTACAAGTTGTACTATTTTAACTTCCTACACAACCGCCTCAATGGTGGTTCAGAAACAATTTTAAAAGTACTAGTTAAATTAAGGTATATATATATATATATATATCCACCCATAGTAATTCTGCCCGAGGACAGATCTTTCACTGCAATCATAGCATTTTCATTCTATGCTTTGCAGCATTACTAGGGAATTGTAGATGTGGTAGCTTCCCGTTGCTTTACACACCGGTGAAGGATGATAATGATAAGGATGATGATGATCATATGATTTCGGGGACCATTTGGACCTTAAAGGTTTCCTGACATTTGTCTTACAGGTGAGGAAAAACCCCGATAAAAACCTCACACAGAAAAACTGTCCCTACCGGGGATCGAACCCGGGCCCGCTGCGTGACAAGGCAGCACGCTACCTCGAGACCACAGCGGTGGATTGTATATATATATATATATATATCATTACCGATATTACTTTTCATTGATTGAATCTGTCTCTCGTCATGACATTTTTGGATCGGTTTATGTCTCTAAATTGGCTATAAATCTCTCTCTGAAATCAATTTAAGGAAAAAAAGATTAAATTTCATCTATCGTGTACGACTAAATAATTATAGGTCTATTCACATTTCAGTGTTTTAAATGACTATTTATCTCATAGACCGATAATTTTGCCTCTTCCTGTTGATAAAATGTCCTCTTTCTGTTCATAATAAGATATATCTCCGCAAATTAACTTCTTTGACAAAGATACCGATTCAACAATGTACGATCGATATGGTACAGCAAGAAATGTCAAAAGAAAACAAATTCAAAAATTACAAAAAAATGTTAGTTCTGTTACTCTAAAAATTATTAAATGTTGTATAACGAATCTGCAGTATTGTTAATATTTATTTCTCATACACTTATCTGTTATTGATTTTTTCCCAAGCCCAAAGATATTTGACAGTAAATATATGATATTTATGACTATACAGCCGGCTTAGAAATCGCTCGGAAGTAAGTTCCGAATATATAACCCCACATTTGGTAAATATTAAACATTATAATTATTTTTAGCTTCTGATGTTGCATTATTCTTAGTCACTCCAAATCCAATGCGAGGTTGAGTTTTTCATTATTAGAAAAACACAACATCTTGTTAGATTACTGTTGAAAACATTCATACTTTATAAATATAGAGGTGCAATCGTTATATGTGAACTCACTAGAATAGTCCTTCTCGACATTAGCAAAGCTTTTGACACAGTAGATAAGTATTGTTATTTTATTGTTACATTTATATCACGTTGAACTCTAATTAGGACTTTATTCTTCATACAGGAGAGAGCCAATATAACTGCTGCCTGAACTTGGGAAGATGTCGCTGGACCATCTTTAAGGTGAGTTAATTCTGTTAACAACTAATTATTTTTTAAGGGATGATTTGTTACCTCAATTAAAACAAAGCTAAGAAAAAACAGATGGATTACTGATGAATATAACTTAAATATATGTGGAAAATAGGCATATATTTATATAGTTTTTGGTCATAAGAATGTACGAAACTTAATGTTACCATTCTTCAAATGTCAATCTACCCGAGATTTGTCACATTCAAATTAGTGCTCAAAAATCTCCTTAAGTTTCATAAAAAAACTTTAAAATACGAAAATCATATGTTCTTTAGAGCGGAGCTCAAATATATATATGTATATATATATATATATATATATATATATTAATTTTTTTCTTAATCTGCAACGGTCCCATGAATAAAAAAGTGTAATCTATTCACCTGAAATGGATTATTTTCTGTATATATTTTTTTCCAGCATGGATAATTAGAAAAAATAGAAAAAAAATTGTTTAGTTTATATAGGGGCAATATATTTTTATAAAATTTCCAAAATGTCATCACAGTCTTTACAATTTTAGCTTCATAACTAACTAACTTAGTTCAATATTTTCTTGCATAAGATTGTCGACAAATTGCTGGGAAAAAGGGGGCAATTGAAAAAAGTAAAAACTTTCATTTCGATATAACAAGTAAACAAAACATCTTAAAGTTATAAAATCTTGCATACAAACTGCTCTTAACACCATGTTTAAATAATGTAAGTTTGAGCGAGATTTTTTGTCCGTTCGATTTTATAATGGAATGTCCTAACCAAGTATGCAGGCCTAATATCATTAATTTAAATATTTAAGTCAATGGAATAGTATAATGTACAGAACTCCTGAATTACAGAGAGGTTTCTATAAGAGTTTAAATCGTTGACAGTAATATTAAGTTAGGCCTATGTATTAATTAAAGCAGCTTTTATAGCATGTCAAGTTAGAACACGAACGCAGGGAATAAAACTACTTTTGTACAGTTGAATACAATGGTTTATTTTACTTTGTTCTTTATTTGCGAATGTTATTATTGTTGTTGTTGTCTAATGTGCAGCACATTACATTGAAGTCATTGGTAGTCTTGCTCCTCAATACTGATATCTTAGAATCTTCATGTTTGACAGCAGTACAACTGTTCAGATAGGCTTCGTCCATTTCTTCATCTGGATGATTGCATAAAAAGCATTTCGGTGAAGGCAGAACATTGATGTTGTGAAGGTGTTTTGCCAGACAGTCGTGGCCCATTGTCATTCTAAAATGTGCTACATCTGTTTTCCTTGGTAAGTCTGATAAGTCAATATATTTTGTTAAGTATTCTCATTTTTTGTTTCTGGTCACTGTTTGAAGTCTGTTGTCATTCATATTTTTTGGATTTAAACTTTGTGGCATTTCACTGTGAAGTATGGTATTGGTTTAGATCTAGACAATTGTTCAATACGAGATCCCCTTTTCAGCGAGGAAATCGGCTGTTTCATTACCAGCAATTCCACGGTGAGAGGGCAGCCATTGAAGAACAACTTTCTTTACCACAGTTTCGAGGTTCAGGAATAATGTCGTAGCATTATTTGCGATAAAACATGATTGACCCCAATATATTGCCTGGATAGCTGCCTTGGAATCACCGAGGATAACTAATCTGTGAAACATGGTTTTCAATGTTAATATGTTTTGGAGACAGATTTTTATAGTATGAATCTCGCCATCAAGAGTTGTTGTTCCTCTTCCAGTATGACAGCAAAACGAAAAAAGGAGCATGTTCCTCTTGTTCCGGCATCAGTTTCACCATTTGTGAGTGAGCCATCAGTTTTAGACATGAAGCCAGTCTTCTGTAGGGTATCTGGAGTAGATAGTTTCGAAAGTTATTGATTTCAAGTAGTTGGTATCATATTCAGATTTTTTCGATGTTTGTGTTCATGTCTAAAGCACAGTGGACAGCCTCAAAATGTTTATTATCGGTAAAAGTTTTTCTCCATTTGTTGGAATTTAAAATACGAGTATTTTTCTCTAGTTCTTTCACTTTTTCAAGGAAAGTGACTTGGGTGTTCAATCTTATTTCTTCTACTGTTGTTTCTCCATTCGTCTTCTGAATATCTGACTAATTTTTGATATTGTAAATTTACTTTTTCTAGAAATGTTAAGGTAATGGGGTGGTTCCAAGTAACAGCCATCATGGATTCTATAGAGGTGGATTTGACGGCTCCTGTTATCCGCATAGCATAATTTTGTATTATTTCCAGTTTTTCCATTACTCTTGATGATGTGATAAGGATTTCTACGCAGTATTGTAGTACTGGTTTTATGTGTAAGTTGTATGTTGTATTTAGGGTTTTCTAGAACAATCTCAGTTAGACTTTTTAGGATGCTCATTCTTTTCAGTTCCACTTTACTGACATTTTCTACATGTTCTTTTTCATGACAATTTATAGTTTAGTGGGAAACCTAGAAATGCACTGGAATCAATCTGTAAATGTTGCAGTTTAGATCCATTTTACTCTCTTTCTAGCCAAGTGAGAACATTTTATAGACAGTTTTATCAGAATTAATGTTCATTAGATTATTTTCAGCCCATCTTTGCAGTTTTTCCAGGGAATTTTGTAGGTTTCTTTCAGGCGTTTGCAATATGTGTGTCTGAAAGACCAGATAATAATATCATCAGTAAACATTGCTCTCTTAATACTTGGTGTTTCTAATGAAATAAGCAAATCATTGGTGTAGATATTGAATAAGGTAATACTTAGTACTGTACCCTGAGGGAGCCCATGTTGTGTCTGTTTGTATTTTGAAAGTGTGTTGGCATATTTTCTTGCACAATATATTTGTGATATAAAATGTGAAATCCACTGAAGCATTTAAACTATGCACCTCCATACAGAGTCATAAGCAGGGAAAGTACTTTAGTTGATTGGGAAATGAGGTAAACTGTACACAGAACCATTGCGTCTGTATTCTATTCACTCTCGTATGCAGCGCAGCTGCACACTAGGCTGCGTTGCTGTCTTGCGCCGTCACATCGCATGCATACTCCGGTTTTAGTTAACTTGTGATTACTATAGAGCACTATAATGCCAACCAAGATACTTTCCCTGGTCATAATTATGCATAATAGAAATCAGCATATATTGCAACTGTCTCTTCATGTCGGCTGAATGCTTTATTAATTTCCAAAGATTATAATTAATTATGTCAGCTTCATTGTTTTACTAATACGTAATAAATTGTAGTTACGATAAAGTAATAAAGACGTTAAAAGGGATTTTATTATACTAGACAACACATAGGCCGTTAGTAATATATTACATGGAATATGCATTTAATTTTATGTAATAATAAGACATACTTTCTAAAATACGAAATTATCAAGTAATAAATACTTTTGCAACGAGATATGCTTATTTTTCCACTGTTTTACACAACTGGAGAATCAGGATGTGTAATCAACACAGACAATACTTAATACGTTTGGCTAACAAAGAACGCATGTCCCTAACTTCATGATTTTGACGTTGTGGGACATCAAATTTTAATCGGGTTACTTTTGGCGTCCTAATACATAATTATGCAACCTATTAACCATCAACGTAAAGTGGATTGACGAACTGCCTCTTCATTTTCTGCGCTTGGGCTTCATCTCTCCACAGTCCATATTTTGATTACTTTGGGTTGGGTACCAATGCTGTAATTTTATATACAGAATTGCATATAACAGCACAATTATCGAAATAGCCAATATGATCTTTGCATAGGATAAAAGTTGATGGCAATGGCAGAAATGCTGCACATTTGTATGCGAAAATGTTATCCAACAGAAATACTCAACATCATTCGATGTTCTCAGCAATTGAGTGAAGACTAAAGGATACTGAAAAGTTGCACATGAATACCGTATTTTCCCCTTGTTGTGTTTCCATATGAGTTCCCTCCTGAAAAATTATTAACATATGCTTTATCGATGTTTATAGCGAATTCCACATGGATATACCGGTAGAGACAGATTTTTCTTAAGGAAATATTTTTATAAAAATAATACAAATATTTATGAATAGATCCTGCTTTTTAGACGCCAAAAATGACCCTGACAAACGTGTATATATATATAATAAGTGGGAGGAAAATTCCAGTCGATTACAGATGCCAGTTTGTTTGTATTTCACTCATTCTCCACCATATGACAATTATGTGTGTCCTGTAGCGTGATATGTACAAGATTGTCCACATTTATCGTTTCCTATTTTAGAAATCCTTAAATATCTGTTTAAACAGAGTGATGTGCTGTCATCTTATAATCTCCATATCTTCTTTGATATGATGTAACATTATTTATTTTTAGTTGAATTATAATTATTTTAGATAGTTGGAAACTATATGCAATTGTATTATGGCTAGATTTGTCACTTTTTTTATGAAACACTTTCGATATACTCTTAGTTCACATCTTCCTCTTATGATTAATGTAGGTAGCCACCTCATTAAAAACATAATATTCTCATATAATGCTAACACAAATGTTGAATTTTACTCGAGAATCTGAATGTTTATAGAGTTTGAATTGAGTAATTGTTTTACACACATAAGTGACATTTGGGGGCGGTTACGTGGCGCAACCGGTTAAACGCACGCCTCTCATCGCTGGGGTCCCGAGATAGAGTCTCGGTCACTTCATGTGTGTTTTGTGGTGGACGAAACAGAGGTTGGGCAGGTTTTTTCTCGGAGTTTCTTCCGTTTTCCCCTGCCACAAACTTCATTCCACCATTTTTCCATACTCATCTCATCCCCTGTGACGGTGCGTCAGGAGAGGTCGGCCGGCACTCTTATAGTTCACAAACCTCTATAAAAAATGGGGCTTCATCTCATCTCATCCATCGACGCGACCCTGAGATGGACACGAGTAGAGGATATTTATTTTTAAATAACATTTGGGTAAATTATTGAAACACGTCAAGCCAAATCAAAATTTATTTCAAGTGGTAATACCAACAGGATTAGGAAATAAATATATTCTGATTATACATTTTGCTATTGACAAACTACATGTTTTAATGCTAATGATATATTTTTGCGTTATAAGTGACACCTTACCCGGACTTGAGATAAGACACTACTTTTGCAGGTTTAAAAATAAAATATAATTATTAAAAAATGTGACGACCTTTAGAATGAGCATTTCCAATGATGGGATATGAAGCATGAAATATTATTTTATAAATGTTCGGAATGCACAATTCTTATTGTCTAGTTTACATTTATTGATTGTATTTTAATTATGGCGTCTTCCCTCACTTACCTAATATATGTGTATATACACAATTAGAAATGGCGTTAACCTGAAGATAAAATTAATGAATAGCCCTACCGGCAGCATTTTTCGATTTTTTGAAACAAAACTGGATTAATGTAATTGAATAAACAGTCAAACATGTTCTATTCAATTGTCCATTGTTGTGATTTGACGTTACAAACTTGAAACATATTTGAATTTTAATGTAAAATATTATTCCAGTCCTCTTTATCACATTCTTGAAAACAAAAAATGTTTTAATTACTTATTTTCTTTTGTAAATCCCGTTTATTCTCAACTATAATTTAATTTTGCTCTGTTCATTTTTGTTATAATATTGTTATTTAATTGTCTTTGGTTATTGTTTTGTATTAATTTACTTCTTAATATTAAATCATTATAACCCTTATATATCATAAGGTAAAAAAGGGTTTCCTATATTGGTTACAATAAAAAAATGTAATTAAAAATGATATGAAAAAGTTTCCTCCAAAAATAAACTGAACCGACTTTTTTATGTAGGAGTTTACCTGAAAGCCTAATTTTAAAAATCGCTCTAGTTGGAGTTCATTTTTCTCCGATGATACTTCGTGTATAATTGAATTTAAAACGTTATGAATTTGTTTTAATCATCAGAATCGTACCATTAGAACTCAAAATAATTAGGCTAAGATAGCACTTGAGACCCATATTCAGGATATCATAACTTCATATTTCAGAGTTAACCATCGCCACTGAGGTTTCCTTTCGTGATTCTAGTCAGTTTACAAGGCAAATTATTTATTGGAATTTCATTAACGTGATCCAGTTCATCCTTAAACATCTTTTCATACTTCACTTAAATTTGATATTGAATTTACACAAATAACACTCATAAAAATGCATACGATATTAACAAGATGGTGAAGGGTCTCGGAATAAAACTGAAGTAGAAAAACGCTCAAGCGGCAACACTTTTTCGTATAAGAAAATTAGGTAAGCATGTATATAATTTACCATAAGTAATGCCACGAGTATCTAGAGGATTTGGAAATCGAGAGTGATATTTGTTAGGACTATTTAACGAATAAAATTAAGCTGTTTACTCGCGAATCATTATTTAAATATAGTTATTTTAAAATAGTTATATATTTAATGTGAACCGCGATGTTTGAAAACAAATGAGAAATGTTTGGTTATGTTTCATTTGTTCATCATTGCAACTTAATATTATTTATGTCAAATAGGATCGGAATATTGTAACAATGCACCCTAGTGGAGAAAAAATGAAACACATCAAAATGTATATTATAACCTACATTATAGTTAATTATTTTTTTTGTAAACAACTCAGTAAAATCATTATTTAAAAACACAATTATTGAACACACAATTGAGGGGTCTAGTGAGAGAGGGAGCTATGCCACTTTGAGAAGAAATTGAAATAATCAGTGTTATTTATATTAAAATTTATATTTTTCCTTTTGCATAGTTTACATAACAGTAAGTTAAAGAAGAAAAAAGTTACCCATTTATTGTACAAATAATTCCATAATATAATGCTTTATAAACGCACTTCATTTCCATTTCTTCTCAAAATGGAATAACTCTCTCTCTCTCACTAGACCTCTGAATTTTGTAGTTTGAAGGAATATGTTCATTATATGCTATATTTAACGTATTTATTTGTTGGAGAGTCAGTCACTGCAAAATAATGCTCTGGCCTGTTCAGAATATTAAAAAAGGAGAAGCTTTCTTTATTTTGGTAAACAGAATTTGATAAATACTGAGGTGAAACACGACTGTCATTGGTTATAAGACAAAATTCACTGAAACCTGATTGGTCATTGCCTCCCATTTGGGGCATGAGTTAAATGGTCAATGGAAAGACATATTCCTTTTACCTGCTAAATCTGAGTCCAAAATTTGATTACTTGAGTCCAAAATTTTTAAAATTGTTGTAGCGGCCGCATTTATGTTTCCTAGCAAATAAACTGGGCGCAAAAAAATTAATCAACAAAAGAACAAAAGTTTTATTGCGTAAACTAGCAAAATCGGACCATAAATTCGACTTGCTGAAGAATTTCCTTACTTTAAGCAACTCCAGCATGAAAAGCGTTTTCTAACACACTGTATTTTCATTTGAAACACAAAATTCATAATCGGCTCCTGGGTTCACATCAACATGTTAATTATACAGATGAACGTTCATCCACCCGGTGTACGGCTCACTGTGTCTAGTTCACCAAGCTTTATAGCTAGTTTCCTCAACCCAGAGTTGCTATTTAATGTAGCTACCAAAATTCCAGATGATTCTGGGTGGACACCGGTCCCATACTGATCGAAATTACATGAGAAAATTTCATCCCCCTTGGAGACTCCAATCAGACTCTGCATCAGGATATGATACCTCAAAACCTGAACTACCGGTACGTCATGAGACGGATCATTTTATGAAATTATTAAATATTTGAACAAACCTTCAAGGAAATTGGAAAATGTACAAGGTACATGTCCATATATTCCAATCCCATGGCTTGAAGAGATCTTCTACATGCCGGAATCACTAAATCAGGCCTGAGAAATGTGATCCACAGCTGAAATGAAAACTTTTTTTAGAAAAAAAAGTCGATGTCATGTACAACATAAAATATTAAAATATGTACTTGGCAGGTGCCATTGTCCTCAATTTAGTTAAAATTTTAAATGTTTTCTTAAACTGTAGGCCTTTCGGAAACCGAGTTCCATCATCAGCAGAATATGTGCTACTAACTGTTGTTGTTCATAATTGAGGACGACGGCAACTGCCAGGTATATATTATAATATTTTACTTTGTGTCTGTTTACCTCAATGGAAATTTAGTATGAATTTTACCAGTATTTACAAAGTAATTTGATTAAAAATTAGGTCTTTGTTCGTTCTGAAATGAATAACATCTAAGTAATCAAGCGTTACACTATAAAGTAAGAATCCTTTTTAAAAATGCTTACTTGTTATAGTAGCCACTAGATGGGAGTTCAACCGCTGCCTCTCGTGATTTGAGAATTACATATTAAGAAGGAATTTAGTTGTTTGTGCTGAGATACTGGAGTGGTGCAGCTGGAAGCGCGCTAATGTATATAGTTTAGAGGTCTCAGGTTCAAATCCCGGCATAGACATTTATTTTTCTTTTCATGTATGTATATATATATATATATGTGTGTGTGTGTGTGTGTGTGTATGTGTCTGTATCTGTGTCTGTGTGTGCGTGCGCGCCCGCCCGGAATAACCAGCCCAGCAGTCTAGTCATGCGGACTAAACTCAATATGATCCCGTAGATCAGAAACAGAATTTATTCAGTAAAGTAAATAGTGTAAGTGGTAAAGCTAGATCGAGGGATGAGATGAATCACATATTATTGCAGGTCTGTCCAGCTGACAAAGCCTTTCGCACCACCACAATGGCAAACGGAATGAAATGGAGCAAAATTGTTGAAATGAGTATGAAGAAGTGGTGAAATAGAGATTTGACTAGGGATAACGGTAGAAACCCCGAGAAAAATCTGCTCTGATTTCAATTCATCCACCACTAATCCCACGTGGAGTAACAGAGACGAGAATTCGGGACCCAGAGTGGAGGAAAACTGTCAAGCCACTTGCATCACGGAATTTCTCTAGATTATTTCAGTACAGATTACCAAATGTGTGCTTTTATTGTAGTATAGGCATATTAAAAAGTTGACTATGTTCTCTATAAGAAAATAAATACAAAATATAAGATAATCTAAAAAAGAGATAAAAACTGATACCGGTGTTACTATAGACCTAAAAAAATCCAACTATTCTATTACGTACTTTAATTTTACCTAATAAATTAATTAAAGACTTAGTTTATGCAAATTTTCTCTTTAATCTCAATAATCTAATTATTATATAATATTAACTACATTTATATTCGGACAATTCTGCGAAATATGTGTAGAATTTATATTTTAAAAAATCCAATGAAATATCTTCAAATTATTATTATTATTATTATTATTATTATTATTATTGTTATTAAAATTTCTTAATATATATATATATATATATATATATATATATATATATATATATAAATTTACTAGCTGAATGCCCGGCGTTACCCGGGTATTCATTTATCCTAATCTTCGTGGCAACAATCAGCTTAATGACCCCCATAACTTGGGTTCGACAATAATCTCAGCAATTTTTTACATATATTTTTTTACGCCTTCCCACTTTAGGTGTACTAAGGTCATACTTTGAGCTTAAATACTATGGGGCACCAATCAGCTTGGTTCCCTGACAACAATGGATTCTACACTAATCTTGATCCTCTTTGTCATTTTATTTTCCACCCCTTGTCATCCTCTCACCCTCTTAGGGATGATAAACTAACAACTGACACTATCGAACCCATAGGATCATGTCGCGCGAACGTAAGCTCTCCCTTTCGTGAGCCAATATTTTCCAATCATCCCGTGATTAATTTCTTCTTCTTCCTTTCATCTGATATACCTAGCGGTCTGTTACGGTCTCAATCCAACGTTTGAAGGGTCTGTCAAGGATCTCTTGCCTGGTGGCTGGTAATTTAAGATTTGACGTGGTATTCTTGTTCAGCTCATTCTTCTTACGTGATGTGATTAATTTACCTTTCTCAAATCATGGTTAATGTTATTCTCCTTTCTCATTCTTGGCCTACCTACTGGAGGCTTTTCCTCTGGGTTTCCTACAATTAGTTTGCATAGGCTTACTCCTCTTTCCCTCCCAATTCAGTCTTAACGAAGCTAGGCCGATGATTTTTTTGTTTTGTTTTTTCCTCAGTGTCAAGGGAACTGCTTGGTTACAATTTCATTACCAGGAACTGTTTCATCTTGTCAGCCGCGTAGGTATAGTGGTTATGTTCCTTGCCTCTAGTCGCGAGAGTCGCGGGCTCAAACTCGGCCGGGGTGGATGGAGTTTTAGGATGGAAAAAATCCAAGGGACAAATCCTCTGGGAGGAACTTTAAGCCGTGGGTCCCGAGTCTGAAGATTTTCAGGCTCGTAAAAGAACAGCAAGCCTGAATAAAAAGGCCTCTGTGCAAAATTTCAAAATTTAACCAACCATCTTCGATCCAAGTAATGCCTTAGTTTCCTACTAGATGTCTCATAGAGACGATGTGCTAACCAGATGTCTCTCGTTGACATACGTAAGTATATAAGCTTAACTGAATTAGCTAGGTCAATAAGCTCCCACTAGTGAGCACCCGTGTCTCCATGGGACATGTAGGGATATAGCCTACATACATACATTTCGTCATATAGGTAAATATATGTTATATGGTCTTAGATGCGTCTAAATAAGTATAGAATAAAATACCGTCATACATTTTTAAGGAGATACTCATACCATGCTAGCCACGGTCCTAAAGTCACGGGTTCGATGTCAATTAATTTTTAGAGTGTAAAATTCCTTAGTATTGTTCCTTCGGAAGGGAACTAAAGCTTTGAGTCACGTGTCATAGATTTACGGAACGTAAAGTACCACTTGCCTAAAAAAGAGTTTACTGTATGAACAAAGTTTGTCGGCCCTTTCGCGCATAGATTTGAATTATGATGCTAATGGCATCAATTGTTTAAGGGAATAATTATTTTTTTATCATATACAACTTTCCTCATTGGAGGATTGCCTCAAGGACAAAGTGATACAGAAAATTAATTTTCGAAATTGATGAAATACATTTTGTAAATGCATTAAAAATTTTCAAATTGTAATTGAAGTATACATACTATAAAGTATAAATTTTTGAAATGGTTTCTTAAAATGAAATTGATCCTCTAATGGCAGCGATCGCAAGTTTAGGAGGATACACTCTGTCCAAATCTAACAAATTTTAAAATTTTGCTAAGAATCCTGGTATAGTACCTCTTGCCCCGATCATCAATCTTGTGAGAGTTATACTATCTAGTTGGTATTTATCTTTCTAATAGTCAATTGTTGGCTCATATATGGCTTTCTTTTCACAGTCAACTTCCTCAGGTTGGCCACTATGGATGTCAAAACGGATTGTGGAATCTAATATCATACCAGTTTTAGAAGATGGTCTAAATGCAATAATATCTATTCGTCTATTACTTCCATTAGTGGCCACACCATGAACTTGCTCATAAAACTGTGTATCCATAATCTCGCAAGGCTTCTTCCATCAACGGAGTAGATACTCATATTATCTGCGCTAGCTGATAATACTTTTAAATGTAAACTACTTCTAATTAACTTTTTTAATTAATGCGCTCAACTAAAATTATCTACCTATAGGCCTACAGGCCAACTGACCGAAGCCGTTCAGTTTCTGGTTAGTCAACCAGATAGCGGTCGAGATATAAAGTCAGCATTGAATGTTTTCGGAGGTGAAAACAGGGGTTGGTAAACTATTCATGCGAATATGAAGCATTCTCATCATCGTCTCATATGTTTGTGATAAACAGGCGTTGTCGATCTGGCAATTGTTACATTTTTTACGCTTATATTACTATTATTGTTTCAACACAAGCTCATTGAGTGAAAGAATTTCAATAATGAACGGTATTCTTTGTGCACCCCTAGTTGTGTAATGCGGGTGTTTACAACATTGTGGCTTGAGTCAGACTCCCTGTATAATACAATACCTTATTTGTTATGAATATATCTTCTCTTTTAACGACGCCTTCTTCGATTTTTGCTCTTACTGCAGCGCCTATTTCGTGCTCATTTCCATAAATGAACGCTGTATCAAAATGCCGATATCCTATATCAATAGCTTCTTTTACAGCTTTCTCCATTTCACCATTCTTTGCCTGTAAATATATAAGAAGAAATTAAAATATAACCCTTTAACATTTATATTTATTATTACTTGAACAGTTATAAGGAAATGCTGTAAGTATATACGTTTATTTATGTCCTTCAACGAAATTTAATCTTACCTTAAGGTAATTTAGATTTTTTCCAATTATAAGAAACAATATTTTTTAAATAATTATTAAATATATTTAAATATATTGTAGCTTCTTATACGTCAGCTCCCTGGAGCAGATAGTTAGAAACTCGTCCTCCATATCTTGATTTCAACGAATCGGGGTCATGATGGGTTTTTACGAATTTCTTCCGTTTTCCTCCCACTAAAAACTTAATTTTACTAATTCCCCATACTCATATCACCCATTTCTCTTCCATTTAATTTCATGTGCCCCTATGATGTCTAGTCAACCGTCAACCTTGCCCAAGACCTTTAATAAAACAAGTTTCTTCTCATCTCATCCCACTACCTGATATTGCGCCGGACACGAGTAGAGGGTTTACTTTTTTTACTATTAATTCTTCCTCTTCTTAATGCTAATACATATACATTTCGATGATATTGCTTTTCATTTTCCTTGAGAAAAGCTTCTGGAAACTAGTAATAGAAGGTAAAGTGTTGGAACATGTTTCATACTTCGAGTATTTGGACTGCGATGTAACTTATGATGAAGAACAAGATAAAATAAGAAAATGCAGACATTTCAACATATTTGTAGAACAATCAGACGAACACTGAGGAACAAAGTAAGAAAGCATACGCAGCTAAGGTTTTACTCAACAATGACACTACCAGTGGCGATGTATGGAAGTGAGACCTGGGTCCTGAAGGAAAAAGAAAAAAGTAAAATTCAGGCAGCGGAAATGAGATTCGTATGGGCTGTGAAAGGTTGTACAAGAGAAGAACATATTAGAAGTGAGAATATTAGAGAGGAACTAAAAGTACAACCACTTCTTCAACAAATAGAAGAACACAGGAACAATTGGATAGAACATCTGCAAAGAATGACAGAGGATATGATACCAAAGATGGCACTGATGTAAAATCCTGAAGGACGAAGATCGGTAGGACGACCAAGAAGGCGCTGGACTGAACAGATGTGAGATCGGAACAGGCAAAGACCTAATCCGTGAAGGATGATGATTATGATGAACTCCTGGAAACAGCAGTTATATATGTAGACGCATATCACTTTATTTGTCTAGCCCTTTGCGGGCTAAAACCCATATATGGGTCGCCTGTCCTTTCCCTCGCGGGCGGAAACCCATATATGGATCGGAAAAATACATCCTACTTTGCCGGCAGTTCTGGTCCACGTAGTTTCATATATTTTTCAAGAGTTGGCAATTCCCTTTTTAATTCAGTTAGGGATATTATCTTCTGAGGTAATCAGTGGAGTTCTTGGGTAGTACGTCATTACATATTACGGTGGTTCATTCTTAACATATTTGTCTTGTTTTTCTCGGTAAAATGGCAAAAAGAAAACTGAATACAAGTGAGGAAATAGAACAAGCAGTGAATGAAAGTGGTTGTGAAGTTTCAGAATTGTTATTTAGCGACAGTGAAGGCAATCCTTACGAAATATCAAGTAGTGAAAGTGAATGCGAGAGTGACGTAAGTGACACCGCCAACAATAGTTCACCCTGCTGGGTAGAGGTGAGTAATTTAGATCCCGGTCCAACTTCTAATAAACATAAAAAGGTTATTGGGCAAATCCCTTCGTTGTACGCAGAACAAAAAGTGAGAAGAAAAAGACAATTTATTTCTGTGAAACTTGTGTGTCAAACCTGCTCTACATCCAGATGTGTGTTTCAAAATGTATGATACAGAGGAGAATTTTTTAGGAACAAAAACTCTCCAATCTTACGTTACATAATTCTTAAAAAATAAGGAACTATCAGTATAGGCCTACCTATATCAGTTATGAAAATTGTTCCTTATCTAGGTGCACTGTTTACATTATTATTTTTTTTTAATTGCGGATGAGCCCATGTATGACTATGCAAAGTACTTTGAGGCGTTTCCTTTGAGCCCAAATTTCTTTCATTCTTTTGCTGTGAGCTTGTTTTCTCTCATCTGTACAAGTTGTTCCAGTTTGTTTCTTCGGTTTGTCCTCTTGGTCAACTTGCCACTTATTGACCTTAATTCTAAATATACCTCTGTTTGGGATATCTTCTTTAGTAATTCCTGCCAGTTTAAAGTCCTTTTTGACTTCATCAATCCACTTCATAGTATCCACTGGAGCTTTACTTCTGTTTTCGTAGAATTCTATTATCTGTTTTGTAAGCCTATTTGAGTTCATTCGTTTAATATGTCCATAAACTTTTAACCTTCGTTTTCTAATATCACTATGAATGTCTGTATATATTTTTATTTCCTTTTTACTTCTGAGTCTAAATGTTTCATCTATGACTTGTGGACCTAAAACTTTTCTTATAATTTTGCATTCTTTTTTCACTATATTTTCGATATATTTTTGCTGTTCAAAATTAATGTTTCTGCTCCATAGAGGCACTCTAGTTTAATTACAGTGTTATAGTGTCGTAATTTTGTATGTAAAGATATGCATTTTAAGTGTTGTGAGTAAGCCGAAATGCTGTTTCCATTTTTTGGCATCTACTTTTATTGGCTTTGGTTTCAATTCAATTTTCCTGAATTATTTCACCAAGATATTTAAATTGTGAAATTCGTTTAATTTTTCCATATTTGGTTTCCAGGTATTTTGGTGCTTGTTTATTGTATGGAATATATTCCGTTTTTTTTTCAAAAGAAATCTGCAGACCAACTATTATTATTATTATTATTATTATTATTATTATTATTATTATTATTATTATTATTATTATATTATTATTATCATTATTATAGTCCACCGCTGTGGTCTCGAGGTAGCGTGCTGCCTTGTCACGCAGCTGGCCCGGGTTCGATTCCCGATCGGGGCAGTTTTTTTGGGAGAGGTTTTTATCGGGGTTTTTCCTCACCTATAAGACAAATGTCAGGAAAACTTTAAGGCCCAAACGGTCCCCGAAATCATATGTCCATCATCATCATCATCCTTCACCGGTGTGGAAAGCAACGGGTAGCTACCATACGTACAATTCCCTAGTAAAGCTGCAAAGCATAGCATGCAAATGCTATGATTGCAGTGAAAGACTTGCCCTCGGGCAGAATTACTGTGGATGATGGATCATTATTATTACCGGTATATATATTCTTATTATTTATTCATATTGCTATTATTATGAACATTTTGTGAAGGAACTTTTCATTCAATATCTTACTATTACGGAGTGATAAAAAAGTGCACAGTTAAACAGGCCAGTGAGATTTATACCATTATCGCAGTGACATTATTTACGTAAAATAATAAAATGTCATTTTGAAGCACATCAGTGATGGATATCAACAAAAAAACATGGTATATGTTGTTTTTATAAGTAAATGCACAATTTAAGTAACATTTGTTAACATTTATACGAAATTAATTATTTTCAAATTTTACCTTTCGCCCTTGGCCATAAAAATCGTCGCCCGAGAAGGATTAAATTTTTATGGTGCGTGCATATATGCATTTCGGAACCTTGACTCGCACCCTTTTTAATAAATTTATTATTTTAGATAATAAAATAGGTATAGTGCTTTCCAGATTTGAATTTGATATTTATTTAACCTCTTGTAAGCAATGCCATGTTGATTTCTTTCCTACTCGCCCAGGTTAAAATATATATTACATTAAAAGTAAATGAAGTGGTGATCTGATTTTCTTTGAATCTCCTCGGAAAGAAACCACAACAGAACTAAGTTTTCATCTTCAAGGAAAAACATCTTTGGACTTAAATGATGGAGTGAGAACACAACAGGTCATTAGACCTTGCAGGACAAAGGACGAATAAAAAACAACAATTACGAAAAAATATAACAATACAATTATTATATAGTAAACTCTCTGGGTTGCTCCCTCCAACTATTTGAGGTGTGTGATTTACAAAGATGCAAGCCGACCTGTCGCACCATGTTAGGGGCAGATGAATTTAAGTGATACTATTTCGATGACATGAGTATGAGAATGTAATGGAACGGAATTTTTGGCAGGAGAAAGAAGCGAAACACTGAACTGGATTCGATTTAACTGATTTCTGTTTTTTACAATAAAGTAAAAGCTCATTCGCGGGGGATATGTTCCGCAAAAATGCCGCGAATGCAGAAACCGCGAATATGGAATGGTAATTTGTATGGGTATATAGGGGATACTTTCCAAGGTTACAGAATAAAATGAAAATTATCAAAATAAAATCAATTAAGGAGAGATTTTGAACAATTTAAATCAATTATTACTGTCAGGTTTAGGCAAGGACTTAAAGAACTTAGTAATGTTTTTCCTGTTCTGCCACTTTTAAAAGGTATTTCATTTAAGATTGATATTCAGCTGTGAATTCTGCGATAGAATTTCTTATGTTGTCTTCGTATTCTTGATTCATTAATATTGAAACAGCGTGATATAGACGTAAATGACTCGCCAAAGCGTATAAACGATCAGGAATTTCTATTTTTACTTTAAGCGGCAACAATATATATATATATATATATTTTTTTTTTCTCTTCGGTACTAATTTTTCTTTCCTCTTACTCGACATTACAAACTGGGAACAAAGCACAAGAGACACGTGTTATTCAATCAAAATTATTACAACCAATGACAAGTTGAACCAATAATATACCGATCGTGGCGATGGAGGCATTAATCAAAGTACATATCGCGACGTGAAATATGACAACAGCTTTTAACAATTAACTTTAGGGTTAGCGACATTAAGGTTTGTTTTGTTTTGATATTTATTTGCCCATTTGGTTTGAATCACTATTTGTAAATGTCGCCTTGGTACCTGCTGCAGAAAAAAAAACCCTGATCTTTAATAAAGGACACTAGTCCTTCTAATACACCGACTCGATCCGCGAATAAATAAATATTTAGCCGCGAATACAGGAACTGTGTCGCAATTTTTTAACCCGCGAATAAGGAGCTTTTACTGTAACTGTACTAGAATTCACTACTTCATTGTTTTTATTCTTAACGTAATATATTTAATTATCGGAACACAATATATGTGTCAAAAACTTAATGTACTCTCAAGAGAATAATGAACGTGGATAAAAATAAATATACCACAAGATCCAAAACATGAAATGTTTGCACTTAATATAAAACATTTCAATTAAATTATCTTTTTGGTAATTATTTAAAAACAGTGTCTGGGTTATGCATTGGTGGCTAGCGTGTATATTTCAATTAGATAAATTAAAATACCTAGTCTTTCAGCTTATACGAGTATTTGAGTTACAGTTTCACTATTTTAACTAACGAAGTTCATGGCCGCGCAGAAATAAGTTCTCCATGCGTTACTATCCTGAGCTAATGTTTTCCATACGAGTACATTCCTCGTACAGTATACTTTCCTAAAATCGTGATTGTCATTTTTCTATCACATTATTGACCTCTCTACTGTCACTTTTCCTCTAGCTATCCTACAAGAAGCTTCCATACCCGTCTTTCATTCCCATTCATGCCGTATATCTATCGCAGTTTACGAGATGTTTTACTTCGGTATTCCTACTGAGATCTCACTGTTACATAGTTTTCTCCATTCGCCTGTATTTTTATTTCCCTTGGTCCAAAAATGTTCCTAGGAACTTTATTCTCACATACTCGAAAACTTTTTTTTTTATTTACATATATGTTACAACCCGTGTTTCACCAATGGTATATCACGGGATATTTACAGTTTTACAATTGTTCAATTATTGTTCTAGTTGTTCTTGTAGTTGACGGAAGATCCTCGTAAGAAATTCTGCAACGTTGACTGTGTTAAAGTGGAACTTCAGAATATTTGGCGGAGTAGCAATTTGTAGTATAGCTGGTCGATCTCTGGAGAACATGTTGCATTCAGTCATCAGATGGTGGGCCGTCTGCAGTGATTTTTCTGGGCAGTTGCAATAAGGTGAAGCAGTTTTGTTCATTTTGTGTAGGTAGGATTTAAATAGTCCATGGTTGGTGAGAAATTGTGTGGTTATATAATTAGGCCATAGGGATAGGGACAGTCTATAGGGTATTTTGGGGGATGAACATTTTGGTATGGGAAGGCGATTGATTTGGTGTAAATAAAATTCCAGATTGTTTCATAGTATTCTTTTAATAACTGCTTGCCTCGTGTTATAGGGATGGAGTTATAGTCGATAGTATTTTTGTAGCTAGCGGCTATTTTAGCCAGATAGTCAGCTCTTTCATTCCCTCGAAGACCTGCGTGACCTTTAACCCAGTGGAGGTCAATCTTTCTCGTCTTTTTGAGTACGATTAGCTTTTCTCTGGTTTGGATCGCCAAAGGGTTAGTTGGTTTTCTATTGGCTATGGCTAAAAGAGCGGCTTGTGATACTACGTGGATAGCATATGTTGAAATTACATATTTTTGTAGTTCAATCCATCCAACTGCCATTTGAATTCCAAGGAGTTCTGCCTGGAAGACTGAGCATTCTATGTCAAGTCTTTTCATATTGGTAAATACCTCCTTTGAGTTTTTTTCGGCTACCATACCTGCTCCCACATGCTTAGCCGTTTTGGACCCATCCATGAATATTAAGTAGTCGGCACTCCCTACAGTTCCAGTTGAATCTATTTCTATATAGCTATCTTTGGGATGAATTCCTTTTATTAGTGTTGGCATTTCAGTTCGTTTCAGTAGAGGGATTATAGTATTGGTGGCTTGGCCTCTGGATATTGCTTTAATGTCGTTGTGTAAGAGTACTGTTGGATCCATGGGCATGACGCATGCTAGAGCTTGGAGAGCATTGTATGAAACTGTTCTGTATGCTTTTGTTGCGAAAAGAAGAAAATGTCTTTGTATTTGATTCAGTTTGGTTTTAGCCCGTTTGGAGATTTGTGGGCTCCAGGAATCTGCAGCATACAGTATCATAGGCAGAATGGCTTGATGATAGATTGTCATAAGATGATGGAAGGACATGCCCCAAGTCGCCTTGGAACATCTGACTAGCATATTTCGGAGATGTAGTATTTCATTTTCCAGGTATAGTGAATGGGGATACCAGTCCATATTGTGGTCTATCATCATCACACCCAAATATTTCATTTTATTTACCATATTTAGGCCCCATTCTGTAACTATTGGGTGATTGGCGTATGTGTCTCGAAAACTTTTACTTTACTCCTCTCTTAGAGTAAAGAGACCGTATTTTGCATCCATAGAGTCTAATTGGAAGAAAACAGTTTATATTTTTCAGGTTAGTTCTTTTTAGATTAGTTTGGATGACAAGAGTGCCTATAGTGTAGTAATATGCATATTTAGACTTGAGCCTGCAATCTCTTTATGCATTTATTCATGTTTGTAATTACTCTTACTATAGGCCATATTTGAGTTCTGCCACGTCTTCAAAATTTTCCTAATTTGTTGATTAGTATTCATTTCAGTTCTACGTGCGACCACATATACGTATATAATTTTATTGGCATTTGATATATCTTATATTGAAGTGATTTGTAAGTCATATACTAAATAATATCTACAAGCAAATCATGAACTTTGTAAATAGTTACCAAGATTTTGTATAAACGGGTTGAACAAATTCGTTTCATTCTATACGATTCTGAGTTACAAAAGTGTAAGGCAAAAGTTCAATGTAAAATATTAAAAAAAGGAAGGATTTTATACGACATACTGTATTATGTTCTAATCATATGTATCAAAAGTCAAGGACAGGAAACAATCTGACGTAATATCATCCACATATGTTGTTCCTAAGTAACTGTACTGGGTAATACTGTTTTTTTTCTTCTCTCTATTTTGTCTATGGAATATATATATATATATATATATATATATATATATATATATATAGTTTAAATAGTCTACAAAGAGACCTAAAACAAGTTTGGGGAAAAGAATCTTATATACTCAATCTAGGATTTAAAGAGAGATCAGGGCTTGCTTGGTTCAGGTTAGGGGCATGGAAATTTTTAAAAATTACGATCACGATATGCGAATATGTCCAATGTGCTGGAGCTTTGAAGACGAGATACATATGCTAGGAAAATGTAACGATTTAGAATATTGGAGGCATCAGTTATTACCGGAAAGATTTCTAAATTCAAATCGTGGAAGATTGGCATGCTACGAGTTACTGGTAAACCCAGAAAATTGGATAAACCTGGGTAGATATCTGGACAAAACGCGGAAAATAAGAACAACACTTATTCAGGAATAAATAAATATGTTAGCAAATTGCAATGCCATTAATTCTTGATAATTCTACATAACTAAGTTAATGAATAATGTAATTGTATTGATATGTAATTGTAATATTATTGTTTTCTTTTTTGTTTTTGTTTTTAAACATCAACTTATTGTAACGGACTGTCAACAGCACGTACGGCTTACTGCCCGTGCGATCCATATTTGTAAATAACATTGTACGTATCTTACTTTTAGTTTAATAAAGTCCTTATGTATGGATGGATGTATGTTTAAATATAACAACATAATAAATGTTTATAACTGTAGGCTTTCACGGCCGGCGTCTTGATCCCTATTAGGTTCGTCTTCCGGGGCATATAGGCCGTGGTCCAGTCGTTCTTCTACTCGACGTTTCGTCTACTGCTGCGGTAGACATCTTCAGGAGATACTGCGTGCTCTCTGTGAACTCCTCAACAGTCGGCTGCAGACTGGCTGGTCGTTGGAAACTCCCTCCCTATTTATAGGCACGCCCCTGGTGGAGAGGCGGTTTTCTGCGCGGTCCGTGTTGCGTGCTGTTTTGTCCAGGCTGTCGCTAGCAGAAGTCATAGGCTTCGTTGTCGTATTGTGCAATGCCGGGATCCAGATTTTGTTTATCTTCATGGTTTCTTCTTTTTTGTTAAATATATAAACACAAAAATTCCTTTAACAAAAAAGAAGAAACCATGAAGATAAACAAAATCTGGATCCCGGGCATTGCACAATACGACAACGAAGCCTATGACTTCTGCTAGCGACAGCCTGGACAAAACAGCACGCAACACGGACCGCGCAGAAAACCGCCTCTCCACCAGGGGCGTGCCTATAAATAGGGAGGGAGTTTCCAACGACCAGCCAGTCTGCAGCCGACTGTTGAGGAGTTCACAGAGAGCACGCAGTATCTCCTGAAGATGTCTACCGCAGCAGTAGACGAAACGTCGAGTAGAAGAACGACTGGACCACGGCCTATATGCCCGGAAGACGAACCTAATAGGGATTAATAAATGTTTATTTCTTAAGATATTATTAATTATATGAAATTATAATAAGTTAATAATAAACCAGATTAATATCCGAATAAACTATTTAGACCTTGCATATTATTCCATAATATTGTATTTTTATCATATGTACAGGCGTATGTGGTAAGATAATTAAAAGAGTATATGCTACTCATTTAAAAGGACTAGGGTTTGTTAAGTTTTTATTTCTAGAGAGCATATACTTCAGCAGGTAAACAGTAAATAGTTTCAATATGTTGTTTATTGTGAATAAGATGGGCCTATAATTGAATAGTTACCCCGAAAACAGGTCTAACACGCAAACTACAAATTGTTGGGAAAACGAAAAACGAAAAAAAACTAATAATGTTCATTTTGAGGCTATTGCCTTTATTATATCACACTTTAATATCTCATCTTATTAGGAACATATACAGCCAATTTGAATGCAAAACAACATGATATAACTGAATATTAAGAATTTAATAGAGAATTGCGTGCAAAACGATCTATCTTTATAGAGTGGAGAAATTATCTAATCCATATGTAAGTAAAAATACTATAGTAAGAAATAGAAAATACATATTGAACACTGATTCAGTTAGAAACATTTCTAACTGAATCAGTGTTCAATATTTATTTTCCATTTAATGTTATGTTGTTATATTCTTTCTGTCTTTCTTATTTTTACTCAATTACTCTAACATAAGATTCTGATAGAATTAACGGAACTGTGAATGGAAAGAATTTGCACATGTGCAATAATTGTTTTTCTGCATTGCTACGCACGACTTGACTGCTTTCGCCATTTTGTTACAGATAGATCTCTATTCGCTTGAACGCCAACTTTCAAAAATAAATAACGAATTCACTGAAAACTCAATTTTCGAATTTTTGTTGCTTAGATCTCTTTTTGGGGCAACTATTCAATTAGTTGAGTTAATGTTCAAAATAATCTGTACTCTAATCGATCAGCATTAATATTTCCTAATCAAGTCACAATCTTCATATATATTTAGCAAACAAATAATTATTGAATATTTTATTTATACTATAAACTTGTAAATTCAGTTTATTTTTGACTATGTAAGAATTTTTAAATCATTATTTTTACTCGCAACTGTAGTGTGTAAAACAGTATTTCATAGTATAATCACATATTCTGAAATGAAACTGTTTAAAATGTTTAGATGGTTAACAAAGTTTATAACCATATGGTAATAGAATGACTAAGAAATTTTACATAATTTATATGTTACTTACCTGGGAACTTCCCAGTCCTAAAACAGGGAAATCCACATTGTTATTTAATTTCAAAGTTGGCACCATTTTGATAAAACTGCGAAGGCTTCCCAGCATGTACGAAACAACGTGGCATAGCTGACGCGATTAAATAAATGCTGTGTCATTACATAATAATAAAACTCTGATAAGGAAACACTCTTTACTTTAGTGGCGATATTTGAAACTCAGTTATGTTCTAAAACCTGTGCAACAACATATTATGAAAGTCTGTTACGTAATGTACAATAAGTACTTTATAATATGTGTTAATACTTTACATTATATTAGTCTTATTTATACAGTTAAAGTGTGTTACTAATTTATAGAACACAATAAAATCTTGGAAAATAAATAACTGGTTACAAGTGAAGTGATTCCACTGCACGCCTTTGAGGTAGTTAAAACGACTTAACGTTCCTAGCCTTTTAGACAATGTACGGTACACTGGATGTCAGCCTGATTGCCAGCTTTGCAAGACTAACTGACTAATTCATTGGCACTATAGAACCCGTAGGTTCATGACCGCGCGGACATAAACTCTCCATACATCCCTATCCCGAGCCAATGTTTTCCAATCATCCCCTGTATAATCTACTTCCCTCAAATCATAGTTAATGTTATTCTCCCACCTCATTCTTGGTCTACCAACTGGACGTTATCCCTCTGGTTTTCCTACAAAAAGCTTCCATTCACGTCTTTCATTCCCCATTCGTGCCACATGTCCTGCCCATCGCAGTCTACGAGACTTAACTGTTCTCATTATATCTGGCTTCCTATAAAGACCATGTAATTCACTGTTAGCAGTCTTCTCCATTCACCTGTCTGTTAATCTCTCCTTGGTCCAAAAATGTTCCTAAGAACTTTATTCTCAAATACTCGTAATCTCCATTCCTCCCTTAAAATAAGAGTTCACGTTTCGCATCCATATAATATAACTGTAGAATAATAGTTTTATATATTTTCAGTTTAACGTTTTTTGAAAGGAGTTGGGAAATCAAAAGTCTCTGTAATGCATTATAACACGCATTACCAGAATTGAGCCTATGTTTGCAAGACCGTCAACTTTATTCCCAGAAATAGTTCAGTACTCTTTTTTATAAGAGAATATGTCGACCCGGAACCATTTCACCTCCATATAGTATAGGCCAGTTTAAAAATCATTATCCCATAAGCTTAACCAAATACACTATGGGGGTGTCCCCAAAATAACTGGTTATCTAGCTTTATTACGAGAGCATCTTTTCGGGATGGCCTGGTTCAAATTTCTGTGTGAATCATTCGATTAATATATTTCATGGTTTTCCTTGTTTACATAGCTTTAATACCTCTTTTTGTGACCTACCTTTCTCTAAAATGTCTTTTAAATTTTGAAAGAGGTTAATCTTTGAGACAAGATATAGACCCCTCAGCCGTAATAATTTATATCAAATTAAATATAGGCATAATTGAGAAGTACAAGTCATAATCACATCGTGATTGGTATCAAACTAATACACGCATGGTCAGTCACTTTTTCTGCCAAACACTTTTTCGACAGAGACTTTTCTGCAAGATCATCTGGCGGTCACTCTCGGCTATACCTCGCACAGGCAGATATTTCGCGGAACTCAGAATCGCAAAAACATTAGTCAACCGGGACTTATACAATAGGTTACAACAACATAATTTGTCGCTATTCGGAAGGGATAAAGTTGCGAGTGCCGAATAATTAATTCCTGCCAAGGCGCTAAGCAACAGTTTAATCCAGTGAAAATTTAATAAACAAGTAATTAACCCGCTAAATAAGTTCCATTTGTTGGTGTCGCTCTCCTCGTAAGTCCTCTGTTGTACCCGAAATAAATTGTCCCTTGCTTACTGAATCTCAAAAGAACCTGAGAATCCTAGCCCGGAGCCTTTATAACCAGACTATAATCCAGTATAAAGGGTCGCCTATCCGTACCATAATCTAACCGAAATAAGACCCTCTTCATCTTTAAGGTAATTCTTTCTTCTTCTTCTTCTTCTTCTTCTTCTTCTTCTTCTTCTGCTTTCCCCACTTATAGGTTTGCCGTCTTCAGTTTCCATTTATTTCTATCATTCCAATCTCCTTCTTCCAAATTCCTATCATCCATTATAGTTCTGACGTAGGTTTTCCATTTCCATCTTGGTCTGCCACGTTTATTTCTTCCAGGGGGTGACCATTGGTATATATTTTTTGGTCATCTTTCATTTTCCATTCTTTGTACATGGCCATATATTATACCATTTAATTTTTTTGATTTTCAATCCTCTTAACAACAGATGTGGTGACATTCATTCTTTCTCCCAAAAGGAGTTGATTTCCTTTATTTTATCCTGTCTTTTTTTTTTTGAGGCTTCTTCTAAAATAATCAAATTCCACTGTTCTAATTTTTAATGCTTTTAGTATTCCGTCAAAGACCCAGGTTTCACTTCCATATGACAAATTGTTCTGTAAATTCGGTTTCTTATAAATTTTCATTTTAGTTTCCTTTGTAATTATTTTTTTTTGGACAAGTGGCATTGATATGGCGCCACAGAATAGTGTTATCTGTTTAATTCTATGGCCCTTAAAGGTAGAACCCATAAGAACCCTATTTCCGTGATATTTAGTCTAGCTATATGCTATGTGAAAAAGCAACAGATTTTAATGTTATGTATTACATTAAATTATATTGAAATATTTATAAACATTATGTAGGTTAATAACAGACTTACTAACAAAGTAATGTCAAATTACAGTTTATAGGAATGAAACGGTCTAAACATCACCATTAGCTTTTATTTTCTCTTCCTATAAAATATCAGTTGTTAAATTGCACCAAAATTTAATTTGAAAAGTAATTAAACATTATATAGCCTTGATAAACAAAAAATCTTATTGAACTTTTCGTGTTGGGAGCTATGCATATTTTAGAAGTCTTTTTATTTCTAGTTACTAGATATTAAATTAGTTTACCGCTGGGGTATTGATTAACATTTTGCCTCGGGCGCAGCGGACCTGGGGCGATATTCGGTCGGTAGAAGATTTCTGAGTGAGGTTGCTCTATGGATTTACCTGTAAGCCGAATATCAGGAGAGTGTAAAACTCAAAATATAATAGAATAACATGGAAAGTTCTGTTCATTTAAATTAAAACGTACCTTAATGTTATTCTTTCAGTTGTAGATATCGGGTTTAAAAAAACCTTCAGAAATTTCCATCCTATAAATTTATGGTCGCATGCATGTCTGTTTAAAAAGTATATATATGGAATGAGACGAAATGAAGCCCCCTTATATAGAGGTCTGTGAATGACAAGGGTGCCGGCCGACCACTCCTGACGCACCATCACAGGGGCAGATGCCGAAATGGATGAGATGAGTGTGGAGAAATAGTGTAATAAAAATTGCAGCTGGGGAAAACGGGAGAAAACCCGAGAAAAACCTGCCCAAGCTCCGTTTCGTCCATCACCAGAACTCACATGGAATAACCGAGTCTCGATCTCGGGACCCCAGCGGTGAGAGGCGAGCGTTTAACCACCTGCGCCACAGAGCCGCCTGGTTTAAAAAGTAATGTATTCAAATTCTTGGCTAGAAAAAGTTTTCAAAGGGTAAAATAACTTTATTTAAATATGTAAGCAATATTTTATATTAACAAATGGTTTAATATCTCGAAACTAGATATCAGGTTTTGCGAAAACGCACCTTAAAATAATATTCCTCGACCACCATATAATATTAGCCTAATTTGTTTAACTTGGATATGACCCCGGCACCAAACTGTCAGTTATTACTTATCCGATGAGACCTACAAGTTCTTGAAGGGCAAAGCATTATTTATATGATAGATATTTGTAAATTCACTTCTACAATTTTTAAGATTAAGATGACTAGAGACACACAAAGTATTGGGTCCTATATTTTAAAATCTAGATATTTTTGAACAATCTACCAGAAGACTAAACCACTATAAACGTTATTAGGGATAAAAGACCAAACATAGTTTCTAACAAAATGCGTTCCAGGATCTTTCATATAATTTCATTTACTTCGCGTATCTCGGAGATCGATTTGAAAATCTTAACTATTTACTTAGTTTTAATTCTTCAAACTTCTTAAACTGCAGACTAGAAATACTTGTTTCTTTTTGCTTAAACATGCCTTGAAACTATTTTTTTAAATAATAATACAAACATATTATTATAATTTACAATATTTATATTGTTTGATAGAAATATACAATATATGTTAAATACTATTCCGCTACATATATTCTTCTCTTGACCTTGATTTTGTAATAAAGTTTAAAAATGCCATAATATTTGGCATAAATTAAGTGCATTTATTATTTTATAATTTAACTTATACAGTACATGTTTTCTTAGTTCTGATGTTTAGAATTCGATGCCAAATGGATAATGTTCGTGATCCTGCATGCTGAAAAAAAAAACATTAACATTAACAATTGATCATATTCTATTCTAAAGTTATAATAAAATCCCACAATTTCAATGAAATCTAACATTTGCTCATACTTAAAATCACTTCCTTCGTGGAGATGTTTGGTATGCACTATTTCTTCGAATTTTAAGAATCTAGATAATATTGATTGTTATATAGAAAATAGTATTACTTACATATTCACTATTCTAGCATTTCGGTTTAAAGAATCAATTGAAGTCATCTCATCAGGAGTTAGTTCAAAATCAAAAATATTTATATTTTCTTGTTGTCTCGTTTTGCTTGAAGATTTAGGAATTGGTACAGTACCATGCTGTATCTGTAACACAAGAAATATTTTAAAATATATTATTATATCACTTATAAAATAAATATATCACTTTTTAATTATATCTGATTATGTATTTATAGTGAATTAAGGCTTTCGCGAGCAAACATAATGTTCTGTTGATAGAATCCAGAATTCGTTTTTTGTTTAAAACCAATTTATATTATATAATGTGAAAATGCTATAATAAAAGTACATTTAATACATATTGAGTTAATAAAATTGGGTGAAAATGGAAAAAAGAATGTTATAAGGTGGATTCTTCTACGTAAAAATTTGAGATAGGGAACTTATAGTCTGCGAAGCCAGATTTAGGTGAAATTTAGTAAATCTGTGTTTTCCATTAAGGGCCCTCATTACTGTTTTTCGACTTATGTTGGCCTACAACGACGTCAGGGTGAAGTAGACGCTTGCATTGAGGTTGGTGGTAAACACTTTGAACAAATATTGTGAGGTAAAACATGGTACATTAATTCACGTTTATCAATGATGGTATTTGAATTTTCTATAAACAAAAGTATAAAAATGTACGCAGCTGTAAATAAGAAAGTGCATATAATTAAAAAGTACTGTACAATACATTTAAATACATACGCAGTTGTAAATAAGCCGGTAAAAAGTCATGATATAAAGGAATGTGATATATAAATTGATTTTCAGATACTTTTTTGAAATTTAGAATGGTTTAAAGCAAAGAGATTCACTGTCTCCTATGCTATTCGATTTTATACTACAACATGCAATCACATACGCAGAGAAAAAGGCGGCGTACAACTCATTGGTACCGATAGGCTTTTGGTATATGCTGATGATGTAGTATTATTGGCTGACGGCAAGGAAGTACTAGAACCCAGTACACACATACTATTAAATAACACTAAGAAACTCTGTTTGAAGTTCAATTTGCAGTTGCGTAGATGCCAATTTGAGTCATTGAATGACGGGAAGAAATATATGCATTGCATATTTTAACCTGTAAATTGGCAATGCATATTATAAAATACATGGCTTTAATTTATTCAACATTTTTCATTAACAAGAACATGTTTACAATTTTAGCATCAGATTAGTTACTTCAATGTACTTTTTAATGTACAGAAGAATGTTTGGATTCTAGATACTCCGATTTATTGACTGAATCTCATGCATATGGTTTTTTTTCAGATTTGTTTAAAATAGATAAAATAAATATTCAATACTAATGGGAGATTTAAATGGGAAAGTGGGTAGAAGAAACAATGATGAAGCAGTAAGAAAATATTGGGGAACAAGAAGTCAACGATAATGGAAATAGAATCATAGAGATGTGCAAACAACATAAATTAAAGATAGTAAACACATTTTTCGACCATAAGGATATTCATAAATTTACTTGGGAACGACCTAGTCTCAATCAGAAATCAATAATAGACTACATAATTGTAAAGCAAAATACTTCCTTATTTATTAAGGACTCAAGGGTTAAAAGAGGAGCAAATTGTGGTTCTGACCACTATCTACTCACAGCACAGATCATCCCCAAATTCCTTACAGGGAAAAAAAGTGCATGATGAAGCAAGGGAATCAACAATGCAACTGAAGCAGGAAAGAAAAATTAAAACTGTATTTATTTAATCAGGATAGTATCAAAAACTTATATAAAGAAAGACTGAGGATTAAAATTGAGAATTTGGATTACAAGGAAGACATAGAAGAAGAATATAATCAATTAAAGGAAATAATACATTCGGCAGCAAAAGAAGCATTAGGCACAATAAATAAAAAACAAAATACTCAAGATTGGTAGAATGATGATATTGAATAATTAACCAAAAAGAACAAAAAATGCTACTTAGAATGGTTGGCAAATAAAACAACAGAAAATTGGATAGAATACAAGAGAACAAACGCCAAAGTTAAAAGGAAAGTGATAGAAGAAAAAAACACAATTATGGAAAAGCAAATGCCAAGAAATAGAAAGTTATATAGGAGGATCACAATCATCAGAAGTATGGAGATTTCTAAAAACACTGAAAACCAACCAAGGATCCAGCAAGATAATTTGTTAGCAAAATCAGACGCAGAAAAACATTACAAAGCTTTACTGTCAGAAACTAGAAATGAGTTTATGGAAACAACAGAAAATCCAACCATAGAAATGAACGCCCTGGAATTTGATACAATAGATATAGAATTAGAAATTCAAACCCTAAAGAATAAAAAGGCACCAGGGCCGGGAAAACATACCCAATGAGTTAATTAAATATGGCCCAAAAAATTTAATAGGTAGATTGAGGGACTTGTTTAATAAGTGCATTGCAATACAGAAGATTCCTGATGAATGGAAAATAAGCTACATTGTACCAATATACAAGAAGGGCGATAGAAAGAGACGCAAAAAACTACAGAGGACTAAGTATAAAATAACACATTATATAGAATATTTACGAAGTTATTAAAAACAAAGTTACAAAAAGATTTAAAGACAAATTAGGAGAAGATCAAAATGGATTCAGACCAGGAAGGTCATGTGTTGACAATATATTTGCAATACAACAGTTAATTGAAAAACGGACTGCAGTTGGAGAAGAAACCCATTTGACAATGATAGATTTAGAGAAAGCTTATGACTCAATTCCGAGGAACAAATTATGGGAAGTATTGGAGAAATACAATATTGACAGAAACCTAATAGAAATTATTAAACAAATCTATAAAGATAACTCCGCTTATGTTAAAATGGGAAATATAATGTCTAATCCTATAAAAACCTCAAAGGGATTGAAACAAGGGTGCAGTCTATCACCAATTTTATTTAATATTTATGTAGAATTTATATTAACGAAATGGAAAACAAAGCTGCAAAGGTATGGGGATCCCAATAGGCAACAGATTTTTGCTGACATTACAATTTGCCGATGATCAACTGGTTTTAGCGCAAGACAAATTTGATATGGAATTCATGATAAAAAAGGTTGAAAAACACATATGAATCATGGGGTCTCACAGTAAATTTACAAAAAACAGAATATCTGGCAATAAATAGCAATGAAAGAGAAAATTTAATATTGGAAGAAGGAATCCAAATAAACGCAAGTGAAACAAACTAAATATTTGGGAATAATTATGGATAACATTGAAGGTATAGGCAAAGAGAACATAAAACGTAGAAGTGAATTGAGTAGCAAAATAATATCATCGTTAAATTCCATATGGTGGGATAAGCATATTTGGAAAGACACAAAAAAAATATATTGGTAAAACATTGGTGGAATCTGTTGCAATGTATGGAAGTGAGGTATGGACAATCAATAAGTACTACAAGAATAGACTAATAGCTCTAGAAATGGATTATTTACGGAGAAGTGCCAGAAAGTCTAGATTAGAACATGTCACAAACAAGGAAATTAGAAACATAATGGAAGCAGAAGAGAGAAGCATAATTGAAAGAATTGAGGAGAAGGAATTAAAAGTGGTTAGGACATGTCTTAAGAATGGAAGATGAGCGATGGCCCAAGCAACTATATGAATGGCATCCGAACAGAAAGAAGAAAAGTGGAAGACCAAGGTTAACATGGAAGGAAAACATGAAGACAGTAATGCAAGCTAGAGGGCTAAGCATCGAAGATGCCCAAGACCGTAGGCTTTGGAGGTTTGGCACGGGAAGACGGCAGCAGCTGTAAAAACCCGAAGATAGATAGATAGATAGATAGATAGATATTCTGCTATATTAGAATATAAATTTAAAATCCAGTTATCAGAAATTTAAAATGTAATTGTCGTTAGCAATTTATATTTTATTTTACAGATTTGGACTGGTTAAAGTTTACAATTGTGGAAGTCATTTTCGTCAGCATATTGTTACCATTAAAATGCGTTGTACAAATTCATTAATTAAAAGCCTTTACCGGTACGTTAAATTTGCATCCATTACACCCATAAAATTCTAATATTACAACATTTGTTTCTGAATGTATTAGACCATATTCTTTGCATATGTTAATTAAAAAAAAAAAAAGGTTATGTATTTTGGCCCGTCCATTCATTGTAGTCCTAGTGTCCGCTTAACAGTAAGCATACGTAGTAATGGGTTTTGTTTCTAATACAAAGTTTCATAAAAATTTGTATTACAAACAAAACAAAAATCCAGATCATAAGGAACGATTAAAATTGTTCGTCATTATCATCATCTTCACTATATAGGGTCTATAGCCTGTTCCGGCTCAATATTCCATCGCTTTCTTGATCTGCCAAGATTTCCCTCGTGGTTTATACATCCAAGCTTGCTTCGGAAATATGTTGTTATCCATTCGTTGAAGGTGTTCAGTCCATCGCTTCTTGTAATTACAGATTTGATGTGTAATTTACATTATTCCTAACTCTTCTCTTATAGTTTCATTCCTTATATGATCTCGTCTTGTACAGCCTTTGAAAAAAAATGATGGCGCAAGTCTTGATGATGGAAAGTTTTGAAGAGCGATTCACTCCAGTACGTTGTTACATGTTCTGACTCGTTTGAGTATAAAGCGGACGGCGCAAGTCTCTCTTCTTGCAGCATTCATATCGTTCGCTTAAGTGGATCAGTCGGTAAGATGCTCTTTTTCCGACGACGCGGGCCCCACGTTCGATTCTGGTTAGGTAGATTTTTTATTATCATTTAATAACGTCGTCAATTTTCATAATGCCTACGTGTTACCAGGTTTCGTAATATAAATACATTTGTAAATATATATGAAAATATTCCAGGTCGGGACAGGCTCCTGGTGAGATTTTTTCGGGTTTTTTTCCTCACCTGTAAGATAAATGTCAGAAGCGTAGGGCACAACGGTCCCCGAAAATCATCCGGCTATCATCATCATCCTTATCGTTATCATCATCACTCTTCACCGGTGTGAAAAGAAACGGGAAGCTACCACACCTACAGTTCCCTAGTAAAGCTGCAAAGCATAGCATGAAAATGCCATGATTGCAGTGAAAGACCTGCCCTTGGGCAGAATTACTATGGAATGGAATATATGGAAATAAATAAATTAAAGAAAACAGCTCATATATATATATTATATATATATATATATATATATATAGAGAGAGAGAGAGAGAGAGAGAGAGAGAGAGAGAGAGAGAGAAGAGAGAGAGAAAATAACGATTGTAACGTCTCATTACTTTGTTTACAAAACACATATCATATAAAATTATTTATTTCCACTTCTAATACAAAATGCGTCTGCTTAATTTAAATTAAGTTAATATTTAATTTCATTACACAAGTAAGTCCTGAAGTACTGCATCTCTTCATACAGACAACTTCTAGGAGAGGTGGTTGTGGTCTAATGGAGGGAGCTTCTATTTCCCATGCATGAGGTTCAATCCTGCTGACATATTTTTTTTTCTCTCTCTCTCTCGTCCATATTTCAATTAATTTTCTTTCTTTTGTTTCCATTTATTTTGCTTTGTTTTATTTTCAGTATTTACCGCACTAACTTATTTACATGAAATTGTTTTCTATTGCACGACACACAATGAAATAGAACGGATTTAGTTTCTCAAATAGTTGTATACCCTTGCCTCTGGTCCCAAGGGTCGCGGGTTCAAACCCGGCCGGGGTCGATGGAATTTTTAGGGCGGAAAAATCCAAGGAGCAAGTCCTCCGGTGGGACTTTAAGCCGTGGGTCCCGAGTCTGAAGATTTTCAGCCTCGTAAAAAATTCCTTAAACCAGAATGAAAATACCTCTAAGCAAATTTATCGAATTTTCCCGTCCTAGCACTACCTTGGTTTCCTAGATGTCAGTATGAGGCGGAACGCTGACCACGTACCACTCAAAATGACATCTATACGAAAACAAGTGTAACTAAAGTAGTATGGTTGAAATTCTTCCCTGTAGGGGGAGAGCGCCTAAATCTCTGTAATGGGAAAACATAGGCTTACAAATAGTTGTATACTTGTGAATCATCAATTATTTCAAAGGCTGTACATCCCTTAACTGCACGTAAAAATTTCATTTCTGTCGATTGGATATTCTTAATTTCTTTCTGTCTCAGGGCCCAGTCCTCACTGCCGTATAATAGAGTAGTGACTGCCATAATCTTGTAAAATGTCAACTTGTTTCCTTTCTCGTTTTATTCCAAGTGTTCGCCTAATTGTACCACACATAAGTTTGTATCTGGAAAGTTTTGTTTAAAGGTCTTTGTCGTAATCGTAAGATATATTGTTTCCCAGATAATTAAAATGTTATACTTGTTTAAGTGAAACATTATCTACTAAAATTTTGATTTTTTGATCCTTTCCTCTGAAAGCCATTATCTCAGTTTTAGGTGTTGAAAGACAATTACATGCTTCTGCATTTTAAAATTCATAAGCGCTAAAATAAAAACTTTTTTAAATCTACAATTTCGATATGTTTATACCTTCGTTACTTAAGAGATATCGTTAATCGAATTAAATTATTTTAACTAACTCACTCACTGGCTCTATCGAACCCGTGAGTTCATGGCCGCGGGAACATAAGCTCTCCATACATCAATATCCTGAGATAATATTTTCCAATCATCACCTGTATAATCTACTTCCTCAAATCATGCATAATGTTTTTCTCACACCTCATTCTTGGTCTACCAACGGGGCGTTTTTCCTCTGTTTATTCTAGAAGAAGCTGCCATGCATCTCTTTCATCCCCCATACGTGCCACATGCCCTGCCCATCGCAGTCTACGAGACTTAACTGTTCTTATTATATCTGGCTTCCTATACATATCATGTAGCTTACTATTATGTAGTTTTTCTCCATTCACCTGTCTGTTCATCTCTTTTTAACCCAAAAATTTTCTTAAGAACTCTATTCTCAAATACCGGTACTCATAATGTTCTTTCCTCCTTTACAGTGAGAGTCATATTTCGGATGCATATAATATAACTGGGAGAATAACTGTATTATATATTTTTCAGTTTTAAGTTATTTTAGAACTCTTAATATGTTTATATTGCTACTAATAAAGAGAAACAAAAATTAATAAGAATAATTCATTTCCCTAGAATGATATAAGAAGGACATGTGGCATGAATGAAAGAGTGGCAAGGCAGTTCTTGTGGGAAGACCAGAAAGAATGCGCCGAGTAGGTAGACCAAGAATGAGGCGGGAGTATAACTTTAACCGCCATTTAAGAGAGATTAGTTATACCGGGGATTATTGGAAAACATTAACTCAGGATTTGGATGTAAGAAGAGCTTATATGCACGACCATGCATCTTCTGGTTCGATACAAAAGTGATTTTTGGAGCTAATGCAGCCTTCTCGCTCCTTATCACCATTTTTATCATCCATAGCATTTTGGTTTATCACGATTCCTAGGTTCATTTGGCACTCAATGGAATATAATTATCAGTTATCGATGTTTACTAAACCTCTTAATGTTCTCGAACTTTCTCAATTGTCTTTTTATTTTCTATTCTAAGAGTCAGTCATATACTTTATTTTTCCGGGTTCCGAATTATTTAAATTGGAATAGGCCTACTTCCTCGCATCTTAAATAATAATTTTCTAGCTACATTAAAAGTGGATGTGAGGCTAGCAGCCAGCTTGTAAGTCAAGGGGCTACTGGGCCTGTCGCGCTTGGAGTTTTTTTCTTCTTTCTTTCTTCTTTTTTTTTTGAGAGCTTCTTTAAAAGAGAATTATTCTAAAAAAATGTTTATTTTAACAGCAGACCCTAAATGATTTTATATGTAAAAATTAAAATGATGCAAATTATACATATGGACGACTATATTTGGTAAGAGAAAATTACTAGAATTTATGAGGATTAATTAATTCATTGTTTGCATTGTATATACATTAAGTTTCATACAATGAAACACTTTTAGATATAATTGTTACTGTATATAATTCAACTATAAATAACATTAAGAGAAATATAAGTTATTTACGATTCACAATCAGTTGTTGGAAGCCTTGAAGTACATCATTCCCACATTCTCAAATGAAAATATTCCCAATTAATATTGAGGATACTTTTTATACTTTGAAAAACTTCGCTCTACATCATATTATATCACAGCAGCATGTTGTAGAAAATATAGTCTGTTATTGACAGTTACAGGATCAGTGAAATTGCCAGCAAATAACGAATCATTCTCTAAAAACTAAATTTCGAATATAATGTTGAACGGATGTTAAATTTTCGATTTAATACCTAACTCATTGGCACTATCGAGCCCGTAGATTCATGGCCGCGCGGACATAAGCTCTCCATACATCCCTATCCCGAACTAATGTTTTGCAACCATCCCCTGTATAATCCACTTCCCTCAAGTCGTGATTAATGTTATTCTCCTACCTCATTCTTGGTCTACCAACTGGGCGTTTTCTTTCTGATTTTCATACAAGAAGGCTTGTACGTACCTAGTTCATTCCCCATTCGTACCACGTGTCCTGCTCATCGCAATCTACGAGACTTAACTTTTCTTATTATATCTGGCTTCCTATACATATAATGCAGCTCATTATGTAGTTTCCTCCATTCACCTGTCAGTTCATCTCTCTTTGGTCCAAAAATTGTCCTAAGAACTTTATTCTCAAAATAAATGTAATGGAAAAACAGCACTTCAGGCAACCCGATATATTTTCCAAGTCCTATAGAACAACAGTGCGCATGCGCCAGAGTTTATAGAGCCAGCGATAACCTTCATCGAACCACATATCGATTATCATGCTTGCCACATATCGATTATTATCGAAATCGTACTAAAGTTTATACAGCTTACGCAGGATGGCAGAACGTCGCTCCGAAATTTAAATGGCCGATCTTTGCAATAAATCCCCAAATATATGTTAAAGAAATATAATGATAATATTAAAATTACCAAACGTTTATTAAAAATGGGTGTACACTTACTTATCACGTCCTAACACCATTATAACCTGCGATAACCCAAACCAGCGATCGAAAAATAATAGACTAAGTAATATACTCTGTGGAGAAAATAGCAGTCAGCATCACAATATTGCCAAACACTGTGATAATGTTGTGATTTGCGTATTTAAATAAATGCTTAAACATTATCAAATAATGTAATAAAAATTGTTTGAAAAAATTTAAAGTATTAAAAAATGTTAGCAAATACAGAAGAAGAGCATCAATAACTGAAAAATCAAAGGTAACCTAAAGTGCTGTTCAGCCAAGTACATTTTTCGATTTAATATAATCACTAATTAAGGGAAGGTCCTTGGTTTACTATCCGACTGCTGGCCACACATTTGTTTGTCATTTACAAAGATGGACGATCGTCTAACTACTATAGGGGTGGGCATGCTGTTATCATGTCTCCCTGTGTCGTTATTGCTGGTTTTCTTAACCTGAAGCAGCTACTTACTGTAGGTACCCAAATTCTTCACTATCATGGTTGGGCACCGGTTCCATACTGGCCGAAATTTCATGAAAAAATGGCTTTCCCCTTAGGAACTCTGCATCAAAGCATCCTGCCTTAAACGGCTACGGCGCAGGATGGTTTCATGTACATGGATTATAAAAAAATAACAAATTATATCTTTTCACAGAGTTCGCTATTTCAAATTGCTTGTCTGCAGTTCAAATAAATTTATGTGATTTATTCCGATTAGCATCCTTCCGACATTATCTAAAGCCCTGGAACATATTGTACATAAACAAATACCTGAATATCTCCAAGCAAATCACCTCCTTGATCCTTATCAATCCGGCTTTAGATCTGGTCATAACACAACCACAGCTTTGTTAAAAATTATTGAAGATATTCGTGAAGCCATGGACAGACATGAATTGACTACTTTAACCTTACTTGACTTCAGTAAGGCTTTTGACACGGTAGACCACGACTTACTTATGATAAAGCTCAAGCACCTACACTTGTCTGACAGCGCTGTATTCTGGTTCGACTCATACCTGCACGGGCGTCAGCAATACGTTTCACTAAACGTGCAGGCGGGAGTCCCCCAGGGCAGTGTTCTCGGACCTCTTCTTTTCTCAATCTACATAAATGACTTACCAACTGTACTAAAGCACTGCCGTTATCACCTCTATGCTGATGATCTCCAAATTTACCTACATTCACCTCCTCATTCTCTCTATAACAGCTTGACGAAAATGAATGACGATCTCATATCCATCTTTAACTGGTCTTCAAGTATCGGTCTAAATCTAAATCCTAACAAGTCACAAGTAATTCTAATGGGATAACAAAGACTGTTTACAACCTTTGGCATATCTATACTTCCAAACATTACTATAAATAATATTTTAATTATCCCTTATTCTTCTTCAGTAATAGATCTTGGACTACATCTAGACGCAAATTAACCTGGCAAACACAAGTGAAATACATATGTAAAAATACTTTCTCCATCTTACATTATCTTAGACGTTTAAAGAATTTTCTCGCAGTTTCGTTAAAAAACAAATCCTTGTGCAGAATCTTGTGTTGCTATACTTCGATTATTGTGACATTATATATAATGATCTAAACCATGACTTGTCGCAGAGACTGAAATGTGTTCATAATGCTTGAGTTCGAATCATTTTCAATATCCGCCGTTATGACCATATTTTCGAACACTTCAATAATCTCTCCTGGCTCTGTCTACTGTACGACAGACGTAAATTGCACTCCTTTCACTTATTTTCAAGCTTCTGAATTCCTACACTCCTACTTACCTGGCGTCCAGATTTGAGAAGTTATCCTCTTACCACAATATTGACACTAGGTCACAAGATAGCAGCCTGCTAACAATTCCTCTTCATAGCACTTCCTCTTATTTTACTTCCTTCACAGTAGCCTCTGCCCGCTCCTGGAATTTTCTTTCTCAACATATCAGGGTTTGCCGCACAGTTGGCACCTTTAAGTCACGCTTATACAGTTACATGTTGTCTAATAATTAATTTTTCTCTATTTATTTAAATTTATACAATGTCATTAATAATTTTTTTCTCGTTTTTTATATATCTTGTACATATTATACATTTAATTCGTTAACTCTAGAGTAAATCAAAATACATTATAAATATTAATTGTATTGTATTTATAACATGTAATCGCTTATGTTTATTGTAATTCAGATGTAAGACTTTTTTTTGGAATTTTAAAACCTTGTTGAGTGGCAGGCCTTAAGGCCTTAACTCTGCCAGGTAAAATAAAGCTATTATTATTATTATTATTATTATTATTATTATTATTATTATTTATTATTATTATTATTATTAAATACATATAGGACATATATATAATAAAAACCAGTCTTAGAAAATAAACATTATCAGATTTACTGTTACTAAATTGTATATACAATGTCCACTGCTGTGGTCTCGAGGTGGCGTGCTGCCTTGTCACGCAGCGGGCCCGGGTTCGATCCCCGGTCGGGGCAGTTTTTCTGGATGAGGTTTTTATCGGGGTTTTTCCTCACTTGTAAGACAAATGTCAGGAAAACTTTAAGGCCCAAACGGTCCCCGAAATCATATGGCCATCATCCTTATCATTATCATCCTTACCATTATCATTATCATCATCATCATCCTTCACCGGTGTGGAAAGCAACGGGAAGCTACCACACCTACACAATTCCCTAGTAAAGCTGCAAGCATAGCATGAAAATGCTATGATTGCAGTGAAGGACCTGCCTTCGGGCAGAATTACTATGGATGGTATATACAATAATAAAAAGCAAATTCTAAAGTCATCCCCTGCCTGATATCGAATCCTGGTCGTCCAGTCTTTTCTCCTGAGATAAATAAACTTTTCTTAAAATAATCAAATTCTGAACGGTATAATGCTATAATAAAATACATACAGGTAAAGGACTTTAAAACCTTCTAAAATATGATAAAATCTTAAATTTCAAATAAATTCTAGACTATGTACAATCTAAATTGGGGTAAACACGAATGCCCTATTCAGAGCAATGTATAATATAATGAAAGTAAATTTTACTATTACTAGGCTGGACCAGGAATGAGGTGGGAGAATAACATTATCCATGATTTGAGGGTAGTAGATTATACCAGGGATGACTGGAAAAATTAGCTCAGGATAGGGATTTATGGAGAGCTTATATCGGCGCGGCCATGAACCTAAGGCCGGGCGCCCACTAAGATGATCGTGATATGATAGTGATACAACAAATACACTGATCCAACACGGACTATGACAGCAAAGTGACTTGACGCTCACTGGACTGATTCATAGTACATGTCGTCGTTGGACGAGGATGTTCTCGATCTAGTTTATTTAGCTAATATCAATTATTACAACAGAAGACGTAAAAGGCGATTCTGGGTTCATCCATTTTGGCTTGCTAATGTAGAAGAAAGTGGTGCTTTTAATGTGTTCAAAGAATTAAATATGTATTAAATAACAATTGGAAGAAATATAAGATGTCAAAAAAAGTAAATTATTTATGAAGTTATTTAAATTTTAAAAAATAATAAATAAATAAAATGGCCAGCTTCATGGGCTAGTGGTCAGCGTTTCTGACTACAGTTCATGAGGTCCCGGGTTCGATTCCCGGTCAAGTCTTAGAAATTTTTCTTCAAGGGAATTATTCCTGTAATTGCCCATGGTCTAGAATTCAGGTTAAGAACTCTCCTGGTGCTTCATTATCATTTATCACCCATCACATCATCGGGGTAACGTAACTCCGCCTTCCAGGTGCCCCAACCTAATAAATGGGTTATAATTCTGCCAAAGCCAGGGAAGAAGGCCACAAATGTCATAAGAGACAACCTGGTGGCATAGACAAAAAAAAAACAAATAAATAAAAAAAATAGATAAATGAAGGAATCTATAATTACTGTTTGCATATTTGTAGATATCTCAATGACATAAATTCGTTGCAATGTCACAGTTGCTTTCCTACGATCATTTGTTCGGAAATTCACTTGTTACTTTTGCATTTATTTATTTATTTATTGTGGGCAAGTGTGTAAAGAGTTTGACATAAGTTAAAAATACTTTAATATTTTCATAATTGAGCTGTTATTGTAATCTATTTTGTGAATTGTGGGCTTGACAGAAATAAATTATCGTGGCATTAAAAAATGTTCGGAAATTCAATTGTTAATTTTAATGAGTTTTTATTTTTAATAATACAATATTCATTACTTACGCAGATTCCGGCAAGGCCTTGGCAAATCCTATGCCATGCCCTGATCTTGAACAGCGCTGGGCTGTTTTGGTTCAATATAGTATTCATTAAAGACAAGGATATTCTTTAAAATAAGTTCAAAAAATTGTTATATTGAAATCAGGATCGTCTCTCATCTTCACCACTTGTATACGAGCAACTCACAACTGACGCAACAAAAAGTGGAGCTTGCAGCAACTTTGAGCGATACAACACAAACAGTGTGGGGTCCAGAGTTGCTGTCGTATCAGACGAATGATGGGCCTTCTTGCAATTCGATATTACGGGTTATAAAGAAAAACATACACGCTAGCAACCAGCAAAGCAACAAATCCGTGTCTTGGTAGCTGTCGCTTGTCCGTTCCAGTGGGGCGCCCTGCCTAAGGGTTGGATATAGCCAGTGAGTTAGTTAGTTAGTCACTAGGCTAGTTTCAGTTGTTTTCCCTCTGGCAATAGGAGTAATTAGTTCTTTTATATTACTCATCCTCTAACAAAAATGAGTATCAAACACACGTTGCTGGGGTAAAAGCGGCTGTCACGCCAGGCTGACATCTCGTGCCAATTTTCTTACAGTACCCCGCAGGGGCTTCTAAAGATCTGTAGTAGGGATCACTTTACTTACTTTATAGGTTCCAATGTCCACTAACGGGGAACTGTTGGTTCTTGTTTAGTTTTATAGTTTGTATCAGCGTTCCTCTATTTAACCCTGTACTTCAATTGAAATATGATAATCGCATTAATTTACGTACTACAACAGAATGTTAACCAAGCAAACAACACTCGCTTCAGCTGGTCTTGAAACAACTAAGTAGTAACTCGGCCGAGTCGGAGTTAAATAGGCAGAATGACATTGAGAGTCCCACACACGTGCAGTTGTTAACTACAAAATTATTCCTTTATGTAATAGAACATGATTTACAATTGAAAACTGTTTCGTAATTGTCAATTTGCCTTAATTGTTTTTCACGAAATAAAAACGAACTATTTGTCTTTGATAATAAGTTAGCACCATAGTACGCTCAGATCATCCATCGGTTGGCGTAAAAATTGCAACAAAACATCGATCGCGTTCGATTAATTGTAACTTTCCTCGCCGATGATTCCAAGTTCAAAGGTGAAACCAGTTTTTTTTCGGTTATAAAAATTCTGAATGTCTTCCTTTGGAGGAGAAGCAAAGCCGTGGATTCCGTGACGTAGATTTATGGCACATGAATAAATCTAAACATGTAATGAGAGTACTCAAAACAATTTGTTCGTCTTTTCACGATCGTATTTGAACTGTACGCTATTGGCGTAAGTTAGTATAGAGCATCGTAAAGTAAATATTGCTGTTATTACTACTACACTATTACTTACTTACTTACTCACTGCCACTATCGAACCCATAGGTTCATGGCCGGGCGGACATAATTTCTTAGTGTTACTCAATAGTGTGTGCGTGTTGTCCGTTATGTATACTACGTACAATGTATATACAAAAATATATCCAAAAGGTAGTGTTAATATAGGCAACCATTATACGAAATAAATCACTGTATTTTAAATGAACTGAACTTTATTTAAAACAATATAAACAATAAATTCGTACTTGCCGCCATTTTATGCCTGATTGATGTCACGGCCTGCTATAGTCTCAATCAAATTATTTTCGGCATTTAGCGTACATAGGCCTACATTGGCCAGAGTGCTAACGTCAGTCAGTTGTTTATAATGAACGCAAATATTTCCAACAAAGATATTATTTTACTATTATTTATTATTACGAAAACGCTATCGCTCGGTTTTAATAATTTCCTCGCTTCTGTAAAAACACTTCCCAACCTCGCATTGTATTATTTTATATTTGCAGATTTGCAAACTCTTATTGATTTATATGAATTTAAATATTCATTCGTATTTAGTTATAAGCAAGAGTCATATAGAGCAGCGATGTCATAAAACCAGAATTCAGATAGATCAGCTATAATTGCTTGTTTATTTTTCCCAAACTTGAAATGGAATATGAATATGACATAGGCGTACCTGAAAAAACGCTTAAAGTTCGGAATCCACCTTGCAGAATATATAATTTTATGGTAGGGCCTACTATTAAATACAGTCTAAGGAATAAATAAATAGATGAATAGAAAATTCCAATTTATTCACAATTAAACATATTCTGGAATGCCATTACAACTTGTGTACTCACCGAATTTATATGATTAATAAAATATTAGAAATGAATGGAAATAAAATTTAAAAGTATCGATAGAGAATTATGTTCATAAATGACTTGCATTATATTTCAACATTGGAGAATACATTTGTGTCATTGCTCCATGGCAGATTGAAGACCCACCAGCGAGTCGGAATCCGTAGTTTGAGAAATATAAGGTAGAACTAGTACGCTAAAGATACTTTTTTAAATTTATTTACTTATTTTATTTTCATTGCTTCAGTTTCTTGAATTAGTTTGCCGAATTTTCATACCAATACTTTCACAGTGGCGCAAAAGATCGTTAACACATTGGAAGGCTGAAAGAGGAGGCCAAAGAGGAGGCCATGATGAACAATTTTTTATCTACAGAAATAAATGTACACTTACCTCCCCCCCAAAAAATAAATTATAATGTACTTTGATGAAAACGCTGTTCATAAAGTAACATTCTTATCCTCAGCAACTTGGGTTTAATTGCTGTGATTGCAAGAACAGAATCTGTCATTGCATTTTTTCATAGCTCATAATATATCTTCAAGGTCATAGAAACCGGCAAGCAATCGATGTCTGGTGCTCGATCCTATATAGATTTTTTTCATATGTTTGTTATTTACACGGTCGTATAAAAAAAAGGTGTATAAAAAAAGGTTTAATAAAAAAATAACAGTGGAATAACATTTATGCCCGAATTTTGGCAAGAAAATACGTAGAGTCATTGTAAGATGACTTTACTTCCTTAAAAAATCAGAAAAAAAAAGTAGCCCTCTAACAAATGTATAAATAATACAACAGTCAATTTGCTTGTTTCTAAACTACTCAAAAATAAACCTGATTACATAATGCAAATACCCAGGAAAACGTATTTTGCCACTACATAAAACAGAATTTCAGGACGAGTAGTGTATCGCGGTGGGTCTGAGTGAAAGTATTAGACTATACAACGAAATCTTGTGGTTTTGAATTCACAAGATGTGTACAGTATTAGTTTTTTTAATAAGTGTTACAATACAATCATGTTGACAAAATCATTAAACAATTGGTGACACATTATCTAATAAAATATAATAATTTGTTTTTAATTCTACGTTCCATGCATAAATTGTATGTTTTTCTTAAAGTTAACACAGCTCTTACAATTTTCTTTTGTTGCCCTGCGTATCTCAGCGAATTTCTACGTTTTCAAGTGCGCAGTTTACGAATATATTCATGAAAGTGCTGAATATGCTCTAGTCTTTATGATTTTTGCGTATCTTATATCTTAACAAACACTAAGAAATTGGGAAGTAAATATCAATAAAACTAAATATATGGTCACACGTAGAAATTCATTATATAATGGAAATGGACAGCTAATGACAAATGAGGGAAATTTTGAGGAAGTGGCTGAATTCAAATACCTAGGAACAATAATCACAAATAGGAATGAGATGCACAAAGAAATTAAACATAGGCTCAATTCTGGAAATACGTGCTATTATGCATTGCAGAGACTCTTGATGTCCCAACTTCTTTCAAAAAACGTTAAACTGAAAATATATAAAACTATTATTCTTCTGTTCTTCTTCTTCTTTGGCTTTCCCCCACTTATAGGTTTGCCGTCTTCAGTTTCCATTTATCTCTACCATTCCAATCTCCCTCTTCCAAATTCCTATCATCCATTATAGTTCTGACGTAGGTTTTCCATTTCCATCTTGGTCTGCCACGTTTATTTCTTCTCAGGGGGTGACCATTGGTATATATTTTTTGGCCATCTTTCATGTTCCATTCTTTAAAACTATTATTCTACCAGTTATATTATATGGGTGCGAAACATGACTCTTACTTTAAGGGAGGAAAGGAGATTACAAGTATTTGAGAATAAAGTACTTAGGAAAATTTTTGGACCAAAGAGAGATGAAGAGACAGGTGAATGGAGAAGACTACCTAACAATGAACTACATGGTCTTTATAGGAAGCCAGATATAATAAGAACAGTTAAGTCTCGTAGACTGCGATGGGCAGGACATGTTGCACGTATGGGGAATGAAAGACTTGCATGGAAGCTTCTTGTAGGAAAGCCAGAGGGAAGGCGCCCAGTTGGTAGACCAAGAATGATGTGGGAGAATAACATTAATTATGATTTGAGGGAAGTAGATTATACAGGGAATGATTGGAAAGCATTAGCTCAGAATAGGGATGTATGGAGAGCGTATGTCCGCGCGGCCATGAACCTACGGGTTCGATAGTGCCAGTGAGTAAGTAAGTAAGTAATATATCTGTTATATTTTTTCATATTTTCCGATTTTTGTAGTGTAAAATCAAAATAAAGATTTAAAAAAAAATCCAGAGCAAATCTTCCAAAATTATTGATAGTTTCATGAATCGTGAGCATAAATATTTCCGAAATTAATATTATATCAAGGGTAACAAAACCACTGTTGACCAGTGTAATATATTACATACGACAACTAGAATTCATATTAGGCAGTCTGTTGAATTTTCGTTTATAAAGGTCGGACATTCGGCCTCGGAAAACTAGTACTTTACATTTGGGACTGATAGTGATCATTTCTTTTTTAAGTAAAATTATACAAATATTTTATTGCTAACGTGAATCCGCATAGAATTGTCATGTTCCATATAAATACAATTTTTAAATTGGTAATTGACTTAATCACAAATGTGACATCTGCGAATCAGTGATTGATAAACATGATAAGTATAAAAATGCAATGAGTTACCGAAATGACTATCGCAGCTGCAGCAACACGAACACTGATGTTGCCAAACCCATGATAGAACTAACAAACTCAAATAATATTGTTCGTCTTTGCACAGAACTGTTTGATCAACACAAGACGTCAACTTTGACTAGATTCACAATGGCTCGTAGTACTTGTTCTTCAAGATTCCTAACTGATTCTCATCAATTGTGCCCCTCGGAGCAAAATGGTCCATTTTATTTTACGTTTAAGAATGTTGATGGGAGTTGTAAAGCTGAAGTAGATAGTAGGTTAGTGCAAGCACGAAGAGCCATAAAAATGTTGAATGGAGTACTGTGGAGTAGGACCATGTCAAACCACACGAAGAAGAGGATTTTGAAGTCTGTTGTGGAAAGCATAATGACTTACGGTGCTGAGGGATGGACTTTGGTAGAGGGACAAAAAACTAAGATCTTGGCAGTGGAGATGGATGGAATAAGACGCAGTGCCAGGGTGTCCAGGTTGGAAAGAAGAAGAAATGAAGAAGTGAGGCAGATGATGGATATGGAGGAGACAGTGGTGGAAAGGATCGAAAGACGAGCTCTTCAGTGATATGGCCATGTCAGGAGAATGGAGGATGATAGGTGGCCCAAAACTCTTTTGGAATGGTCACCTTCTGGTAGAAGGAAACGGGGCAGGCCAAGAACAACTTGGAGAGGAGAGATTCATAGATTGATGAACGACCGAGGTCTGGAGGAGGATGAATGGCGTGATCGGCAAGAATGGCGAATGGGAATACAGGGTAACCGCTGAAAAGTGGAGAGACCTTCGAAAGTAAAGTAAGTAAGAATGTTGATTTTTGTTTAATGCTTCATCCCTCGTATATGTTAACGACATACTGCACTACAATGTTAAGTTATTTACACATAGAGGCCTACAGGACTTTACGTATCTAGATCGAGATCCTGATAAACTGCGAACAATTCCCTTTCAAATTATTTTAATGTAACTACTTTATCATTTAATGAATCTATTAGATAAAGGAGTCCCACGTCGTAGCCGAGTGGTTAAGGCAAGATGCCTGGCACAGAACTACGGGACTTGCCCGGTTTCGAGTCATCAGGGGTAAATGAATATTCTCTTGGATTTTCGGCCAGTATGGGACCGGTGCCCACCCAGCTCAGTGAGGAATTTGGGTAGCTACAATAAGTAGCGGTTGCAGGTTGATAAAACCAGCTCTAACGGTTGGAGACCCGATATGCTGACCACATGTCACACCTTCACTGCTGGATAATCAACTAACTAACTAACTCACTGGCACTATCGAACCCGAAGGTTCATGGCCGCGCGGACATAAGCTCTCCATACATCCCTATCCTGAGCTAATGCTTTCCAATCATTCCCTGTATAATCTACTTCCCTCAAATCATAGTTAATGTTGTTCTCCCACCTCATTCTTGGTCTACCAACTGGGCGTTTTCCCTCTGGCTTTCCTACAAGAAGTTTCCATGCACGTCTTTCATTCCCCATACGCGCAACATGTCCTGCCCATCGCAGTCTACGAGACTTAACTGTTCTTATTATATCTGGCTTCCTATAAAGACCATGTAGTTCATTGTTGTGTAGTCTTCTCCATTCACCTGTCTGTTCATCTCTCTTTGATCCAAAAATTTTCCTAAGAACTTTATTCTCAAATACTCGTAATCTCCTTTCCTCCCTTAAAGTAAGAGTCCAGGTTTCGCATCCATATAATATAACTGGTAGAATAATAGTTTTATATATTTTCAGCTTAACGTTTTTTGAAAGGAGTTGGGACATCAAAAGTCTCTGCAATGCATAATAGCATGCATTTCCAGAATTGAGCCTATGTTTAATTTCTTTTTGCATCTCATTCCTATTTGTGATTATTGTTCCTAGGTATTTGAATTCAGCCAATTCCTCAAAATTTCCCTCATTGTCATTAGCTGTCCATTTCCATTATATACTGAATTTCTACGTGTGACCATATATTTAGTTTTACTGATATTTATTTCCAGTCCTAATTTCTTAGTGTTACTCAATAGTGTGTGCGTGTTGGCCTTTAGTATCTCCTCGCTATCGGCCAGTAGTACTACATCATCAGCATAAACTAACAGCTTATTAATACCATTGAGTTGTAAGCCTTCCTCATTCTCTAAAGATTTAATGGCATGCTCTAGTACAAAATTAAATAGTAAAGGAGATAGTGCATCTCCTTGCTTCAACCCATTCTGGATTTCAAAAGTGTCTGAAAACTGTTTGCCTACACGCACCCTACTCTTTGAGCCATTTAGACACATTCGTATAAGTCTAACTAACTTTTTAGGAATTCCGAACTCCAGCAGGATACTATATAACTTCTCCCTCTTAATTGAATCATATGCTTTTTTGAAGTCTACATATAGTTGATGTACAGTACCATTATATTCCCATTTCTTCTCTAAAATCTGTCCTAAACTGAAAATCTGATCTGTTGTAGACCTGTTTCTTCTTCTAAATGCACATTGATGATCTCCTAGAATGTCATCAATATAGGGAGTAAGTCTGCTTACTAATATATTTGTTAGAATTTTGTACGAAGTTGAAAGTAATGAGATGCCCCTGTAGTTGTTGCAATCTGTTTCATCTCCTTTCTTATAAATTGGTATGATAATTGATTCCTTCCATTCATCTGGAAGAGCTTCTTTTTCCCAAATCTTACTAAGCAACCAGCGTATCTTGTCCATCAATTTTTCTCCCCCTGATTTTATCAGTTCTGCTGGGATCTCATCTGAACCTGATGCTTTATACATCTTCAATTTTTCAATCGCCATTTCAACCTCTAATGCACTTGGCTCTGCGACTAGCATTTCTGCTGTCTGTAAATTATCCTCCTCAATGTCCTGTTCTGTATGTACATTTAATAGCTGATTAAAGTAACCTTTCCATCTATTTAATATACTCCTAGAATCTGCAATCATATCCCCATTTTCATTCCGAATTATGTTTGTTCTAGCCTGAAACCCTTTCTTCTCTATACTAATTCCCTGATATAATTCTCTAATGTTCCTATTTTTTGCATTCATTTCAAGATCATTAATCTTATCTCTCAAATATTCCCTCTTTTTACTCTTTAGTAACTTGGTGGTTTCCCGTCTAACACTACCCAATTGCTCTAAATTTACCTCATTTGGCTCGTGTAACCATTTCATTTTTGCTAGCTTTCTTTTCTTTACAATGTCGACACATTCCTCATCAAACCATTTCTTGTTTTGCCTCTTTTTTAAACAACCAATGCTTTCTGATGCTGACAATTTAATAGTATCTCTTATAGCCTCCCATTCTTTATTTATATCAGTTTCTTCTTCGTTTGCCACATTGTCATCTGAAGATTCCAGTACTTGAAATCTATTAGCAATTTTGATTTGGTATTCTTGCCGCATTTCATCATTTTTCAAGTTTTTTAATTCATATTTTACAGAATCATCTTTAGCGTTCGTTCCTCTCATAAGCGATAGCCGTTGTCTGATTTTCACTCTGACCAGATGATGATCCGAATTGCAGTCTGTCCCTCTAACTGATATAACATCAATGATGCTTACTGTGCCAGCGTTTATCCACTAATACATGATCTATCTGGTTCCGAGTTTCTCCATCTGGGGACGTCCAGGTTGTATTTATGAATATCCTTATGCTGAAATGTTGTGCTCTTAACAATGAGATTCTTTGATGTGGCAAATGTGACTAATCTAAACCCCGTTGTCGTTACTATCTTCATGAAGACTGAATTTGCCTATTGTTGGTTTTGAATATATCTTCCCGCCCCACTTTTGCATTAAAATCTCCTAAGACAATTTTCATATGATATCGTGAAAGGGTATCAAATAAGCATTCTAATTCTTCATAGAACTCATCCTTGATCTTGTCATCTTTATCTTCTGTGGGGGCATGTACATTTACAATTATAAAATCATGTCGTTTACCCTTTAGAATTATGTATGATATCCTATCACTAACAAACTTAATATCTCGGATAGCGGATAGGATCCTCCTTCTGACTAAAAACCCCGTTCCAAATGCAGGTCTTTCTGCACCCCCATAGTATAAATGCAAAGCTTCCTGATTCCTGACTACCTTCTCCTGGCCACCTAACTTCCTGTAAAGCGACTATATCCAAGGGCGATTTATCCAATTCCCGCGTTAATATCTCTAGTGCCCCGCTATTGTATAAAGTCCTAACATTCCATGTTCCTAGGAACATGTCCCTGTGTTTGAGCCATTGGCATGGGTTCCCTGAAGTAGTCCCCGCCCGGAGAACCGAATGGGGGACTATTACTACTGTGAATAACACATGTGGATGTGAGGTCAGCAGTCGGCTAGTAAGCTAAGGGCCTTCTAGGCCTGCCGCACCATGGAGTTTATTAGATAAATGATAGACACCACTATGGTCTAGGAGTGGCCTCACTGCTTCGTACGCAGCGAATCCGGATTCAGTCCCCGGTCGAGACAATTTCCTGGGTGATACTGTTTTGGAACTTTTCTTCAGTTGTAAGACAAATGTCAGGAAACTTCAAAGGTCAAAACTGTCTCCGAACATCTTCTGGCCATCGTTATCACATTCGTCATGTTTAGTGTGTAGCTATGTGTAAGTGAATGGCATGTTTCGTCTTAAATATTCGTGTTATTTCGGAAGAAGCCTTGGATTGAGCTGATAACTCATTCGAGAAGGACCTCCATGTTCTTGTATGGTCAAAAAAGTATGAGTGTGATCCGAAGTTTAAAATTCCTCTCCCGATAAGTAAAATAAACGAAACGAATAATCAAAAACCGTTATTCCTGTAGAACATTTTTAAAAATCCAAAAACATTTAAACATCTTAATGAAGCCATCTCTAAGATTAAATCCTTAGATTCCACTGTAAGGCCTGGGTGGGGTGGGATACGTACAAGTACCTTTAAGGTGGACATTTAAACTATGATGGAGAATAAGTAGGAGAAGGAAAATAATAATTAATGGGAGAAATGCTACAAAACTCCATGTCCAGGATCGGATATCGCTCCATAGATCTTAGCAGTGTCTTGCTTCTAGAATTGGAGGACGAATAGGATAACATACATTTTTAAGTTCAGGATCAGACGGATAATTAGAATAAACGTTACGTTTATGGTATTCTCTAAAAGTAGTTTTCAAGATGTATCCATTAGCCTCCAACATAAAATGAATAAGTAAACATAAAGGCTGTCCATATTAGAGTACGCATGCGGCGTGCGCTGAGTGAGAAAGAACGCAACATTCCCAGTATGTTTATATTTATAATACTCATGACTAGCGACCGGATTATATACAACACAAACTTCAAAAATGCATGCAAATATGCAAGAAAAATGCTTAAAATATGCATGAAAAGTCAATATATACAATATCAAATAATAAAAAAACTATTATTACTTTATTACATATTTTTTTCTAAATTAACATAATAATTAGTATTTTTATAATATATTTATTAATATTATCATTTATCAAATCTGAAATTACAAGAAGCGATGGACTGAACACCTTCAAACAATGGACAACAGATTTCCGAAGCAGGTTTGGATGTACAAACTACGAGGGAGAAGAGATCCTGGCACACCAAGAAAGCGATGGAGCATTGAGCCGGAACAGGCCATGGAGCCTATACCGTGAAGATGATTCTAATGATCATTTATCACTGATAAATGATAAATTATCAATCAGTATCAGGGAAAAATATTGTTAACAAATTAAAATATTCTACATTTTGCTGCTATTGTAAACAGTAACAATCAGGTACTGTTCCAAATGTTCGGTAGTAAGGTTGTGTCTTCGATCGCTCAACAAATGTTTATAAACAGGAAAGGACCGTTCTATGTCAACTGAAGCAATTGGGCAGTATTTGAATTTGGGTGCTATTTTGGCACTTATTATTTCTGGCAAAAGCTCTCCCATCCCATTTATAAAACTATTAATTTGACACAAAGGTTCAAAACCTGGGTTATCGTTCAAAATGTTTTCTAACTTTTCTTTAAGTTTGCTCGATAATACATCGGCAATGAGTTCAGTTGTCGGATTTTACACATTAACTGAATAGAATCAATCAACGCCAAGCCTTGAGTTTCAAACTTTCTAATAGTTGCAGGTATATGGGAAAAAATAATACTAATCACAGCTATGTTTTTTTTAATACTGGATTCGTTAAACGCTTCCTTGCACTGACTAACTACCAAAGTCTCTGCAAAATCGAAATCGTTTACTTACATTTGATGGCCTCGAAATGTTCATTGTAAAACAACACAGATTTTGAAAATGATGTAATTATAGCGCAAAATACGCGTTATCACTAGTTTTTAGTTAAAATATGCAATAACAGGTGAAAAAGGTCTAAATATGCAAGTGCATATGCAACATGCAAATACATATAATCCGTACGCTACTCATGACTTCATAAGCTCCGACTTGTATCAAATATTCGAGGGCGAAGTGACCTCAGTCTAAGATTTGTAAAATTGAAGCTTCAACGACATTACTCTGAAATTAAACTTTAAAATGTTCACTTCAGTGATAATAAATATTTGTTAATGCTTTATGTTAGTACATTTTTATTCAATGTCACCACGTTGTCATTTCGACATTCTGGTATCCTATCCTGGCATGACGTTATTGTAACCCACTTCTGAGGTTGGGGCGCCTGCAAGGCGGAGTTATACTGCCCCGATGTTACATGATAGGTGATGATGATGGTAATGATGCGCCAGGAGAGACTTTAATCCTAAACTTAATGAATATGTTAATGATGACCAGATGATGTTCGGGGACCGTTAGGGCCTTAAAGTTCCTGACATTTGTCTTACAGATGAGGAAAAACTCCGAAAAAATCATCACCCAGGAAACTTGCCCCTCCCGGTGATCGAACTCGGGCCCGCTGCGTGACAACTCAGCACATTATCTCGATTATCTCGAGACCACAGCGGTGGACAGTTATTTGAAGGTTGAAAAACAAGTTTCAAATTGTAATAAACATAAATTAGATGTATGTTCTGTGTAATAACTGTACTTCTGCTTCACTACTGTCCGATGGACCTAGAAGCCACTTGGCCGACCATTCGGCTGTTGGTCTCATATCAACATGTGTCAAATATAGAGTGAACAATAATCCAGTCAGTACAGAGTGATAAGTGGTCAGCATGTCAGGACCCTCAGACTTGTGATTTTCTCAATATATAACTGCTTCTTATCGCAGCTATCCGAATTCTTCAAGATAATGGTTAAGCACCGGTCCTATACAGTAGCCGGAATTCCCTGAGAAAATGTCTTACCTTATGAGGACTCCAATCAGCACATGACTCATAGCTCTGCGCTAAGGCAGGATGTAGTAGACAGCTCGCCCATCGTGCGGGGCAACTATACACTAGTCTGTACCAATACATCTCCAAGTGGGAAAGGATGCTCGTTATGGGGCTTATTTAACCAAGCTAATTAAGTTACGTTTATTTCCCTACATATGTCAGCGAGTGACATGTGGTTAACACATAATCTTAAAGGGACATACACCAGACAACTAAGGTATTACTTGAATGGGAAAAGCCGATAAAATTTGCTCAGGTACATTAATTTAGACTTTGGGTTATTTTAGGAGCCGGAAAATATTCAGACTCGGGACCCACGGCTTACGTCCCTTGAATTTTACATCCTAAAAAAATAATCGAACCCGGACGGGTTGAATACGCAACCCTCTGGATCAGATAGAAGAAACTTAACTCCTAGACCACTGAGGCCGATAGAATTGAGGGGTTTAGTGAGTGAGGAAGCTATGCCACTTTGAAAAGAAATGGAAATAAATTAGATTTTTATTAAGCATTATATTACGAAATTATTTGTACAATAAAGGGATAAATTTTTCCTTCTTTAACTTACTGCTATGTAAACATGCAAGAGAAAAAATATAAATAGCACTGATTATTTCCATTTCTTCTCAAAGTGGCATAGCTCCCTCTCTCACTAGACCCCTCAATTTTATAATATATGGGAATATTGGTTAGGGCATAACCTCGACTCCTTACTTTTTTTTTGAAGGGAGCTCTAGCCCCTTCGGCCTTGGAGGGTTGGAGCCCATATACGTGTGAATGTCTGAGAGTATGTGGCCAGGCCAATTTATTTTAAAATCAAACTTATCCCACGTGTACTCTTAAAAACCAACAAAGATAATCAACAGGCTTTAAAAGGATATATATATATATATATATATATATATATATATATATATATATATCCTGGAAGACTTAACGAAGAACTGCTTCAGGAATACGGGAGGCGTAAACATGGAAGCAAGAAGAATTAAGTACATAAGATTTGCTGATGATATGGCTTTACTAGCAGAAGATGCAATGGCGCTGAGGAACATGCTAATGGAGCTAAATGACAGGTGCGAGGATTATGGGATAAAGATGAATATAAATAAAACGAAGGCCATGATTATAGGAAGGAATCCATGGAAGATAAACATGAGGCTTAAAGATGAGGCCATTGAGCAAGTGGAGAGCTTCAAATATTTGGGTTGTACTATCGAAAATAACATGAACTGCGGTGAAGAAGTAAAGCAGAGGATAGCAATGGCAAAATAAGCTTTTAACAAGAAGAGAAGCATTTTCTGTGGACCTTTGGCAAAATAATTACGGAGGAGGCTAGTAAAATGCTTTGTGTGGAGTGTAGCATTGTATGGTGCAGAGACTTGGACATTACAATGAAATGAGGAAAAGCGACTGGAAGCTTTCGAGATGTGGATATGGAGAAGAATGGAACGTATAAAATGGACAGACAACATAAAAAATAAAGATGTGCTAGACAGAGTACGTGAAGGAAGAACAATGATGGAACTCATAAAGAAGAGGAAAATAAATTGGATTGGCCACGGGCTAAAAATAAACTGTCTGTTGATGGATGCCCTACAAGGAATGGTCAACGGAAAGAAAGTTTAGAGGCAGAAAAAGACATCGGATGATAGACAATATTAAAATAAATAATTTGTATGCGGATACAAAAAGGAAATCTAAGTTAAGGAAAGAGTGGAGAATGCTGAGTTTGCAGTGAAAGACCTGCTCTTGGGCAGAACACAATGCATGTATCTATGTTGTGTATATATATATATATATATATATATATATATATATATATATAAACGAAACGAACAGCCTCATGGGCTAGTGGTCAGCGTTACTGACTACTGTTCATGAGGTCCCGGGTTCGATTCCCGGTCAGACCATAGGCATTTTTTCTTAAAGGGAATTATTTCTGTGGTTTCCATGGTCTGGAATTTAGGTTAAGTTTAGGTTAAGAACTCTCCTGGCGCTTCATTATCATTTATCCCTCATCATATCATCGGGGTAACGTAACTCAGCCTTCCAGGTGCCCCAACCTAAGAAATGGATTACAATTCCGCCAATGCCAGGGGAGAAAGCCGGAAAATGTCATGAAAGACAACCTGGTGGCATTAGTAAAAAATATATATATAATATATAAACGAATAATTTTATAATTAACGAATATTAATTATTTACGTAATTAATTGGTTACTGTCTTGCTGATTATTTAATTATGTCTGTTAGGAAATAATATTATTTTTTTATTTAACTACATAAAATCTGCCTTGAGCTTTAAGTGATACGGGCTTAATAGACACAAATATTAAATATATCGGTATGCTCTAGGTCTACTTATGCAGTACATTCTGTTGAGAAGATATATAGTACACCTACTGATGATAGCGATACTTCTGTCATTGGAAATGTTAAGTCTAGCAGTCTCCTTAGTGCTTTAAAAAAAAGATTAGTCATCATGGTTTTCCATTTCTCCTGTCTTCATCGATATTGCTCATACAATCTACTTCACACTGCATTTATTCGACACTTTTCTTTGAAATTCATGTTACCTGAGTAATATGGTCTGGTGAAGTGGTGAATAAACTGAAAATATACCATAATAACTGGATTTTATATCAGTTATCCGGCGAGTAAAGAGCATGATAAGTGCAGTGAGTTTGCATTCGAACATATCATTTTCATTTTAATATTATATATAACAGTTTACATTTAAAACAACGAAATATCATCTATATAAAGATAGATTTAGGGACACTATGTTACTGAATACATAAACATATTTAAAAAACATAACTAAATTCTTATCGCGTTTTGAGGTTAACACTGTCATTCAACTACCAGCTAGAACTGCTCTTGAATATATCTTATTTATATAAAGTTTTAATTTAAAAAAATTAAACCTTTATTTGTTCTTCAATATTTGGTCATTCCAGTGGTTTAGTAACATATGCTTGGATATGGTTCAAACCTGGTCGAGGTGCATTGATTTTTCAGGGTTTAAATTTCTAAATATGACTTCGTTCGGTCATCATCATCATCATAGTACATTCACGAATTTAGGCCATTTGTTGACCGTTTCGGCCTCAAGAGAAACACCATCCAGAAGTCTTTTGAGTGGACGTCCTGGTCTTCTTCTTCCTGACTTCGTTCGGTAGGAAGTAAAACTGTAGGTCCCGTGTCGTAGATTTACGTTACATAACTTACGGCCTTAAGTCCTGAAATATAAAGATATTGAGCAATTTGCCTCTCTTTTGCGTTTTAAAATTACGGCGCAAATGAGCTCAAAAATAAATTGACATCTTTAAATAAAATACCACCTACCTAGCTCTTCAATATTTGAGACCTTTTTAGCAGCTAAACTCGAAACCATGAGAAGAAGGAAATTATTTATTTTAAATAATGAAATAGCAAATAAATATTTATATTTCTGATATTGATAGAATATGTATTATTAATTTAGAATCAAATATTTTGGGGAATCTAAGGTGGAGGTTCTCACTTGGATTTACAGTTAGGAAAATATTCAGGGAAAATAAACATACATGAAATAATAAACAGCAGAATTAATTTACATAAATGTTTAGGATGAATTTATTTTATGATTGCGATACTCTTTTATAATGATGATGGTTACTGTGGAACAAAGTTTTCAGTTTCAATACTCGATGCCAAATGGATAGTTCTTGTCTTCCTCGGTGCTGAAAAAATAAATAAAAATAAATTATTAAATAATTTTAAGAGTAGTTTTACTAGTGCATTTAGACATTTGAACATTTTCAATCATTTCGCGCCCATCATTTTTTAAATGCATAGGCCTATATATCAGTAGGCGGTATTTTGTCATTATTGCGTAAAGCCTTGTATTTTCACAGAATTTAATGTTTTAATAAATTACAATAGTAGGCCTATATTATAATACGAGGTTGGGAAGTGGTTTTTACAGAAGCGAGGAGAATGTTTAAAAACCGAGCGATAGCGAGGTTTTTAATTTCCGAGATTCTGTAAAACACTTCACAAACGAGCGTTGCACATTATTTTTGCGGAATGGTGTTTTCAAAATAATAATAATAGTAAGATAATATGTTTATTGGAAATATTTTTATTGGAAATATGTGTGTTCATTATAAACAATTGACTAAGTTAACAGCGTGGGCAATGTTCATTAGTAGAAACTACAGGAGGCCGTGATAGCAATCAGTGATAAAATGGCGACAAGTACGTATTTATTGTTTTATATTGATTCAAATAAAGTTTAGTTCATTTAAAATTTCAGTGATTTGTTTCGTATAATGTATATTAACACTACCTTTTGGATATATTTTTTGTATATACATTGTACGTAGTACATAGAGGACAGTAGTTTTACTTCCCACATGTGGTTTATAATATGTAATATTACAGTATAGTTATTTTATTACAGTATAATAATGTAGGAAGTTGAACTTTCAATCATGGTTGCCTTTGCTGTAAGTACGACAAAACGCAAAAAATAGTTTTTCATTGTTGGGCGTAGTTCTGGGTCTTTTTACTAACTCACTGGGAATAGGAACCCGGAGGTTCATGGCCGCGAGGATATATGCTCTTCATATATCTCTATCTCGATCTATTGTTTTCCAATCATTCCCTGTAAAATACATCTTCCTCAAATTATGGTTAATATTATTCGCCTATCTCATTTTTGGACTACCTAATGGGAGCTTTCCTCTAGTTTTCTTACTAGACGTTTCCATACCACACTTTCATTTTCAATTAGCGCCACATGTCCTGCCAATCACAACGAGATGTAACTACTCTTATAAATCTGGTTTCCCACAGAAATCATGTAGCTCACTGTTATCTTTTGTATTCACCACTATTCTGTCTATTCGTCCCTCTTTGGTCCAAAAACAATTTTCTAAGAACTTTATTCTTAAATACTCGCGTTCTTTTCTCCTCCCTTAAAGTAGGAGATCAAGTTTCGCATCCATAAATGTTAAAATAGTATGCGTTTCCTGTGGTGAGCCTATGTTTTATTTCTTTATACATCTCATTCCTATTTGCATTTATGTTCTTAACTAACTCACTGACTATCGGACCCATATATTCATAGCCGCGCGGACATAAGCTCTCCACACATCCCTATCCTGAGCTAATGGTTTCCAATCATCTCCTCTATAATCTACTTCCCTCAAAAAAGGTTTAATATAATTCTCCCACCTCATTATTGGTCCACGAACTGGACGTTTTCCTTCTGGTTTTCCTACAAAATGTTTCCATGCCCCTCTTTCATTCCCCATTCGTGCAAAATGTCCTGCCCATCGGAGTCTATCAGACTTAACTGTTCTATTATATCTGGTTTTCTATAAAGATCATGTAGCTTGCTGTTATGTGTATTTATATTCCTAGGCATTTCAATTCGCCTCCAATGGTGTCTTTACCTAGTCGTGGTGGAGTGACTTCGTGCTTAAATGAACCCGAGAACTAAGACGGCGTTAGCATTGCTGCCAAAAGAGTTCGCCCATTCCAGACAGGTCAAAGGCGATAAGCCAGACAAAAAAGTACCTCGATTTTCACCGTAAAAATACAACTGTCAAAAAACGCGGACATGGGTAAATAATTCCGGAGGTAAAATCGTCTGGTATTCAGATCTCCGGGCGGGGACTTCTACAGGGAATCTATCCATGGAAAAAACTTAAAAATAAGGATACTTTTTTAGGAATGTTAGGACGTTATATATTAGTGGGGCTCTAGGAATATTAACATGGGGATAAATCACCCTTGTATACAGTCGCCTTGCAGGATAGATGGTCAGGAGAAGGTAGTCATGAATCAGGAAGTTTTACGTCTCTTAGGCTGCGATGGGCAGATCATGTGGCACAAATGGGGAATTTTAGAAGGACATTGTAATTTCTGTAGGAAAACTAGATGACCATGAATGGCTATGAACGTCCGACTTCCAAAGTGCCAGTGGGTTAGTTGTTAATTAGGTTGGTAGGTAGGCATTGTATGTATTGTTTGTTTTGAATTTATATAACACTTTGGCTAGACCAGTGTTGACCTATGGTAGTGAAGCATGGACACTAAAAAAAACAACATGAAAGCAGAATAACGGCTTGTGAAATGAGATTCATGCGCAGAACAGCGGGTTACACCAGATGGGATCGGAAAAGGAACACCGATATCTTAAAAGAAATGAAGGCTACGCCAATTTTGGAATGTATTAAACAGTACCAACTAAATTGGAAACACCATCTTGAAAGAATGACTTCAAATCGGATCCCCAAAGCTGTTTGTAATTATATACCAAGAGGACGAAGATCACTGGGCCGTCCTATGAAACGCTGGAGGGAAAATTTTCTATAGGATCGTAACAGGCCTTAGCCTAATACTTGGAAGGAAGAAGAAGAGAAAGAATTCATTCATTTCTTCAAAATGTCTCCCATTTTTGTTACTAAAACGTCCGCGTTTTCACAGCATTTTATAAGTTAACTTACTGGTAACTATGATACCTACCCTGTAAACAGACAAATCCTTATGTTTTTGTTGAGAGCGTCAATAGCATTCTTATCTTCTTTGCTGATTTCAAAGTCAAAAATGTCAAAGTTCTCCTGGAGTCTCTTCTTGTTTGATGACTTTGGAATTGGAACAGTTCCATGTTGAATCTGTAAAAAATCATGGTATGTTTATGTATTATTTCTTTCCAAATTGTTATACTATTAACTTACTTGAACGTCTAGGATAATAACATCCAAAACTTGATATATCTATTACAGTACAATAATATGTAGGTATGCAGAATTACGTACAATATATATATATATATATATGTATATTTTTTTTTTTCTCGGTCAAAAATGTCACTAATAGTAGATTAAAAATAAGAGCAGGCAGATAGAAATTATTAAAATTCATCGGAGAACATATTGTTTAAACAAATCACCTCATAGGATTCATGCTTCCATGATATCGCGATTTCAAACATAGTCATGTTCATCGTCAGCCATAACTCCGACTGACGAAATTCTTCGGCCGTCAACTATTCTGTTGTCGCCATCTTCAGTGCTGCCATCTATGGTTGAATTTATGAACTTCGAAATCAATGTAATTTCGTTAGGGATATCAAAATTCATTGATCTATTTTTGTTTTTCTGAATGTATATTTTTTCCCAAACTGTCAATTCCAAAGGTTTCTCTACTTGTTTTAAAAGTTTAGCTTCTCTTCCAATTTTATGATGTTCTAATAAACTATGTGCAGCAATTGCAGATTTTTCAATTTCACAATTTTTAATATTTCTGAAATGTTCTTTTGTCCGAATTTCCAAATTCATTTTTGTTTTTCCTATATAAACTTTATTGCAATCTTCACAATTTATTTGATAAATTCCAGATTTCTTACTTTGGCACCAATAAATAAATTTAGTCTGGGTAATCTTCTAAGTACCAATAAAAAAGCCAATGTTCCAGACAGTAAGAAATCTGGAATTTATCAAATAAATTGTGAAGATTGCAATAAAGTTTATATAGGAAAAACAAAAAGGAATTTGGAAATTCGGACAAAAGAACATTTCAGAAATATTAAAAATTGTGAAATTGAAAATCTGCAATTGCTGCACATAGTTTATTAGAACATCATAAAATTGGAAGAGAAGCTAAACTTTTAAAACAAGTAGAGAAACCTTTGGAATTGACAGTTTGGGAAAAAATATACATTCAGAAAAACAAAAATAGATCAATGAATTTTGATATCCCTAACGAAATTACATTGATTTCGAAGTTCATAAATTCAACCATAGATGGCAGCACTGAAGATGGCGACAATAGACGGCCGAAGAATTTCGTCAGTCGGAGTTATGGCTGACGATGAACATGACTATGTTTGGAATCGCGATATCATGGAAGCATGAATCCTATGAGGTGAGTTGTTTAAACAATATGTTCTCCGATGAATTTTAATGATTATACCTCATAATGTTTACTTCCCAACATTAATTAAATATAGATAGAAATTAGTATAAAATAATCATCTGAAACTCATTTTCATATAAAGCGGACGTCACGTTTCGAATAATATTTCTCAGATGACAAAGATGTTCCTCAGAATTCTTTAATTTTTCTATAATAAAGTTATATTACTTTAACGTTCCAGTTGCTACTTATTCATAACTGAAGGGCAGAGAGAAAGAACCTGGTAAGTCACTATTTTGTCGAAATGAAATTTGATGTGTGATTAGATTCTTCATGGAATGCACTATGATTTAAAAGTGTGAAACATTAAAATATACAGTTTAATCACGGGTTTATTTTCCTCCAAATTTTGGCATACAGGTAGGGATGCATGGATAATATACAACTGAATGTACTTATCTATATTTCAAAGAAAAAGTGACCTATTTGGTTTTTTCTTGTACCCTTCAATTACAAATATTCGTGTAATATTTATTCCTGATGAAGTGGAAGAGAAGTCCTTATAATATTAATTTCATCTGATATTATTATTGTTATTATTATTATTATTATTATTATTATTATTATTATTATTATTATTATTATTATTATTACTACTAACGAAACATCGAGACCAAACATTCAAGCATTGAAAATGGACAATAATTTGTATGTATTCGTTTCTATTTGAGTATCTTTGTAATTTAATTAATGGTTAATTAGCTGGAACTACTGGTACTGCTTTTGATTTTGTTGAAAGAGAATCTGAGTCATTTTACTGAATATAGGAAAAGAGAAGTTACTTTACTCTTTTTTTTTAACTCAGAATGTTGGAATTTTGTTTATAAGAATGTTGATTTATGTGATTGTTAACTGGTGATATAAATTCAGAATCTTTAAACTTATGACTTACAAACTACCTCCGTTATTTCACAGACTTTATATTTAATATATACCTACGTTACAATAAAATATGGAGAATGAAGAAAAAAAGTAGCTGAACCCAGATTAGTGAATTTCACACATATTTGAAGAGAAAAATTTTACTCCCAGACTGAGGCTCGAACCAAGGACCTTTGACTTTCCGGGCCAATCCTCTACCGACTGAACTATCGAGGCGAGTTACAATCTAAACGCAAATTTTTCTTTTTTATACGTTGTAAATTCCCACGTACCAAATGCTATGAAACCTTCGTTTCCATCGAACTTCACAAATGTTCAGTTTTTGTAAACAAATAGTTTATTAGTCGTGCAGTTCTGTTAATAATTTACACTATTTTGCCGAGAGTTTATTTTACATTTTACCCTGTGCAAGAAATGTGAACTTACTACAGGATAAGGTCAAGTCTGCATATGAGAGGAAACATTTTCGTGTGTTCTAAATGCCACCCACTGCACTTTTCGGGTTACACCCAGAGCCGATAGGGTGCACTGGCAAAGAAAGGTAGCTTTGAGCATATCATTTCCCACCATCGTTATCGGATCATATTTTAATAACCAAGTTATCTACATTTCTTCAATTTGCTTCACAACACTCATCGGAAAAAATTGCAATTTGGCAATATAGAGGAAGAAATATCCTGCCCTTCGTAGACTGCGATGGGCAGGACATGTGGCACGAATGGGGAATGAAAGATGTACATGGATTCTTGTAGGAAAACCAGAGGGAACACGCCCAGTTGGTAGACCAAGAATGAGGTGGGAGAATAACATTAACTATGATTTGAGGGAAGTAGATTATACAGGGGATGATTGGAAAACATTGGTTCAGGATAGGGATATATGGAGAGCTTATGTCCGCGCGGCCATGAACCTATGGGTTCAATAGTGCCAGTGAGTTAGTTAGAGGAAGGAATATGAGTCTTTCACACATTTAAACTATAAATTCGTTAATGTGTTTCATGGATGCAGTTCTGTAGTTCTTTATTTCTGTCTGGACGGAAAATTGCTGCCCTGAGCATTAGGATCTGAAAGACATCGCGTTATCCCAATATTATGGAGATGAATAGAATGAAAGTCTATTTTGCAGTGTTATGTGAGTTGTAGGTAGTCTTACGGGTCCGACACACCAGGTTCACCTGCCATGACCCGTAGCGCCATTTTAGGTCTAGGCCCATGGCCACGAAGAGCATGGGCGCCGGCAGGAGGATGCAAGGGGTTGCACTTAAACCCCCTCTCGGGAAAGAAAATATACAGGGAAAAAGTTAGAAATATTTTTTTATTACGGAAAGAAAATATACAGGGAAAAAGTTAGAAATATTTTTTAATAAGTCAATATTTGAATACAAATTTAAGGCGTTTAGACTGCTGTCCAAATTTATACATCACCTTGTCAATGAATTTAGTGTCCTCCTCTACTCTTTTCCTTTAAACACTGGTTATATGTCCCACGATTTGAATTTGATAACATAAATGCATAATTATAAATTATATTTTATTAATTAATAGTACCGTTTGTAGATGCAGATGAACTTCCCTGAAAGTAATCCTGGCGGCGCCCTTGACGGAAGGGGACAACAACTCTCCCATTGGCACCGCTGACCTTTTTATTGCTCGCGCTCGGAGTCATGAGACTGTACCCAGGTGCTCCACTAGATTTTCAACATCTATGGTTGCCAACCAAACTATTTTTCCAGATGAGGTGAAGGGTGATATGAATTGAATGAACGAATTAATGAATGAATGAATAATTAAGTTGCATGAAGGGGATGGAAGAGAGAATGGAGAGTGTTGATGGGATAAAATTTGGGAAACGGGAGCACCCCGAGAAAATCCGAAAAAAATCGCGGTATTGTACACCACCAATATCCCTCTGGAACCTGGGATTCCAGTCGGAGTAGCCGCGCGTATTAGTTACTCGTACATCGTGTCGACTTCTCACGGATGCAAACTTAATTTGATTGAATCTTAACTGTTTTATTCCCCCGAACAGTTCAATAAGATACTTGCATTAAATAAAATAACAAATATACGAATCTTACCAGATATCTAAGAATGATCTGGGCTACAGTTTTGTTATATTTTTTCGCCAGTTCTTGCAGTTTTGGATCTTGAAGCGGAGCTTGTGTGGTTTCCTTAGCGATAGCATTTGGACTTCCCAGAGGACTATAAGCTGTTATAATAATTCCTTTCTCCTTACAGAATGCTATTAGTTTTGCCTGGTTTAGATAAGGATGACATTCAATCTAAAAATAGAGATGAGCAACATTTCAAACTTATTTACTTGTTTTTAAAATAGTATTGTTCATGCAAAATCGTTCTTCCTGCATGCATATTGAGATTTTACTATCTAAACATTTTGGAGATATTTTTAGCTACCTTAAATGGAATCCACACATTTCAAAGTGAGCACTGAAAAAGCTAAATTAGGCTTTAAACATTGAAGCAAAAGTAAAAATATATTTACCATATAAGGAAAAAAAAAAAATGTATAAAGTAATTAATCAATTGATTGGCGTTTACTTGATGAAAATACATTGTTATGTTAATTACGAGTAAATAAAAATAAAACTCAAAGTTTTATATGATTTTGATATTTATAAATATGAAAATCATATAAAATGTTTGTTTTATTTTTATTTAATTAACGTAAATTTTGTATAATTGGATGTAAGTAAAGAAACCAAAGTGATCCCACTACAGGCCTTAGGAAGCCCTTGGGGTAATAGGAGGTTAAGACCCCCATTTTTCTAGAAAATCGGCACTTGATGTCATCCGGGTTGTCAGCCCTGCGTGACGGCTGCCTTTAACACAGAACAAGCGTCTGGTATTCATTTCCGTTGGCTGAATCGATTCCAGGACCATAGTGCTGCCAGAAGGTGTTGGGCCGTTTAAAAATCCTGACCCCACCGGGACTCGAACCATCGTCCTTCCGGCCTTTAGCTTATTTCCTTAACCATACGCTACAGCGTGTCCCCATAATTGTATATAAACGCTTAAAATTTCGTATTTTCATGTTCTCCCAATTCAAATGAAGAAATTTCCTACATTTAATCATTAAATCCTCCAAAATGAAGCGTTTATTTATAGGAAAAAGGATATTCTACCTGATTAGCTGCTGGTTTGATGGTAGCAGCTTTCAGAAGTCGATCAATCTGCTGGGAGTTAAAATTCGAAATACCGATACTCTTGGTGAGTCCCAATTTGACACATTCTTCCATCCCTTTCCATGTTTCCACATAATCCACATATTCAATCATAAGTTTACCATCAGAATCTTTAGGCCAGAAATCATCTCCTTCCTAAAAACATATCGAGATAGAAATTAAAATTAAATGATCTTATTGACTACCATATTGCCATAGTGATGCTCTTACATTATTACTATTTATGTCTTTATTAAGGATATACGTATTTGTTATTGTTATCATTTATCATTGGCGTATCCATGACACAAACTGTTAGTAAGCCACCCTCTACCTCTGGGACCCAAGTTCTGGTCTCATTCACTCCATATGGAGATCGTGGTAGATAAATTGGAGCCGAGGAAGATTTTTCTCGGTATTTCTCCTGATTTCCCCCAGCCAAAAATTTAATTTCAACACTTCTCCATACTTATGTCATCCATTCATGTCATCTGCTCCTATGATTATGCGACAGTCCTCCAATTAAAAGGGGTTTCATCTCATCTCATCCATCGATATGAAATTACGCCAGACACGGATAAGGGTTAGTATTTAAATTATTTATCACTGATGTACATATCACTATTAATTATCGCTATATTCAGTGTAAATTAGTTAATCCGATTTGCCGGGTTATAAAGGAATTACAAATAAACATTTTGAGAAACGAAATCCAGAATCTCAGATAAAATATTATCGTTCTAACTTATTGATTGCTAAAGTTGTTTATATTTGGTACTCATAATCTTCTTCTTAAGTCCTTCCCTGTGCAGGGATTAGGGCGCTCCCTAATAGGAACTTATTGATCAAGTTAAATTAGTTACGACGCTCATTTACCAATAGATGTCAGGCAGTGATAGGGAATCTGCTAGCGCCTCGATGAGACATCTAGTAGGCAACCAAGGTATTAATGGATGGGAAACGGTCAGTAAAGTTTGCACAGAGGCCTTTTTATTCAGGCTTGTGGTTCTTTTACGACTCTGAAAATATTCAGACTTGGGAACCTCGGCTTAAAGTCCCTCCCGGAGGACTTATTTTTTTGGATTTTTCCATCCTAAAAATCAACCGACCATGGCCGGGTTTGAACCAGCGTCCCTTGGAACTACAGGCACTTGGAACTACCACTAGCCCACCGCAGCCCAGTATTAAAATAAAGGAGTTTTGAATGTTATGAAGTCGGTTTCGGAATTTTATTAGTAATTGAATGAAAACCGTCCAATTGGTGATAGATGACAGGGAGGGAATAATTGATAAATTCTGCGGGGTAATATGGATAGCATTGAAAACGATATGTTTTACACACACACACACACACACACACACACACACACACACACACACACACACACACACACACACACACACACACACACACATATATATATATATATGTTTTTACACTGAACATTAATATACTGAGATATACATTTCTTGTATCAATCCAAATCCAAAACATTTTTAATATTGTGACTCACTGATCTGCCTTTCCAAATTCGCTGGAGACGGTGAAAATCAGATCTCGCCTTATATTTTATGACTATTTAACTCATGCCCCAAATGGGAGTCAATGACCAATCACATTTCAATGATTTCTGTTTTACAACCAATCAGAGTCGTGTTTCACGAAATATTTATCAGTGTTATATTTACCAATTGAAGAAAGCTCCTCCTTTTTAATATTCTGAACATGTCTGACCATTATTTTGCAGTGACTGATCCTATAAGAAATACGGCTCCAGATTGCATATATAGTGCATAGATGTCAACACACAAGAGTTAATATAAAAACATTTGTAGCAATTTATTATGCCACCAAAAAAATAAACCACTGTTTGCACTTTCTTGAATGTATTTTTCCCAGGTAATAATGCAGAAAAATGTAATTGTCATATTTACATCATACGATATCAGAAATGAATTAATATACAGTTTGATGTGTTTCATTTTTTCTCCACTAGAGAGCATTCTTACAATATTGCGTTCCTTTGGCAATAAATAGTATGATCTGGTTGCAGTGATAAACAAAAGAAGCAGATGAAGCGTACTTATCGTTTCTCATTTGTTTTCAAACATCACCGTTTACATTAAATATATAAATATTTTAAAATAACTATAGTTAAATAATGATTTGTGAGTAAACAGCTTAATTTTATTCCTTAAATAGTCCTAACAAATGCCACTCATGATTTCCAAATTCTCTAGATAAATTCACTCCTCACTTCGTGAATTTATCGATAATTTGGAAATCACTCGTGGCATTACTTATGATAAAGATTCATCAGCTGTGGATTCGCGAATCAGTGGCTCGCAGATAAGTTTCCACTTGCTTTTGAACCTTCATTCTGGAAAAGTTTGTTCTCGAATCTTCCACTCTAAATGAGTCTAGACTAAGATTCCAGAATGTTCCTATCATCACATTTAAAAGAAGGTGCGAGAGTCCGACCAGCCGGTTGCAGTCGTGTCCAAAGTATTTGACAAGTAAACATGACATACGTGTGAAGGAAAAAAATTGTTCTAATGAAGCCATCAGCGAGTGATAAATAGATTGTGAAGAAAGATACTTCATTTGCAGGAAATTATTTGTGTGAGATCAGTGAATTGTTGTGTCATAAATAAAGTAAATTTATAAATTTATAAATCTTGTGTAATCAACTATGAAGTTAATTTTAAGAAACTCGGCCCATACCTAAACACAACAATGTATGCTCCAATATCAAAGGCGATCAGTAAATGTTTTCATAATGAATTTTGAAAAGAGAATTGTAATATAATGTTCTTCCTCTATTGGTTACTGTATGAAGTATCTTTTCCTACGTTCAGTAGCGGGTGTGACAATTTTGGACAAGAAAAGAAGTGAGGATATTAGGAAGGACTTAAATATTTTTAATTAAACAAATAGAATTGACAACATGAGAAACAACTGGTATGAACATGTCAAGAGAATGCCTACAGATAGAATCCCTCAGCTGTTACTAAAGTACAAACCAATAGGACATAGAAATGTTGGACGCCCATTTACTAGATGGGAGGATTCATTAAATCCCACTTGATGTGAAAACAGGTCAAAAGGCCTAATTTCATGAAGCAGAAGAAGAAGAAGAAGATGAAGTATGTTCTTCTTAATAAGGCGCTACAGATTTGGCCTTCTCAACGAGTTCTTTCCACACTTTTCTATCCTGGACAACATTTGTTCAAATTTTTTATCCTCATCGATTTTATAATTTACATCATCATCATACCATCTTTTTTTTTTGATCATCCAATATTTTAGGGGTTAATGGCTCCAATTTGTAGAGCTTTTTACTATCCTTTCGTCATCCATTCTATATAGTATGTGTCCAATCCATCTTAATCTTTGTGCTTTATTGAAGTTAATTACATTCCTGCTTCCTCACTGCTACAAAGATTCTTATCACTTTCCTTTCAAATAATAAAAGCTTTTGCTTTTCTGCTTCTTGAAGTGTCTAAGTTTCATTAGAATATACCTCAGTTAATTTATTTTTTACTAAACTTTTATATACAAATTATATTGCTCCCAATAATGACATATATCCCTCTTTTAAAGAGGACAATGCCTCCTCCATACCTTTTGAATATATATATATATATATATATATATATATCCATCCATAGTACGGACATGTCCAGGGAATGGAAGAGGATCGACTGCCAAAATCTGTTTTGTAATGGAAACCTGAGGGAAGACGAAGCAGAGGAAGACCTAAAACCTCATGGAGTCAGGGAATATGTTTATACATGAAGGAGAAACATCTACAACTAGGAGATTGGATGGACCGACAAAATTGGCTATTAGGAATCGGACGATGTCAAAGACCGATGATCTATCTATCTAGTAATTCTGCCCGAAGGCAGGTCCTTCACTGTATTCATAGCATTTTCATGCTATGCTTGCAGCTTTACTAGGGGTGTGGTAGCTTGCCGTTGCTTTCCACACCGGTGAAGGATGATGATGATGATGATGATGATAATGATAAGGACGATGATAATGATGATGGCCATATGATTTCGGGGACCGTTTGGGCCTTATAGTTTCTGACATTTGTCTTACAGGTGAGGAAGAACACCGATAAAAACTTCACCCAGAAAACTGCCCCGACCGGGGATCGAACCCAGGCCCGCTGCGTGACAAGGCAGCACGCTACCTCGAGACCACAGCGGTGGACTATATTTATATATAGTAACTTGTTATCAGAAAGAGTGAGATATATAGCGACTTATTATTTGAAAGAAGTGAGAAAGTAATTGTGAAGAAATACATATAAATATTATCCGTATAGCCTCGTATATGTCGATATAACCTTGTAATCGGGCAGGTCGTGGTTTTAGGACGCTACTTGATAAACACCACAATTAATTAGAACAGTTTGCTACATACCAAGGTCACGCCTGAAGGTTAAAATCTGCTAGAGCTAGCGTATTTAAGAAAATAAAGTATAGGTTCAGCAACTAAAATATTACATACCGGTTCTACCTAGAGTAAAGGTATTCTTTAACATTTTTAAAATGAATGACTGCGGCTTCTTTCAGTCAAGCAGAATATTTATAAAATTAACCAAAAACGTTAAAAAACTCGTTTCAAACATAATGAAGTTGAAAAATACTAGGTCACAAAATAAGAGTCTGCTAACAACACTTCTTAACACCTGTTTTTTTAAGTTTATTCGTAGTACCCACTGCCCGTTCCTCGAATTTCTTCCCCCAAGATATCAGAGGTTACCGCACACTTGACACATTTAAGTCAAGCTGTAAAATGATTAATTTTCCTGCTTCAAAGAATGAAGTAATTGCTATCCAATTTGTAGTTTTACTTTAATTTAATATCTTATATTTACGAGTGAATTTTATATTTTACTCGTTAAATTTAAAGTAAGTAATTTATTATTGTATACCGGTATAATTGTATTGTTAACATACTACATAGCCTAATCATTTATATTTCTTGTAACTGACAATGGATCTGTCAACCATTGCATGCCAAAACCTGCCTTGAAATTTCTCCCAGAGAAGAGTGGTGATATACCAAGGTCGTGTCCAAAAATGATGTGCCTTTTTAACTGAAATACATTAAAATCCAGCATCAAAGATCTGATTTAAACTACAGGGAAGTATATAATTCCTGAATTGGTGATTTGGATAACTCTGACAACCTGCCCGCATGCCACGTCCCACCACACTCCAACCTTGACAACCTGCTCGCACGCCAAGTCCCACCACACTCCAACCTTGACAACCTGCCCGCACGCCACACTACATTCAGATTTTAATCACGCAGGAAGTCCATCTGCTTCGCATAGTGGCTTGTCATTACTGGATTCTGGCTTCAATGTATGTGCCTTGCAGTTAAAAACGGCAGATCTTTTTTGAACACGGTCTTGGTACATCACAACGCTTCTTCTCGGTATGCAATGGTTGACAGTGCCCTTGTTAGTTATAACTTGTAAGACTAATGTTATTGTAAATTTTATCTAACCGAATGAGTAGTAGACAAGTCTGCCTGGAAAAATAAAGTTACTACTATCAATACGGTAGTTTTGGTAGGATAACCTTAAAATCATCTAAATAGCCCTGCCATCCTATTTTTTCCCTTCTGCAGTAATATGATATATGGAAATTTTTCTTCACCCATCCGTGCTCAGACTGGTACTGGGATTTTCTCCCATAAAAATGAGTACCGAAAATGTACTAGGGCTAATTTCGGTCCAAGCGTAGATCTATCCACTCGCATCGTGTCGTTGATTAAGTACAGAGGACATTAACAAGCTATTCACCTGATACCTTTGCCCTGCGCCGTACTCGAGTGGTTAAGGCAAGATGTCTTGAGTTAGTTCGGGTCCTCATAGGGGAAGAAATTTTCTCATGGAATTTTGGCCAGTATGGGAAGCATTTAGGTAGCTACAATAAGTAGCGACTCCAGGTTGAGAAGACCAGTTATAATGGCTGGGGGCCCGATATGCTGATCACATGTCACCCCTACACTGGCTTATGATGGTCTACCTCTGTGATTAACAAATGTGAACGTGAGGCCAGCAGTCGGCTTGTCGGCCAAAGGACCTTCTAGGCCTGTCGCGCTTGGAATGGAGTTTTTACCTGATACGTTTACCTTTATCTTCTAATTAAACAACTGTTTGTTCTGGTGTTACCTTAAAAGCAGAAGGTGAGTGGATGAGATACAGGTCTATATATTCAAGGCCGAGGTTTGAGAGACTTGTCTTGCAGGCTTCAACAACTTTTTCTCTTCTGTGATAAGTACACCACAACTGCAATAGAAACAAAATATATCTTCACCATAAAGCAATAGTTATTATGAAGTTATTGCTTTAAAGTATACATAAAAGAAAACTTCCGTGACCTCGGAGCTTAACTTCTAATAAGTTTGAAATATAATTAAAAGCTTTGAGTCACATAGGTTTTATTTACATCTATTCCATTCCTTGGTTGAAAGAAGTGTACACATCAGTAAAATACAGAGCGATCAGTATAGCATTGGACAGCAGACGCGGGGATTTCATTGTACATTGCTGACGCACTCGTGACGGGGAACGGACAGCATAGGATCGCGGTGATAAAACCACACACATTTTCGTAACTGTTTTACAAATTGTCGTACTTACCAATCTTTATTGACGCAGGTGCTAGAACTGTCCACCTTCGTTGACCATACATTTTTGACACCTCTTTATAAAATTTCCATAACTCGCTGTAGTTATCTTCTATTAATGTTATTTTCGTCAAGGATAATACTCGTACGTTTCAGTTCTTCCAGAGTGCGTGGGCTTTTCTTGCACACAGCATTTTTCAATCAGTCCCAGAGATAGAAATCGCAGGGGGATATCGGGAGAACGAGCAGGATATAAATTCCTACTAATAATTCTGTCATGGAACACACGTTGAATTTCGCGCGTTGAAATATCAGCTGTTTGAGCTGTAGCAGAGTCTTGCTGGAAGAATGCGAAATCCCGCTCCCTGTCGGTAAAGGGTATTAGAATGGGATCTATGATTCTTTCGCCACTAATGGTGCACCATACACCAATTTTCGCATCATGGAGGGACCTCAATGACGATTGTTTTGCGAACTCACGTAAGCATGGAGATGGAACCATAACTCATCCCAAAAATATATTAAATGTGGTCTATTAGGCCACTATGAATATTATTTAGCATCCGGTTGAAGATCATGTGTCTCGGTTATTTTATATGGATGCAACTTTAACAATTAGCTTTTTGTACAGGGCCATAAAAAATACCTACTTGTTGCGAAAGGCGCCTAAGTGATTTTCTAGGAGATTGTTCCATCGATAACCGATGTCGTATATTGTTTTTTTCTGTGAGAACGCTATGTGGCTTCTTAGGTTGCACACTTCCCGTTCCGTGAATTTTGTTGTATAGATTATGAACTGTTGAACGTGATGACATTTTTACACCCGCGAAACGTGTTTTCAAAGAGTCTTCGTACTTGACTGGCAGACTGAGTTAACAAATATTGATAATAAATAAATGCACGTTGTTCAGTAGAAACCTTATTAGTTATTATACAGTTTACACTTATACACACGCCATTCAGTTCACAAGAAAAAGCGAGCGAACACATTATCCACTCGAGGCACACAATCTGACTGCGACCGGGAATGTGTGAGATGTACTCGTATACTGCTGAGTCAGCGCACATTTCAAGTCCCCTGTTTGCATGTGTAAGCCTTCGTAATCGCACAGCACAAACCCCGCATCTGCTGTCCAATACTATACTGATCGCTCTGTAAAAAAATACGGAGAGCTGTGCCTAATCATAAAACGGCCATGTCCATCTATCTTATGGCTCTATAGCCCAAGTCGGACCATGGTTCCCCTTTTGGGTTTCTTGGCCAATCTGATTTAGTTACGCTTGTTACCCTACAGATGTCGTGAGTGACATGTAATTAGCATATCACTTCATGGGGCATCTAGTAGGCAACTAACTAAGGTAAGATTTCGATGGAAGATATTTGGTTAAATATTTTTCAACTGTCCCTTTTTTTTACAGCATTGAAGTTTTTACAGGCCACGACTTATATTAAATCGGTCGTATACTGGTATTACATTTGGAAAAAGAAAAAATGTACATCAGTTCTTGTCGTCTTTGTAAACTTCCTTTTTTCACTTATTACTAGACGCTTTAACCCTTAAATTAAAAATGTATCTTATTGGATACATTGACTTAATGTATTTAATATTGTTTTTAGATCCATAGAACAACAAACGAGTAAAAATTACTTAAATTTATATCAAATTACGCAATAATGTATAATAATAACACAGTTTAACATGAATTTATTTTCTGTGCGGTCCGGAACATTTAAATAACTGGCACGAGAAAATATTGTACTGATAATTTAAGGGTTAACTTCTAGTGTCATCGGGTTTAATAATTACATTTAATTATACTATGAAGTGGTGAATATGTTTAAATGGGTCCTGATATAGAAATTTCAACATAGCATTTTACTTTATGACAGGAAATCCAAGAAAAACTTCACAATGGTCAGCACAGGTTTTGCCCCGAGAATTCCGAACACAAGTCTCAAATGCTATAGATTCAATTAACTAGCTCTGTATTGGAAGATTTAATATGGCGTTAGGATAACCGTAGTATCAAATAATATTTTTTGCGCGATAGTGCGTTTTGTCGTACTTACAGCAATGACGACCATGATTGAAAATACAACTTCCTACATTTCGGGATTGCCAACCTAAATAACTATACTGTAATATTACATTTACACCCACGTGCGGGAAGTAAAATCACTGCCCTCTACGTATAGGCCTACTACGTACAATGTATATACAAAAATATCCAAAAGTAGTGTTAATATACATTATACGAAATAAATCACTGCATATTAAATGAACTTGATTTGAAACAATATAAAACAATAAATACGTACTTGCGGCCATTGTTCAATATAATGGTCTCACGTCCTCCTGTACTTGCAACTAATAAACGTTTCCCACACTGTTAACGTCACTCAATTGTTTATAATGAACGCACATATTTCCAACAAAGTTATTATATTACTATTATTTATTATTTTGAAAACACCATGGCCCAAAAAATAATGTACTACGCACGTTTGTGAAGTGTTTTACAAAATCTCGGAAATTAAAAACCTCGCTATCGCTCGGTTTTTAAACATTTTACTCAATTCTGTAAATACCACTTGCCAACCTTGCATCGTAATATACTATTTGAAGTGTCTGAAAAAGGCAATGATGATTGTTAAAATTGGTTCACATTACTTTTTCATTCTGTAAGTAAGTTATTGTAAATAGAAAAAATCTGAAAAACGGCCTTGCTTTTAAATTACTCATTGTTTAAATGACAAACCTAATTAAAAGTTAATTGTACTGATGGAAAAACAAAATCCAAACACGATAGTTATTTCTTTTTTTATCGCTTATATGACTATAACAAATTTAAAATGCGTACTTGGGTTTATACCTCTTCCAGTTACGTACTAGTTGTAGTATAAACAAACCAGATGTATGAATTGCATTTTCATTCGTCGAATAACTGTTTGCCTTTAAGCGTGTAAGAAAATGAAGTTCGCTCTCTAACACTCCAAATAAATAAAATAAAAATAATAAAAATATGTATCTATCATATGTCTATATAAGTTATATGGGAGAATTTAAAAATATATAATTACAATTTTAATAGATTAAATAAGCGTTATATTCTTAAGCACGCGAAATGCAGAATGCGTGGATTTCTATTGTTTTAAAATGACCGCTTTCTGTAGAATTACTTAAAAAACTGGAAAATAAATAATTTGACAAGCGGAGAGAAACCAATTATTTTGAACGTTTTCAAACAGTTTAGTGAAAAATGAGGATGTGGTGAAAATAACAGCAGAATTTACAGTCGAAGATAAATATTCTGTTCGTAATGAAATTGTTAATAAAGAATATCTACATCATCTAAAGTGCGCAAACGTGTAGTGATTAGGTAGGGCTGTATATCATATTTTGTCATAAATAAATAAATAGAAAAGTCTAATTTATTGATTCTATCTCACCTTGTATTTAGTCTTATTTCTCGTTAAATTCGATGTTCATAAGAACAATGTTTTCAATAAATACCTTTAAATTCAATGTTCCTAACAACAATGTTTGTATAGATGACAGATCCGTATACATTCACTCATATGGCGGGTAAAAGTAGCGCGAAGTCGGCGGACTAACACCTTATGCAAGTTTTGGTACAACTGAAACTTAGCTCGGGTATAGCATAGATGACTTTTCAGTCGATTTCTAAAATTTAACATTTTCATTTGATTACATATCTGACTTTGCAAATTGTAACAACAGGAAATGTAATTTTATTTTAACTTTATGGTTTAGGCGAATCCAAGCTTCCGTTTGTAAAATACATACACTACATCTTAACAAAACTATACATTTTCTCAGTAATCCTGGGATATAAAGGAGTTAGAACTTGAAAGTTCTGCTGTCACAAACATAAAGACATTGAATAAGTTACACATTTCAAATGTATTTATTAGCATCTGTGGTAGGCTATTACTACCCACTATAAGTTTATAAATTTCTGTAAACAAAATATTCCAAAATACTAACCAAATTTTAAAACTAACCGAAATAATACCTAAGTAGTTGGTGTGAATTGTTTTGGGTTAGCTTTTTAAGTTTAACAATGGTTCAAATTAAAAACAGCTGGAGGGTGCATTATTCACATTATTCGAAATTTCTTTGGCGACTTCATGCACTACTGTCCCCGTCACAGTATTATCTTATACGAGAAATAGAAAATCATTTTAATGTATGGTACATAATTATTTCGAGATTAACTAAAATATCTTCACTATAGGGCATATAGGACGTAATTAATTCCCATCTTCTAGGATAACAATATTTACCCTAAAATTTAAGTCAGTAGGTTTTATGTTTATACACCTTGTCTCATTCAAACCTCCCACATTTAAATTAATCATAACTCTCAAAGTATGCGGAATTATGAAATGAGGTTGGTATTAAAAGAAAGAGAACTCAAAGAATTTTGTTTTCATTGTTGCAGTTAATTTATCTGTCGCATGTTGGACAATGAAGGCATAAAACAAAATGGCGACTCCTCAACAACGAGCACAAAGCGTTTTCTGGTATGCAGAGACGAAGTCAATAAGTGCAGTGCAAGAAAATTACCGGAGAGAATATGGAGGAAATGCACCTCATGGGAAAACCATTAAGGCATAGCTTGAGAACTTTCTGGCGACTGGAAGCGTTAAAAAAGAATTAGGAGGTGCTCGTACACGTGTTTCAGAAGAAAAGACTGGAGCCAAGCTTCCCGGCAGTTCTACAGACATGTTGGACAGAACGTGGCACGAAATCGAATTCAGACTTGATATTGTTCATGCTATTAATGGTGCACATATAGAGGTGTTTTAGTGTGTGGCAATGGAAATTCTTGTTTCTGTTCCGTTTAATACCGGCCTCATTTCATAATTCCGCATACTTGTTAGTTATGATTAATTCAAATGTGGGAGGTTTGGATGGGACACCCTGTATAATACATATTGGGTTAATAAATAGGGCAATTACTAATTGTAACAGTGAAAATAAACCACATTGAATGGATTTCGGAATAAAAAACTGAACTTTGATCGAATAAGAACATCGCAAAATTAAAAATAAAATATAAAATTATACAACTGTTATCTAATAGGGCCGTCTCATCAACTGTATATATTAATTATCTGTAGGCCTTTCGGGACTAGTCCCACCAACAGTAGAAGGACCAGGAGATAGGTGTGTATCTACTGACCCTGAATTACATTACATTCAGGGTCAGTAGATACAGACCTATTACCTGTGCATTCTGTTGACGATGGGACTAGTCCAGAAAGGTCTACAGTAAATTAATATATACAGTTGAAGAGTCGTACCTACTAGGTGACAATTTTATAATTTTAATTTTGTGCTAATACCTCAACGGAATTTTATCATGAATTTAATAATGTTAAGAAGATTACTAATTTGCATATTTCCTACTAATATTGTATTTTTATCATGTGTGCATATAACATAACTTAAATACCATGCAACGTTCAGTTTGATTCATTTTTTACTCCACTATCGTGATGTTTGTACCTTGGTAGTGAGGAAAATGTCCTCTCTCTTCACGACACCTTCTGAAATCTTTGCTTTAATTCCAGCTCCAACCTCTTTTTCATTTCGGTAGACCATAGCTGTGTCAAAATGTCGGTACCCGATGTCAATAGCATCTTTGACAAGTTGTTCTGCTTCTCCTTCTTTTGTTGCCTTAAAGATTTAAAAATATACATTTTTATTTAGTTAGTTTCAGATAGGCCTATAGGTCTGTGAAAGGTATAGGGAAAGAATTAGGTAAGTCACATTTGAGTCGAAATGAAGTTTAAGTTGTTATTAAATTTTCCATACAATGCACAATCATTTAGAAGTGTAAAACGGTCAAATATACACAGTTTAGACATGAGTTTATTTATCTCCAAGGTTTGTCTTACAGGTAGGGAAGTATGTATTGTATATTGTTTACCTAAAAGTATGTTTACGTTTTCAAGGAAAAAGTGGCATATTTGTTTCTTTCCCTGTACCCTTCATATGCTCTCTCTCTCTCTCTCTTTACCTGGTTTAATCTCTCTCTTTGTAGATGCTCTCTCATACCCAACGTCATCCGAGCCTTACAGGAACACAACCCGTAGGGAGAGGATTTTTTAATTTTGATCACACACTTTTTTTTTTTTTGCCACACTAGGATATTGAGGACCTCTCTAGATGAGTCAGGTTAATGGCAGGGTCACCTCCGGGACAAAACTAACATTTAAGATAAAACACGCATTTCATTCATTTTAAACTAAACAAAATGAATACGGTATATGGATGTTTATAATGGTCAGATAATGTTCGGGGACCATAGGGACCTTAAAGTTTCCCGAAATTTGTCTTACAGCTGACGAAAAACTTCGGAAAAATCTCTTTTGGAAACTTGTTCTGACCGGGGATTGACTCGGGCCCACTTCATACGACGTTACCCCAAAACCACAGCAGTGAATAAAAATAAAGTAAATTTGTCGCAAAACATTTCAGTAGGAAAGACAACTGAAGCATTACTGTCAGATGACAAGATAGAGAATCACGCTGGATAGCGTGACCATCGCTTTGTATTATGCTTACGAGTAAACAAGTCAAAAGATGATGACATGATGTAATCACTGAAGCTGGTTCCTTAATGAGGAATTTTCTACTTCTCACATCAAGTAGCTTACCAGTCGTCTTCGTGAGACAGCGTATCTCGGTCAATAATCAGAGAAAAATGTCTAGGATATAGCCGGGAATCGAACTCTTTTTCCTGAGATGTTAGCCAGACACGCTATTACACTACATAGAAGATCTAGCTTAACTTTTACTTCCTTGAATGTGTAAGTGTTTAGGTACAAATTTCCAGCTTATTGAAGCCTCTAGAATTGTTTACTGTAAATATGTTGAACTTCATAATATGCCTACATAACTAAGTTCACCTTTTTTTTCGCTTTTCATTTTTCGGCTCAACGTTAGATTAATACCACATATTTTCGATAGTATATATTTGTAATTATGTTCTTCTATGTACTTCTTTTGTCTTTACCAACATTTCGTACTATTCTAATATTTTTATAACGATACCTACATTTTTACAACTATAAAATATTTATTCCGTATGCAATGATTCTTCAAAGTTCTACAGAACCATAGTGCGTATGTGCGAGATGCGCGAATGCTTAATGTAACTTCCACAAGACGTCACCAAGACCAGTGTTAGAAATATTCGCAATCATTTCTACACCATATATCAAGAAATCAACATCATTTTGGGACAAGTTAGTGTACATCAGATTACTGTACACTTCATTGCCGGTAAATAGTATGCTTGTAATTTATTTTGTTAAGTTAGGTAGCGGGAAGTTAGTGCACATCCATTTCTGATAAACGTTTGCGAATTTATTGCGAAGATTGGTCGTATCGATTTCACAGGTGCCATCTAGCGACAACTCTATATTTTTTGTAGGACTTCACAGTTATGTGTTTCCACCTAGCGCCGACTCAATAAACGTTTGGTCATGCACACTATTATTCTGTTGGACTTGGAAAATTTATGATGGAAATCAAACTAAATTTTTTCCTCACTTTTTATTTATTTTTTCTTCCCAAAATCAAATTAATTGAATATATGTATGTAAGTAAAGTGATCCCACAACAGGCCCGGAGGCCCTTGGGGTAGTAGGAGATTAAGGCTCCCACATTTTCTAGACAATCGGCACTTTATGTCAGCCGGGTTGTCAGCCCTGCGTGACGGCCGCCTTTACCCCCAGAACAAGCGTCTGGTACTCATTTCCGTTAGAGGCTGAGTCGACCCCAGGGCCATAGTGCCGCCAGAGGGTTTGGGTCAGTTTAAAAATCCTGACCCCAACGGGACTTGAACCCTCGACCCTCCGGCATATATGTATGTATGTATATATATATATATATATATATATATATATATATATATATAGGGCCTATATATATATGTTATAATTAAATTTTTGACATTGAGGAATGCAAGCTTAATATGACATAAGAAAAATAAATGCCTGGACGGGTTTCGAACCCGGAACTCTGGATCGGTACCCCAGCGTGTTATCCATTACACCACCAGGCGAATCCATTCAAACACTTATTTTTCTTATATATATATATATATATATATATTCTCCATTATTACTAGATGTCGCGAGAACTCGGTCTTCACTCCCACCTAGTAGCTGACTATAACAAGTAAGCAAAATGAATATTCTCTTTAATTTGCTTACTTGTTATAGTCAGCTACTAGGTGGCAGTGAAGACCGAGTTCTCGCGACATCTAGTAATAATGGAGAATATAATATATATGAGAGAGAGAGAGAGAGAGAGAGAGAGAGAGAGAGAGAGAGAGAGAGAGAGAGAGAGAGAGAGAGAGAGAGAGAGTGAGTTTGAGTTTTTTTAATTTTAAAACTAAATGAATGAGCTGTAGCGCCGATGGCTTGATACCGTAAAAAAAATTAACGAACAACGGACTATAGCGATTTAATTTTCGCCACAAGTTTCAAGGACATATGAATGATCCGATATTCTTCACTGCAAATTCACACTCCTTATAACATAACACCTTGTATTTCATTCACATGATAAACTGATTCTTTTGCAGAGTTGCTTTGATATTCGAAAACGACTGCGTAGCTGCACGGAGTTGAGGGTGCATGCATGCATGGTAATTCTGCCCAAGGACAGTCTTTCACTGCAATCATAACATTTTCATTCTATGCTTTTCAGTTTTACTAGGGAATTATACCGGTAGGTGTGGTAGCTTCCCGTTGCTTTCCACACCTGTGAAGGATGATGATGGTCGGATGATTTTCGGGGACCGTAGGGCCATAAGCTTCCTGACATTTGTCTTACAGGTGAGGAAAAACCCCGAAAAAACCTCACCCAGGAGCCTGTCCCGACCGGGAATCGAACCCGGGCCCGCTGCTTGACAAGGCAGCACGCTACCTCGAGACCACAGCGGTGGACAATTAAGGCTGAGTGTTTGCGTCATATTGTGGGATATATAGTGATTTGACCTTGAAACCTCTGGCGAGAATGAAAAGACTATAATTTCTGTTGTAGAATGTTGTTACATAAATGTTGTTGGTTAGAATAAAATACGAAAATTAGCGAAAAAAGTTAGAAGTGGAGATAGAAGTAACCTAAAAAAAGTGATATAAACATTATAGATCGTGCTAAGATAAGTATGAATTTTGGTTAGAACAGGATTGCCAACCTGCCAATTATGGTATTGGTGTAATCTTGAATTCTAACCGGTGCTACGAAATTTAAGGTAACTTTCCTAATGTAAGGTAAAAAAAGTTAACCTATGTTAACATATGTTGGCATTTGTCGCAATAGACGGAAAAAGTCAAGCTGGCAGCTTTAAGGCTTAAAGGAAGATAATCGATAAGAATAGAAATAGTTTGTAACCTAGCCTGTTGCAAATGTATATCACGCCATTTGCACTACAATAGCCGTAAATGGGTCACAGGCTATATAATTCAAAAGTACTTTTACAAGATGGTCCGCAATGTCATAGTTATACCAATTATCTTAGCAGACAATAAAATGGAAAACACTAGGCTTGTATGAAAATGTATGAAGAAGATAGGCTGAGAACACAAATTTGTCTTTTAAAATTAATAAAATAGTGCGTTAAATGCATTTTTATTTTGTCACAGATATAAAAACAAATGTAGTACAGTATAGACTGCAAAATATTGTATACTATACTACGCACATGTATACAAATAAAATCCATGTTAAAGAACAAGCATGTTTAATATTTATTACAGTAATGTACTTACAAATAATGTTCCCACACCGAGAACAGGAAAGTCACGGTTATTATTAAGTTTAACAGAATACATGGCTTCTCTGAAATTTGATAAGAGCTCTGTAGCAAATCTCCTATCGGAATGACTTGCTTTTGCGTATCGGATGTCCTTAAATAGCAGAATACAGTTGAGTAGGCGTGACTCTAGTCCTCATTCTATATACCAGTCTTGCCACCTTCCAGACAGTGGCATTACTATCCCAACTTCTTTTTCTCTTTTTATTTCTTTCTTTGCCATTGTTCAACCTTTTCCTTTGTAGGTAATTTTATGTGCTCCATGTATCACTGGGCTTACTCTAACCGACCTATCGGGAGAGAATTTCTAACTGTTTGTCATTCATACTTATTTTACCACATGAGAATGTGGCCTCAATGCCAGGGCCATTTCCGAGACAACAAAAACACTTAAGACAGACATTCATACTGAAGAATGAAAATGTGTGTGATAATGATAGTGAAATGAGATTCAGGGACTATTTGACCTTAAAATTTACTGATCTACAGGTAAGGAAAAACCCCAGACAACCTCACCTACAGTGGCGACTGGTGGATTAAAAATGTTGGGGGGACTGTCAGTGATCTGGTTAGCCAACATTTTAATAAAATGCATTTGCATTCATTAGGCTTATATTTAAGGCATCTAAAAACCAATGGGGTTAAAAACACTTTCTGGTCAATGCACTTGATTTCAGACTTAATGGTTCAGTGGATCAAGCAATGGAGAAATAATTATCTTACCGATAAAACCTAATAATGCAGACATATGTAATAAATGACATTATTAGTGGAAGCAAAGAAAAAAATATTTATGTTAATTAAATTTAAATAAAAAATGACTATATTTGAAATAAGAAGAGACATTCTGAAAAAAAAAATCCGTCGATCCCTTACGATTAAAATTTCCTATGCCGTGGGATAAATTTCTCAACCTGCCAACACTATTAATCGCAGAATATTTTTTATAATATAAATTTTAAAAAAATAATAACTTTTAGATAATCATGAAAAATACTTAAAAATTAAAATGATGGATCTTCTTGGCGATAAACATTATACAGTTAAAAAAAGCACTCTCCAATCACAAAAAACAGTTAAGAACAACAAGTCTTTTATTTTTTAACGTGTTTCGGCAACTACATAGCCATTGTGAAGACTGAGCCCAGTGGAAGACTGAGTATTAAATGCCGGTACAAAAGTATATATGCCTACCTTACAGATAAAACATCAATCAATACAATTTTTACTTACATTAATGAAAAAAGTAGGCTGATAGGAATAGAGCCCTTGTCGTATTCATAATATTTTCTTTGTTTTTATATATTTCTATACTTGCCAAAGCGTCTCGAAATTTAAAATTATTGACCGGTCTTACCAGTCTAAGATTACTTACTGTATATCGATGATGTGACTGTTATCAGAAATATGTTTGGCAACCACCGATTTTTCATTTCTACCAAGGCGTAAATGGGTTATTTGTTCTTTAAATCTAGTAACAATACATCTTCTAGTTTGCCCAACATATTTCTTATCACATCCTCGACTATTTATTTCGTAAAAACTTGTTTATAACTGCTTTGGTGATTGGAGAGTGCTTTTTCTAACTGTATAATGAAGAATACTACTTGTTAAAGGGCAACTATCAAAGACTAACTTTTGAGTGTCTCGTGAAATATCGTTTATTTTTATGCTTATTTGTCTACTGTAACGTTTAAAAAGTTTGATAAATTGTGTTGTTAAAATTAACAGAAAATCTCTATTTCAAACTATTGCGCAATTTAGAATGAGTTTTAATATATCCAAGCAACTTTACTTGTCTCATCATGACTTGCAATTTTATGTTTAATATTTACATTAATACAGATAATATTTTAATACAGTTTTAACTCCTCTGTGGAATAGTACACGGATCCGTCAACTGTTTTAGTAATAAATATTCGATTTCCATCAGGTTTTTTTTTTTAATAAGGGAGGGGCATATCTATATGGCGTTGAGCAAAGTCTTTGTGCTTTACATCTGAATAATTACTTGTACAAAATTGGAATAAAAACACTCAAACTGAGGTTGAGAGATTTGCAATATGCTAACCGTGAGATTATGTTTACTTTAGACCTAATGACCCACTAACGCGCTTGGACGTTTTTGTGGTGAGAACACTTGGATGATACGACGTTCTTTGGAGAAGTGAGTAAATGCTGAAAGTACGTGACAAAAAATTTCGTACATGAGCTCTTCCCATGGTGGGCGTTTAATCTCTTAAATGACCCTGAATCCATAAAATAAATGAAAAATCTTTGTGAAACCAGGAAGGTACAGGCCAATGAAGTGGAAATTATTATAATTACCAGAACTTATATATATATAACACCCCAACTCCTTTTTAGGAGTTACTAGACCAAGTTAATTTTCCTGAAGATGTCACGAATGGCATGCAGTCAACATACCGACCCAATAAGAGATCAAGTTGGTAACTAAGATATTACAAGGATGAAGGACGTCGGTAAATTTTGTTTAGAGGCCTCTTCATTCTGTTTAAGGAGCTTTTACGAACGTAAAAAACTTTAGACTCGGGACCCATGGCTTAAAGACCCTCCCGGAGGATTTGCTCTTTCGATTTTTCCATCATAAGAAGTCCACTTAGAGTTTATAAATTTAATTTTTTTGTAAATTTTCTGATTAGTCCTAATTACATATAACGTATAAGCTTTTTAACGCGATTAAAATAACATACGTTAACTCTTTATTCAATTTTTAAAAATGTTTCAGCCGGTTTCACACATTGGATTACCTCGCGTGTACTGGTTTATACCATTAGACTGTGATAATCATATTTTTACATTAGTTTACCGATTTTGATTTGTCCATCCATAGTAATTCTGCCCAAAGGCAGGTCCTTCACTGCAATCATTGCATTTTCATGCTATGCTTGCAGCTTTACTAGGGAATTGTAGGTGTGGTAGCTTCCCGTTGCTTTCCACACCGGTGAAGGGTGATGATGATGATAATAGTGATAAGGATGATAATGATGATGATGGCCATATGATTTGTAATGAATGGAAATTCCTTTCCTGACGGTCGTCCCACTGTAACTCCCGGGTGGCAAATGCCAATGTAAAGGTAGCTATAAAGTTAGAGATCAAACTAAGTCAATAGAATGGGGGGGGATTGAACGAATAGAATTACGAAGTAAAGATTAACGATAAAAATAATCATGATAATGTGAAGGCATTCGGTAACTTAGAACTGAAGAAAATAATAATAAAGAGATCAATTCGGAATATTTGTAATCTTAATGAAAATAATAATTAAAACCACCAGTCAATTTGACGTGTTGTGTGATCTCAAACCTGATCCTGTCAGATAGAATACAAATTACTATTTTATTAAATTGAGTTGGCTCATTGCGGTAGACTATCGTTTGAAACTTGTATTCGAGAGGTCCCAAGTTCAAATCTCAGTGACAAATAATCTGATAGGGTTTCCTCTGTTTTTTTCAGTCGTCAAGGCAAATACTGAAGTGGAATTTCATTGAGAGGACCCATTTCATCATATTCACCTTATCATAGTATTAAAATTATTAGCTTAAAGAAACAGACGCGATAACCTTAGGTGTGAGCGTCTATAAATAAGAATAAAACAGAAAATAACATGTTTTAGATAACTCTTTAAAAACTGAAACTCTTATTTTTAATGTATAAAATTGTAAATAATTATTAAATTCATTTATTAATTTATATATTTATGTTTCCTGCGCACAACTAATCTATTTCAATCTTTTCCGCATTTCTCTGTCATTCAATCCTCTTTTTTTCACCCCCCCTTCTTACTACCTAAAACAGCATTCATTAATCCACATTGTTTTTGTCCCTACTTTCTGCTCCCAGCAGGAGGCTCCCATTCCAGTATTTTTCTTGGAAATTTGTTTTCTTTCATTCTTTTTGCATGACGATACCATCTTAATCGTTTATATTTATGAATTCCATTATTGAAGTTTGAACACTAATTTTTTATTAGGAATATTCTCCACAATACAGTGTTTCTCCTTCAACCCAAAGTGATTTGTCGCCAGTGGTTCCTGTCTAAAGCATACTTTTCCCTCAAATTTCTAGCTTCCATACTTCTCCTCACTCCATATACCAACATTCTCTTGGCCTGCCTCTTCCCCTCTTCCACTTCTTCCATTAGCTTTCCAATCAAGGATCTTCTTTGGTATTCTATCTTCTTCCATTCTTATGCGGTGTCCATACCATTTCAAACGTTTTCTACTTTTATTTTCTAATGTTTTTTTTTTTTCAACTTGCATAATTTCCCTTATTGTGCTGTTTCTGACTTTATCCCTTCTTGAAATTCTTGTCGATCGCCTCCAAAAATCTATTTCTACTACTAACAGCTTGTTGGCTTGTTTTCTACTTACTGTCCAGGTTTCGGATCCATATAATAAAATGTTTTGTAACAGAACTTGAAGTACAGTTTTTCTTCGTTCTGTATTTTAACATTATATTTTGTTTAATCCCAGTGCTTCTTATTTCTCTCTTCTAGAAATCCCGGCTGAACGTCTCTAAAAATTCATTTCTGCAAAATTTAATTTACCCATTGTTCTTGATTTTAATTCCAATGTTTGTGCACCATTTGCATCATATTCATAACTGTATTTTTTATTAGAACTTATAACACCTATTCTGATCTCGCAAACACCATTTAATTTAGATATAGCATAATTACTTTTATTTACTACTTCATTAATTCCACTACCATGACTTCCAACTGCATTAGTTTTTGTCCCCAAATATTTTTCGATGTCCGTCTTGTAATACCAGTTCTTTGTTTTATCTCTCATTGCCATATTTTGATTTTTCCATATTTATCTTTAATATCCATTTTTCGTATTCCTATTAAATTTATATAATTGTTTATTATCTCAAGAGATATAGCTCTATTTCACATGGTTATGCAACTTTGAATGAGTTGTAAAATTATTTTATCTATGCAACATATAAACACATTTATTTACAATCAATGAATTGACACTTTGTCTACATAGTTTCAATAATCTCATAGTATTTATTAATTGCATAATATAAGTTCACCGCTGTGGTGTCAAGTTAGCGTGCTGCTTTGTCACGCAGCGGGCCCGGGTTCGGTTCCCGGTCGGAACAGGCTCCTGGGTGAGGTTTTTTTCGGGGCTTTTGCTTACCTGTACGACAAATGTCAGGAAGCTTAGGGCCCAACGGTCCCCGAAAATCATCGGTCATCATCATCATCATCATCCTTAACATTATCATCATCAACCTTCACCGGTGTGGAAAGCAACGGGAAGCTACCACAAGTATAATATAAAGCTGCAAAGCATAGAATGAAAATGCTATGATTGCAGTGAAAGACCTGCCCTCGGGTAGAATTACGATATAATAGACATAATATAAAAGGGTGGCTCAATGACGCAAATGTTGAGTCACTCGCCCTTCACCTCTGGGTCCCGAGTTGCGTCTCGGTCACTCCATGTGGAGTTCGTGGTGGATTAATCGAGACCAGATTTATCTGTAGGTTACTCCCTTCTTTCCATGACAAAAAAAAATCATTCCACCACTTCTCCGCATTCATCAATTTCTTTTTATTTAATTTTATCTGCTGCTGTGTTTGTCGGGATCCGTGTATATAACATTCCTTCAATTAAATAGCAGCTTCAGCTCATCTCATGCTTCGATCTGGCATTTCACCGGGCATGAGTATAGGGTTAACCTTTTTTACTTACATAATATACAGTAACTTATTATAAAACAGTATCTGAAACAGAATAAATTAATTATACGTGCACGCTGAGTAATGTTTCTTATTAAAGTTAAGTGATCCCACCACACTCCATAGTAGACTTTTGGAGTAGTAGGAGGTTAACTTTTCTATACAATCGGCACTTGATGTCAACCGGGTTGTCAGCCCTGCGTGAAGATCCTTTACCCCCAGAACAAGCGTCTGGTACTCATTTCCGTTAGAGGGTGAGTCGACCCCAGGACCATGGTGCCATCAGAAGGTTTGGGTCAGTTCAAAACTCATGACTGCACTGGAACTCGAACTTTCGACCTTTCTGTTTGTAACGTATTGCCTTAATCAACTAAACTACGGCGTGCCCTTAATGTTTCTTATTATTGCTTCGAATGATGTTTTATTGTATAATAGAAAAAATGAATCAGTTTATAATAATATTATAAATGTTTTAAGACAAAATATCAAAATTAAATTACTAAAATTGTCAGTACCGTGTAAGTTAGCTCAGGCGCTAACCTCTGAAACGCATATTCTTGAGTTCCTGGGTTCAACCATTAATATAAATTCATTCATATAATTATCTCTAACTCTTTCAAGTTTATACAGTGAGATCAGTATAGTATTGAACAGCAGTCGCGGGGTTTGTGCTGTGAGATGCCGAAGGCTTACACATGCAGACACGTGACTTGAAATGTGCGCTGACTAAGCAGTATGACTTGAAATGTGCGCTGACTCTGCAATACACGAGTATATCCCACGCATTCACGGTCACAATCAGATAGTGTGCTTCGAGTAAATAAGGTGCTCAGTCACTTTTCCTTGTGAACTGAATGACGTGTGCATAACTGCAAACTGTATAATGGCTAATAATTTTTCTACTGAACAACGTGTCTTTATTTATGATCAATATTTAACTCAGTCTGCCAGCCAAGTACGAAGACTTATTGAAACACGATTCCCGGGTGTAAAAAATTCCGTCACGTTCAACAGTCCATAATCCGTACATCACATTTATAAAGAGGTGTCAAAAATATATGGACAACGAAGGTGAACAGTTCCAGCACCTGCTTCAATAAAGTTGGTAAGTACGATAATTTGTAAAATAGTTACGAAAATGTGTGTGGTTGTATCACCGCGATCCTACGCTGTCCGTTCCCCCCCGCGAGTGCGTCAGCAGTGTATAGTGAAATCCCGGCGTCTCCTGTCCAGTGCTATACTGATCACACTGTATGTTATTAATATAAGTCATCGGGACAAATTTTGGATTGGAATTTAATTATCAAAATCCTCTTCATCTTAATTAACATTTCATGGCCTAAATAACTTAAAATTAGTTAACTTCTTCGGAAATACACGAAACACTAATAAAAAGCCCACGGCTAAAGTCTAGTTGCAATTTCATTTCCTTAGTCAGAAAAGGTCGGGGTTCAATCCCCGGTCGGAACACCTTGCCTGGTTTAGAATGTTCTGGATTTTTCCTTACGTCAGGAAATTTTGAGGAACAAATAGTTCCCGAACACAATTTGGCAATCTATTTTGCTTTGTTTAAAAACACATTGCAAGTACACATGAAACATAGAGACTAATAGTTGGTCCTACACCTAATTCACTGGCACCATAGAACCCGCAGGTTCATGGCCGCGGACATACGTTTTCCGTCATCCCTTTCCAGAGGTAACGTTTTCCAATCATCCACTGTATAATCTACTTCCCTCAAATTAATGTTAATGTTTTCCCTCCTCATTCTTAGCCTACATACTGGAGGCTTTATATCTGATTTTCCTGCAACGAGTTTTCATTCCCTTTGTGCTATATGTCCTACCCATCGCAGTCTGCGAGCCTTAACTGTTCTTATTACATCTAGTTTCCCATAAAGATCATGTCGCTCACTGTTATTTAATCCTCTCCATTCGCCTGTCTCTTTTTGGTTCAAACATTTTCTTAAGGGTTTTATTCAGTGGTCCATGATAGCATTGTTAGCCCGGCTAACACTTTAGAAGTTAGAATTGAACTCTTTGATAGTTAATTAAAACGAAACATAATACCGGAACGAGATACTAATCGTTGTCTTATATGTTGTAAACAATAGCAACTTGATAATATATATATATATATATATATATATATAGTATGCGTTGTATATATTCTATATCATTCAAATGCTATACAATGTGTCTTAACTTTTTAAATCCCCACACTGTTAGCCGGATTCCCGAGGCTTACATGGAACGAGACCATGACAATTAGTTGCGCAGGCGCAGTCAAGCTGATCGGTAGTGAATCGTGCTGCATTTCAAGCCGAGTAGCGGGCTGTCCAATGCTACTCTGTCGCTGCCCTGTTCATGGGCGTAGCCAGCATTGGATTAAAGGGGGTGCAATTTTTTTTTCGACTGTATACCTTCCGGTACAAAGAAACAAATCAAAAATACAAAATACTACCTTTATTTTTTTTTAACTAACCTCAATATATAGGTCTATTCAGAATAAAAGAACAGACTTCAAACATTTATATCTTCCAAACTACAAACAAAATAGAAACACAATTCTAACGCTCCTGGAAAGAGAAATGTTTGAAGTTCTGATCACGACCGAATTGGCGCTGTTGCTTGTCATGTTGATTGTTTGTATTAAAATGACGACACAACAGTACGTTGGATTGGAAGAGGAGGAGGAGAAGATCAACTTCATTACCAGTGACCTTCCAGGTCACCTGACCTAACTCCGTCTGTTTTTTATCTGCGGGGTTACGTAAAAGACCATCCTTTTATCCCCTATACCTGACACACTTGAAAATCTGCGACATCGAATTGTTGAAGCTGTGAATTCTATAACTAGAGACCAGCTGATACGTGTGTGGCAAGAAATGAGCCACCGTTTATATATTTGTCGTGTAACACATGGTGCTTATATTGAATGCATAAAATAGTGTATTTTGAATGTTTCTCTTTCCAGGAATGTTGGAATTGTGTTTACGTTTTTTGTAGTTTGGAAGAAATAAATGTTTGAAGTCTGTTCCTTCTTTCTGAATAGCCCTGTGTTTCGCAAGGAAACAACAGCACTATTGAAGAGGAAATATGTTGAATAATAGTGAAATAATTGCAGAATTTTTAGGCTTGGCGAATTTAATTTTTTGTCAAGATTACTTCTTAATTTTTATACTTAATTGTATTGAAACTGTTAGCTATATTCTTCTTCGTTTTCTTCTTCTTCTTCTTCTTCTTCTTCTTCTTATTCTTCACTTCACGGGCTAGGCAAAATGCCTGTTCCGCCTCACAGTTGTACTGTCCAACTTTTCACTGGCCTTCCTACATTCCTTGAACCTCTTGGCTTGTAGTTAAATGCTGTATTTAGTAATATTGTTAAGTCCATTCTTTCTACATGTCTAAACCATTTTTTCTATATCCATTAATTTTATAATTTAATGGATTATATTTAACTCTGTTCTTATGTCTTCATTCTTTAACCGATCTATTCTTGTGCAGCCTTTTGTTCTTCTAAGGAAGTTCATTTCTACAATTTGTATTCTACGTTGTAATTTTTTACACGTTGAATCAATTAGGACTATATTATAATCTCAAAGTCTCAATTTCAAAAACTAAAATTATGGCTTTTCAGGTCAAAGTGCCAGTGAGAGCAAAAATAGTAATTAATAATGAAATAATGGAACAGATAGCATACTTTAACTATCTTGGTTCAGATATAACATATAGCTACGATTGGGATATACATAATAAATTAAACCGATATCTAATGATGTGTGGCACCATAAGAAGAACCCTCCGAAAGACTCGGGGAGAAACTAAGCTCAGGTTTTATAAAATCATGGCTGTACCTGTTCTTTTATATGAATCTGAATCTTGGGTACTTGCAAAAAAAAAGATACCTCACACATTCAAGCCACTGAAATGAATTTTTTAAGATCCGTAAAAGGATGTACACGCATGGATATATTTACACAATGCATAAATAAGAAATGAACTGGAGATATTTTCAATACTCGATAAGAATATTTAGGCAGAATGGACAATACAAGATTTTCCAAAACGATCAACACCTACAAACCACATGGAAAAAGATCTTTGGGACGGCCAAGGAAACGATGGACTTGAGACCGGAACAAGTCGCATTGACCTAATCCTGGAAAGGAAGAAGAAGAAGAAAATGTTTGGACAACAAAGGGGGTTTCTGATGTAAATAGTTTTCATGTGCTGCAAAAATCATGAACTATCCGAAGCCCAAGATAACTGTGAAATTGCGCTCCATAAGTTTGGAAACATTACAATTGAAGAGTCCTGAAGCGGGCTATCAATTAATAAGGATAAGCGTAACGAAAAAGTTAAAGCAAACAAGTACGTTGTTAGTAGCCTAATAGAAGCTGTGTGTTTCTTAGCCGAACAAGAGTTGCTGAAATGTTGAGGCCATGTAGAAAACTCCGAATATAACAAAAGAAGTAAGGCCTAATTATAGGCTATTGAATAGTTGCACTATAGATGAGAAATTAAGAAACGATTTGGAAATTTCTACTGTGTTCGTTGCAACATCACATGATGTTCAAAACGACTTGATATATTCTATATCCGCTACTTTATTAAATTAAATAAAACAAGAGATCTCACCCTTAGTATATTTAATATAAGACGAGGCTACCGACGTATAGAGCTCACTTATAAGCTCTAGAAACCAGGTCGAAGTGGAGAAGAATATCTGTGTTTTAAAATCATGCATTTACATATTTAATTAGCTAATACCCGGCGTGCTGCACTACGCCTAAATAAATGATTTTTTTTTTTGTTTAGTTAAATAAGTAAAAAGAAAAATAATTATAAATTTATATACTAATTATTTTTAGATATCCGTATGCGGTGTTGCCCGGGAATCAACTTATCCCGATCTTCATTGAGCTGAAAGAGAAAAATGGTTTTTATGAATTACCCGTAAAATATACTGTTGCGGATTTTTTTTTTTTTTTTTTTTTTAGATATTCAATTTGGTATATTTGTTATGGTTTAGACAGCATTAACCATTTAAGCGTCCAAAAAATCAACTTTTTAGTACACCGATGCCTTTTTATTTATTTTTTTAGTTCCGGCTCTATAGTATGCACGGTAATATGATATGTACGTTAATTGTCCCAAAAAAAAAATCTCTAAACGATGGTAAAAACACCATTCAAATCGGTCAAGTAATTTCTGACTCCACAAATGGTAGACATACACTGACACTCATGTTTATATATCCATCTATCCATAGTAATTCTGCCCGAGGGCAGGTCTTTCACTGCAATCATAGCATTTTCATGCTATGCTTGCAGCTTTACTAGGGAATTGTCGGTGTGGTAGCTTCCCGTTGTTTTCCACACCGGTGAAGGATGATGATGATGATGATAATAATGGTAAGGATGATGATGATGGCCATATGATTTCGGGGACCGTTTGGGCCTTAAAGTTTTCCTGACATTTGTCTTACAGGTGAGGGAAAACCCCGATAAGAACCTCACCCAGAAAAACTGCCCCGACCGGGGATCGAACCCGGGCCCGTTGCGTGACAAGACAGCACGCTACCTCGAGACCACAGCGGTGGACGTTGTTTATATATAAAGATGAACATTTTATTGTAAGGTTCATATGCGCGACAATACAATGTAGATGTTAAATAGCTATGTATTATTATGTTACATGTTATTCTACTAATAATTACCCTCTGTCTGAATTTTCACTCAAATTCAGGAGGGCGAATAGTAAATAATTTTTTACAGCTAAAAGGGACAAAAAAAAATCCCCTCGGGACTACGGTCCATGCTTAAATATGGCCCTGTCGCGTAACTAAAATAAGTAATAAGCCTGTGAACAAATTTAATTTGGCGCTTCCGCTGCAGGAGCGATCCATTCAACAAAGCTCACAATTTTCCTCTGCATCAAGAGACATATTTGCTAAGGAACTTTTGGCCATTGAATGCTCCCATTACCATGACATGAGAGATAGACCTATAGAGTTCTACACCACACCAGCCAAGCTAGATGATAGTTGGACCTGAGACTGTAACACGCAGAGACACGACATAACAAGACTCGCAATACACGGTTTTCACCATAAAATTTGTGCGAATAAGAAATTCCACGAACCGGCAGAAGATTGAAAATGCCTGTTATGCGGAGAAAGATGTAGAAAATACCATATCTTCATGTGTGCAAATAGAACAAAATCGATAACAGACTACAGCAAAATCTAAACTCAAAACTAATGCTCAACTTGAGCGCACTTTTCTTCTTATATATTACCATGACATCACAGCGAATGCAATGTTCCCAGCCGAATCGAGGAGTTGAAACAGACCTTGTAGTAGTCCATCCTCACACACAGATGGCAGAGCCATCAGTAATAATAATCCCAAAGAATAATTAATGATATACTATAATAAATAAAACGTAAAATATACTAATTTATGAAATATTTATCAGGCTTAATATCTTGACATAATAAAATCAGTGAAACATATTAATTTGACATGAACGTTTAATAAATTAATATTATAAATTAATCAGCCAACCGTCGTGTATTGCTGCCAAATTATACGTCCTACTCGAATGTGAATGGCAACCTCTCTTATATAGGATTAACTATAAGAACACAATTTTTGGATTCGATTTTAGGTTCGTGTCTTAAAATTGATAGAGAATCATGACCATACACTGGCCTGGCCCTTGATTATGACAAACATGAAAGCATCGAGATGTGTATGATGATCGTATAGTGTTAGCTATGTTTACTGAATACTATTTAGAGTTCATATGGTGATTTTTGTTGTGTTTGCATTTGGTAATGTGGTACATGTCAGAAAATTCCACATTGAGAAAACACACAGTTTCCATTACAGAATTCAGGCTGTTAGAAGCAAAAAGGTGTACGTGATTTTTTTCGCAAAAAAAATATAGAACTTCAACTTTAAACACGTGTTTCTCAATACTGCAAAACTTGCACTTAATCCCTTTACTTCTAACCTCCTCAATTATGTTCTTCTATGTTTTGTTGAGATAGTTGTATATTACTAATCTCATCACCAAGTTTTTTAGTCTCTGGTTGGTTTGGTGTTGGTCCAATTCTGGTCCATCACGGTGTCCGTGTTGTATAAATCAAAGAGGGATTCCTTCTTTCTTTTTCAATTTTATGTATTTTTTGAGGATGGTGTATATTATTTTCCGCAGTTCTTCTATAAGGGTGTTTTCCCGTACCTGTTCGTAACAATGTCTTATCGCCAAATATCAGTCGGTGAAGCAAGAAACTTCCAAATATAAATAATTCTTCAATGAGTGAAATTTATAGTTTCTAGTTTAACAAATAGATCCTTCTCTTTTTAATTAATTCGTATATATCAAGTTTTTTGCAAGAATGAAAACAAAGTTGACGCTACTGCGATACTGAATTAAAGCTAACATTGCATACCCCCACTTCAATGTTCAGATTTTGATGATGTTTGGATAATAAATACCTTTCTCACTTTACTTTAATAGCATTTGCTGAGTTTAGCTGCTAAAAATCGAAATTGCTGGTTAACGGACTTGATTTTTTTTGTTGTTGTTGCTAAATGCCGATTTTGGTTCAAATAAAAATTAATGCTGGTAGAGCAGTAACACAACCACACACCACACACACACACACACACACATATATATATATATATAATATATATATATATATATGACCACCGCTGTGGTCTCGAGATAGCGTGCTGCCTTGTCACGCAGAGGGCCCGGGTTCGATCCCCGGACGGGGCAGTTTTTTCTGGGTGAGGTTTTTATCGGGGTTTTTCCTCGCCTGTAAGACAAATGTCAGGGAAACTTTAAGGCCTAAACGGTCCCCGAAATCATATGGTAATCGTCGTCATCATCATCATCATTATCATCATCATCTTCCTTCACCGGTGTGGAAAGCAACGGGAAGCTACCACACCTACAATTCCCTAGTAAAGCTGCAAAGCATAGCATGAAAATGCTATGATTGCAGTGAAAGACCTGCCCTCGGGCAGAATTACTATGGATGGAGAAGGGGCATGTGTTATCCTAATGGGTGACTGGAATGCTGTAGTTGGAGAAGGACAGGATGGAAGTACAGTTGGAAGATACGGATTAGGAAAAAGGAATGAGAGAGGTGAATCACTGGTGAGTTTCTGTAAAAGGAATTCAATAATAATTGGAAATACACTGTTTCAACAGCATAAAAGAAGAAGATACACATGGATAAGCCCTGTGGACAACAAACTATACCAGATCGACTACATACTGATACAGGAAAGATTCCGAAATTGCTTGAAAAATGCGAAGACCCTACCAGGAGCAGATATCAATTCAGACCATGTCCTACTAATAGGCGAAGTAGATATTTGCCAGAAGAAGATAAGAGGAAGACAGGCAACAAAGCAGTTTGACTTGGAGAAACTCAAAACTGAAGAGGAAAGGAGAAAATTCCAACAAAATTTTCAGGAGAAAGCCTCTACCATGGAAATCTCATATGGCAATACAAAGGAACACTGGAGTATAATCATTTAGGTAGAATTTTTTATCACTCACCTCATAGTGTTCTTCTTATTTGACTATAAACTAGTTTTGGAACATAGTTTCTGTTCCATCCTCAGTATCATCACGACCGTTGTTCTGTCGTGACAATACTGAGGATGGAACAGAAACTATGTTCCGAAACTAGTTTATAGTCAAATAAGAAGAACAATATGAGGTGAGTGATAAAAAATTCTACTTAAGAGAATTCTTTATTCATTTGTGCCCAAATTGCACTTGAACCCACTAGGCTTCCTATAAAATCAATACTAATAGAACCTTAGATCCTTGTTGTTTTCTTTTATATCAGCTATAATCTTATTCAATCCAGGGTATTCTTCCATCTTCTTATGTGCTGTGCAATACTTACCTTTCCTCTTGGTACTGGTCCATTATCTCATACTATACAGACCAATTGATTATCCAACATTCTTGTTGCAGTGTCATTAATTTTATCTCTTTTCTTCTGTATCCAACTATTGACTTCTAATTTTATATTAATTTCTTATAGCTTCAGTCTTAACTCACCAAATCTCATTATGGGCCCTCATTAAAGTAACCCCTCAACTGACTGATAATAAATATTCTGATTATTGAGAAACATACTGCCTCACATATTAACAATGTTATACATTGAGGAGGACTATTTAACTCATGCCCCAAATGGGACTCAATGGCAATCACGTTTCAATGATTTCTGTTTTACAACCAATCAGAGTCGTGTTTCACGAAATATTTATCAGTGTTATAATTACCATATTAAAGAAAGCTCCTCCTTTTTAATATTCTGAACAGGTCCGACCATTATTTTGCAGTGACTGAGCGCACAAGAAATACGGCTACCAGATTGTATATATAGTGCATGAATGTCAACACATGCCGCATGCAGGAGTTAATATAAAAACATTTGTAGCAATTGATTATACCACCAAAAAAATAAACCACTGTTTGCACTTTCTTAAATGTATTTTTTCCCAGGTAACAATCCAGAAAAATATAATTGTCGTATTTACATCATACGACATCAGAAATGAATTAATATACAGTTTGATGTTTCATTTTTTCTCCACTAGAGAGCATTCTTACAATATTGCATTCCTTTGGCAATAAATAGTATGATCTGGTTGCAGTGATAAACAAAAGAAGCAGATGAAGCGTACCTATCGCTTCTCATTTGTTTTTAAACATCGCCGTTTACATTAAATATATAAATAATTTAAAATAACTATAGTTAAATAATTATTTGTGAGTAAACAGCTTAATTTTATTCGTTAAATAGTCCTAACAAATGCCACTCTTGATTTCCAAATTCTCTAGATAAATTCACTCCTCACTTCGTGAGTCGTGAATTTATCGATAATTTGGAAATCACTCGTGGCATTACTTCTGATAATTCGCATGGATAAGAGAAATAAAAAAAGATAATGTACTTTAATTTATTTACTATAAATGTATTAAGAAATCAATTCATTTGGCATTTACTTGATAAAAATCCATATTCTTTATTTATATAAATAACAAATTTTATTTGTATTTGTGGCATACATCTGAAGAAGATACAGTTATCAAAACAGCTTTCCTAAATATTGATTAAAATAAATATTTATGAAAATCCATAAATCTGTAGTAGTTTTAATTAGTAAATACAGAATAAATTTGTTCCTTATCATTGCACAAACTTAAAAAAAAGTGTTGATAAAGTAGTACCGGTATTTGTTATCTTCTTTGGTTTAATACTCCAGGTCAAATGGATAGTTAATATCCCCCTTGGCACTGAAAATTAAAATAAAAGGTATTAAAAATATTTATTTTTGTATTTAAAATTATTCATTATATGTTAAAAATAATATCTGAAAAAAATGTAACATAAAAGTCCTGTTAACAATACAAATTACTTTTATGAGTTCACATTAACTGATATTATTATTTTTTTAGTTTACATTTTTATTTCAATCAATTAGAGTATAACATTTACTATATCAAATTTTTTTTAAAATATCAGTATTATTTTTTTAAAAGAAAAATTAACACCTGAACCAGGAATCGAATCCCAGACCTCCATTCCCAGTTTACACGTTAGTTTTTTTCTTTTCAAAACATGTATTTGTCCAGGACTGAAACATATTAAAGTAAATATAACAACAAACAAATCAGTAGCTATTCTTCACTTAAATAAAAACATAGAATAAAATAATGAGAATTTTTTTTCAGTTTTGAGTTGCTTGATGTTTTCTTGTTGTATTTTTTTTGCTGTAATGGGTGAATTCCAATTAAAATTTGACATAACACATGAAAATAATTTTATTTTCCCCTACTTCCCAAAGTGGAATATGGACTATTGAAAGTATTTTCAGATTATATTATTTTTAGTCTGATCATCTTACCTCAATATTAATGTTGATTTGTTCTTGGACATGTTTCAAAACAATTCTGATTTATCGTCAGCTTGATTATAGTTTATTTTAACATAAAACTCAAAACATGTATTTTCTAACTTCTCCAATATTTATACTACAATCACAATTGCTTGTTGAAATAAAATTGAAACCTTTACAGAGATTCAATGGTTTTTATTATTATTATTAATTTAAAATGGATGGACAGAGAGGAATGGCGTTTGGTTTCTGGAAGACGGTGGCAGCTGTCATGATACCAGATGATGATGGAAGGATAAATTATATTTGAAGAGAAAAATATGTGCTCAGACCGGGGTTTGAAAGTGAAGTGTCCTGGGTTCAAACCTCAGTCTGAGCATATATTTTTCTCTTCAAGTATAATTCATAGAACTTTTTATTTTACTGTAAAACATGATGTCATTCCACAGTTATGTCAGTTACCGATATATAACCATACATTTTAAGTGCAATTATTGAAGTTAGAAATTCCATATTTTCTGTTGAAGAGATTGAAACTTATATATAAATGTTTTGAAGAGAAAAATTAGTGTACTACTATCCGAACACTAAAAAAAATTTTAATTCTATTTTATTTTGTCAGTATGTCAGTTAACATGGAATTTACCTGTAGGTCATGGTTTGTGGAGGTATTCATGTGTCTTGTAAAAATTCACTGAACACAGATATAAATTTTATAACATAGGCCCTACCAGATATTAAAATAAAATCTTCTCTGTGTCTTGATTACTTTATATAGAATGTAAGTGTGATATATGTAATAAAATTATTTCATGATGACAATATTCTTCAATCGACAACATTATAATTCTCATACCACAACATTTAATTTTATCAGGTGTTCCTCAATGATAAGATAAATATATTGTAGTACTTAAAACTTACGTAATGATTATATTGTAATCAAATTTTAATTATGGCAAATTAAACACATGTAAGTATTCAACTTCAGGTTTTGTTAACAGATGCTCATGATGGATATTTAATATGAGATGCTCTGATTTAGTATCAAATCTAGAAATGTGGTCTAAAACTGGATACAAGCACCAATTGAAAAACAAACTAAAGAAAACTTTCATAAGATTCATGATGTGTTCTGTTGAGGTATTATTCAAATTAAAATATAAAATTATGGAATATTCACCTGAAAGGTCTGTCTCCTCAACTTAATTAGTTATTTAACTGTAGTGTTTTTGGGATGGGACAAGTCCCGAAAGTGCTACAGTTAAATAATTAATTAAGTTGAGGAGATGGACCTTTCAGGTGAATATTCCGTAATTTTATATTTTAATTTTAAACTAAAGAAAGAAAATGACATTGGACTGTACAAACTCTATGCAAACCACAAATTGCAGTAGGAAGGTGTCCATTAGACTGGAATCTGGAAGATACAAGGAAGATTGGTAAACTCAAGATAACGTGGAAAAGGGCAGTTGAAAATGAGTTAAAAATCCAATAGATAATTGTTGGAAATAGATGAAGACTTCAGCAAGAAATTGATCCAAATGGAAGCGCTTAATAAAGACTCTATGCTCCAATTAGGAACAAATGGATAGGATGAACGTGATGACACAAATTATGTACAAACCTGTTCATGTGTGATTTAAATCGGATGACGAGCTGAGGTCGCATGACGTTCTTAAGCACTAAAATCGTATGACGACCTGTGGTCGCGCAGTGTAGAGATCGAAAAAACGAATTTTTAGTTTATTTTGCTGCTCATAGATATCTGTTACATACACTTTTTCTTCTTCTACACATCCACAAGAATGCTATTTCATCCCCTCCATGCCATTTAGAAATTTCCAGAACGAGTTTTACCCTAAGAAAGAACATGTATCAGTTGTAAGAAAAATGGCGCCAAGGAAAGTTAAGGGTAGTGACAGTGATGGAATTAGGAAATTATTAGAGCGTGAATTAGGCAGTGATTCAGAAGTTTCTGATATATTTAGTGATGAGAGAAGTAGCCTATTGATGAATCTATAAGTGATTCAGAAGCAACTTCTGCTGAAGAAGAAAGCGGTGAGAGTGATAATGAACTTATTGTCCAGCCACCTGCAAAAAAAGAAGCCGTATCACGCCAAGTGATTGGAAGTGGGCGAAATCTGAGAATAACCCTGTTGTATATCAGTTTAGTGGTGATAGTGGTGTCTGTAATGAGATTAAAAATCAATATGAATATCAATCTCCTTCTGAACTCCAAATATTTTTAGATTATATGGACCCTTTGTTTTCCGTAATAACTAAGGAAACTAACGACTATGCAAGAGAGCAGTTAGCGAATCCTGAAAGAAAGAGAAAGAAAGATGACGATAAATGGTTTGATGTGACAGAAGATGAAATGAAAGGCTATTTTTCGCTAGTGATACTAATGTCACAAGTACGAAAATCACGCTTACAACTGTACTGGTCTAAAAATAGATGCATCGAAACACCAATCTATGGGGAAACGATGAGTAGAGAGAGATTTTAACTTATCTCTCGTTTTCTTCATTTCGCAAATGACAGAAATGCTATTGATCTGGACAAACTGAAAAAGATTAGGCCAATCATAACACACCTGTCAGAGAAATTTAGTAATCTCTACTCACCTGCACAAGACATAGTACTAGATGAGAGCCTAATGAAATTCAGAGGTCGATTATCGTATGTACAGTTTAACCGTTCTAAGCGTTCGCGTTTTGGAATAAAGGTATACAAAATATGCGAGTCGTCTACTGGATATTGTCATTCTTTTAAAATTTACATCGGAGATGACATTACTGATCCTACACTTCCTGCCAGTACAAATGTTGTAATGGACATGTGTCAACCATTGTTTGACCAAGGACACACTCTCTTCTTAGATAACTGGTACACTTCACCAGATCTTTGTAAGAGATTGATATCCCGTAAAACAAATGTAATAGGCACTGTTAGGCCTACTAGAAGAGAGATGGCCCAGCGATATTTCTAGCAAGAAAATGAAGCCTGGCGAGTATGAAATCTGGTCAGCTAACCATATTCTTTGTGTAAAGTGGAAGGACAATAAAGATGTTCACTTTCTTTCCTCTAAGCATCGATCAGCTGACATTAGGGGCACTGGAAAATTAAAAAGAATGAGAGGTCAACAACCAAGAGAAGAAAGAAAGAAACCAGCTTGTGCTATCGAATACCAGAAGGGAATGGGAGGGGTAGACCTCCAGGATCAAGTAACTGCCCTTTTTCCTATTATGAGAAGGACAGTCAAGGGGTTTATCGCAAAAAATATTTTTTTATTTAACGTTACTTGATATACAGGGGCAAGTCAAAAATGTGTTGGGCAGGTTTTCAGAAATTTATTTATGTGAAATGTAAATGAACATATAATACTGTGAGACATATTGTATGAAAGGTAAACTCTCAAATTTTTTTTTTAAATATTCAGATGTTTTTCCATGTGATCGCCTTTTGTTACACGACAGATGTCAAGCCGATATTCAATCCTCCTTCCAAACTTTCTGTAGCAGTTCCGCGGTTCGATAATCAGCAATGGCTGCTGTTGATGCGGGGCCGCAAGTTTCATGCAGTGTTTGTTGGAAGTGGGTGGTTACGTCACAACATGATCCTTGTACAAAGACCCCCACATGAAAAGAATCACCACACACGGTGTTAGATCTGGTGAACGAGGTTGGCCAATGGAAATGAGTTGTTGTCACCCACCCTGATATTGCACGGGCCTATCCAGCGTTGTGGTAAAGCCGTATTCAAATCAAATGGTCACCTCGAACAACTGGCCATGGTACTGTGTAGGGGCACCATCCAACTGCAGAATGAAATCTGGACTATCCGCTTCAAGCTGCGGAAGGAGCCATTGTTGTAGCATATCAAGGAAAACATGTCCGTTCAAGTACGTTCATGAAAGAAAAAGGGCCCATAAACCTTTGCATGGGAAATGGCACAAAAGACATTCACTTTCGGAGAATCGCGTTGATGTTCCAGAGTTGCATGGGGGTTACCAGTTCCCCAAATCCTTACATTGTGTCTATTCACTTTTCCTGAAAGGTGGAAAGTCGCTTCATCACTGTAAACTACCCTCTCATGGAACTCATTCTCTTCCATTAATGCGAGAAAATCAACACAGAAGGACGCTCGCAAAGCATAATCGGCGGGTTTTAAGGCTTGAACCAGTTGCAAGTGGTAGGGTTTCATCTGTAAACGTTTCCGGAGATCCGCCATACAGTTTTTTGTGGTAGTTGAAGTTCTGTCGCTCCCCGGTAGGTGGATTTCTGTGGACTCCGCACGAAGCATGTGCGAACGCGTTCGACTGTCTCTTCACTCGTCGACGGACGGCCAGTCGATTTTCGTTTACAGATACAGCCTGAATCCCTAAATTGTGTGTACCACTTACGAATGGATCTCCCATCCGGCGGGTCTTTATCGTATCTGGTACGGAAATGTCGTTGAACACTAGTCACAGAGTTGTTTACATGGTAATCAAGCACACAGAAAGACTTCTGATCCCCAGTCAACGCCATTTTCCTTTACTGCTCTGCTGTTGACATCTTGCGGGTGAACGCGGAACTTTAGAAGTGGACAACTAAACTTTGAGAGTTTACCTTTCATACAATATGTCTCACGATATTATATGTTCATTACATTTCACATAATAAATTTCTGAAAACCTGCACAACATTTTGACTTGCCCTGTATGTGTTTACAACTCCTTCATAGTCCACAACAAGCTAACTGGCAGCAAGAAAAAAAAATTCTCTGACTTCAGGATCGCCCTTGCAACCCAGCTACTTGAAAGTATTCACATGCCTGACTACAATGTACGAGGCCGACCTTCATCTAGTGCTACACCCCTAAGACTACAAGCAAAAAATTGGGGTCACTTCCCGATGCACATCCCACCCACAGAGAAAAAGAAAAAAAATGTTACTAAACGATGTGTGGTATGCTACAGCAAAGGAAAAAGAAGTGAAACTGCATGGCAGTGTGAAAAGTGTAACACTCCACTTCATTTACCGGGCTGTTTCAAGGTCTACCATACCCAGACATCATACTAAATATATCCATTGGTGAGTACATAATTTCACTAACGTATTTACAGAATTTTAAGCCGGAATATTCAATAGTTCATTTTTAAATTGATTTTTAGTTACTGGAGGTAATATTAAGCTGCTGCGTTACACTTAAATGCCAGGCAATAGGACTTGGGATTTAAATCAGGTTTCTAGGGTAGCAGAGCTGGACTTTAAATGAGAGGTGGATGGGTTAATAAAGACTCTATGCTCCAATTAGGAACAAATGGATAGGATGAACGTGATGACACAAATTATGTACAAACCTGTTCATGTGTTGTCGCAGAGTAATCTCAATGTCCTCTTGTATCCTGAACCATCTACCATACAGTTAGTTGTTTTATTTTGATAAGAAATCAAAGCACATAAAGAGATAATTGTAAATTGTATGAATGTTGACAAGATTGTTTCACATTAATTCTGTTTGACACTCAGGTAAACATCACTCTTTATGCAATAAGCATTCATCACATTGATGAAAGTATGTATCATATCTGAATGACAAATTAACAGGATAATAAGTTTTGAAAAAAAAATTCAGAAAATTTAATATGACATTGGCTCCAATTAACAAATTCAGCCTGGGTAATCTTCTGTTAACTAATAATAAAGTTAACACCCCAGACAACAAAAAATCTGGAATTTATCAAATTGATTGCAAAGATTGCAATAAGATATATACAGGAAAAACAAAAAGGAACTTGGAAACTCGTACAAAAGAACACTTCAGAAACATAAAGAATGGAGAAATTGAAAAATCAGCTATAGCAGCACACAATTTATTAGAGAATCATAGAATTGAAAAAGAAGCAAAACTTTTGAAATATCTATCCAAATCTATCCAAACCTTTGGATTTAACAGTTTGGGAAAAGATGTATATTAAAAAAAAACATACTAGAACAATGAACTTTGAGATTCCAGACGAACCAAGCTTGAATACAAAGTTCTTAAAACATACAACAGATGGCAGTTTAGAAAATGATTCCTTCAAAAGAACACCAGATGGCAGTTTAGAAAATGATTCCTTCAAAAGAACACCAGATGGCAGTTTGGATAATTACCGGCAAAAGAAAAAATTGACAGTCGTGAAAACAGCTGATGATGGTGACGATGGTCGCTGATACTGCAGTGCTATGTTTAAAAAAAACATAGAAGTATGAGATAAGAAGAATTCACGATTCATTTTATTCATATTAATAAAACCTTATAATGTTAAAAATTCCCAAATTTATTATATTAATATAAAATTACAGAATATTCACCTGAAAGGTCCGTCTCCTCAACTTAATTAATCATTTGACTGTAGCACTTTCGGGACTTGTCCGATCATCGGCAGGATTCAAAACTGGTGTTTCACTGAAGATCTGGTAGAGGGGGTTGCATGTATTGGGTTCGTTTTCGTTTATCAGGCTGTTGTTGTGAGCTGCTTTCATGATTTTCATCTCTTCGAGTACGTTTATCTTCGCTGGATTATTTTCTCTGTGCTTTACTGTTAGGGTGTTTTCAATATTTAACATGCGATGTCCTTCATGGATAACGTGTTTTGCATAGCTTGATTTCCCTTCTGCGTGAATGAAGTCTCGAAAATGTTCTTTGAATCTGATGTTAAAACTCCTGTTTGTCCTTCCTATATAAAATTTGTTGCAGTCCTTACATGTCAGTTTATAAACTCCTTTGCTGTTGAAAATGTTATTTTCTTCAATGTTATTGTTTATTATGTTGTTTAATTTGTTATTGGTTCTGTATGCTATTTTTACGTTTTTATCGGCTTTCTTTAGTGCATTGGCTAATTTTGTCGTTTCTTTTCCTGTGTATGTAAGTGTTATCCATGTTTTCTTGTTGTTGTCAGATTCTTTTTCTAGTTTAGTTATGTTGGTTATGTTGTTCTTCCTTTTTTGTTTTTTTACGAGCTTATCTATGAATTCTTCATTATAGCCATTGGTTTTTGCCATATACTTTATGTAGTTGAGTTCTTGGATATAATTTCAACATTCTACTGACTAAGCTATTAAATGTACTAATTTTCTGTTGAAAAGGGTGTGTAGAATTTTTGTTTATGGCTAGAGCATTGTTTGTGGGTTTCCGGTAGATACCGATTTCTAGTTTATTGTTGTGTAGATTTTTGGTTATAGACAAATCTAAGTAGTTTATGCTGTTGTTAACTTCTATTTCTTCGGTGAAAGTGATTTTTTCATGCATGTTGTTTAAGTCTTGTAGTATTTCTTTTTCTTTTCTGTTTTCATTTTCATATATTACTAGTACATCATCGACATATCGTGTTATTAGTTTTATGTTGAATTTGTGTATTAGTTCCTCAAAATGTTTATTTTCCAGTTCTTGTAGGAAGATTTTTGCCATTATTCCAGATGTAGGACAGAGAAAATAATCCAGCGAAGATAAACGTACTCAAAGAGATGGAAATCATGAAAGCAGCTCACAACGACAGCCTGATAAACAAAAACGAACCCAATACATGCAACCCCCTCTACCAGATCTTCAGTGAAACACCAGTTTTGAATCCTGCCGATGATGGGACAAGTCCCGAAAGTGCTACAGTCAAATGATTAATTAAGTTGAGGAGACGGATCTTTCAGGTGAATATTCTATAATTTTATATTAATTTTGAATAAACCTCAACGGAACACATCATGAATCTTATAAAAGTTGTTTATTATTTTAAAAAGAAAAAAAGGATACACAGAATTTAACTTAAAAGAGAAAAGGTTCCTTTATTAATATATATACAACCGATTTGTTTTAATTTATTTATGAAGACTCCTTAAGATTCACAGGTAATATTTGCTAAACTGTGTACAAGATGTTATACATAATAATATAGATGCAGGCTTTCACGGTCGGTAATCATAATGTTGAGTGATTCTGGGCTATGTGGCCGTGGTCCATTACTGGTGTTCCCACCAGACATTTCTCCCTCAGCTGCAGAGGATATCTTCAGTTGTGAGTACTTCTAGGTGTTGTTTCCTGGTCAGACCAGGAAACAACACCTAAAAGCACTCATCACTGAAGGTGCCCTCCGCAGTTGAGGGAGAAACATCTGGTAGATACACCAGTATTGGACCATGGCCACATAGCCCAGAATCACTCTACATTATAATATAGATGACAGTTTAGAAAATTAAGGTGAAGACTAAAATTCAATAGTCATAAAGATGGCTGAAGATCAGAAAAATTTCTCTTCAAACTGGTCCTGTGCTTTGAAGAACACAGAGTTTATGAGGTGAGATATTCATGACTTTTTTATTCATTAACTCGAAAGCATCAAATATTATTTGTCATAATAAATTTATGAAACATATTATATTATTGCATGTATTTGATTTATTTTTTATTTTGTCCTTTGGAATCCACAACACAGCAGAAACAAACAACACACTGTTCACCATTGTGATATAAGGATAATACATAAATTTCCTGGTTACCATAATTAAGTTTTCTTTCAGGATTTTCCTTAACTGTATAGCAAATTCCACAACAGTTTAGCCATAATTTCCTTAAAAATTACAGTTTTATCATCGACAATAAATTCAATAAGAAATTATATTTTGACAACAGATGCATTTAAAATCAAATGCTCATAGTTGCACATAGAATGAGAACATCAGCATGACCTGTAAGAGTTTAAATATTTAACCGAAAGACACAAGATGTCTCCAGAGAGAGAGAGAGATAATCCCATAGTTCATAGACCTAGACTTAGCAATCTAATATTTTTAAATGAATGTTTGTTTGTTTGTTCGTTCGTTCGTACTTTATGCGCAGCCATACCGTTGATCCGATTGTGATGGGGCATTTTGCAAAATGTTAAGGAGATTCCCGGGATGAACATAGGCTATAAGAGAGTTGTGATACTAAACTCCTACACTCTTAAAAATCGCCCTTTGCAGTGAAAAACGTGAAAAAAGTAGCTCTTTGGATGCTTAAATGGCTTACGCTGCCTAAACCATAATAAATATACAGAATTGAATATCTCAAAAAGCTCTACAAAAAAGTCCGTGATACCATATGTATATCTTTTATGGATAACTCACAAAAACCATTTTTATCTTTCATTGATACCAAGAAGATCGAGACAAGTATGTAGATTTCTGTGCAAGCATAGCAGCACATGGCGGGTATTCTTATACGGATAACTCACAGTAATGAATTTTGTCTTTTAGCTCATTTATGCCAAGAAGATCAAGATAAGTAGATTCCCGGGCAATGCCAGGTAATCAGCATGGGGTATCTAAAAAATATAAATTTATAATTACTTTTCCTTTTGCTTATTTAACTAAACATAAAATCACATTAATTTTCATTTATTTAGGCCTAGTAGCTCATGCCGGGTATTAGCCAGTAGTTTCTAAAAAAAAGGTTATGATATTTAACTTTTATAGGAATTAATCACTATGAGGTTTAATTTCACCATAAGGTTATGATAGTTAAAGCAACTATGATTAACAAAATTAAAAGCAACTTACTATTGTGTAAAATATCAAATGATGGGTATTACTATAAAATTATAGAATATTCACCTGAAAGGTCCGTCTCCTCAACTTAATTATCATTTAACATAAACGAAAACGAACCCAATACATGCAACCCCCTCTACCAGATCTTCAGTGAAACACCAGTTTTGAATCCTGCCGATGATGGGACAAGTCCCGAAAGCGCTACAGTTAAATGATAATTAAGTTGAGGAGACGGACCTTTCAGGTGAATATTCTATAATTTTATAGTAATTTTGAATAAACCTCAACGGAACACATCATGAATCTTATAAAAGTTGATGATGGGTATTAATTAAAACAGATGTTAACTTTGATACTTACTCTGAAAATGGACAAATTCTTATGTTTTTGTTGAGTGCATCAATAGTATTCATGTCTTCTTTGCTGATTTCAAAGTTGAAGATGTCAAAGTTCTCCTGCAGTCGCTTTTTGCTTGATGATTTTGGAATTGGAACAGTTCCATGTTGAATCTGTGAACATTAGCAAATCAGAAAGTTTTGTTTTTATGTCATTACTTTTCACATTATCTTCACTTCATTTTACAACATGCTTTATTTTCACTATTGTACTGCAGATTGTGACACAATTCAAACTTGGTGTTAAATACTAATTGTTTCCATTTTCTTTTCTGCTATAATGGGAATTGTAAGATGGAAATTTGTTTAGGAAATCACAAGCAAACTGAACATCATCTATCTGTGTTTTATTATGGGATTCATGATGACCACATTTTTCTTCAATCGGCTCACCACTTCATCATCATCATCATCAACTTCATGGATTACCGGTAGGTTGTTGCCTGTTCCAATCTCACATTTGTTCAGCCCAGAGCTTTCTTGGTCTTCCTATCAATCTTCATCCTCTAGCATTATACATCAGTGCCATCTTTGGTATCCTACCCTCTGTCATTCTTTGCAGATGTTCTATCCAATTGTTCCCGGGTTCTTCTATTTGTTGAAGAAGTGGTTGTACTTTTAGTTCCTCTCTAATATTCTCTTTTATAATATGTTCTTCTCTTGTACAACCTTTTTCACCTTCTACCTAGGACTGTTCTACTCTTAATTCAGTTTAATGATAAATTATATACACTTATTTAAGTAAAATTTTATCACCTCACCTCATAATCCTCTTCTTCTTAGACTAGTTTTGGAACTTTCTTCTTCAGTTCCAACCTCAGTATTTTCACAACTGTTGTTTTGTCGTCTTGAAGAGCTGCATTCTGCTCCCTCTGTTGGTAGATTGAAGAACTTCAAAATCAAATCATTTTCCCAGGAATTTCTAAGTTCATTGATTTCTCCTTTCCATTTTTTTGAATGTAGATTTTTTTTTTGTTTGCAAACAGTGAGCTCTTTGGGTTTTTCTATTTGTTTTAATAATTTAGCCTTCCTTAAGATAAGATCTTTTTTTCATCATGCATGGGCTTCTACTGCAGATTTTTTACTTCCCCATTTCTTGACATGCCTGAGATGTTCTTTCAATCTGGTTTTAAAATTTCTTTTCTTTTTCCTATGTAGACTTTATCATTTTCTCCACATATATTCTGATAAATCCCTGATTTGTTTTCTTATTCTATTTTCCATTTCAGTTGGATCCAGTTATTCCAATAATGCTGAAGTCGTTTTTTGGTGCCAAACATGTGTGGAAATTTTTAAAAATCTTTTTTTAAAGTTATGGTGCTTCAATGGATAATATGTAAATTTCTTGAATTTTATTGTTTTCTTTTAGAAGTGTACTTTGATTAATAAACTTTTTTATCTTTTGAACTTATTGTCTTTTGAATTTATTAATCAAAGTACATTTCTAAAAAAAAGAAGAAAACAAAATTCAAGAAATTCACATACCATCCATTGATGCACTATAATATTCAAATTTTTAAAAAAATTTTCCACATATGATTGGCACTGAAAAACGACTTCAACATCATTAGATTAACTAGATCCAACTAAAATGGAAAATAGAAGAAGAAAACAAATCAGGGATTTATCAGATTACATGCAGAAAATGTGAGAAAGTCTACAAAGGGAAAACAAGGAGAAATTTGAAAATCAGATTGAAAGAACATCTCAGAAATGTCAAGAATGGGGAAGTAGAAAAATCTGCAGTAGTAGCCCATGCATGGTTAGAAAAACATCTTATCTTAAGGAAGGCCAAATTATTAAAACAAATAGAAAACCCCAAACAACTCACTGTTTACGAAAAAATGTACATTATAGTACATTATAAAAATGAAAAAGAGGAATTAATGAACTTTGAAATTTCTGGGGAAAATTATTTGATTTTGAGGTTCTTCAGTCTACCAACAGAAGGTGCAGAAAGCAGATCTTCAAGATGACAAAACAATGGATGTGAAAATATTGAGGTTGGAACTGAAGAAGAGAGTTCCAAAATTAGAAGAAGAAGAAGAAGAAGAAGAAGAAGAATAATGATAAAATTTTACTTATATAAATAATACCTCATAGTGCTAATTCAAAAAATAAATAAATTATATATACTTGTTGATGAATAAAAACTGACAATGTCTGTTATCATTTTCAGTTTATTATTTTAGAAAGTCATTTTTTTCATTAAATGGCTGAGGGATGAAAGTGTAGCGGGTACCAGCAGAGGGCTGGTAGGCCAAGAGTCTTCTAGGCCTCTTCTGCCATGGATTTTATATCAATCTGAAACATCTTCTGAAACCACTAAAATAGTCAATATCCAATCCAGTAAGTGGTTGGGATATATTGTTACTGGTTCTGCCATTACTCAAAGATGGATTACATCATTCACCCCTTTCCATACAATGTAGCTGAGACCAATAAACGTGATGAAGTTCTAAGAATTGTGACTTTAGTCATAACCTTACCAAATATCTGAGAATGATCTGAGCTACACTTTTCTTGTATTTCTTCGCCAGTTGTTGCAGTTTTGGATCTTGAAGTGGAGCTGGTGTGGTTTCCTTAGCAATAGCATTTGGACTTCCCAGAGGACTGTAAGCTGTTATTACAATTCCTCTCTCCTTACAGAATGCTATCAGTTTAGATTGGTTCAAGTAAGGATGACATTCAATCTGAAACAGAAGTAAAAGAAGTTAATCAAACTAAGGAAAGATGTTTTATTTCAGGATATTTTGAGGTTCTTTTAATTAAGTTTTTTGAGTCTGTACTATCTTACCTCAATTTAATGTTGATTTTTCCTCGAACATGTTTCGAGAAGACTAATTGAAACATGTTCGAGGAAAAATCAACATTAAATTGAGGTAAGATAGTACAGACTCAAAAAACTTAAGGAATGATGATTAATTTTTGAAGAGAAAAATGTTTTGTCCAAACTGAGATTTGAACCCAAAGATCCCTAGTTCTATGTACTACTGCATTGACCATGCTATCTGGGCATTACACTTTAGACAAAAATTTGTTTTCTCACTTGTATGAATCCCATGCACACATGGCAGTGAACTTTCATCCACAAAATGCCACTTGACTAATTCTTATTCAAGAAAATTTTAATAAGATTTAAACTACTATTATAGCTGTAAAGCTAATATAGCGATTTTTTAAATAAATTTATGCTCATAAATTAAATTAATTGATTTAAACTTATAACAGTGAAAACAGTTATACCTGATTAACAGCTGGTTTTATGGTAGCAGCTTGTAGAACACGTTCAATCTGCTGTGAGTTAAAATTTGAAATTCCAATGCTCTTGACAAGTCCCAATTTGAAGCAGTCTTCCATTCCTTTCCATGTTTCTACATAATCCACATTCATTGTTATAACTTTCCCATCAGAATCTTTGGGCCAGGCATCATCTCCTTCCTATATATATCAAATTCACATTAAAATTTTAGACTTATGTTCGTTTTGTTTGTAAACAGTTTTAAATATTGTAATTTTGTAGATAATGGAATCATTGCAAATTAACGTTACATTTTTAAATAAAACAGAAGGTTCAGTATACAACAAAGAGCAAGTTATGGTAGGTTGTGTCCCAATTGTGCAACATTTCCAGGGATTCTTTACAACATGTAATGCGAAAAATGTCTTCTAAGTCCCAAATCATATAGCAGGTGAATGCAACAACAAAGGTGAAGCAGTTTACACTATGGAATCATATATAGCAGCCAACATATACACAATAGTTAATGAACCTAAAAGCTAACCTAACTCAATTTAAGTACTCTAACCTGTGAAAGACCAACCTAAAAGCTAACCTAACACAATATAAGTACTCTAACCTGTGAAAAACCAACCTAAAAGCTAACCTAACACAATTTAAGTACTCTAATCTGTGAAAGACCAACCTAAAAGCTAACCTAACACAATATAAGTACTCTAACCTGTGAAAGACCAACCTAAAAGCTAACCTAACACACAATGTAAGTACTCTAACCTGTGAAAGACCAACCTAAAAGCTAACCTAACACACAATGTAAGTACTTTAACCTGTGAAAGACAAACCTAAAAGCTAACCTAACACAATGTAAGTACTCTAACCTGTGAAAGACCAACCTAAATCTAACCTAACACAATATAAGTACTTTAACCTGTGAAAGACCAACCTAAAAGCTAACCTAACACAATGTAAGTACTCTAACCTGTGAAAGACCAACCTAAAAGCTAACCTAACACAATGTAAGTACTCTAACCTGTGAAAGAATGCAACGCCCAAAAAATAAATAGTAAGTTCTGAAATTCCTAAGAATATGTATACAGTTAATTAGTACATACTCTGTTGACTGCACTGGAACATGACTTTGTTTTTGCTTAGAATATTCGTTAAATCAATATGGCTGCCGTATGTAGTTAAATATTATAGAAAAATATATTGAAATAATCATTAGAAAAAAATGTAAAAATCATTGTTAAATGGTAGGAAATAATTTGAAAAATGGAACTCTAAGAATAAAATTTGACAGGAGTTTATGAAGGAATTAAAAAAGCCGCATCACATGTTGTAAAGAATAGCCACATTTCCTTTTAAACCTATAGTCATCTGAACTGCATAACATAAAATTAGCTTTACACATGGCATAGAATCAATCAGTTCTTTTCTTTTAAGCAGCATGAGACACATTGAGACAGTAAAAGTAACTGTTGAGTTAAAGTGATCCATTTCAGCTCTCCTTCATTTTTAAGTCCAATACCATACTTATATGAAGAGGTACTTTCAAATCATATTAAATCTACATTTTTACAAAATTGAGTATAACACTGATATTCTGGACTAGGTCTATCTAATTAACACTTTCCAATTAAATAACATTGATTACTGCTTATAAAAGTGATGGTGTAAAATTCTCAGAACATAGATACTTCTAAATGAAGCTGGCTGTTGATGTTGGTGGTGACATCTATCTGGCAGTGGATGAAACAAGATTTATGTGGAAAGAATTGTTAATGTTTGTGCCATGTCTCGAATAGTGTAGTGGTTTTGCATGCTTATATGGAATACGAGAGGTCCACGTTTCGATTCCTGGTTCAGATATTAATTTTTCTTCTCACAATATCATTATAACATTATATGTCTATCTAATAATGAAAACAGTTTTAAACCAAGATCTAAGTTTAAGATTTAAATTAAAATGTTTTAGGCTTAACCTCATATTCAGTCTTCTAATTATACCACTTTTGAAGATTAGGCTGCTTCATCTTCAGTAATTTCTTGATGCCTGATGTTATGTCAATCAGGAAAACTGCTTCATCCTCTCTCTGTTGGTGGACTGATGGACCTCCAGATCAAATCAGAATCCTTGGGAATTTTTGAAGTTCGTAAGTTTTTCTTTGAATGTGGATTTTTTCCATTTGTTTAATTAAACTAGCTTTTGTATCAATTAGATTTTCTTTCAGACCAAGCATGAGCAGCTACTGCTGACTTTTCCATTCATCATCATCATCAACAATCACGGATTAAGCCCATGTGGCTTGTTCTGGTCTCATAGATTCTCATTCAAAAGTTGGATCCATCTCTTCTTTGGTCTACCAACATTCCCCTGTGTCCTTTTGGTTTGTATTTAAGTATATTCTTTGAACATGTTCTTTCCAGTTTTTTCTAGATTCTTTTATTCTATCTAAGAGTTTAAAGATATTTAGCTCATTTCTAATATCTTCACTTCTTCTCTTATCTAGAAGTTTGCAACCAGCCACACTTCTCAGAAATCTCATTTCAGCTGCTTCTATGATCTTCTCTTCTCTTTTAGTTAAAACCCAAAATTCACTACCATACAATAGTAAGGGGACTGCCACTACTTTATAAAATTTTAGTTTTGTTTCTTTTCTTGTGCTTTTAAATATCCTTTTGATTGTTCCACGTATATAATTAAATTTATTAAGTTTGTTAAATAGATCTTCATTTTTAAAATAGGAGATTTCATAACCCAGGTATTTAAAATGGTTCACTTGTTCAATAGGTTTCCCCTCCAGAATTATTTTAGCTCTTATGGTATCTGATCCCTTAAAAGCTAGGATTTTCATTTTACTTATTATTGATATTTTGAAATTATATTTCTGTATAATGTTTATTTAAGTGACTTTTCCATTTCACCATTTAATTAAACAAATAGAAAAACAAAAAGAACTCACAGTTTGGGAAAAAATCCACATTCAAAAAGCAAGAAAGAAAAACTTATGAACTTTGAAATTCCCGGGGATTCTGATTTCATCCGGAGGTTCATTAGTCTACCAACAGAGGGAGGAAGCAGAGTTCTCCTGATCGACATAACTTCAATCAACAAGAAATTACTGAAGATGAAGCTGCCTGAACTTTGACACTGGTACAATTAGAAGACTGGATGTGAGGTGAGGTATATAACATTTTAATTTGAATCTTAAATTAAACTTTATAGTGATTTTTTCCTATAAAAGTTACATCAAGTTTTAAACCATATTAGGTCATGTTATAAATGGGGTAGCTGTTGAGTTTTAAGGCTACTGGTTTTTCTATTACTTTATAAGTATTTTTTATTCAAGTTCTAACTGGTTGCATGCAAAGAGGCAGAACCTGATTTAGCTATTATTTTATTTAAGATTTTAGTTTTATGCATAATCATAGGAAGGAAGGGGAAGAATATTAACTTTATTTCTAGTTGTTACTATTGAATTTATTTATCAGAGGATTTTTTGGTAGTGTAGCAGGCTAACACTAAATTAGAAATTAAAATAATATTTAATTATATACATACAGTTTATTTAAAACAACAGTTTTATTTAACCACAACAACATGAAATACAATTTAATTACTCTTTTGAGTACCATACTGAGAATATCTCTATAAGTTTGAAAATCATGTCTTACAAGAAACAATGTAATATGAAGTAAGATGACAGCAGACCCAACTTATTTATGAATTAAATTGCCATAGACAAATTTGCTGCTCTTAAAAATATGCAGCTTTTAATTGGAACATGGCTAAGTATTCTACATCTATCATAGTTCAAAGTTGTAACAAATTCAAGATGCATCATACTGATTTTTAGAAAATAATTGAGCTGGTGTTACATTGGTATTATCTTGCTAACATTTTACATTCAGATTTGTACAAAGTAATTTACCTAAATGATAAATAAGTTATTTCTATCCTATATAACAGATATCAGGATACTGGATATGGATAAGGTGTCCAAATAAATTAAAGTGTTAAGTTATGTAGATACGAAATAACACTATGAGGTTTCTTAATATTGTTTATTTTTATTTCACTCACCTCATACTTCATAACTCCTCGCAAACCCAGTTGTGAACGTGACACAGCATTGAGAATGTCACAAATGATGTGTCGAAACCCTGGGTTTGTGAGGAGTTATGAAGTATGAGGTGAGTGAAATAAAAAATAAACAAAATTAAAGTGTTTTTATGTTTTAACATAAATCTGTATAAATAATACCTCATAGAGTTAATTTCTAAAAAGTCAATTATAAATCCATGTTACATAATTATTGTATATTAGCTTTTGCTATCAATTGATATGAGGGCTGTCTGATAAATATATTTATTTTGATATTACCTTAAAAGCACAAGGCCAGTGGATAAGATAAAGATCCAGATAATCGAATCCAAGAGTAGAGAGACTTTGCTTGCAGGCTTCTACAACCTTCTCTCTCCTGTGAAAAGTGCACCATAACTAAAAAAAAAATTAACCTCTCATATTAAACAGTTGATATTAAATAGAAAGAATTGAGATGAATTAATTTCAAAAGCTATTTCTGAACCATGAAGACAATCTATAATTATTTACTGTTTCCATGACAACTATAAGAAACTGAAAATACAACTATCATCAATTATTACTGTAAAAAAGTTTTTACTAATTAGTTGGATCAGGCAGTAGTGTTAGAGATTCAGTAGGTCCCAGGTGCTGACCAATCTGACTAAGGTATTTCCCTTATGGATTTTCTCTGCCAATATGGTAATTGCTGGATTGGAATTTCATTACCATAATCCATTTCATCATGTTCACCATTTCATAATATGACTCTCAAATCAGAGAATGTCTGAAGAAAACACAATGAGAGATATATAGTGTAATGGATACAGCTGAAGATGCTAGATGCAATACGCCTCTAAGTAGTGTAAGTGTCACTGAATCTATAATTAAAAATTAAATAAGTTCTTGCTACCAGCTACTAAACAGGAAACTATGTTGAAGGAGATAAGACAAAAGAAGAGAAAAGAAATACTGGATGATTTTATGCAACAGATGCAATGATTAATCGAGACTGGACTGGACCAAACAACAAGATACGCACTGCAGTAATAAGACTGGCAGTGCATGGATATCACCACAAACTCTGCAGAATTTCAAACTATCATGATCCTTCAATGGACTGCACATGTAAGCTTTGTGATAGACCGTGTGCAAGATACCACTTCAATGTCTCTGTTTAAAGAGAACAAAATTGTTGCTGGCATATACAGCAGAGACCAGAGACATTTGTGCACACGTCTTCATATTATTAAAATTAAATAAATATAATGTTTACACCATGATCTTGTTTTATAACAATCACCATAGATTTTCAGTTTTTTATATATGTATCATGAAAGCAATAAAAAATCAGTGCTTTAGATTGATTTTTTTATTGTTCGATTATCCCATGCTGAAATATATCTAGTAACCCCAAATATTTACAGCCATCAGTTAAAGAAAAACTTTTATAGAGATTTATGCAGTCAAGTGGTAGAAGAGTGGTCTTAGAGAGTAGTGGCGCTACGAAGTTTGTTTAGTTTTTAGTTCAATAAAAGACTAGACTTGTCAAAAGAAAAATATATTGCATTTTATGAGTTCAAGATATTTTTGATTACTTAGTCATACTTTCTTAGAATTTGAAGGTGATATAAATATGTATCAAATTTAGATTCATGTGAAAGAGAATTATGTACCAGTACTTTTTTTTTGTTTTGTGCTGGTGATAAAATCTTAATATCAGCCTGTAGGACTATCTGCAGTAATTTTTGCAAAAAGTATTTAAAAGAGATGCACTGTTGTAGTTTAATGATAATATTGAAGCTTCAAAGGTAATGGACCTGGTTTCGATCCCTGGTCAAAACAATATTCTTGGGTAAGTCTCATCTTATGTTTGATTGCCTTGGAGGTGACCTCAAGATGGTGCTGATAACTCAACCAGAGAGGCTCTCTATGTCCTATGATAAAAAAAAAGTATGCGATCCCTTTAAAGCTCAGGTGTGGGACATGTAAAAGAACATACAAAGGGAGAGATTAAACTACAAAAAAAAAAAAGAGAGAGAGGTTGTTTAAAATAGTAGCTATTAAATTATTCATTAAATGAATCTTAAATTCAGAATAAAAATTCAGTTAATGAATACACAGGACAGTTGAAACCAAGCAAACTATAAACTAATACTATCTAACATATCCAGATCTTGTACACAAATGTCAAACCTTCCAAATGTGAAACAGATTTAATTCATGAATAAAACTGAAAATTTACCTTGGTTGTGAGAAAAATGTTTACATTTTCTAACAACGCCATCAGCAATTTTGCTCTGATTCCAGCTCCAACTTCCTTATCATTTTGATAGACCATCGCGCTGGGTTCAATGTGTCTGTATCCAATGTCAATAGCATCTTTGACAAGCTGCTCAGCTTCTCCTTCCTTTGTAGCCTTAAAAATAAAATCAATTTCATATGATCCTTCCAGATGAAATATGAAACTGGAAGAAAACTGTAGATTCTTTCGTTAACGTAGGCCTATCCGAGGCTTCTTCAACATTGCTAAGGAATTTTTTGATATTCAAAATATTCAAGATGAAGAGCTCACAACTTGTCTTTGATATTAACCTCATGACAGAAACAGGAATTTTTTTATTTTCAATAATTATTGATTAAAAAAAACATACACATCTTCACCTGGGCAAAGGAAAATACTTTTAGTGTGGTAGGATGTTTGGCAAAATATTAAAAAAACAAACATATAAATGAATGTTCTACTGAACATTTTGGGATAGGGAAATTTGTGGTCAGATAATTCAGGGTAAGAACATGTGGAGAGAGATTGAAATCCTTGTAAAAGACAAACTTACTTGACAATATCTCCTATTTGCGCACCTAAGTAATTGTGAGTACTTGGATTTCATGCTTGATATATCACCTCACTTCAATAAATATCTGCAACCAACTTCATATTACATTTCTCTTCATTTAAATGGAAGGAGAGACTTGATTCCTTGCCCCGAAGGTCGTCTGACCTAATTCACTATTATTTCATATTGGGGAAATAGTACAAATTAAAGGACTTAAGGCTGTAACATGATAAGCCACATTCTGCTTAAGAAATGTAATTTATTACAATGATAACAAATAACTAAATTGGAATATCCATAAAATCATTTGTAAGTGCACCCATGATGAGTTAAAACATATAGACACACAATGTATTAACAACAATACTGCCCAATTAGTATTTATAATTTTTTGAAACAGTAAAATTCTTATACTCAGAACAATATGTGGCTTATTATGTTATTGCCCTAAGCCCTTCAATTGTATAACTTAAAGCCGGTTTCCTCTAGACTTTAATTTTCTTCAAGGCATAAAATTCTGAGTATGGCTTCTATTGGCAGGAAAGAAAATCATGGACACTGTGTAGAAGATACACAGTATGTAAAATAACCTGAAGACTGAAAAAAAATATTTCTCCGATCAAAATGTGTCGCCCCCTGGTGCTCAGCTTTGATCTGTGTTGCTAACATGGGCAGCTAGGCCTTAGATACACAGAGCCACATATCCCTCCATGTTATTTCTTATTTATAATTCATGTATATATTTATCTTATTTAAATTCTCTTGTAATTTATCTAGTTTATATAATCTTTATTTATCAAATTGTCACCTTAGGCATAGCTAATTTACTTTTATATAGTGTTAAAAATATAAATAAATATGAATTATGTTACTTTTGGCACAAAAACATTGTGTCTAGAATGTCTCTATGAAGAGTGTGTTCTTGTAATTTTACACGCTTTATATTAGCTTGACCTGTATCTATCTATCTATCTGTGTGACAGAATCTTTCAACGCGATTTTCACCCACTTAAAATCATTGGATCGACTTGAAACTTTGTATGCTTGTAAAGGACCCTTGACAGTGCAATAATTTCATTTTTTTTCTAAAATCCTGACCAAAATCATCAGAAAATAAAAAAAATGTCATTGTATCTATGTAATGGAATCTTTGAACATGATTTTTACCCACTTAGAAACATTGAATCGACTTGAAACTTTGTATACTTGTAAAGGACCCATGACAATACAATAATTTTATATTTGTTTCTAAAATCATACCCAGAATCATCAGAAAATCAAAAAAGTGTCTTTATGTCTATGTAACAGAATCTTTGAACACGATTTTCACCCACTTAGAAACATTGGATCGACTTGAAACTTTGTATACTTGTAAAGGACCTGTGACAATACAATAATTTCATATTTTGTTTCTAAAATCCTGGCCAGAATCATCAGAAAATCAAAAAAATGAAAACTGGTATAATAGGTTGCAGACTTGTCGACTTTTCAGTCAATCGTTGTAAGAGCTCAGTTGGTAGAGCGGTGAACTCTAGTGGTATATAATTTCAGTAATCTGTAGGTCGCTCGTTCAAATCTGGCTAGGAGGATTTTTTTTAGAAGAATATTACTTTTAACTCATACTACAATAGTATCGAATTTAAAGATATTTACATTTTTATCTTATTCTGTAAAATATTAAAACTAAAAACTAAAAAATAAATAATTGTTTTAAAAAACTAAATAATTGTTTTAAAAAACTAAAACATGCTTTATTAGAAAACCGAACTAAAAAAATGAAAAAAAAATGAATTTCCACCACGCTTGGGATAAAATTAAAGTGGTGAACAAAAAAATCATCTCCAACACATATAGAATAAAACTAGAGTTATCAACAAAAAGAAAATAATTTTACCATTAAAAGCATGGGGTGATTTTTATGATTTTTACATTTTCTTTTATCTGTTTATTATCAAATATGTTAATTGATATAGAGCACCCCATACTTTTGATGGTAAAATTTTCTTCTTTTTGTTGATAACTCTAGTTTTATTCTATATGTGTTTGAGATTATTTTTTTGTTCACCACTTTAATTTTTCCCAAGCGTGGTGGAAATTAATTTTTTTATTTTATTTTCTTAGTTCGGTTTTCTGATAAAGCATGTTTTTTTAGTTTTTTAAACTATTATTTATTTTTTTTATACATACGTTACGTATAGTGAGTGTGGTTTATCAGTGAACTTACAATGCAAATGTCGAAATATGTTAAATGTCCATGTGTGAATACATCTGTAACGTAACAGCTGATGTTAGTAGGATAGCACAGAGGAAATACTCTGTGTGTTCCTCTATGTGGATAGCCGAACTTGAATGAAATTTGGAAAGTGTATTATTTTATTTTAATTCAATATTATGAATATGACAATTACCCCAGCAGTGTTGAGTTGTTGGGGTTGAATGCACGCCACTGATTAAACTAACGTTATCTTACAGGATACATTGCCAATTTAAGGGCTAATTACAAAATGTGAGGATTTTGTTATCATGATCTCTACTATCCTCTTCTAACCTCGAGCACCTTCCTTGTCTAAAAATATTCTCAATAACATTAATTGTCAATGGGTTTTCTAATGTCGAAATTCTTATAAATGCTTTAGCGTTTTCTCTCCCACCCACCTATCCCATTCCAGCGTGTGATTATTAGTTAAGCACGGAATTAAAATGTTCTTGGCCTTCCCTCCGGCACATTATGGTGACGAAGGGAAATGTGAGTACCGTCTCCTTTCTTTTAAACCGACCAGACTATTTCTCTCTCTTAAAATAACTAATTTCTCACAGACAGTGAATTTTATTATATACTGATACATTGTGTCGAACACAAAGTGACGACTGCTAGTGCGATTTTTTAAAATTTAGTGTTTCGGGTAAACCCCATCCTACATTGGTCGGGTTTTTAAGATTTTTTCGAAATGCCTTCCTCGTTTTATTTTGATTGTATATACTGCATTTCGTTGCGAAACATTGAAAATAGCGACCGCTAGAGAGAATTTTTAAATTTTCGTTTCAGGCAAACTCCTACACCTAATGGTCCGATTTTGCTGGTTAACGAATTCGGCCTTTCTTTTTTTAATTTATTGATATATGACAATTTTCGTTCTCATAAACCAGAATTTGCGGTCGCTAGCTAGAATCGATGAAGATCGTAAATATTTTTCAGTGAGATCAATCTCAATAGCTTCATTCCTTCGGAATTCGCTGATTACCGCTGCTAGAGCGTTAATGACTGCGCGCGCTCACACACACACACACACACACACACACACACACACACACACCCACACACTCACATAGCACTTTCTCTTATTCTAATTCTTTCACAGTAGTCTCTGCCCGCTCCTGGATTTTCCTTCCTCAAGATTTCAGGGGTTGCCGCACACTTGGTACTTTTAAGTCACGCTTGTACAGTTGTTAAATAATAATTTTTCTCAAGAGTTAAATTTATTCTATGTCATTAAGAGTCTTTTATTATTTTTCTATCTTGCACATGTTATAATTAATTTGTTAAATCTAGATTAAATCAAAATATTTTGTAAATAATAAATATATTGTAGACATGCTATGTAACCTTTATTTTTATTGTAATTAGATGTAAGGATCTCTGTTTATTTTTTTAACCTGGTTGACTGGCAGACAAGGTTTTAAGGCGTTAACTCTGCCAGGTAAAATAAAGCTATTATTATTATTATTATTATTATTATTATTATTATTATTATTATTATTATTATTATTATTATTATTTAATAAACGTTTGGTAATTTTAATATTATTAATATATTTTTAAACATAGATTTGGGGTTTTATTGCAAATATTGGTCATTTAAATTTCATAGCGACGGATAGTAATCGAGGATGATAATAGATATGCGGTTCGATTGTGGTTGTCGCTGGCTGTATAAACTCTGGCGTATGCGCAACTGTTGTTCTATAGGACTTTGAAAATATTTCACGCTAGTTTAAGTGCAGTTTTTCCAATGGCTTTTCTGGAGAAGAAAAGAAAATTATTTTTTATAATAAGAAAATATTAATATATAATTATATAATTATAAGAAATTATAAAGAAAATGTTACTCTTCGTTGGAAGTAAGAAGTCTAATAAAATTATTATTATTATTATTATTATTATTATTATTATTATTATTATTATTATTATTATTATTATTATTAAAAAAATATTTTAAAAAATTACTCGCCACTGAAATGGACTACTGGAGACGTGCTGCAAGAATATCCAGGAAGGATAAAATCAGAAATTCATATATAAAAGAAAAAATGCAGGTACAATATTCAATATTAGGTTTTATAAAGAAGAAACAATTAAATTGGTACGGACACATTAGAAGGATGGAAGAAGGAAGACTACCTAAGATAATCATGGATTGGGAACCACAGGGAAGAAAAAAGAAGGGTAGACCAAATATTACGTGGATTCAGGGAATCAATGAAACTAAGAGAGAATGGGAAATAGAAGAAGATATATGGATGAACAGACAAGAATGGAAAAATGTGTTGAAACAAATGTGTAGTTAACTGTGAACATGGGTACCGGAAAAAATGTATATTCATTGTAAAAGCCGGACGGATAATAAAAATTTATTATTATTATTATTATTATTATTATTATTATTATTATTATTATTATATTATTATTATTATTATTATTATTATTATTATTATGTGAGACAAGGCTGCCCCCTATCCCCAACACTCTTTGCAATTTATATCAATGAAGTAATATGTTGCTGGAACAAAACATATAAATTTGGAATAAGAATATCAGAAAATAGAAAATTAAACACCCTATTGTTTGCAGATGACCAAATAATAATAGCAAATTCCGAAGATAATCTACAGAAAGGTCTGTATGAACTTAACAAAATTACAGAAGAATATGGATTAAAGATATCTACAGGAAAAACAAAAATTATGGCATTTCAAGGTGTAGATCCTGTCAGAAGTAAAATTGTACTGGACAATAAAATTTTGGAGCAAGTGAATAATTTTACATATCTAGGATGCAATATCTCATATGAAGAAGAAAAGGATGTAAATGCAAAAATATCTAAATTTTTAAGAATTTTAGGGTTAATAAATTCTATCTTCAAGCCACAGTTAGTCCAAAAGCATTCAAGACTGAAAGTGTATAAAACACTGGCTCTTCCAACTCTTTTGTATGGTAGCGAAGTATGGACGTTGAAACAGAAGGATATACAGAGACTTAGATCTGCTGAATGAGATATCTTCGGAGGACTGCAGGATACACACTACTAGATCACAAAAAAATGAAGACATCTTAGAAGAATTACACATGGAATCTTTAGAAAACAAAATTTCTGATTATAAGTCAAGATGGATACACCATGTTCATCGAATGGAAGATCACAGAATACCCAAACTAATGTTAAGATATCAACCTGCAGGAAGAAGAAGACCAGGACGTCCACTCAAAAGACTTCTGGATGGTGTTTCTCTTGAGGCCGAAACAGGTCAACAAATGGCCTAAATTCGTGAATGTACTATATTATTATTATTATTATTATTATTATTATTATTATTATTATTATTATTATTATTATTATTATTATTATTATGTGTATGTATGTGTCATTGTGAATTTCCGATATGTACTGAATAAGATCGATAATAATATTTTGAACATTAGTAGTTATATTTCTTCGGAATTCGTTAATAAATTAGTTTGTTGACCGGATAGTGACTGTGAACTGCAGACTACAGTGGAGTTCTCTGTGGAGAACGTAACTTCATGTATACTCTAAAATACCAACACGATATTTATATAAACTGTACATTGTGGATTGGAAATTGTATAGTCGTGAACAGTCTAAGCTTGTCATTCTATTATACTGTGATAGTCACTGGACAGTGACAGGATTATTTATTCTGCGCATTAAAAAAAACCAAAGAACAAAGCTGATATAAGATTTTGTATTTTGAAAAATTTTATTCAGTTTAATCCGGTCCTCAGATTATTGAAACAACTGTCATTTAGTTTCCTTGCTTTCCAATATTAATATCCATCAGCCCCATTCCAAAGCCTCCGAAGTGGTACACTTTTTCACATGTTGAAAGTTCGTAGTACTGCACTGCATGCAGTTTGGATAATTAATAACATTGACCGAAATAATTCTGAAAGAAAACCATCAAAGCCCGTTTCTGTCCTAGGTAACAGTGTTGGCGTACTTTCAAAACTATAACGATACTTATAAACAAAGTAATTTAAAGTTCAAAGTAATTCTCTAAATAACTAACATTATAATAGTCTGATTAGGCCCAATACATTCAGTTTTGGTAATCGCTGTGGTCTAGTGGTAACGTTGTTCCTCAGACTCTGCAGACCTAGTTTCAATTCCCGGGCAGTAGAAGTTTCCTGAGTAAGGTTTTTCGGAGTTTCTCCTCAATTGTAAGATAAATCTCAGGAAACTTTAATGCCAAAATAGTTCACAAACATCATATGGATATCATCATCAACAACAACAAGGATTAAGTCCAATGGCCTGTTCCGATCTCATTATAGGTCGAATTGATCCTTCCATCTCTTCAATGGTCTTCCCAACATTCTTCTTCCTTTAGGTTTATAATTATACATTCTTCTTGGTATGCGCTGTTCATTCATTCGTAATACGTGCTGAAAATAAGCATTTTGATAATACTTTATTCTTTCACAGAGATTAAATATATTAAGTTCTGTTCTTATATCTTCGTTCTTCTTTTTATCGGTCCTTTGGTATCCTGCTATTGCTCTCAACATCTTCATTTCAGCAGCCTCTATTTGTTTACTACCTGCCTTTGTTAATATCCAGGTTTCACATCCATATGGATATCATAATTATCATACCCGCGTTGATAAATATGTATATATAGGATTTGATGACTCATCCAGAAAGGCCCTATATGTACTTGTGTGGCCAAGAAATGATGTGTGATTCTAAGTTAAAATCATCTCTCTACAGTCCGTATTATATGCAAAGGAAAGGTTAAGTATGTACATTCAAATTAATATAACTAAAAAAAATTCAAATCCTTAAATAAGAAAAAAAAATCGTATTAATACATTAAACAATAAGCGAAGGCAATGAAAGGAAGATATTCAGATAAAAATACAAACATATTTCTCAATATTGTATTTTATGCTACTTCAAACCATTATACAATTTACAATCATTATAAATAATACAATTACTCATATAATTACTTTTCAAAATCTGTGGCATTTTAAATTACAATAAATTATATACAATTCATTCCACATAGATGAATGTGTTATATTCTATTTGCACAGTATATTGCGTAACAACGTTTCCTGTATAAAACAGGAACTCACTCTTCTGACAATGAGACTTCATTAGAATTACAGGTTGTGTACCCACAGTTTCCTGTATAAAATTGGTCTCTATTCTTCTAGTCCCAATCTGCATCAGAGTCTTCACTGGAGTTAGTGTGTTTACTCACAGCTTGCTGTATAAATCCGGACCTTATTCTTCTAGTTTCAACCTGCCGTCAGAGACTTCACTGAAGTTACAGTGTGTTTACTCAGTGCTTCCTGAAAAAATTGGTCCCGATTCTTCTAGTTCCAACCTGCCGACAGAGACTTCACTGGAGTTAGAGTGTGTTCATGCACAGCTTCCTGTATAAAACTGGTCCCCATTCTTCTAGTCAGAACTTGCTGTCAGAGGCTTCACTGGAGTTAGAGTGTGTTTACTCACATCTTCCTGTATTAAACTGGACCCCATCCTTCTAGTTCCAACCTGCTGTCAGAGACATCACTGGAGTTAGAGTGTGTTCATGCACAGCTTCCTGTATAAAACTGGTCCCCATTCTTCTAGTCAGAACTTGCTGTCAGAGGCTTCACTGGAGTTAGAGTGTGTTTACTCACACCTTCCTGTATTAATCTGGACCCAACACTTCTAGTTCCAACCTGCTGTCGGAGACTTCACTGGAGTTAGAGTGTGTTTACTGACACCTTCCTGTATTAATCTGGACCCAACACTTCTAGTTCCAACCTGCTGTCGGAGACTTCACTGGAGTTAGAGTGTGTTTACTCACACCTTCCTGTATTAATCTGGACCCAACACTTCTAGTTCCAACCTGCTGTCGGAGACTTCACTGGAGTTAGAGTGTGTTTACTCACACCTTCCTGTATTAATCTGGAACCAACACTTCTAGTTCCAACCTGCTGTCGGAGACTTCACTGGAGTTAGAGTGTGTTTACTCACGCCTTCCTGTATTAATCTGGACCCAACACTTCTAGTTCCAACCTGCTGTCGGAGACTTCACTGGAGTTAGAGTGTGTTTACTGACACCTTCCTGTATTAATCTGGACCCAACACTTCTAGTTCCAACCTGCTGTCGGAGACTTCACTGGAGTTAGAGTGTGTTTACTCACACCTTCCTGTATTAATCTGGACCCAACACTTCTAGTTCCAACCTGCTGTCGGAGACTTCACTGGAGTTAGTGTGTTTACTCACACCTTCCTGTATTAATCTGGAACCAACACTTCTAGTTCCAACCTGCTGTCGGATACTTCACTGGAGTTAGAGTGTGTTTACTCACACCTTCCGTTATTAATCTGGACCCATTTTTCTAGTCCCAACCTGCAGTCAGGGACATCACTGGAGTTAGAGTGTGTTCATGCACAGCTTCCTGTACTGGTCCCCATTCTTCTAGTCAGAACCTGCTGTCAGAGGCTTCACTGGAGTTAGAGTGTGTTTACTCACACCTTCCTGTATTAATCTGGACCCCACACTTCTAGTTCCAACCTGCTGTCGGAGACTTCACTGGAGTTAGAGTGTGTTTACTGACACCTTCCTGTATTAATCTGGACCCAACACTTCTAGTTCCAACCTGCTGTCGGAGACTTCACTGGAGTTAGAGTGTGTTTACTCACACCTTCCTGTATTAATCTGGACCCAACACTTCTAGTTCCAATCTGCTGTCGGAGACTTCACTGGAGTTAGTGTGTTTACTCACACCTTCCTGTATTAATCTGGACCCAACACTTCTTGTACCAACCTGCTGTCGGAGACTTCACTGGAGTTAGAGTGTGTTTACTCACACCTTCCTGTATTAATCTGGACCCCAATCTTCTAGTTCCATTCACTAGAGTTAGAGTGTGTTCACTCACACCTTCCTGTATTAATCTGGACCCATTATTCTAGTTCCATCCTGCTGTCAGAGACTTCACTGGAGTTAGAGTGTGTTTACTCAAACCTTCCTGTATCAATCTCGAACCCATCCTTCTAGTTCCAACCTGCTGTCAGAGATTTCACTGGCGTTAGAGTGCGTTTATGCACAGCTTCCTGTATAAAACTGGTCCCCATCCTTCTGGTCCCAACCTGCCGTCAGAGGCTTCACTGGAGTGTGTTTACTCACAGCTTCCTGTATAAAATTGGACCCCATTCCTATAGTCCCAACCAGCCGTCAGAAAATTCACTGGAGTTAGAGTGTGTTTACTCAAACCTTCCTGTATTAATCTGGACCCCGTTCTTCTAGTTCCAACCTGCTGTCAGAGGCTTCACTGGAGTTAGAGTGTGTTTACTCACACCTTCCTGTATTAATCTGGACCCTATTCTTCTATTTCCAACCTGCTATCAGAGGCTTCACTGGATTTTGAGTGTGTTTATTTACAGCTTCCTGTATTAATCTGGACCCTATTCTTCTAGTTCCAACCTGCTATCAGAGGCTTCACTGGATTTTGAGTGTGTTTATTTACAGCTTCCTGTATAAATCTGGACCTCATTCTTCCAGCCCCAACCTTCCGTTAGAGACTTCACTGGAATTAGAGTGTTCTTACTCACAGCTTCCTGTACAAATCTGGACCCCATTTTTCTAATCCTAACCTGCCGTCAGAGACTTCACTGGAATTAGAGTGTTTATTCACAGTTTCCTGTATAAAATTAGACCTCATATTTTAGTCCCTACCTGCAGTCAGAGACTTCATTGGAGTTAAGAGTTCGTTTAGTCACAGCTTCATGTATACATTTGGGCTATTTTTCTAGTCTCAACCTGCCGTAAGAGACTTCATTAGACTTACAGTATATATATTCACAGCTCTCTGTATAAATCTGGACTCTTTTTGTCTTATATGGCCCTGCTCGCTTAGTTTTCACACGAACTAGAGTTTTATTTTTTGAAATGAGAGTCACTTGTATAAATCGGAACCCCATTCTTCTGATATCAGCGTTGAATCAGATCCAACACTACTCCGAAACCTGAAGTTGTTTATTTCGTGTTTCTTGCAAACGTCTGAACTGCATTTTCTTAATCCCGCCCTGATGTCAGAGTATTGAGAGAAACTGGAAGTCGTTTTGACCTACTCACAGATTGCTATATACATTTGACCTCATTGTTTTGTTAATTTCATCTTCTTGAATGTACTGCAATTTCGTAATATCATACTAAAATATAATCTAAAATAACAGTTGCTAGGAATTGTGTTGTTTGTTACGTAATCTCATAAAAATGATTTTGTGATATTTTTGGCTTGTAATTTATTTACTTAGGAGTAAATAAATGTATGTCAATTTTACTCTTAATTCACTCGAATTCTAGTTGTCTAGGAAACTTTAACTTATATTGTTATATTTCATAGAATAATTATTACAAATAATAAATGGGACAAAACTTAGAAACGGTTAGTAGTGAATATTGTGTTTCAAGAAGCGCAAATTATATCAACATCAGTAAACAATTATACGCAAAAGAATGATTTAGTTTTAAGAAACAACTTTTATAAAATTACCTATTTTTAAACAGCACAATTCCTAGCAACTGTTATTTCAGTATTGTGTTATATGGATTGAAATCATGAACTGGAAATGCTTTAAACAAGATTATATGCATCTGATCCAGATTTAGGCACTAAACCAGAGGAACGTCATAATTCCTAGGAACTCTTATTTCAGATTGTGATTTATGGATGAAATCACGAACTGTAAACACATCAAATAAGGTATTAACAGGAGAACGGTGTCCAGATTTATACAAGAAGTAGTGAGTAAATAACACAATTCCTAGAAACTGCTTTCTTAAGATTGTGTTATACGGATGGAATCACATTAAACAAGATTATACGTATTAATAGAATAATGGGATCCAGAGTTTTACAGTAAACAGTGACTAAATGGCATCATTCCTACTAACTGTTATTTCACATTGTGTTTTATGGATGCAATCACAAACTGGAAGTGCATAAAACAAAATTGTATTAACAGAAGAATGAGGTTCAGATTTATACAGGAAACCGTAAACAAACACAATTCCCTAGTAATTATTCTTTCAGACAGTATTTTATGGATGAAATCATACACCGGAAATGCATCATACAAGATGATAATAGCAGGATATCGGAGTCCAGATTTTTGTAGGAAATAGTGAATAAACAACACAATTTCTGTTTTATTAAGATTGTGTTACAATCATGAAACAATTCCCACTGTTTCTAGGACCCCTTCTTTTAAGCACTAAATATCTATCTCATTTATATTTATTCTCCTATAAGCAGCCGAACAAAATGTACATTTGCCACCTTGGGTCTCTGAGGAATATTTAAAGAAAAGCATCGAGACTAACCATAAGAAGAGGTACAGAATTACAAACTTCTTTTAGTCGGTTTTACATTTATCATACATACCCAACTATATAAAATCTAGACAACATTTTTTTTAACACAGTTAACAGTTTAATCCAAATCCACTGATCCGAGAAGTATTATAACCTACATTACAGACCGATATCCTGGCTTTGGAAAGAAGGCATCACTAATAAGTTAATAACACAAATTTAAACATTTAAGAACATAATAATAATAATAATAATAATAATAATAATAATAATAATAATAAAGATTACATCAAGTTTTGCAGTTACTAAAGGTTTAAGGCAAGGGTGTTTTTTTTCAAATGCCCCAGGTTTGTCTTTCGACATTCCTGGTTTCTCTCCTGGCATGGCGTACTTGTAACCCACTTCTGAGGTTGGGGCGCCTGGAAGGCGGTGTTACGTTGCCCCGATGAAATAATGGGTGATGATGATGATAATGTTGTGCCAGGAGAGTCCCTAATCCTAATTTTAACCTAAGATGAATATGAATGATGATGATTACGATGGCCATATGATTTCGGGGACCGTTTGGGCCGTAACGTTTTCTTGACATTTGTCTTACAGGTGAGGAAAAGCCCCGATAAAAACCTCACCCAGAAAAACTGTCCCGACCGGGAATCGAACCCGGGCCCGCTGCGTGACAAGGCAGCACGCTACCCCGAGACCACAGCGGTGGACAGGCAAGGGTGTTGTTTAGCTTATTCAAAATATAACTACAAAATATTCTTAACATAGAGGAAAAACGAATGTTCACTTATGGGAATTAATGTAGAAGAAGATAAGATTTATTAGTTGCTTTTTGCTGATGATCAGTTACAGAAGGCAGAAGATTACCACGATTTAGAGTACATGACAAGAAAAACTTAAAGAGGAAAGTGAAACACGAGGGAATAAAGATAAATTAGGACAAAACCAAGTATTTGGTAATAGGAGATAAATCAAAAGATCTGATTTTAGAAGATGGATATGGAAAAATAAAAGCCTGTGACGAATATGTATGTTTGGGGACAAAAAATAGTGCAGATACAAATCATGATGCCGACATTAAGGAGAGAACGAATACGAACAAGTCTGTAATATCAAAATTAAATGGTATTTTATGGGGTAAGAATATAAGTTACTTACTAGTTTTCCATCATGGAATTAGGCCTTTTGACCTATTTTCACATTAAGTGGAATTTAATGAATCTTCCCATCTAGTAAATGGGCGTCCAACACTTCTTGTCCTATTGATTTATACTTTAATAACAGCTGAGAAATTCTATCTGTACGCATTCTTTTAACATGTTCATATCAGTCGATTCTCATACTGTCAATTCTATTTGTTAAATAAAAAAAATATTTAAGTGTTTTCTATTACTCGTATCTTTATTTCGTTTAGAACTTCACTTCTGCAGTCTCTATTTTTTTCTGTCTGAGCGGTTAACGGTCCAGTTCTCACTTGTATATGTTAAGATAGGCCGTCATTATTTTGTAAAATTTTAATTATGTACTCCTCAATAATTATTTATCAGTATCCGTTTTATAGTGCCACACATTCTGTAAAATTAATTAAACTTAATATTAATATCTTCCTTCTGGTATTATGATACATTGCGTCCCAAATAATTAAAATTGTCACCTGTTGTATTAAGGATATAAGTTCTAATATAAAAACAAACATGTTTAATACTATAATGAAGAGTACAATGACGTACTGTGCAGAAACATGGGAAATAAAATCTAGAACAATAAGTAAATTTATTATAATCTGCATAAATGGATTTTTGGAGGCGTTCAGCTGGAAGAGAGAAAACAAAATAAAACAGTGTAATTGAACAAAATATGAATGTTCAAACTTCAATTGTGGATTTCATTGAAATAAAGCAAACAATTAAATAGCAAGTTCATGTAAAAATAATGACAGAAGACAGTTTCCCAAAAAAGAATACTAGTTTGGGCGCCAATTTGTAGAAGAAGAAAAGGACGGCTACAAATAACGTTGACTGATGTTTTGGACAGCATGAGTAAAAAAGGACTGGACGATGGGGATTGGAATGACAGGGGTGTGAAACAAAACGACAGTAGATTAATTGGGCGCAGGAATATATTGTGAAACATTGTGGACCTGTTTTAAATAAATAAATATTAATAAAGTTTTTTAAATAATAAAAACTATTAGCTCACAGTAAAAACTACAGATATCACTCAAGTCTATTATAAATTTAGTCCGATAATATTGTTCTTGAAACAATTTTATTCTAATTTATTAATGTTGTGAAATGTAATTTTAAATAACATATTTTAGGATAATTTTAAATTAATTTTTAATTTTTTGAAGTTCAGTGCCTAAGGAAATGCTTCTAATTACATGCTTTATATTAGCTTGACCTGTATCTATGTAATGGAATCTTTCAACGCGATTTTCACCCACTTAAAATCATTGGATCGACTTGACACTCTGTACACTTGTAATGGACCAGTGACAATAAAATAATTTCATAATTGTTTTCTAAAATCCTAGCCAGAATCATCAGAAAATCAATAAATAATAGTTTTAAAAAACTAAAACAACACGCTTTATTAGAAAACCGAACTAAAAAACTGAAAAATAATTTTAATTTCCAACACACTTGGGATAAAATTAAAGTCGTCAACAAAAAATCATCTCCAACACATATAGAAAAAAACTAGAGTTATCAACAAAAAGAAAATAATTTTACCATCAAAAGCGTGGGGTGCTCTATATCAATTAATATATTTGATAATAAACAGATATTGGTAAAAGTAAAGTCTCTAAGAAGAAAATGTAAAAATCATAAAGAGCACCCCACACTTTTGATGGCAAAATTGTTCTCTTTTTGCTGATAACTCTAGTTTTATTCTATATGTGTTGGAGATAATTTTTTGTTGACCACTTTAATTTTATCCCAAGCGTGTTGGAAATTAAAATTAATTCTCATTTTTTTAGTTCGGTTTTCTAATAAAGCGTGTTTTTTTAGCATTTTTAAACTATTATTTATTTTTACACGCTTTATATTAGCTTGACCTGTATCTGTATATCTATGTAACGGAATCTTTCTACACGATTTTCACCCACTTAAAAACATTGGATCTACTTGAAACTTTGTATACTTGTAAAGGACAAATGACAATACAATAATTTCATTTTTGTTTCTAAGATCCTGGCCATGATCATCAAGACATCAAGAAAATAAAGAAATAATAGGTTGCGGACTTATCGACTTTTTAGTCCATCGTAAGAAATTAATATTATATACTCTGGTAGCTAAGTTGATAGAGCGGTGAACTGTAGTGATATATAATTTCAGTAATCCATAGGTCGCTGGTTCAAATCCGGCCCGGAGGACTTTTTTTTTTAGAAGAGTATTACTTTTAGCTCATACTACAATAGTATCGAATTTAAAGATATTTACATTTTTATCTTATTCTGTAAAATATTAATGACAGTTTTGTAAACTTACCACATTGTAATTTATCCAAAAAATATGAGAAGGATACGATTAACTGTAATTATTTATCTATATTAAAATATTGAAAAATATTATAATAATATTAGATAATAATAATTTTAAAATATATATAATTATATTAGCGAAGTATGGACGTTGAAACAGAAGGATATACAGAGACTTAGATCTGCTGAAATGAGATATCTTCGGAGGACTGCAGGATACACACTACTAGATCACAAAAAAAATGAAGACATCTTAGAAGAATTACACATGGAATCTTTAGAAAACAAAATTTCTGATTATAAGTCAAGATGGATACAACATGTTCATCGAATGGAAGATCACAGAATACCCAAACTAATGTTAAGATATCAACCTGCAGGAAGAAGAAGACCAGGACGTCCACTCAAAAGACTTCTGGATGGTGTTTCTCTTGAGGCCGAAACAGGTCAACAAATGGTCTAAATTCGTGAATGTACTATGATGATGATGATAATTATATTCATGCGTAGACAATAAAAATATCGTAAGCAATTAAATTTTCATGGGATTCTGGTATATGACAATCAATTAAACTAAAAAATAAAAAAAATAAAACAACACGCTTTATTAGACAACCGAACTAAAAAATGAAAAATAATTTTAATTTCCAACACGCTTGGAATAAAATTAAAGTGGTCAACAAAACATCTCCAACACATCTAGAATAAAACTAGATTTATCTACAAAACAAATAATTTTGCCATCAAAAGCGTGGAGTGCCTTTTTATGGTTTTTTGCGTTTTCTTATTAGCGGACTTTACTTTTACCAATATCTGTTGATTATCACATGGTAATTAATTGATATAGAACACCCCAAGCTTTTGATGGTAAAAGTATTTTGTTTGTGTAGATAACTCTAGTTATATTCTAAATGTGTGGGAGATGATTTTTTTGTTCACCACTTTAATTGTATCCCAAGCGCGTTCGCCCCCGTTAGAAATAAAATGTTTTGCATTTTTTAGTTCGGTTTTCTAATTAAGCGTGTTGTTGTCGTTTTTTTAAATTGTTATTTTTTTGTATGTTGTTGTTGAGTTCACAGAGGTTGAACATATGTGGAACGGATTGTTACTTATTGAAAAGGAAATGCTTTTGACCATGAAAAACTAATATGACAAATCAAAGTAAAGAAAAAAATCTCAACAGCGTTAGTAATAACATGTATAACGAAAAAAAAATTGAAGATAGAACTTTTAACTGATCCAAGTATAAAAACAGTTAATTTAAAAAAAAATAATGGATAGAGAAATGGACGAGTCACTGGAATTGGAAACAAGAAGAATTAGAAATACAAGAAATTAGAAAATGGATGAATGCAGAGAGCGCACAGTATAATGGATGAGACATGAACACAGAAGGCTATATTGGACAGGACACGTAAGAGATGAGGATGGGCGATGGAAGAACTACGCCAAAGACCGTCGATAAATGTGAGAGAAATGAAAGAAGGAGCAGAAAAGATGACCAAAAACAATCTAGAAGAATAACATTCAAGGAATTCACATGAGGAAATTGATGATGTAATGGATTAAGGCTGAGAGGACAGAGAACGATGGAGAACTTTAATTAAGAGAACTGTGTGAATGTGTATCACGGGCCGCATGCAAATACATTAGTCTCTACTCAAATTACTTCCAATCACTGGTGAGCTGACTCGCCGTGAGCAAGTGCAAAGATCGAATTAGCTACCCACAAACTGGTCATGCATGAAAGTCGTCGTTTTCGTAATATTGGCAAGAAATTACCCAGAATTCTCAGCGATAAAACCACTTCCGTTATTTTCGTCTGCTATAGAGGAACGCATTTACGCTTGCGTCCCGCAAATAATACCGTATACAACGACGTCTGCGTCGCGCAATATTACGCCGATTCTCCTGTTCTTCCAGTTGAATTCTTTGGTAGACTCTATCAAATTCCTCTTCTCCGCGTATACCGAAAACATGATCGAAGTCTTCAAGGTCCGACATCTTGGATAAAGCGGCAAGGTTTCAAACTACATCGGTTACCATCGGTTCCCTTCGGGATCCTCACGATAAGTTTCTATCTTAAGCTATGATCTTAACTTACCTCGTCAGGTAGCTTACGAATTTCAACAATTATTATTATCGCATGAATAGATTTCTGAGTAAGCAAAATCGTATTAGCATAAAACTTTCTCAGCAGAGAACGCCTTTTACGGTCTAATGCGTTCAAAGATTCGACCCTTTACAAACTATAGCCTATAAGTCCGTAGTAATCCATGCATTTTTAAAACTGATGTTAATTATTAAGATTGGTTGGAGAAAATCCTCAATGATAAGGGAAATTCTTAAAGTGAACAAATTTCTCGGGATAGAATATTTCAATGCCAATGACTTTAGATGTTTAAAATTGTTAAATTAATTAAATATTACTACTACTATTACTACTACTCTAGTTTTCATGTACCAAAATTTTCATTAGATCATAGTTTTTCTTTGCCCATTTTTACATTTATTTCACCAAAAATTTCATTCCATCACTTCTTTATACTCATGGCATATATTTCGTTCCGTTTCATATAATCTGCTTCTTTGATGGTGCAATAGGCCTAATCAGTTGACATCACTGTATATTGCAGACTTTCAATAATGGACCTATCTCAGATAATCTTCAGAAAGGTCTGTATGAACTTAACAAAATTACAGAAGAATATAGATTGAAGATATATACAGAGAAAACAAAAATTATGACATTTCAAGGCGAAGATCCTGTCAGAAGTAAAATTGTACTTGACAATACAATTTTGGATAAGGTGAATAATTTGACATATGTAGGATGCAATATCTCATATGAAGAAGAAAAGGATGTAAATGCAAAAATATCAACATTTTAAAGGATTTTAGGGTTAATAAATTCTATCTTCAAGCTACAGCTAGTCCAAAAAACAGTCAAGACTAAAAGTGCATAAAACACTGGCTCTTCCAACTCTTTTGTATGGTAGCGCAGTATAGACATTGAAACGGAAGGATATACAGAGATTTAGATCTGCTGAAATGATATACCTTCAGAGGACTGCAGGATACACACTACTAGATCTAAAAACAAATGAAGACATCTTAGAAGAACTACACATGGAACCTTTAGAAAACAAAATTTCTGATTATAAGTCAAGATTGGTGCAACGTGTTCATCGAATGGAAGATCACAGGATACCCAAACAAATGTTAAGCTATCAACCTGCATGAAAAAGTAGACCAGGACGTCCACTCAAAATACTTTTGGATTGTGTTTTTCTTGAGGCCGAAATACGTCAAAAAATAGCTAACTTCGTGAATGTACCATGATGATGATGATCTTTATCTTAACCTTGGACCTGACATAGAATTGGAATATAACAGAATTGCAGTTTTAATGAATTTGGTTAGAGTTTGAGAATTTATAGGAGGGACACTCCGAGCACACGTAGAGAGGTAAAAATGAATATTAGTGTTTGGATAAAGTAAGAGTAATTCTTACTGTTTCAACAAATTGCTTTGTTTGCGGTATGTTAATGTGTACGCAATATTAATACAGTACATAAATGAATGGTGGCCTTGACATATAGTAGGCTCAAAATAAATCGCTTATTACCTAATAAGAGTTCACCGCTGTGGTCACGAGATAGCGTGATGACTTGTCACGCAGCGGGCCGAGTTCGATTCCCGGTCGGGACAAGCTTCCTGGATTAGGTTTTTCCTCACCTGTAAGACAAATGTCAGAAAGCTTTGAGACTCAAACGGTCCCCGAACATCATCTGGCTATCATCATCATCCCACGGTGTGGAAAGCAACGGGGAACTACCACACCTGTAATTCCCAAGTAAAGCTGCAAAACATAACATGACGATGCTATGATTGCAGTGAAGGAACCTGCCCTACGGAAGAACACTGTAGAATAGACCTAATAAGAGAGACATTTCAGTTAGACTCTGCATGATTACAAGTTATTAAAATTTTATTGTACGTCGTCAGTACTACCGCAATCGTTTGAAGAGGCGCGAAAAATTGTTTTTGAAAAACTTTGTCTCATTTCGACACGCTACATGTTATTAAATTACCTACAAACAGAATATTCACAGATAATAATTATGTGAATATTCAAAAAAGGTCTCCGTTTTATCAACAAATGAATAAATCATATGAACTTATTAGCAATTTTACAAGTAAACAAACCACTTAATCAAAATTACATTGACAAATCCTCCTTACATGCTTTTAAATTGTTTTATTTCATACTATGTCGAATTAGGTAAGTTTACGATATTAAAATGAGTGTGGTAAACAAACTCTTTACCTCATGTGACTTTGGCCAACATAAAAAGTAAAATGTAGCGTGCTGTGACTCATTTTAACGTAAGCAATGTTAAGAATACTTATGATTCCAAAGCAGTAATTGCAGAACTGTCATATTTAACCCATAAATTGGCAAATAGTAATTTTTCGTCTCAGATCATACTGAAAACAAAATCGTGCATAACTGTTATTAACATTTTATTTATTTATTTTAACATCCATTAGATCATCATAGATGCTTTAGGACGTGTCCAGACTACATCCATCCATAGTAATTCTGCCCCAAGGCAGGTCCTTCACTGCAATCTTAACATGTTCATGCTATGCTTGCAGCTTTACTAGGGAATTGTAGGTGTGGTAGCTTCCCATTGCTTTCCACACCGGTGAAGGATGATGATGATGATGATGATAATGATAAGGATGATGATGATGGCCATATGATTTCGGGGACGGGCCTTAAAGTTTTCCTGACATTTGTCTTACAGGTGAGGAACAACCCCGATAAAAACCTCACCCAGAAAAACTACCCCGACCGGGGATTGAACCCGGACCCGCTGCGTGACAAGGCAGCACGCTACCTCGAGACCACAGCGGTGGATTCCAGACTACAGTCTGTACATAAACAACAATATAAAGTATAACAAATACATACATAAATATATCCATCCATAGTAATTCTGCCCGAAGGCAGGTCCTTCACTGCAATCATAATATTTTCATGCTATGGTTGCAGCTTTACTAGGGAATTGTAGGTGTGGTAGCTTCCCGTTGCTTTCCACACCGGTGAGTGGTGATGATGATGATGATGGCCATATGATTTCGGGGACCGTTTGGGCGTTAAAGTTTTCCTGACATTTGTCGTAGGCCTACAGGTGAGGAAAAACCCCGATAAAAACCTCACCCAGAAAATCTGCCCCGACCGGGGATCGAACCCGGGCCCTCTGCGTGAAAAGGCAGCACGCTACCTCGAGACCACAGCGGTGGACTACATAAATATATAATGAAAGTAATTTACATTGCAATAGGTACATTGTGTAATTGCACACACATTTCAGTAATTTCTTATCGTTAGCTTTCTTATTTTTATTAAAACTATTATATAAATTAAAACAATTGATGTATCCTATAGGATACATTGCGAATTCAAGGGTTAAATATGCGTTCCTTACCCTTAAAACTCGTTCACAACACGTTACTGAAATATAAAACCTATCAATGTACAGAGAACAGCTATGCATACCTCACACACCTAATGTGTGTGTGTATGTGTGCGCGCGTGCGTACGTGTGTATTTTAATGCCACCCACTGCACGCGGGTTCTGCGGATAGATGGCGATAGTCTATTTTCAATATACGTACCACTTCGGCAGACCACTTACGTAGATGTATTCTTGTAGTGTACAAAAGCAGTGTATGATGATTATATGTTTGTTTGTGTAGCATAAAGTGTGTTGTATGAGGCATGAAGTGAAGGGTGAAGGTGAAAGTCAGTGTTGACACATAGCCTACTCCTAACGAAAGGCACAAAGGAGGCAGCCAGATTTAACGTGCCCATCCGTCGGACGAATCGCTATCAACAATACCATATGCCTTCTCGACATGTGTAGGCCCTACTGCGGAGAGATTTGTAGTTTAATACAGGAATCTGGTGCACAATCTAGCGATTAAAAATTGTAGGTCTATACTACCATATCTCTGGCCCCGATATTGAAAATGTAGTACTAATTAAATTAATTTCTTCTTCTTCCTTTTCAGGATTAGGTCAATGCGACCTGATTAAATCAGGTGGGACTGTTTTTACTGAAGATGGAGGGTGAATGGCGAGTTTCTGGCGCAATGAAACCAGATGCTCGGGGCAGACAGAGCTCTGTAGCCTTGTAAGGCAGTCTGTCGAGGAGAGAGACAACTCCGAAATTAAACTCTGGTCCTCCAGGTTGGGGGTTTTGCGGTTGGGCTGGTAACCCACCCAAGTAAAAAAAAAAATATCACTCAGAAGTCTCAAGTGCGAATACGAAACCCGGACAGATTAAATTAATTTAACAATTAAAACATTCAACCCCGCCGGGTATCGAACCTAGTCCAGCTAGTCAGTCAACTGAGCTAGCACGGCGGACATCACACACGGCGGGCATATTTTATATGTCATTCTAAATGGCGGGCCTAAAGTGAGCATCATAATGGTGCGCCTGATGTCTTATTTATATAATGTTAATAAATAATACAAGTAAGAAATTAAACATAGTGTAGAATAAAATATTGTATGATACAAGAATGGAAGACTTTTACGTATTCGTTGAAAAATTATCCAACTTATACGTAAAAACTTAAAATATGTCCCCTTTGGCAGGTGCCGTCGTCCTCAACCGTGTTAAAATATTATATTTAAAATGTTATCTGGAGGCCTATCGGAAGTTAACTTCCATCATCAGCAAGATGAGTTTCTGCTACTGGTTGTTGTTTACGACGATGTAGACTCCAAGTGTCTATAGCAGCAACTGACTTGTTTTTGTTGATCTCGTATAACGGGTTGTACGACTGGGGTGCGTTCTCAGTAAGAAGTAAGGTGTTGTTTATATATTTTATAATTTCGAAATCTTCAAATATATTTATCTTTGCTGGAATGTTTTCTCTGTGAATTATCGTGAGAGTTTTTTTTTCTATTATGTTCATTTGGTGATCGGTGTTAATGTTTGGCATAGCTTGATTTACCACATGGACGTTGAAACAAAAGGATATACAGAGACTTAGATCTGCTTCGGAGGACTGCAGGATACACACTACTAGGTCACAAAAAAAATGAAGACATCTTAGAAGAATTACACATGGAACCTTTAGAAAACAAAATTTCTGATTATAAGTCAAGATGGATGCAACATGTTCATCGAATGGAAGGTCACAGGATACCCAAACAAATGTTAAGATATCAACCTGCAGGAAGAATAAGACCAGCACGTCCACTCAAAAGACTTTTGGATAGTGTTTCTCTTGAGGCCGAAACAGGTCAACAAATGACCTAAATTCGTGAATGACTATGATGATGATGATGATGATTCACCCGCGTATATGAAATCTTTTAGGTGTTTCTTATATTATCTTGTATTAAAGTTTGTGCTTGTCCTGCCAATATAAAATTTATTACAATCTTTACATGTTAATTGGTAGACTCCTTATAGTTTTATCATATGACTATTCACCTCAACAGAATTTGATATGAATTTTATTAGTATTGATTATACGTAAAACACTTTCATCTTTGTATCGGAAAATACTATTATTACATTTCATAAGTTCATATTCATAACAGTTAATTCACATCAAAATTTTAGGTGCGTGCTAGTGCATAGCATTGTTCTATGACAGTCTCCCAAATGAGTATCATGCCAGCTCAAATATTAACAACTAGTTGATTACCCGGCGTTGCCCGGGAATCTACTTATCCCGACATTTTAAATTAATTTCTATATGCCAAGTTTGATTTTGGTGAAACAAAAATTGATGCCGCTACAGCGTTAACGGAATATGGTATTACGAGCGATGTCCCGCTGCTTCTTAAGATAGAGAATCGGCGTTGCCGGGAAACTAGTTAAACCGATATTCTTGACATAAATGAGCTGAAAGACAAAAATGCTTTTAGAGATGTTCAATTCTGTGTACATTAATTTAGTGTATTTGTTATGGTTTCCCAAGGGCCTCCGGGCCTGTTGTGGGATCACTTTACTTTACTTTAGGCAGTATAGACAATTTAAGCGTTCAAAAAGCTACTTTTTTTAGTGCACCGATACAATTTTTTTAGCTCCGGCCCTATAGTACATTCGGTAATATGTTATATACATTAATACTCAGCCTCTAACGGAAATGAGTACCAGACGCTTGTTCTGGGGGTAAAGGCGGCCGTCACGCAGGGCTGACAACCCGGCTGACATCAAGTGCCGATTGTCCAGAAATAGTGGGAGCCTACTACCCCAAGGACCTCCTGAGGCCTGCAGTGGGATTACTTTTACTTTACATTAATAGTCGCAGAAAAATTCTCTAATTGATGGTGAAAACTTCATCGGTCAAGTAGTTTTTGAGTCCATAAAGGACTGACAAACAAACAGACAGACTCAAACCCATTTTTATATAAAAATATTACGGTATTAAGAAAGAAATGTAACACCATCATTAACGGCACTACAGTCCAATTTGAGACCTTTTCACGAGAACTAAATTTATTCTGTGTCATTAATAGTATTTTTTCTCATTTTTCTATCTTGTACATTATATATTACATTCGTTAAATCTAGATTAATTCAAAATATATTTAAATAATAATTATATTGTAGATATACCATGTAATATTTTTGTTTACTGTAATTTAGACGTAAGATTTTTTTTTGTATTTTTTAAACGTGGTTGAATGATAGACAAAGCCTTAAGGCTTAAAATCTGCCAGGCAAAATAAAGCTATTATTATTATTATTATTATTATTATTATTATTATTATTATTATTGTTGTTGTTGTTGTTGTTGTTGTTGTTGTTGTTGTTGTCGTCGTCGTCGTCGTCATCATTATTAATATCATCATCATTATTAATATCATTATTATTAATATCATTAATATCTTTAATATTATTATTATTATTATTATTATTATTATTAATATCTTTAATATTATTATTATTGTTAATATTGTTATTATTATTAATATTCTTATTAATATTCTTATTATTATTATTATTAATATTATCATCTCTAATAGAAGTCTCTTCCATTCTCATTCTAATATTGCATTTAAATTAAAATATTGCTACTATAGAATTTTTAACATTTCTTGTACTCTTTTTTTTAACAGAATTCTTGATAATCTATTTCTATTAATTGTTCACCGATTACTTCATTACATTAATCTTCAGTGACTTTCTTTTTCGCAAACAAATAATATTCATTCCAACCCAGTTACATAGTCTTACAACTCTTCCTGCATGAATTATCCGTATTTTTTTACCGATTTCAGCAATCCATACGGGCCAGTTTATTATGACTAACCTAAATTTTTAAAATGTTGAATCGGTTTGTTTAATACGTACCAGCATATGTCAATATTTTATTTAATGAAATCCAAACAGTATGTAATTAAATATAGTAAGCTTACGTTGCAAGAATTTAAAGACATTTTCGATTTAGTATCGATAAAAGCTCATTCGTAAAATCTTCTTCAAATCTTTGTACTATACATGACACGGTTGTAGCTAACCAGAAATTCATTTACCCACTTAAACACTATTTTAATTAAACACATATTCATAAACGATATATTAAATGTATTTAGCCACGAGATTTAATTACGTATCTGTAATCTCGTTTTACTCGTAAATATATACAAAAAATGGGACTATTTCTTGCCATGACCATTCTAAAACCTAAGCATTAATTTCTACTAACATTACATACCGGTACGTTAAAATTGTCTTCAGTTGCGTAAATAAAATGTTGGTATTGTACAGTCCCACCTAATACATAAATAATAATAATAATAATAATAATAATAATAATAATAATATATAAAAATGAATGTTTGTTTGTTTGTTGGTTTGTTTGTTTGTTCGTTCGTACTTTATGCGCGACCGTACCGTTGATCCGATTGTGATGGGGCTTTTTGTAAAATGTTCAGGAGATTCCCGGGATGAACATAGGCTATAAGAGACTTGTGATACTCAACTCCTACACCCTTAAAAAATCGCCCTTTGTAGTGGAAAACGTGAAAAAATAGCTTTTTGGATGTTTAAATGGCTTACGCTGTCTAAACCATAACAAATATACACAATTAATGTACTAACTAACTAAAGAAGTAACTAACTAACTCACTGGCACTATCGAACCCGTAGGTTCATGGCCGCGCGGACATAAGCTCTCCATATATCCCTTCCTGAGCCAATGTTTTCCAATCATCCCCTGTATAATCTACTTCCCTCAAATCATAGTTAATGTTATTCTGGAGTGACCGAGATACGAGATGAAAACTGGTATAATAGGTTGCGGACTTGTCGAGTTTTTAGTCAATCGTTGTAAGAGCTCAGTTGGTAGAGCAGTGAACTCTTAGTGGTATATAACTTCAGTAATCCGTATGTCGCTGGTTCAAATTAGGCTGAGAGGGTTTTTTTTATAGAAGAGTATTACGTTTAGCTCATACTACAATAGTATCGAATTTAAAGATATTTACATTTTTATCTTATTCTGTAAAATATTAAAACTAAAAAATAAAAAATAAATAATAGTTTTAAAAAAACTAAAAGAACACGCTTTATTAGAAAACTAAAAAATGAAAAATAATTTTAATTTGCAATACGCTTGGGATAACATAAAGTGGTAAAAAAAAATCATCTCCAACACATATAGAATAAAACTAGAATTATCAACAAAAAGAAAATAATTTTACCATCAAAAGCGTGGGGTGTTCTATATCAATTAATATATTTGATAATAAACAGATATTGGTAAAAGTAAAGTCTCTAAGAAGAACATGTAAAAATCATAAAAAGCACCCCACGCTTTTGATGGTAAAATTATTATTTATTTAGGCGTAGCAGCGCACGCCGTGTTTTCGCTAGTTATTAATAATAATACATACGAAGCTTAATAATAATATTGTACTTACGAATAATGTTCCAACGCCGAGAACAGGAAAATCACGGTTATTGTTTAGTTTAACAGAATGCATGGCTCGTCTTAAAGGTGATGCCAAGTCTAGTTAGTAGCTGAATGTTTATAAAAACTTCATTGGTAGTTACCTATATACTGCATGCTGTTATACTATTTCTAATGAGGGGGCGTAAGTAAGAAGCGTTATCTCTGTCTTGTGCGCAAGTACCAGTTACTATATAGTAATATATATATATATATATATATATATTATATAATATCAACGGAATGACTCAGCGTTCCTACATTTTCCTGTCCGTTCCTGTCGACCTTCATACCATTGATTCACTATATCTGTGTTCTCTATGTTAACCATCGGAACACACAAATGAAGACAGAAGTTACCAAACGTTACCAAACGAGTTGCATTTGGGAGTCGTATTCCTGAACATTTGGGTTAAATTTCGAGATCGACTAACTTGAATTATTTGCCCCTTTTCCCTTTTAGTTGCTAAATAATTAAAAAGGCAAAGTTATCCCACATAGGCATAAGGAGGCCCTTCGGGTAGCAGAAAGCTAAGCCTCCAACTTTTGTACGGAATTGGCACTAGATGTCAGCCAGGTTGCCAACCCTGCGTGATGTCCGCTTTTATCTCCAGAACATAAGTCTGGTTCTCATTTCCGTTAGAAACTGAGTCGACTCCAGGTTATGGTTCCGCCAGAAAAACTGGATTGAAATTACACTAATATAAGGCATTAATAAATTCAGGATAGCATTAAAATTAAATTAGTGAAATTTTACAGAAAACTTATCCTATACATAACAAACAATAGTAATGCGCAGTTAACTGGATACAAAGTTTCTATAAGTGATGAGATTTTAAATTTTAAATCATTTGTAAATAAGAGTGAAATAGAAAATTCTACGACATTGAATTCACAAACAAATCAAACTTATTTATTTGTACATAACTTCTTACTAACGAAATTGTTGGTAACACTCAAACTGAAGTTAAGGGATATTAGCTTATGTTAACCAAGGATTACAGGGTCTATATATGTATGTGTGTGTGTGTGTGTGTGTGTGTCTATTAATGCTTTAGTGGCAGCAATTTTTGTATTATCAGAAGAAAACTTGACGTATATCAATTAAAAAATTAAGGTCGAGTTCATTAACTAGCAAAATCGGGTCCTTTAATTGACTCAAGTGGTAGCGCTTCAGATACTCGTAGTCCTGAGTTCGAACCCAGGTGCTGACCAACCTGAGGTTTTTCCTAGAGTTACTGAACGACAAAGTAAATACTGGGCCGGAATTTTATTTCATTATATTCATTATTTCATATTATCATTGGAATGAAACGTATAAATAAATAGTCGCCATATGACCTATAAATAACAATGAAACAAAATATATCATTTTCCAGACAATTCTTAAAATAATTAAACTATTATTTTAGTAAAACGATTCCAGTACAGGCTTAGGAGATCCATGGGGTGGTAGGAGGTTAAAGTTCCTACAACTTCCTGGACAATCGGCACGAGATATCAACCGGATTTTCAGTGCTGCGTGACGGCTGTCTTTACATCCAGAACATAATTATGTCTGGTAGTTATTTCCGTTAGACGCTTATTCGACCTCGAAGTCATAGTGCCGCCGGAACGTTTAGGCTTTTAGATTACTGTCTCATCGGCCGCGGTGGACTAGTGGTTATGCTCCTTGCCTCTGGTCCTGAGGGTTCAAACCCGGCCGAGGTCGATGGATTTTTATGATGGAAAAATCCAAGAAGCAAGTCCTCCGGGAGGGACTTTCAGCCGTGGGTCCCGAATCTGAAGAATTTCAGGCTCGTAAAAGATCCTTGCCTGAATAAAAGGCCTCTAAGCAAAATTTACCGAATGTTCCCGTCCTGGTACTACCTTGGGTTTCCTAGATGTTAGTATGAGGCGGAACGCTGAACGCGGGCCACTCCAATGACATCTATACGAGAACAAGTGTAACTAAATTAGTGTGTTCAATTTCTTGCCTGTAGGGGGAGAGCGCCTAAATCTCGTTAAGGGAAACAAGAGTTTACAAGAAGAAGTTTACTATTTCAGGTAATTATGCTACGGCGTGGCCCAATATTTATTTTCATGTAACTTGCATGATTATTACAAATATTTATTAATTAATTTAGCAGGTTTCATAATGTTCCAGGGAGGCTCTGTGGCGCAATTGTGTAGACACTCTTCCTCCATTTCCGAGTTCGTATCTCGGTCACTCCATGTGGGGTTCATGGTGGACGAGTCGGAGCCAGGGCAGGTTTTCCTCGGGTTTCTCTCGTTTTAGCCTGCCCTAAATATCTTTCCATCACTTCTCCACGCTCATCTTATCCATTTTGTTCCATTTCATTTCATCTACTCCTGTGATGGTGTGACAGGCCTAGCCAGCCGGCTTGCGTATATATCTTATCTAATATATAAAAATGAATGTTTGTATGTTTGTACTTTATGCGCGGCCCTACCGTTCATCCGATTGTGATGGGGGTTTTTGCAAAATGTTTAGGAGATTCCCGGGATGAACATAGGCTATAAGAGAGTTGTGATACTCAACTCCTACTCCCTTAAAAAACACCCTTTGTAGTGAAAAACGTGAAAAGTCCCTTTTTTACCATTGAATGACTTAGGCTGCCTAAACCATAACAAATACACAAAATTAATGTACACAGAATTGAATATCTCAAAAAACTCTATAGAAACGTCCACGGCAGCATATGCTTATATCTTAAGGATAATTCACAACAGCAATTTTTGTCTTTCATTGATGCTAAGAAGATCGGTATAAGTAGATTCCTGGGCAAGCATAGCAGCCGGCGTGAGCCAGGTCGGTTTCTATCTATTAACTTTTATTATACTTTAGTACGAAAGGACCAAGTATGAAAAATAATTTTTAATTATTGAATATTATTAACTATTGGCAGATAAGTGCCCTAGAGTTAGAATCTGGTTATGTAAATTATTACAAATAGTATTGGAATTGTTTATAATATTTATTGTCAGCGCATGACGGGTATTCTTTTATGGATAACTCAAAATAATGAATTTTATCTTGCAGCTCATTTATGCCAAGTACATCGGGATGCGTTGATACCCGGGCAACGCCGGGTAATCAGCACGGGGTATCTAAAAATAATAACGATAACCTATACATTTATATTTATTTTTCCTTTTACTTATTCAACTAAATGCAAATCACATTATCATTTATTTCGGTGTAGCAGCGCACGCCGGGTATTAGTAATGTATATAGGCCTATATATATATATATATATATATATATATATATATGGTATGATAAGAAAAATAAATGCCTGGACGGGATTCGAACCCGGATCATATATATATAATAGATTTTCAATATTAAAGGCTTCATCTCATCTCTTGATGTGACAATACATCGGACATCATTACAGAGTTTACGTTTTATTCATAATGTTCCACAGTATCTTCTTGCAATCATCTGCAATTTTCCTCAAAATTTTTCTGTTAATCCATTCTCCATCGCCCTATATTCACGCTCTTAAAGCATCATCATTCAACTTATTCTAGGCCGTCTTCTTCTTCTTCTATCACGTGACACCCATTCTAATATATATATTTTTTGAGAATCTGGCTTCTGTCATTGTTTTCACATGGCTATACGATTTTAATTGTCAGTTTTAATGAAATTCATAATTTAATTCGATCATTCATATTTTGTTAACCCTCAAATTAAAAATATATCCTATAAGATACAAATTGGTTTCATTCATTTAATAATTTTAATAAAAACTACTGAAAACTAACGAGAATATATTACTTTTTTTTTTTTTTTTTTTTAGAATTTCACAATATACGATAATAATAATAGTTACGTACCATTTCGTTTTCACTGCGGTCCGCCACATTTAAATAACAGACACGAGAAGTAAGTGTTTTGCCAATTTAAAGGTTAATTATAATAACACTTTGCTACTCGCAATATTCTATAAATTCCGGCTGAACACCTCCAAAAATATTTTTTGTATAATTGAATTTACTTATTGTTATTGATTGTAATTCCTATTTATTCGCACCATTTGTAATTGTACTCATTATTGTATTTAAAAAATACCTTTTTTGTTTTAGAATTTGTATTCTTATCCCATAAATACTATATTACGATGCGAGGTTGGGAAGTGGTTTTTATAGAAGCGAGGAATAGCGAGGTTTTTAATTTCCGAGATTCTGTAAAACGCTTCACAAACGTGAGTTGTACACTTTTTATTTTGCGCGATGCTGTTTTTAAAATAATAAATAATAGTAAAATAATATATTTGTTGAAAATATTTGCGTCCATTATAAACAACTGAATAACGTTAACAGTATGGGCAATGTTTATTAGTTGAGACTACAGCTGGCCGTGACACCAATTAGTTATAAAATGGCGGCAAATACGTATTTGTTTTATATTGTTTCAAATAAAGTTCATTTCATTTAAAATGCAGTGATTTGTTTCGTATAATATATATTAACACTATATTTATATTAACACTTTTGGATATATTTTTGTATATAGGCCCTACATTGTACGTAGGCAGTGGTTTTACTTCCCACACATGCTTTGTAATATGCAATATTACAGTAGAGTTATTTAGGTTGGCAACCCCGAAATGTAGAAAGATGAACTTTCAATCATGGTCGCCATTGTTGTAAGTACGACAAAACGCACTATCGCGCAAAAACGCTACTTAATTTAGATATCGCAGTTTTACCTTCATTTATCTTCTCATTAATTTCAGCATAATCACTTTCAACGGCTTTTTTTTGTCCTCAAATATACGTATTCGTGACGTGTTTTTATTTTCCCATCTCTGTCTTGTAAAAGCAGATTTTTTATTTATTTATCTCATTAGCATTTACTTTGTTTTGTCCATATTTACCTTCATTTTTTCGAATTCCTATTAAATTTAGTCTTATATCATTTTTCTATCTGTTTAGTAAACCTTATATTTCATACGGTTATGCAATTTTGGATGTGTTATAAAATATTATATCTGTAATATGTAACACATTCACTTACCATATATTAATTGATATATCTTTATCTAAGTATTTCAATTAGGGCCTATATAATATTTATTAGACTAATAAATTGTGTAATAAACAATCTTAAAAACGAAGTGGTTAAACTGGATAATTTTGCCTATAAATGCGCGCAAAGTAAAATTGACATAATCTTGATGTTTCTTATTGTCTATATTAGATTATTGCTTGGAATTATATTATTGTGTAAGTGAAAAATATAAAGCAGTGAAACGTCATATTGGCTTATGCCTCCGAAACAAGAGCCGATACTGTTAAAAAAAACTTTAGAAACAAATTGAATGAAATGAATAGATCAAGGATAGATAAAATTAAAAATGAAGAAATAAGAAGGCAGCTGAATATTCAGGCAATAGGCGAATGGGCGGAAAAAAAGATTTGAATGGAATCAACATATATCCCGCATGACACCAGATATAATTGAATCACACTTTTTAGAAAGGAACTAAGTCAAAATTTGCTACTTTTCAGGAGAGCAAAAAAACTTACGTATTTTCATGAACAAATAGCGGAATAAAAATGTATGTTATATATTATATATCATAACATGGGACTGAATTTAACGATAAGACTAGGCTACCACGGTATATATGTTATTTAAAATTTGAGACTTACTTCCTTTCTTCACTGTAATGTTTTTGAAAGAATAAAATGGACGTACAGAGCGAACAAAATGTATTCTATACAGATCTACATGTATTTTGCTTAAATTGACATGTCAGGAACATTAAGATAACGTTTTGACTAAAAAAACATCAAATAGACATCTCTCTTTAAAAAAATACACATGTAAAATGACAGGCGTTTCTAATTCATGGTGCACCAGGATCTGTAGTAGAGTTTGAAAGTACAGTAAAACTTATTTAATCCGGAACGTGAATAATGCGGAAATCTGTCCAATGTGAACAAATTTATTAGTCCCGGCGAAATAATAGTAATTGTACGTGTATTTATTTTGCATAAAACGAAATCTGTCCAACGCGGAAACGGAAATATATTTCTACACAATTCATGAAAAAATATATAAAGCAGAAAGTGGTTTCCACTTCATTATTATCCCGCTAGGCCAAAAAATAATAAGGAATTATTCCTGCCGCCTGGTGAATTAGATATTCTACCTGTACCTCAAATTTTTTTTCGGCCTCACTGCACACCCGTTGTGCGAAATACCGATACCTGTCTTACAAATAGTCATTGCACTGTAAAATCTTAAATTAGTTTGCATTTACGGAATAAAGATGGCTAAAACATATGTAACATTGTCATTAAACGAGAAAGTAAAAGTGATTGAAGATAAATGTCCAAATTTCCGGACCGATGCTCCAAAGTCAAGCTAAATCCATAAGGAATAACGATTTCAAGGAATCTTTAGGTTGGCTGGACAGTTTTAAAAGACGACACTATGTAGTGTGGAATGAAATTTGGGGGAAATCAAAGGATGTGGACATAAGTGTAGTTAGTGAGCGGAAACCGAAACTGCATACTTTAATTTCAGGATACGCGCCTAAGAGAGATTTTTAATGCTGACAAAACGGGACTTTTCTTTCGCGCGTTACCGTCGAAGTCGATCATACATACTATACAGTAAAATCTCCTTATTCGCGGGGGAGGATATGTTCCGCAAATATGCCGCGAACATGGAATGGTAATTTGTCTGGGTATATAGGGTATACGTTCCAAGGTTACAGAATAAAATGAAAATTATCAAAATAAAATCAATTAATGAGAGATTTTGAACGATTTATATTAATTATTACTGTCAGGTATAGGCAAGAACTTACTTACTTACTTACTTACTTACTTACTTACTTACTTACTTACTGGTACTATTGAACCCGTAGGTTCATGGCCGCGCGGACACAAGCCCTCCACACATCCCTATCCTGAGCCAACACTTTTCAATCATTCCCTGTATAATCTACTTCCCTCAAATCATAGTTAATGCTGTTCTCCCACCTCATTCTTGGTCTACCAACTGGGCGTTTTCCTCCTGGCTTTCCTACAAGAAGTTTCCATGCACGTCTTTCATTCCCCATACGCGCAACATGTCCTGCCCATCGCAGTCTACGACACTTAACTGTTCTTATTATATCTGTCTTCCTATAAAGACCATGTAGTTCAATGTTATGTAGTCTTCTCCATTCACTTGTCTCTTCATCTCTCTTTGGTCCAAAAATTTTCCTAAGAACTTTATTCTCAAATACTCGTAATCTCCTTTCCTCCCTTAAAGTAAGAGTCCATGTTTCGCACCCATATAATATGACTGGTAGAATAATAGTTTTATATATTTTCAGCTTAACGCATAGGCAAGAACTTAAAATTGTTTTTCCTGTTTTGCCGCTTTTAAAAGGTCTTTCAATAAAGATTGATATTCTGCTGTGAATTCTCGTTATAATTCCTTATTTTTTCTTTGGATTTCTTGATCCATTAACATTGAAACAGCGTGATATAGACACAAATGACTCGCCAACGTGTATAAACGGACAACCATTTCTATTTTTACTTTAAGCGGCAACACTAATTTTTTTCTCTTCGGTTCTAATTTTTCTTTCCTTTTACTCGAGATTATAAACTGGGAACAAAGCACAAGAGACACGTGTTATTCAATCGAAAGTATTGCAATGACAAGTTGAAACAATAATATAGCCTATCAATCGTGGTGTTGGAGGCATTTATCAAAGTACATATCGGAACATGAAATACAACAACTTTTAAGAATGAACTTTAGGGTTAGTGCAAATAAGGTTTGTTTTATCCTTATACTTATTTGTCCAGTTGGTTTAAAGCACTATTTGTAAAAGCCGCATTGGCACCTGCCTGCAGTTAAAAAAACTGCTGATGGTTAATGAAGGATACTAATCCTTCTAATACACCGACTGGATCCGCGAATAAAAAAAAAATTAGTCGCGAATACAGGAACTGTGTCGCAATTTTTTTACCCGCGAATAAGGAGCTTTTACTGTAATTCACTTTTCAAAGGCAGCGGAACTACAATTAATCCAAGATCCGTAAAAAGACATACACGATACTATGTAATCTAAGTATTAATAAGTTTTAGTTTTCATAATGCGGAATTTTGTCTAATGTGGAAAAAATGGTCCCATGTGATTCCGGTTTGAGCAGGTTTTACTTTATTTAAAACTGAGCGAGCAAATATTGTCAAGTCCATACATCAAGCTGGTCCAGTCATTTTACTTTCCAAGTAACCGGGTATCATCAATCAATCAGTGTACACATTTTGAACTCTCATTCTGTCATTAAACTGGACTGTACAGAAAGATGACAGAAATTTGGCATGAGTGGAATTTTATATAAGTTGATATAATCAGTATAAATAATTTCAATAGTGTTTAATATTTTTTGCAAAAATACTTGCGTTAACAATAAATGTGCACGGGAGCTATTTAGCCGTTTGTGACTATTCAATTTCCATGATTAAGGAACAATGTAGGTAGATTGAAAATAATAACCGGGCTAAGTGCCACAACAATCGATTTTCATTTTATTGATAAAATATGGGCTATGTGCCTATGCCAATGAGGTAAAAACAGGATTAAGTGAGATTCAGTCCGCAAGTAGTACAAACTTTAGCCACAAGAATGCGCCTGGACTATCAAAAACTGTGATAAGGACAATGTTTTTTTCAGTTTTTCTCAGAACTTAGATTTTGGCACAGTCCAATTTTTATTTTCAGTGTACATTATATATCCACACATTTATACTCATACATAAAAAATAAAATAGATATAAACATAAATTAATTATGGGAAATAACATTATGTGATTTTCAATTAATGATTAATAAAAATGAGTCTTAGCTCACCTCATATTTCGTGTTCTTCAAGCACGGAAACTGCAGTTTTCATGTTTGATGAATACGAAGTATTAGGTGAGATACGACTTTTTTTATTAATTATTTTTAGATATAAAACATCCTGTCTGTCACTCATCCAAGCGCGCGCGAGTACACACACACACATATGATAATTGTATATATGAATAAGAAAGTTTTCTTGGGTTTTCCGCGTCTTGGATTCAAGTTCGGCCCCTGGCCACTGACTCCGACGTTTCGGCATGATCCCACATGCCATTATCAAGGAATGATAAGTTCGAGTCACAGGTTTAGGTCTTATATAATTAAACAAATAGAGTTTTCGCTGTTGTCCGTTTCCGAAGATGTACACCCATCCAAGGTTTCGGAAACGGACCACACTGAAAACTGAAGGTGTCTAATTACATAATAACTAAACCTTGGATGGGTGTGCGTCTTCGGAAACGGAGCACAGCGAAAACTCTATTTGTTTAATTATATAAGACCTAAACCTGTGACTCGAACTTATCATTCCTTGATAATGGCATGTGGGATCATGCCGAAACGTCGGAGTCAGTGGCCAGGGGCCGAACTTGAATCCAAGACGCGGAAAACCCAAGAAAACTTTCTTATTCATACTTATATCCGCGAAAATCTGCAATATAACACGATTGTGTGTGTATATATATATATTTGTAGTGCGACTTTCTCTACGGTGGTTAAATTGGGATCTAATCTACTAGACAAATAAAAAATTAATAGTTGAACCGCAATTAACTACAGGTACATATATAGTATTTTTTTTAAAACAGTTAAATTTCGGTATTTGCAAAAAAATACATACTTGTGTGCTACGTAATATAAAATATAAAATTTGTCAAATTATTATTTTATTTATTTACTGTGTTCTGCCCTAGGGCAGATCCTTCACTGCAATCATAGCATTTTGTTGCTATGCTTTGCAACTTTACTAGGTGTGGTAGCTTCCCGTTGCTTTCCACAAAACTAAAATAATAAACAAGAATAAAACATCACGTATTCTATCTATAGTAAGAATTATTTTATAAAAATATGAATATTAATGCTTAATTAACCGCATACATTTTGGTGTGTCTTACTCAAAAGAATAAAGATAAGACTCAACTTTTTTTTTAGATTTTTATGCTTCAATATATTGTTCAATTATTTTATTCACGAACACTATCTCTATTAATTACAACAAAGCAATTCAACATAGTATGAAATAAAATATTCCATAATACAAGGATGGAAGAATTACGTATTCGTTGAAAAATTATTCAACTTATGTGTAAAATAACCTTCCATCCTTTAATCGGTAAAATGCTATTTTACATTTCAAAAGTTTGTTTATTGGTGTTATTTCATTCACATCCAATTTTAGATGCATGCTTGTGTATAAATCGTTCAACGGGTGTCATGCCACCAACTTTATTATTATTATTATTATTAAGAAAGAAAAATGACGTGAGTCCTGACCTTCTTTCCATTCTCATCTAATGTGATGCGTATCATTGAATTAAAATAGTATTGCTAATTTTGCAATTTTTAACGTTTTTACACTCTTTACATGAACAGAATTCCTCATATTTTCATTGTTTCATTAGTGTTGATTATCCCATTGCTTCGTTACATGTAGGTCTATGTGATATTTCTAAATTCAAATTCCAATTATATCCATCCTGATCCAGCTCTTACAATATTTTTCCTGCTTGGATAGTTCCGTAATGATTGTTTACCAATCTGAACGATTCATTCGGGCCAGCTTTTATGAATACATTTTGAAGACGTTGAATCAGTTTCTGAATACGTACCAGTACGCTTCAATGTTTGTTTCATGAAATCGACAAAATATGAAATTAGCCCAAGTATTGTAGGTCTGTGTTTCAAGAATTGAAATCATTTTACGATTTCGTTTCGAAAACTCATCCCTAAACTCTACTTTAAATCCTTATATAATACGTAAATAATTTGCACGAGGCTTCATAATAATAATAATAATGATGATGATGAGATGATGATGATGATGATGATGATGATAATAATAATAATGGGGAAGAAAACAAAATATTTATTAATTGGTGACCAGAACAAAATTTAATTTTTGGAGACTGGAGAAACAATAAAATCTTGTAGTAAGATCACATATTTAGGAATTAAAATAAATAAAAATGGAAGTTATGAAGAGGAAATAAGAAATAGAAATAATAAAGGAAAATTTGCAATTGCTTGTCTCAATGGAATATTATTGGGATAAAAATATTAGTAATAAAAATAAAATGAATATATATCATACAATTGTTAAAAGCATCATTACTTATGGAGCAGAACTTTGGCTATTAACAACAAAAGCAGATAAGTATATTTTGGCAACGGAAATGGATTTTATACGAAGGGCAGCAAGAATTTCAAGAAGAGAAAAAATTAGGTAATCAGTTATAAGGGAGAAAATGAAGATTGGCACTATTTTTTAGATTATATTACAATTCAGCAATTAAGATGGAACGGACATGTCCAGCGAATGGAAGAGGATCGGCTACAAAATCTGTTTTGGAATGGAAACATGAGGGAAGACGAGGCAGAGGAAGACCTAAAACCCCCTGGAGTCAGGAAATATATTTATACATGAAGGAGAAACATCTACTACGAGGAGATTGGATGGACCGACAAAATTGGCTATTGGAAATCGGACGATATCAAAGACATTAATCAACCGATTATCTATAATAATAATAATAATAATAATAATAATAATAATAATAATAATAATAATAATAGTGATGATAGTGATGATAGTGATGATAGTGATGATAGTGATGATAGTGATGATAGTGATGATAGTGATGATAGTGATGATAATATGATAATAATTATAATTATAATAATGATAATGACATAGAATATATGACTAAAAAGCTAAAAGAAGAGTATGAAAAATGGGGACTTTATATACATACGTACATAAGGACTTTATTAAACTAAAAGTAAGATACGTACAATGTTATTTACAAATATGGATCGGACGGGCAGTAAGCCGTACGTGCTGTTGACAGTCCGTTACAATAAGTTGATGTTTAAAAACAAAAAATAAAAAATAAAACAATAATATTACAATTAGATATCAAAACAATTACATTATTCATTAACTTAGTTATGTTGAATTATCAAGAATTAATGGCATTGCAATTTGCTAACATATTTATTTATTCCTGAATAAGTGTTGTTCTTATTTTCCGCGTTTTGTCCAGAAATCTACCCAGGTTTATCCAATTTTCTGGGTTTACCAGTAACTCGTAGCATGCCAATCTTCCACGATTTGAATTTAGAAATCTTTCCGGTAATAACTGATGCCTCCAATATTCTAAATGGTTACATTTTCCTAGTATACGTATCTCGTCTTCAAAGCTCCCGCACATTGGACATATTCGCATATCGTGATCGTCGCTAATTTTTAAAAATTTCCATACCACTAACCTGAACCAAGCAAGTCCTGATCTCTCTTTAAATCCTAGATAAGATTCTTTTCCCCAAACTGTTTTAGGTCTCTTTGTAAAAATAGTGATCGTTTTCCCGCACATTCGGCCAAAATATTTTGTCGGTTTATATCTAAGTATCTCCTCCTAATTTTTCTCCACACATTCTTGCGATTTTCAGTCCCTTTTTCCCATACCCAACCATCCCAATCTTTTGGAGTTCTCTCTTAACCTCGTCTTCCCAGAATTTCCCATTTGCGTTCCTAATTTGGTGGTCGTAACAAATATATAAACATTGTCCACCGCTGTGGTCTCGAGGTAGAGTGCTGCCTTGTCACGCAGCGGGCCCGGGTTCGATCCCCGGTCGGGGCAGTTTTTCTGGGTGAGGTTTTTATCGGGGTTTTTCGTCACCTGTAAGACAAATGTCAGGAAAACTTTAAGGCCCAAACGGTCCCCGAAATCATATGGCCATCATGACCATCATCATCCTTATCATTATATCATCATCATCATCCTTCACCGGTGTGGAAAGCAACGGGAAGCTACCATACCTACAATTCCCTAGTAAAGCTGCAAACATAGCATGAAAATGCTATGATTGCAGTGAAGGACCTGCCTTCGGGCAGAATTACTATGAATGAATATAAACATTGAGAAAACTAAATATCTGTATATAGGAGAAGAAATGGAAAATATAAATTTCAACAATGGAGAAGAACTAAAACCTAGTATTGAATGCACTTATTTAGGAACAAAATTAGACCATTCAGGCGATAACACAGTGGAAATTAAAAATAGAATCGCACAAACAAAACAAGCAATAAATTCTTTAAACTCTGTTTGGTGGAGCAAAAATGTTATAAAAAATAGAAAATTACAAATATATCAAACCATAATTCAGAGCATTTTAACATCTGGTGCTGAAGTCTGGCAAATTACTACCAGGGAAATGAGAAAAGAATTTTAAGTACAAAAATGGGTGTTTTAAGAAGATCAGCTGGAAAATCTAGAATGTATAGAATACGAAATAAAGAAATAAGGGAAATTATGGATGTACAAGAGGAGCCGGACATCATAGACATAATAGAAAAGAAAAGATTACAGTGGCACGGCCATGTCAAAAGAATGTCAGAGCAAAGATTACCTAAAATTGTTATGGAATGGATCCCAATAGAAAGGAGGAAACCCGAAGAAAACTTGGATAGAAGGGGTACAAGCAGCTATGAATATCAGAGTATTGGAGGAAGATCAATGGATGGATAGAGAGGAATGCGTTTGGTTTCCGTTAGGCGGCGGCAGCTGCCATGATATAGGATGAATAATAATAATAATAATAATAATAATAATAATAATAATAATAATAATAATAATAATAATATTGTACTTACGAATAATGTTCCAACGCCGAGAACAGGAAAATCACGGTTATTGTTTAGTTTAACAGAATACATGGCTCGTATTAAACGTGATATCAAGTCTTTAACTGAATATTTACTACCTTCACTGACGTTATCTGTGATCTTATATAGCTACTGATTATACTATTTGGAATGAGGAGGTGTTGTCTCCCTGTCTTTCGCGCGAGTATCAGTGAACTAATATCAACGAAATGACTCAGCGTTCCTATCGTCCTTCATACTATTGATTCACGAACACAACGCACCAATTCAAAGTTTACAGACCTGAGAAAGACAGAAATTGCTGGGGGAGGAGATCCAATTTTATCATAATCGTCATGATCATCCATGCAAGAATTATGCCATGTGGCCTGTTATGGTCTCAAAGACATAGAGAACCGACTCAAAGAGGAGTTTTCCATCCAGTGCTTTTTTGGACGTCCCAGCGATCATTTGCCTTGGGGACAGTAACAAAGCATGGCTTTTGGATTTCTATGAGATGACATTCGTTGAAGATAGGCTTTCCAGTTGTTATGGTAGTTTTGTATATGGTGGAGAATGGGTTCTACCTCCAACTCTTCCATAATTCCCTCATTTCTTTTATTATCCCACTTTGTATAGCCTACTGTACGGTGCATAAATCGCATCTCATCCAATTTTATATCCACACTTATTGTGATATTTTGGGCATCCATAAGTTTAAATTTTAATTGTACTTGGATTTAGAATTATTTCTCATATTATCTATCATGGAAATCGGCCGCGGTGGACTAGTGGTTATACTCCTTGTCTCTAGTTCCGAGGGTCGCGGATTCAACCCGGCCAGGGTCGATGGATTTTTTAAGATGGAAAAACTCAAAGAGCAAGTCATTCGGGAGGGACTTTAAGCCGTTGGTCCCGAGTCTGAAGATTTTCAGGCTCGTAAAAAAATCCTTAAACCTGAATAAAGAAGCCTCTAAGCAAAATTTACCGATCTCCTTCATCCTATAGTAATACATTAGTTGCTTGTTATTTGGGTTGGTATGTTGACCGCATATGACATCTATGAGCAAATCATCATAAAACCTGGTTGAGTAGCAGACAAGGCATTTGATTATTATTATTATTATTATTATTATATTATTATTATTATTATTATTATTATTATTATTATTATTATTATTATTATTATTAGTATTATTGAATTTCCAAATATTTTGAAACCCTATTTCACCACAAAGGCATGTTAGGGTTGTAGCTTACTATAACGATATTATACTCTACATTGTAAAACAAAAATATTATCTTATGGTTTTGAATGAGTGTATGAATTATATAAATCATCTATAAGTGTCTTAGAAAAATACAATTGTTATGAAATTATGTTACGGAATTTCATAAAATGTTTATAATAATTTTGGTTCTTGAAAATCACTTTTCTCCTCCTGTTAGTTGATACATTAGATCATCCATTACAAAATAATCAGTAACATTTATGAAAAAAAATATGAAGAAGAATTGAAACAAAAAAAAATCTCAGGTTTTCACTAAAGAAGATTACTGTGGAAAATCTTAAAATGGCTATTATATAAATTAGGAAAGAGACACAGCTGACCATGGTAAAATATCTACCCCCAAGATAAAAAAAAAAACTTAATGGATGGAACATTTAGCCTGGTTTTTTATAATGCACTATTATAAAAAAATTTAAGAATTCTCATAAGAGAAAAACATATTTTTTTCTCTTACACAATATTTAAATAAACTTCACTATCATATACATTTTAATCTCTGCACACTTATAATTATTGTCATTTCACCATTTGCCTTATATTATTGTGTATTACGAAATTATATAAATATTATGTAATTGATAGAACATAGATAAAGAATTGTCAATTTAGTTATGATAAGTGTATATTGCAGACAAAAAAATGTTACAACTCATTCAAAATTGCATAACCATGTGAAATATAATATTTTTATAGTCAGACAGTAGAAAAAATACATAAATTAATATTTTAAAACATGAGACTTAAAGAAAAAAAATTTAAAAAAAAGTAAATGGCAATAAGAGATAAACCATATATATATATATATATATATATATATATATATATATATATAAATTTAATTAGTAATCTTAAACATTGGGGAAAATAAAACCATGAGAGGAATATGTATCTTTGGGGGGAGAAAAATTAATCCTGATAGAAGGCATGATGCCAAATTAATAAGATGTAAATAAGAGTAATTCTGCTATATTTCGAATAAATTGATAAGAATATAAGTTCTAAAAAAATGTAATACAGTAATAAGAAGTTCACTTACATATGGTGCAGAAAACATGGAAATTAAAATCGAGAACAACATGTAAATTAAATTCTGCAGAAAAAAAATTTTGAGGGCCTTCAGCTGGGATTTATAAAAGAGATAAAATAAGTAATCATATAATTAATAAAAAAAAAGTGTTTGAAATTCAGTAAAAATTCATACAAAACCGACAATAAGTATGATCATGTAAAAGAGTGACAAAAGTTTGTCTTAAGCAGTTATGAAAGCGAAAAAAAAAGGATGGTTGATGGAGAATGGAAAATATAAATATCCTGAACTTGTGTCCAACTCAAGGTCGGGTCGAAAAATGAGATGAAATGAAGCCCCTATATTTATAGAGGTATATGATCTATAAGAGTGCCGGCCGACCACTCCTGACGCACCGTCACAGGGGCAGATGAACGAAATGGATGGGATGAGTATGGAGAAATGGTGGAATGAAATTTGTGGCAGAGGAAAATGGGAGAAACCCCGAGAAAAACCTGCCCAAGCTGTGTTTTCTAAAACTGTTTTTTTTTATGTACAGTCATATGTTTTCTGTAAAACTTCACTATTTTAATTTTAATGCTATTATGAATTTATTATTATTATTAATATTATTGAATCTCCAAATATTTTGAAACCCTATTTCGCCACAAAGGCATGTTAGGGTTGTAGCTTACTATAACAATATTATACTATACATTGTAAAACAAAAATATTATCTTATACATTGTAAAACAAAAATATTATCTTATGGTTTTGAATGAGTGTTATGAATTACATAAATCGTCTATAAGTATCTTGGAAAAATACTACATACTGTTATGAATGTTTGTTATGAATTTCATAAAATGTTTATAATAATTTTGGTTCTTAAAAATCACTTCACACGTTGAGGCAGAAGCCTCATCGTCATTTAAAAGTAAGTTTAACCAGAATCTTTGTTACGAACAAACGAACTTAGTTTGTTTAGAAAGTGCGAGTAACTGGTTCAAGCAATGTCTTGACATCGCTTTTCATTGTGAAAAACACAGCTTAGGCAGTTTTTTTTGGGTTTCTCCCCATTTTCCTCTGCCACAAATTTCATTCCACCATTTCCCCATACTCATTCCATCCATTTCGTTCACCTGCCCCTGTGACGGTGCGTCAGGGATGGTCGGCCGGCACCCTTGTAGTTCATATACCTCTATAAATAAGGGACTTCATCTCATCTCATTTTTCGACCCGACCTTGAGTTGGACACGAGTTGAGGATATTTATATTTTCCATTCTCCATCAACCATCCTTTTTTTTCCTTTCATACTGCTTAAGACAAACTTTTGTCTCTCTTTTCACATGATCATACTTTATTGTCAATTTTTTATGAATTTTTTACTGAAATTCAAACATTTTTTTTTGTTTAATTATACGGTTTCTTATTTTATCTCTTCTATAAATCCCGGCGGAATGCCTTCAAAAGTCTTTTTTCTAGAGAATTTAATTTACATGTTGTTCTCGATTTTAATTTCCATGTTTTCTGCACCATATAAATGAACTTCTAATTATTGTATTAATTTTTTTAGAACTTAATATTCTTATCAATTTATTTTAGATATAGCAGATTTACTCTTATTTACCTCTCATTAATTTTGGCATCATGCCTTCTATCTGGATTAATTTTTCTCCACAAAAATACATATTCCTCTCATGTTTTTTTTTTTTCATTTTTTTAAAATTACTGATTAAACTTATGTAATTTTTTTATTTATCTCTTATTACCATTTACTTTGTTTTTTCCATATTTTTCTTCAGCTCTCATGTTTTAAAATATTAATTAAATTTATATATTTTTTCTACTGTCTGACTATAAAAAATATTATATTTCACATGGTTATGCAATTTTGAATGAGTTGTAACATTTTATGTCTGCAGTATGCACTTATCATAACTAAATTGATACTTCTTTATCTATATTCTATCAGTTACATAATGTTTATGTAATTGCGTAATACACAATAATATAAAGCAAATGGTGAAATGACAATTTATGGTGTCCATTCGTCCCCGTTTTTCCCAGGACAGTCCCTTTTTTTTGGAAAATGTCCCGCTGTCCTGAAAGTTTTCTTGGGAACGCTCAAATGTCCCGCTTATGGGATAATGCTTTGTCCATAGATTAAAGAAATATAATACATGTAATAATCCCTGACTTTTCAATGTATTTATGAATGGCGACTTTCGTTTTGTTATTTACAATGTAATTATAAATATGAACATTAGAAAGCGCGAGTTGTATGACCATGATGCACTGTTGTTCTATAGAATGTGTTTTTTTATCCTCATATATTGGTAACTATGGTACATTTTTCAAATTGTCAATCCACGGTCAGTTGCGCCAATGTCGGAGATTTCCTGCTGATTCTGGCACTTTGGCGGTGGAGAAATACAATTTTAATTTGGATGAAAGAGATTTTAGTTGTAGATTTTATACCCCTTTCATCGATAAATAAATATTTTTAAACAAATAAACAATAACCAAAAGTATATACGAGACTACAATAACCAAAAGGTTTTTTATTTGTGAATGGTTGATTCGTATAAATTTGTATTGGCAATAGTGTCGTGGTAAAAATAAAGTAATTTTTTTTTTATATTTTGTTAATGTGCCATATTTTTAAAAATATCCCAGGGTTTTCCTTTAATTTTTTTGTACATGTTTCCTTTTAAATTGAAAATATTATGGACACCCTACAATAGTTATAAGTGTGCAGATATTAAAATGCATATGATAGTGAAGTTTATTTAAATATTGGCTGAAATTATTATTGTATAAAATAAAAACTATTTTTTCTGTTAATTGATATAATAGCAATTTTTAAGATTTTCCACAGTAATCTGCTATAGTGGAAACCTGAGAAATTTTTGTTTCAATTCCTCTTCATATTTTTCATAAATATTACCGATTATCTTGTAATGGATGATCTAATGCATCAAGTAACAGGAGGAAAAAAGAAGGAAATCCAATGGGGTTTAATGATAACATTTGAAGAAGACCTTGAAATGTCTTCTTTCTCATTGATATGAAGATATGCAGATAAGAAGATATTGATGTAAATATATCTCTTCTTTCACAATGATATAAAGATGTACAGAAAGTGTCAGATTTACAAAATGAAGCAAAATAAGCTGGAATAATAATAATTACAGGAAAACATTAAAGAAATGTGAATTAAACCCTCTGCAAGTAGTAAAATAAAACTAGAAGACTAGTTATAGATGAAGTAGGATCCTTTGTTTATTTGGGAATCACTGTTGCAAAAACAGAAGGTAATCTAAATGATGTAGCTCAAAAAATAATTAAAGCAAATATTACTTTTATGGCCCTGAGAAATATCTGGAAAAATAAAAGTATTTCAAGAATTACTAAAAATATATAGAAGCAATGTTAAATCTGTAGTATTGTATGGATCAAAAACCTGGTTATCTAATAATAAAATGCAACAAATGCTGCAAGCATTTACAAATTGATGTTTTCATTGAATATTCAACATATATTAACCTGAAGTTGTAAGAAACAAAGTTTTGAGGGATAAAGCAGGTGAGCACCTCATTGACATTAGTGTACTGTTTTCCATCAGCATAGAAAGTGCGACACAAAATACCCCAGAATTTCTCCATAGGATTTAGATCAGGAGAATTTGCCCAGGCTACTCTATTACATGTAACCCAATCTGCAGAAACCATTCCCATGAGGAGTTTCTAATATGAATAGAAGCAACATTTTTTTTAGAATACCGCTAAAATGGACCTCCAATCATTTCGTCAAAAGGTAATATGTGAATATCTAGTAGATCTTGATACTCAGTTGAATTTATTTGACTCATAAGGAAGGCTATATTTTATATTTGAAGAGAAAAATATACACACAGACTGAGACTCGAACCCAGGACCTTTGGCTTTCCGGATCGAAAAGCCAAAGGTCCTGGGTTCGAGTCTCGTCTGGGCATATGATTTTTCTCTTCAAATATGATTTATCCATCATTGAGATGTATGAAATGAATAATAAAAACATTTTTTTTTGCAAATGCCCCTGGTTGTCTTTCGACATTCCTGGTGTTCTCTCCTGGCATGGCGTACTTGTAACCCAATTATGAGGTTGTGGTTACGTTGCCCCGATGATATGATGGGTGATCACGATGATGATGATAGTGATGCGCCAGGAGAGTCCCTAATCCTAAGCTTAATCTAAGATGAATATGAATGATGATGATTGCGATGGTCATATGATTTCGGAGACCGTTTGGGCCTTAAAGTTTTCCTGACATTTGTCTTACAGGTGAGGAAAAACCCCGATAAAAACCTCACCCAGAAATACTGTCCCGACCAGGGATCGAACCCGGGCCCGCTGCGTGACAAGCCAGCACGCTACCTCGAGACCACAGCGGTGGATATAATAAAAACATCGAAGGCTATATTTCTTTGGCCCCCATAATCAAACCCAGCTAGTACCATCAGTGACTTACCTCCTTGTTAATATTTTGTAAATATCTGCTCTTTTTCTGAAAATCATGTCGGTAATAAACTGTCCCATCCACCCTATCTAAATTGAAGTTTTTATCTTCACTGAACAATAATTTCCCATTTGAACTTCCAATTCATGTGTTGCTTCGCCCAGGCTACTTGTCGGGTCTTATGTAGATTTGCCCAGGCTACTCGTCACGTCTTGTATATTTTGGTCACTCAAGGGTATTTTTTCCCCCTTTCTGTATATCAACAATTTGCTTTGAGCCACATTCTAGATAACAGAGACATTTGCACATTAATTTTGGGATCTCGAGATAATCTTCTCAGGTGGACTCAGTCCTCTGATAACTAACCTCTTCTGTCACAATGTAAGTTACTTTTTTTTTCATAAGACTTTTTGTACCATATACTAGTATAAGTTTCAAAAAAACTATTCGCCATCCATGGAGATCTGTTAATTCTCCATGATATTTCAATAGATGATAATCCTTTGTCTTTATAAGCAAGTCGGCATAGGGATGTGACTAACTCACCGGCACTATCGAACCCGTAGGTTCATGGCCGCGCGGACATAAGCTCTCCATATATCCCTATCCTGAGCCAATCCTCTGTATAATTTACTTCCCTCAAATCATAGTTAATGTTATTCTCCCACCTCATTCTGGGCGTTTTCCCTCTGGTTTTCCTACAAGAAGCTTCCATGCACGTCTTTCATTCCCCATTCGTGTCAAATGTCCTGCCCATCGCAGTCTACGAGACTTAACTTTTCTCATTTTATCAGGCTTCCTATAAAGACCATGTAATTCACTGCTATGCAGTCTTCTCCATTCACGTGTCTGATCATCACTCTTTGGTCCAAAAATTTTCCTAAAAACTTTATTCTCAAATACTCGTAATCTCCGTTCCTCCCTTAAAGTAAGAGTCCATGTTTTGTATCCATATAATATAACTGGTAGAATAATATTTTATATTTTTCAGTTTAACGTTTCTTGAAAGGAGTTGACAAGTCAGGAGTCTCTGTAATGCATAATTATACGCATTTCCAGAGTTGAGCCAATGTTTAATTTCCTTGTGCACCTCATTCATGTTTGTGATTATTGTTCCTAGGTATTTGTAATAGGGATGTGACTGCATCGCCCAACTGGTTTTACCAATGCAATCAACCTAACTGTATTGGCAGGATACCAAAGACAAGTGACAAGGGGGGGAAATGACCCTACTCTACCTCAAGAACTAAGGCAGCAGATCCGGATGCCAGGATGGCAGCCCCATCACTGGAATCGGAAGCTGTAGGATGATAACCTTCACTTCTTAAGCTCTCTTATCGAAGAAACCAAGATAAAAGCAAGCCGGAATGCCCAGTTGTTGACAACCTTTAACATGAAGGCATTGACAAATAACAGAGTGCGTTGGTGAGCTTTTATCAAGGCCCTATGCTTCCCAGTGGAGTGACCAGGACTACTACTATTACTTATTAATTAGTATTAGTCCTGGTTTTCATCCCATTGCCTAAAATACTTGAAACCAATTGAGAAGTCCAGCATGCAAGAATTTTTATTCTGCTATATACTTATACATGCACTCTACAGTAAATACCGGCAGTTACAAGGGGTAAGAGAAGCATGACTTTTGTTTGCTTACAAGGAATGGTGGTTGTATCATTTTGCAATAGTTGATTTATCAATTTGCCACAGGAAATTGAACGAAAGGTTGTATTACAGAAGTAGAAAGTGTCTTTGTTCATATAATGTTGTTATGCACATATTATACCTTCCATAAGAGCATGGGTCCCCGGCAGGAGGGTGCAAGGGGGTGCACGTGCACTCCCCTGTCGGGAAAGAAAATACACAAAAAAATTAAGAAATTTAAAAAAATCAAGGATTTTTTTTGCTATTAAGTCATTGTTTGAATAAAAAATCACCCCCTATTGGGAAAGAAAATGCACAGAAACAAATTAAGAATTTTTTTTGTTAAATCACTGTTTGAATAAAAGTTCAACCCCTATCTGGAAAGAAAATCACAGAAAATAATTAAGAAATATTTGATTTTTGTTAAATCACTGTTTGAATAAAACATTAAGGCGTCTAGGTTGTCCAAATTTGTTCATCACCTTGTCAATGAATTTAGCATCCTCCTCTACTCTTTTCCGGGTGAACACTGGTTATGTTGTCCCACGATTTAAATTTGACATTAACTTGATTGACATAACGTAAATGTATAATTATAATAGTATATGCAAGATTGGGAAGTGGTATTTACAGATTGGAGGAAAATATTTAAAAACCGAGCGATAGCGAGGTTTTTAATTTCCGAAATTCTGTAAAACGCTTCACAAATGTGCATTGTACATTATTTTTTGCGCGATGTCGTTTTCAAAAAATGAATAACAGTAAAATAATAACAGCTTTATTGGAAATATTTGCGTTCTTTATAAACAATTGAGTAACGTTAACAGTGTAGGCAATGTTTATTATTTGAAACAACAGGAAGGCCGTGAGACCATTATTAATGATAAAATGGCCGCAGCTACGTATTTATTGTTTTATATTGTTTAAAATAAAGTTCAGTTCATTTAAGATGAAGTGATTTGTTTCGGATAATGTACATTAACACTAACTTTTGGATATTTGTTGTATATACATTGTACGTAGTAAACGCAAAGGGCAGTGGTTTTAATTCTCGCACGTGGGTGTAAATGCAATATAACAGTATAGTTATTTAGGTTGGCAATCCCGAAATGTAGGAGGTTGAACTTTGAATCATGGTCACCTTTGCTGCAAGTACGACAAAACGAACTATCGCGCAAAAATTATATTTTATTAGTTAATAGTATAGTGTGTAGATGCAGATGAACCTCCCTGAAAGTAATCCTGGCGGCGCGGCGTCCGTGCATAAGAGCCTAGGATAAGTTATTACCAGATCATTCTATTTTTTTAATACAGTCTCAAAAAACATGGTAGTTGTATCATTTTGCAAAGCACTTTAAAATCTCCAATATAAGAAGAACTACATCGCAAAAATGGAACCTCAAAGTCTATTTTTCAAATGAATCCAAAAGAGTGAATATATGCTGGACATATTTCTTTAAACCTGAAACAGGCCTCAAAACCTGATCTGTGAAGTCAATGACAATGATGATATTAATAAAATCATTATATAATATCCTGGGGGGGGGCATGCCGTAGCATAGTGGTTAAGGCACTGAGCTACAAGCCGGAGGGTCGAAGGTTCAAGTCCCGTTGGGGTCAGGATTTTTAAACTGACCCAAACCCTCTGGCGGCACTATGGTCCTGGGGTTGACTCAGCCTCTAACGGAAATGAGTACCAGACGCTTGTTCTGGGGTAAAGGCGGCCGTCACGCAGGGCTGACAACCCGGCTGACATAAAGTGTCGATTTTCTAGGAAAAGTGGGAGCCTTAACCTCCTACTACCCTAAGGGCTTCCGGGTCTGTTGTGGGATCACTTTACTTTGGGGCACGCCGTAGCGTAGTGGTTAAGGCACTGAGCTACAAGCCGGAGGGTCGAGGGTTCAAGTCTCGTTGGGGTCAGGGTTTTTAAACTGACCCAAATCCTCTGGCGGCACTATGGCCCTGGGGTCGACTCAGCCTCTAACGGAAATGAGTACCAGACGCTTGTTCTGTGGGTAAAGGCGGCCGTCACGCAGGGCTGACAACCCGGCTGACATAAAGTGCCGATTGTCTAGAAAAAGTGGGAGCCTTAACCTCCTACTACCCCAAGGACCTCCGGGTCTGTTGTGGGATCACTTTACTTTATAATATCCTGGGTCATTTAGTTCAAGCAAGGTGTTTGATGACATGTTAAAAATATCCTTTATTCACTAATCCAAAATTGCACTAGAACCCACTAGGTTTGCTATGAAATGAATACTAGATCCTTAGATCCTTGTTCATTTTCTTTTTATTTAAGCTTTAAGCTTGTTCAATGCAGGATATTCTTCCAACTTTTCATGTGCCGCCCAAGACTTCCCTTTTCTCTTGGTACGTTATGTCACACTGTATACACCAATCGATAGTCTAACATTCATGATAATTTGTTACTAATTTTATCTATTTTTTATACCCACCTATTGTCTTCTAACATTTATTACATCTTCAGCTTTAACTCTGCCAAACCTCATTATGGACCCTCATTGTAAGGGACCTTTCAACTGTCTAATATAAATATTTTGAGTAAGTGGCTGAATTCAAATACCTAGGACCAATAATCACAAATAGGAATGAAATGCACAAAGAAATTAAAACATAGGCTCAGTTCTGGAAATGCGTGCTATTATGCATTGCAGAGACTCTTGATGTCCCCACTCCTTTCAAAAAACGTTAAACTGAAAATATATAAAACTATTATTCTACCAGTTATATTATATGGGTGCGAAACATGGACTCTTACTTTAAGGGAGGAAAGGAGATTACAAGTATTTGAGAATAAAGTACTTAGGAAAATTTTTGGACCAAAGAGAGATGAACAGACAGGTGAATGGAGAAGACTTCATAACAATGAACTACATGGTCTTTATAGGAAGCCAGATATAATAAGAACAGTTAAGTCTCGTAGACTGCGATGGGCAGGATATGTTGCACGTATGAGGATAGAAAGACTTGCATGGAAGCTTCTTGTAGGAAAGCCAGAGGGAAAACACCCAGTTGGTAGACCAAGGACGAGGTGAGAGAATAACATTAACTATGATTTGAGGGAAGTAGATTATACAGGGAATGATTGGAAAGCATTAGCTCAGGATAGGGATGTATGGAGATCTTATGTCCGCGCGGCCATGAACCTACATGTTCGATAGTGCCAGTGAGTAAGTAAGTTAATGTGAAACATGTGCTTCACATATTAACAATGTTAAACATTGAGAAGGATGCTTCACATGGATAAGAGAAATAAAAATGGTATCTACTTTTCGTTTATTTCAATAAATTTATTCATTATCATGACACAAACTTAAAAAAATTGTATTGATATAGTAGTATTATTAGCTTCTTGTTTAATACTCCAGGTCAAATGGATAGTTAGAATCCCTCTTGGCACTGTAAATTAAAATAAAAAAATGTTAAGATTATTATTTTTCTTATTTAAAAATGCATTCTATATGTTAAAAATATTCTTTGAAAGAAAAGATAACACATGTTAACAATACAAATTACTTTTACGAGTTCGCATTAGTTGAAATTTATTTTTTTTTAGTTTTGATTCATATTTCAATCAATTGCTTAAAAAAGTGAATAACATTTACTGCTATAAATATTTCAGTTGCTATTTTTCACCTAAATAAAAACATAGAATAAAATAATGGAATTAATATTTTTACTTAAGTTTTGATTTGCATGAACGTTTTTGTTGTATTTTTTATGTATTAGCCTATAGTTGAATTCCACATAAAATTTCACATAACGCTTGATAATTTTAGTTTCTTTCCTGCTTTTCAAATTGGTATATGGACTGTTAAAAAGATTTTCAAGAGTCTACATCCCAAAATATAGTAAAATATGAATAAACTCATACATAACAAAGAATTATTATTTATTTTAATAAAAACTCTTACACCATGTTAAATTAGTTATCTTAATTTTGTATAATAATTAGCAACTATAGCTTGTTAGATCATAAAACTCAATATATGTATTTTCTTCCTATATATACTACATTCAAAATTTTTGTTGAAATAAAATTGAAAATTTCACCGAGATTATTATTGTACTCTCACTCTGTGAAACATGATGCCATTCTACAGTTATGTCAGTTACAATATAAAACCGTACATTTTAAGTGCAATTATTAAATATATTTTATTACATGTATTGAAACCTTTATATACATGTTTTGAAGAGAAAAAGTAGCATATTAATATCTGAAGGGAAAAAAAATATATATTATTTTATTTTGTTCAAATTATTATATCCATTGTCCACCGCTGTGGTCTCGAGGTAGCGTGCTGCCTTGTCATGCAGCGGGCCCGGGTTCGATCCCCGGTCGGGGCAGTTTTTCTGGGTGAGGTTTTTATCGGGGGTTTTCCTCACCTGTAAGACAAATGTCAGGAAACTTTAAGGCCCAAACGGTCCCCGAAATCATATGGCCATCATCATCATCGTCATCCTTATCATTATCACATTATCATCATCCTTCACCGGTGTGGAAAGCAACGGGAAGCTACCACACCTACAATTCCCTAGTAAAGCTGCAAGCATAGCATGAAAATGCTGTGATTGCAGTGAAGGACCTGCCTTCGGGCAGAATTACTATGGATAGATTATATCCATTAGTTACCATGGAATTCACCTGTAGATATTGGCTACTGAAGATATTCATGTGTTTTGCAAACATTCCCTGAACACAGATATGCATTTTATAATGCAGCCCGTACCAAATATTAAAATAAAATGCTATCTCTGTGTTGATTACAGTATATAGATGTTAACTTTTTAGTAAATGGGGTATATGTATTAAAACTCTTTAATTGACAATATATTTCTCACTAACTAACTAACTAACTAACTAACTCACTGGCACTATCGAATCCGTAGGTTCATGGCCTCGCGGACATAAGCTCTCCATATATTACCCTAACCTGAGCCAATGTTTTCCAATCATCCCATGTATAATCTACTTCCCTCAAATCATAGTTAGTTATTCTCCCACCTCATTCTTGTTCTACCAACTGGGTAGATAATTCTCATACCATAACATTTAATTTCATCAAGAGTTTCTTCATTAATAAGATAAATAAAGGTAAATAAAAACACTGTATATAAAACCTACATAATGATTATTTTGTAATCATATTTTATGTATGGGAATTAAACAAGTAAGTAATCTATTCCAAGTTTTTATTAACAGATTCTTATGGGTGTTTAATATGAGGTAAAGTAAAGTGATCCCACTACAAGCCTCGGGAGGCCCTTGGGGTAGTAGGAGGTTAAAGCTCCCACTTTTTCTAGACAATCGGCACTTGATGTCAGCCGGGTTGTCAGCCCTGCGTGACGGCCGCCTTTACCTCAGAACATGCGTCTGGTACTCATTTCCGTTAGAGGCTGAGTCGACCCCAGGGCCATAGTGCTGCCAGAAGGTTTGGGTCAGTTTAAAAATCCTGACCCCACTGGAACTCGAACCTTCGACCTTCCGGCTTGTAGCGCAATGCCTTAATCACTACGCTACGGCGTGCCCCCGTTTAATATGAGGTGCCCTGACTTAATATCAAATATAGAATCATGGTGTAAAACTGGACAAAACCCAATTGAAAAACAGATTAAAGAAAGGAAATTGCGTTGGATTGTACATACTCAATGCAAACCACAAATTGCTGTAGGAAGGTGTCTATTGTACTGGAATTTGCAAGGTGCAAGGATGATTGGCAGACTCGTAAGTTGGAAAAGGGCTGTTTAAATGAACTATGCCCAATAGGTAAAAGTAAGAAACAGACAAAGAATTCAGCAAGAAATGGATCCAAATGGAAGAGCTTAGGAATGAAAGGATATCATGAAAATGATGACGCATATCTGTGTAAACCTGTTCATGTGCTGTTGTAGAACAATTTCAATGTCCTGTCATATCCTAAATATCTAACCACGTCATTGATTGTTTTATTTTGGTAAGAAATCAAAGCACATAGAGAGTGAAATGTAATTCATATGAATACTGTCAAGATGTATGTATTCACGTAGACTTTCACGGCCGGAGTTGCTATGATGATCTTGATGAAGATTTTTGGGCTGTAGGCCGTGGTCGTGAGGCTTGTAGTTCCCCGACGTTTCGCCAGAGACTGTTGTCTTGACCATCACTGTCAAGATTGTTTTACATTCATTTTAGGTGACACTCAGGTAACATTACTCTTTGTGCAGTAAGAGTTCATCACACTATCATCAACTGATGAAAGACCCTCCATGGTATCTTACCTTGTCGTGTGGAGTGGCTTGCGTGCTTAAATGATCCTGAGAGCTATGCCGGCGGTAGCATTGCTGCCGATAGGGTTACCCATGCCGGACTGGTCAAAGGTGATAAGACTCATGACGTATAAAATACCTACTGCTTTCATTCACTTCGTCTGTGGATTATACTTTAACACTGTAGACGTGTAGAGTATATTTCATTCCATAGATGAGAAAAGTGCAATAGATATATCAGGTCGCTATGCTAGGGCAGTTTGTCTTCCTAGTTTAAACAGGATCCATCCATCCATAGTAATTCTGCCTGAAGGCAGGTCCTTCACTGCAATCATAGCATTTTCATGCTATGCTTGCAGCTTTACTAGGGAATTGTATGTGTGGTAGCTTCCCGTTGCTTTCCACACCGGTGAAGGATGACGATAATGATGATGATAATAAGGATGATGATGATAATAAGGATGATGATGATGTTGATGATGATGGCCATATGATTTCGGGGACCGTTTGGGCCTTAAAGTTTTCCTGACATTTGTCTTACAGGTGAGGAAAGACCCGAAAAAACCTCACCCAGAAAAACTGCCCCGACCGGGGATCGAACCCGGGCCCGCTGCGTGACAAGGCAGCATGCTACCTCGAGACCACAGCGGTGGACTTAAACAGGATAGAAGTGTAAATAGGCCAACATTCAATGGAACAACCCAAATTGTGCAAAATAAAATATAGCATATTTTTAAATTTTTTATGTAATCAAAATCAATGTGTCTCCATCCATGGTAATTCTGCCCGAGAGCAGGTCTTTCACTTCAATCATAGCATTTTCATATTATGCTTTGCAGCTTTACTAGGGAATTATAGGTGTGGTAGTTTCCCGTTGCTTTCCACACCGGTGAAGGATGATGATGATAATGATAATGATAAGGATGATGATGATGACCGGATGATTCTCGAGGACAATTGGTCTCCAAGCTTCCTGACATTTGTTCTACAGGTGAGGAAAAACCCCGAAAAAAAACCTCACCCAGGAGCCTGTCCCGACCGGGAATCAAACCCGGGCCTGCCATGTGCCACCTCAATCAATATGTCTGATGATACTAATTTAACCCAAGTTTTATTGATTTTTTTTTGTACAATAATGGACTATTTATTTTTAGAAGGAAACTTTGAAAACCTACTAGAATTGAATTGATATCATATTTTTTAAAAATATTATTAAATGTTATTCCATTCTACATGGACTGCGATTTTAATTTTTTCTGCTGTTTTACGTGATGGCCGCCATATTGGTTTTATTTTTAGAAATCTAGGCTATGATATCCATACAGTAAAAGGAGAATCGATTGACACCTCAATTGTCAAAATTGTTTCAGTTATTCTGTACTGCAAACGAACATCTATATATAGACAGAATGATTACCATTCTTTTGCTGTGCCATAGTTGGGTAAAAATATTTTTATTTATTCAATGCCACCATGTCATTTTGACATTCTAGTATTCTCTCCTGGCATGGCGTTTTTGTAACCACTTCAGAGAGTGGGGCACCTGGAAGGCAGAGTTATGCTACCCCGATGATATGTGATAGGTGATGATGGTAGTGATGCGCCAGGAGAAAGTGGCCTTAATCCTAAACTTAATGAATATGTTAATGATGGCCAGATGATGTTCAGGGACCATTTGGGCCATTAAGTTTCCTGACATTTGTCTTACAGGTGAGAAAAACCTCGAAAAAAGTCATCACCCAGGAAACTTGTACTTACAGGGGATCAAACCTGGGCTCGCTGCATGTCAAGGAGGCACGCTACCTCGAGAGCACAGCGGCAGACTGGGTAATAATATAATTCCAAGGAAAATAAAGATGCTGATCTTTTCTTTTGGGCAGTTCTTTATACCACATCTCATTTGATCCAGTACTTTACTCTAGTAGTAAATTAATTTAAGTTTTTGCAACTCTCTTGAATAATAATATAAATCCTTATTTAATGTCTCTTACAGTTTATGTTTAATATAGGTCTATGAGAATAAAGTTCTTAGAAACATTTTTGGACCAAAAAAAGATGGACAGGTGAATGGAGAAAACTACATAACAGTGAACTACATGGTCTTTGTAGGAAGCCAGATATAATAAGAACAGTTAAGTCTCATAGACTGCGATGGGCAGGACATGTGGCACGAATGGGGAGCAAAAGACATACATGGAAGCTTCTTGTAGGAAAACCAGAGGCAAAACGCCCAGTTGGTAGACCAAGAATGAGGTGAGAGAATAACATTAACTATGATTTGAGGGAATTAGATTATACAGGGAATGATTGGGAAACATTAGCTCAGGATATGGATGTATGGAGAGCTTATATCTATGCAGCCATGAACCTATGGGTTCGATAGTGCCAGTGAATTAGTTAGTTATAGGTCTATCAAAAATAATCTATGAAAAATAAATATTAGACACTTACAATAATAGGGGTCCATATGTTTTTTTTTAAACTTTTTAAAAATCTTTCCATTCCATTTTCCATGATTTAAAGCAAACTATTGTTCAGACTATTTCAAAACATAGAGTTTAACATTATTTGATCTTCAAAGGCTTCTACAAACCTGAAGATTGGAAGTAAATATTTAGAATATTTGTAAGCACAAAATATGTTTTGCATATATTGGCAAGAGAAGATTTATTGAAAGTACTCTACTAACATTAGCAGAACAGTAAAAAACTCCTGCTACTTGTTAAGTCCATTTATATCATAAGTGAGTTGTGACTTAAGGATTACTAAGGAAAATAACATGCAGATCATAAAAAACATTATTCATTTATTTTTCCTTACAACATAATTTATACATGAAAATAAAATCCTCGACAATAATACTTCTGAAAATGTTTTAATGCATTCAGTACTCGATGTTAAATGGATAATTCTTGTCATCTTTACCACTGTAAATAAAAAAAACTGCATTAGTATAATAAGTCTCTCAGCAAGTATATTTCACAACATAAAATTAATTTTTGGTGCCTAAATAAATATTTAACAATAATGTGACACTGGTTTATTTATTAAAGTTGAATTTATTTTATGGGAAAACCTATTATTTCTTACTTCTATATTTATTTTATTTATAAGGCCTTTGACAGACTTGAATTGAAACAGTTTTAGATATATCAGAAAAAATTAATGAACCAAATGGTCTTGTTCTATTAATTATTTGTATTATATTCTAATAACTTTACCAGGATAAAATATTAAAACTAACTTTTAGACAAGATCTAAGTAAAAAAAATTAATAAGACAGGATTATTTTAGTCCACTGTTATTTAATATAATTCTTAATTATCTAATTAAGAAGATAATTGAAGGTATTCTTCTTCTTCTTCCTTCCAAGTATTAGGCCAAGGCCTGTTACGATCCTATAGAAAATTTTCCCTCCAGCGTTTCATAGGACGGCCCAGTGATCTTCGTCCTCTTGGTATATAATTATAAACAGCTTTGGGGATCCGATTTGAACTCATTCTTTCAAGATGGTGTTTCCAATTTAGTTAGTACTATTTAATATATTCCAACATTATTTAAGTAGTTAGGTATTATTATTACTTACCTGGGATCACATATTCTTATATTTATGTTCAGAGCATCAATTGCAGCCTTATCTTCTTTACTGATTTCAAAATCAAATATGTCAAAATTTTCTTGTAGTCTTTTCCTGTTTGATGACTTTGGAATTGGAACGGTTCCATGTTGAATCTATGAACAATAATTAGTTATATTATCTTTCCAATAATGTTGTAATCACTTTCAGTTTGTACTGAAGGAATGAGAGAAAGAAATAAGTAAATTCAGATTAATAAATTTCACAGGACTGCAATTTTATGGAAATGTTCCATATTTCACAGTTCTATACCATATTAGGCCTACTGTTGTTTTACAGAACTTGCTTTTAATTTTCTCAGCAAAGATGGTTATTGTGTATGATCATAGGAGCACCTGAACACCATTCAATTTGGTTAATAAAAATATCATATTATTAACATGTAACACATTTATTAAAGTTTCAAATTTTGCCTATAAGTGGTCTCTTATTTATGAAACTGCAACATTGCTTCAAAGTGTATTGCTGTTTCTTCTGACTTTTAAAATAATCACTTTTCTTTTTAAATTTTATTAGGCCAAGCCTGGTGTTTTATTTAAAATAATGTAGCAAAGGAACATTAGACAACATTAAAAATTCAAGTATTCATTATAAAAAAAATAAAAAACTAACTTTAAAATAACAATACCACTTAAGAGGAGAGACATTAGCATCAAAATTAAGAGGTAAAGGAAGTTTGTTGTGCCACCGTCTTTCAGAGTAAAATTAGTAAGTTTTCATTCAATAATTAGTTAATGTCTAAGAAATTGGTGGATGTCACTCTATCTCCTTTATTTAAAAAAATATTCCTGGAGCAATCATAATTTAACCATAACTACATCTCAATGAGATAGAATCATCTACAAAAAAACAAGTCCCGCACCGTAGCCGAGCGGTTAAGGTAGGAAGCCTTGGCGCAGAGCTATGGGACTTGTGCTGGTTCGAGTCTCCATGGGGGAAGAAATTTTCTCATGGTATTTTGGCCAGTATGGGACCGGTGCCCACCCAGCATCGTGAGGCAATTGGGTAGCTACAATAAGTAGCGGCTCCAGGTTAAGGAACCAGCTATAACGGCTGGGGGACTCGACATGCTAACCACATGTCACCCCTACACTGGCTGTTGATCATCTACCTCTGTGATTGACACATGTGGATGTGAAGGGCCAGCAGCCAGCTGGTAAAAGGGCAACCGCTGAAAAGTGGAAAGACCCTCAATCGGATCGGACAAAAAAACAATGTTTTGTCTGATGATGCAGTTGCCATATTACAAGTATTGATAGATAATAATCAAATGAATATACGTTCCAACAATTGAGTGAGCTTCTGAGAATAAGTATAAGAGTTCCCACGATTACTTTCTAACCCTGAGATGTTTCTCAAGTTTGAAGTGAGTCAAAACATTCCTGCAAAATATAATGAAACCCGATCGTCTGAGTGCTTTGACTATATTAGCTGTCGAAAAGAAAGTAATAAATAACAGAATTATTGAACAGTTTACTCCATCTTTAAACAAGGTGTATAGACTTTTTAATCAAATGAACCAGGACTTCTACAACATGTGAATGAGACTTCACATGAACTTTAAGTCAACTGGTTTTGACGAATCAACATAAAATTAGATTAAATATTTTAATTACTTATAAATAATTAAAAATTAAATGTTTAACTTGCTGCAAAATAATATTAGTTCTTTGAAATTATCTTAAAAGGCTAAATATTGTGAACATCCAATTGTATAGGATACGAGCCTCTATTGTTTCAAATTAATATAAAGAGCAAAATATCAGGCCAATAATAATATACATATATTCTCAAATATGAAATTAGGCAAAACTAGACTTAGTTCTCTCTTTTCCTGAACGATTCAACCGATAACAAATTTTTCCTTTCTTCATTGTTGGGTTATTTTGAATTTTAATTAAAATGCACTTTCCAAGAGGATACTAATTGTTGCTTAATTTGTAAATAAATATACTGTCGAATAAATATATAAGAACTTACTAATTTTGTATGGCCGCTTGCAAATATTGAAATAACATATACATTGGTGAAATTGAATGCAGTGTTTAAAAACTAACTTAATAGTTATGAAATTGCAATATGTCTTAATTGTTAATCATTCATGTCTCTCACTGAGTATCTTAAATTATCATTTGAATTCTGTGGCACCATGCATAAAACCCATAACCCTCAAATTTAAAAAAAATGAGTTAATATTATTAATGTAATATTGGAGCTGTCATTTATCATCCCTCAAATTTTGATTGCTGTACAATTAGTTAAACAGAAGATCCAGAGATGGACAACACATTGGAGGTTCACTTCAGATAGGAAACCTCCATGCATGAATCTTCATTTTCTCAGAACTACTTAAATGAGGGTTATTGGTTTCATGCATGGTGCCACAGAATTGTACTTGTTGAATTTAAGTAAGTTAAAAATTGGAAGACTTTCCAGTTATCGGCTACAGTAAAATTAAAGATGAGAAGAAGACGGTAATAGATTTAAAATATTAAAGTTTCAAATAATTGGACATAATATTAGTAGACAAAAAGAAACTAAACTATGAAATTTTGTTCTGATTTGATTGGAAAACAATTTTTCTTCGATGATATTCAGTACAGAATGTGGATCTGAGTAAGAGGTCAGAAAATTGTAAACATCAAAATAAATATCAGTTATATTCTCGATTAAATGCATGGATGCAGTTTTTATACATACGTGTGAAATACGTACAATTTAATTTGTTAACCTTAGTATGATCATCAACTGAATTACTTGTTACTCAAATATCGTTTGGCCCAGGCGAACACTACAAATGTGAGTCCACATTGTAAAGAGTGTTATCACTAGATTTTATATTAGAAGTAAAATTCCACTACAAATAAAGAACAGACAATTCAAATATGACTAAGTCCATAAATGTGAGTTTTTAAAGAATTTTTAATTAGGTTATTTATCTGAGCGGTGAGGTGATGGGTTCTCAAGGTGTTGGGTTTGGTCTACCTAGTCAGTGATTGTAAGATGGGTGATGATCTCGTACTCTCAGGGTTAACAGTAAAGATGGATGAGGATCTTGTACTCCTAGGGTTAACAGTAAGAACTGGATATCTTATTGCAGAAGAGAGAATTATGAAATCACAATACTTGAAAGTTTATTGAAATTTTATTTAGTGTTAATTAACACAAATTAGTATAAGCTGTGTCATGGTTTGACAGGCTTCCGAAAATTTCTTAAGTGAGGTAATTAATTATTTTTATAATAAAATTAATTTATTCTGATTGATTTGTTTTAACTTTCATTACTGTTTATTGTGAGCAGATGGCTGGTATGTGTCTAAGTCCCAAAATTATTGGCAAATAATAAATTTTCTAAGTTACAAAATTCCCCACAAGAATTTAAAATTTTAAGTCCCAATGTTGTTATAGGGTCCCATAACAACCGTTGGACTTCAACAAGGTTGATTATAACTTATAAGTTATAATTGCTCCCCGGTGACACAATATGAGGTGACAAATGGCTGATCTTTACTCCCCCATAACCTCAAAAGATTAACTGAAATTCTCAAAACTCTGATCAGTTAATCGGGTCTATAGAGTGATATAACCCTCCTCCTTATGTCATAGTTTTAGCCTTTCAATCATATTTAAGAGAGTGTATCTCTTAGATCAGCCACCTTAATACAGCTCCCATGTTTTTAGTCTGATGAACTCTTCGGAAAATTGTTTCATAAAGCTTCTGTCAAATCACCTCAAGGTTTTTTACAAAGAAATATGTTTTTTTTCTCGAACTAAATCCCCTTACTTTAGGTGGACAAATTACTGTATTTATCCCATTAGAATTTTGGCTTGGATTGTTTTAACTGTGAATACATGTTCCCTCTTAACAACAACACTGACAAGTAAAAGAGTACAGTATACAGGTGCAGTTTACTCATTGTTCATTACCTGGCCTAAATCCATTACGATTTATTTATCCATTTATTAAGGAACTCATTCCACCAGGCCTACTATGAGTATATATGTTCATTGTGTACTGAGTGCTATTATTCTTACTATGCCTTAGATTGCAGCAAAAGATCTGTTTCTCTGACCCAATTCTGTTTAAGCTAGAATCAGATACAGTCTGAACACTTGGATGTAACATTTCAATATGAGTAATTTTTCTTAAGCCCATTGGGCGTTTTACATTTTCTTCTTCTTCTTTCTCTTCTTCTTCTATACTTCACAGGCTAGGCAAAGTTGCCTGTTCTGCCTCACAGTAGTTCTGTCCATCTTTTCATTGGTCTTCCTACATTCCTTGAACCTCTTGGCTTGTAGTTAAATGCTGCTTTTGGTAATCTTGTTGCATTCATTCTTTCTACATGTCTAAACCATTTTTCTCTATATTCTTTGATTTTACCATTCAATGGATATAAATTTAACTCTGTTCTTACATTTCATAGTTAAATATGGGAAATAAAATTATGAGGTTCTTAATTCATAAATGAATGAGTCATTTTTAACATCTTACCTCATAGTTTATGTTTCTTCAAACACGGGAACTAGTTTTCGAGAGAAGGATCTCCCTCATTTTCAACCAGCATTATGACTACCGGATTTTCTTGGAATCGTTGGAATCCCCATCAATAATGTTGCCATCTGGTGTTCATTTGATGAACTTTGAGATGAGGTTATGTTCATCAGGAATCTCGAAATTCATGGATCTAAATTTGTTCTTCTGAATATATATCTTCTCCCAAATTGTCAATTCTAAAGGTTTTTCCAAATGTTTTAAAAGTTGGGCTTCTTTTTCAATTTTATGATTCTCCAATAAACTATGTGCTGCAATAGCTGATTTTTCAATTTCACCATTTTTAATATTTATCAAATTAATTGTAAGGACTACAATAAAGTATACATAGGAAAAACAAAAGGAAATTTGGACACTCACACTAAGGAACACTTCAGAAATATTAAAAATGGTGAAATTGAAAAATCAGCTATTGCAGCATATAGTTTATTGGAGAATCATAAAATTGAAAAAGAAGCCCAACTTTTAAAACATTTGGAAAAACCTTTAGAATTGACAATTTGGGAGAAGATATATATTCAGAAGAACAAATTTAGATCCGTGAATTTTGAGATTCCTGATGAACGTGACCTCATCACAAAGTTCATCAAATCAACACCAGATGGCAATGTTATTGATGGAGATTCCAACAATTCCAAAAAAAATCCGGTAGTCATATTGTCGGTTGAAAATGAGAGAGATCCTTCTCTCGAAAACTAGTTCCCGTGTTTGAAGAAACATAAAATATGAAGTAAGATATTAAAAATGACTCATTAATTCTGTTCTTACATCTTCATTCTTTAACCAATCCATTCTTGTGCAGCCTTTTGTTCTTCTAAGGAAGTTCATTTTTATGATTTGTATTCTACTTTGTAATTTTTACATATTATTATTACATTTTATCAAAAGATTCTGTGGCTCAGTTAATACCACAAGGTAACTATCATATTAAAAATCTTCTTGATCTGAGGGTAAATTTGAATTCAGATATCACATATTTCTGATACAATTTAATTATGGTACCATCTATTTTATTAAATGACTGAATGCGGAATTAATTTTTGAATTTATCTTTTGGTAAATTGTCTCGCTACAAATTTCACTTGTCTACTCTGTCTGTCTGTAGTCTTATTTTCAAGATAGCTGTAATATTTCCCATCAAAAAGTTTAAAGGGATTATAGTGTAAATTAGTCTCATGCCATAGCCGAGTGGTTAAGGCAGGAAGCCTAGGCGCAGAGCTACAAGGCTTGTGCTGGTTCGAGTCTCCATGGGGGAAGACATTTTCTCATGGTATTTCGACCAGTATGGGACCGGTGTCCACTCAGCATCATGAGGCATTTGGGTAGCTGCAATAAGTAGCGGCTCCAGGTTGAGAAAACCAGCTATAACGGCTGGGGGACTCGATATGCTGACCACATGTCACCTCTACACTGGCTGATGATCATCTACCTCTGTGATTGAAACTTGTGGATGTGAGGCCAGCAGCGGGAAGATAGGCTAAGGACCTTCTAGGCCTGTTGCGCCAGGAGTTTATAGTGTAAATTATATAATTCTGGAATGATCACACACATATATATATATGTGTGTGTGTGTGTGTGCACACTATAAGCAAAATTTATAATTAATATGGGGTGCCTATTTTACTTGTACCTCGAAATTCTTAAATAAACAACAATAAATTATTTCATAAGCATACCAGGTATCTAAGAATGATCTGTGCTACTGATTTGTTGTACTTCTTCGCCAGTTGTAGCAGTTTTGGATCTTGAAGTGGAGCTGGTGTGGTTTGCTTAGCAATAGCATTTGGACTTCCCAGAGGACTGTAAGCTGTTATTACAATTCCTCTCTCCTTACAGAATGCTATCAGTTTAGACTGGTTCAAGTAAGGATGACATTCAACCTGCGACAGAATGAAGATAATGTTTATCGTTATGCTAGCCTATTCTTAAATATTTGGAATATATATTATGTTGTAGTATTGTAAACAATAATACCTGATTGACGACTGGTTTGATGGTAGCAGCTTGTAAAACGCGTTCAATTTGCTGTGAGTTAAAATTAGAAAGACCGATGTTCTTGACAAGACCTAATTTGACGCACTCTTCCATTCCTTTCCAAGTGTCCACATAATCCACATCTATTGTCTGAATCTTGCCGTTGGAATCTTTTGGAAACAAATCATCTCCTTCCTGCAAATATATTCAGTTGTTTGTTTTTATTATTTCAGACCGATATAGCTGAACAAATAATGTTCATTGTTTTTCAGAATATCTTAACATTTATTGATTACTGTACTCTCACAAAAAAATAAAATAAATTTAAGAACTTAATATAAAATTATAGAATATTCACCTGAAAGGTCCGTCTCCTCAACTTAATTATCATTTAACTGTAGCGCTTTCGTGACTTGTCCCATCATCGGCAGGATTCAAAACTGGTGTTTCACTGAAGATCTGGTAGAGGGGGTTGCATGTATTTGGTTCGTTTTCGTTTATCAGGCTGTCGTTGTGAGCTGCTTTCATGATTTCCATCTCTTCGAGTACGTTTATCTTCGCTGGATTATTTTCTCTGTGCATTACTGTTAGGGGTGTTTTCAATATTTAACATGCGATGTCCTTCATGGATGACGTGTTTTGCATAGCTTGATTTACCTTCTGCGTGAATGAAGTCTCGAAAATGTTCTTTGAATCTGATGTTAAAACTCCTGTTTGTCCTTCCTATATAAAATTTGTTGCAGTCCTTACATGTCAGTTTATAAACTCCTTTGCTGTTGAAAATGTTATTTTCTTCAATGTTATTGTTTATTATGTTGTTTAATTTGTTATTGGTTCTGTATGCTATTTTTACGTTTTTATCGGCTTTCTTTAGTGCATTGGCTAATTTTGTCGTTTCTTTTCCTGTGTATGTAAGTGTTATCCATGTTTTCTTGTTGTTGTCAGATTCTTTTTCTAGTTTAGTTATGTTGGTTATGTTGTTCTTCCTTTTTTGTTTTTTTACGAGCTTATCTATGAATTCTTCATTATAGCCATTGGTTTTTGCCATATACTTAATGTAGTTGAGTTCTTGGATATAATTGTCAAAGACAATTATAGCCATTGGTTTTTGCCATATACTCAACTACATTAAGTATATGGCAAAAACCAATGGCTATAATGAAGAATTCATAGATAAGCTCGTAAAAAAACAAAAAAGGAAGAACAACATAACCAACATAACTAAACTAGAAAAAGAATCTGACAACAACAAGAAAACATGGATAACACTTACATACACAGGAAAAGAAACGACAAAATTAGCCAATGCACTAAAGAAAGCCGATAAAAACGTAAAAATAGCATACAGAACCAATAACAAATTAAACAACATAATAAACAATAACATTGAAGAAAATAACATTTTCAACAGCAAAGGAGTTTATAAACTGACATGTAAGGACTGCAACAAATTTTATATAGGAAGGACAAACAGGAGTTTTAACATCAGATTCAAAGAACATTTTCGAGACTTCATTCACGCAGAAGGTAAATCAAGCTATGCAAAACACGTCATCCATGAAGGACATCGCATGTTAAATATTGAAAACACCCTAACAGTAATGCACAGAGAAAATAATCCAGCGAAGATAAACGTACTCGAAGAGATGGAAATCATGAAAGCAGCTCACAACGACAGCCTGATAAACAAAAACGAACCAAATACATGCAACCCCCTCTTCAGTGAAACACCAGTTTTGAATCCTGCCGATGATGGGACAAGTCCCGAAAGCGCTACAGTTAAATGATAATTAAGTTGAGGAGACGGACCTTTCAGGTGAATATTCTATAATTTTATATTAATTTTGAATAAACCTCAACGGAACACATCATGAATCTTATAAAAGTTAATTTAAGAACTGTAAATGTAAACAGTATAAAGATAAAATATACAAAATACAATACTACCAGTTTAAATGATCTCCCTTTCTATATAACCTATTGTTCTGATGTCTAATCAGCTAATCACTATTAATATTACTGTCTTATATTCAGCGAGTATTTGAGAATAAAGTTCTTAGGAAAATTTTTGGACCAAAGAGAGATGAACAGACAGGTGAATGGAGAAGACTTACATAACAGTGAATTACATGGTCTTTATAGGAAGTCAGATATAATGAGAATAGTTAAGTCTCGTAGACTGTGATGGCAGGACATGTGGCTCAAATGGGGAATGAAAGATGTGCATGGAAGCTTCTTGTAGGAAAACCAGAGGGAAAACGCCCAGTTGGTAGACCAAGAATGAGGTGGGAGAATAACATTAACTATGAGTTGAGGGAAGTAGATTATATAGGGGATGATTGGAAAACATTGGCTCAGGATAGGGATGTATGGAGAGCTTATGTCCATGAAGATATGAACCTATGGGTTCGATAGTGCCAGTGAGTTAGTTAGTTTATCATATATTCAGCAGCTCATCGTGAATAGATGTTTTCAATAAACAGGGGAATAAACTTATGCTTAGTTAAGTTATGTAGATAGGAAATAACACTATGAGGTTCTTTAATATTGTTTATTTTTTATTATTTCACTCACCTCATACTTCATAATTCATAGCAGACCCTGGGTTTCTTCACATAATTTGTGACATTGTCAATGCTGCGTCACGTTCACAACTGACGTCCAACGGCCTTCTATCCTGCAGACTGACCTCCGCGCCATGTGGTGGCCGACCGAAGAATTTCCAAATCAGTCCTCTTTCTTTATAACCGGGTATTTCAAAATTCATAGTTGTATTTTCATTCTTGCATATGTAAATTTTTTCCCAAATTGTGAGTTCCTTCGGTTTTTCCAATTGTTTAAGTAATTTTGTTTTGGTTTCTATTCTATGTTTTTCTGACCAGGCATGTGCAGCTATTGCAGATTTTTCGGTTTCTCCATTTTTAACATTTCTGAGGTGTTCTTTTAATCTTGTATTTAGATTCCTTTTTGTTTTTTCTATGTATATCTTTTCACAATCTTTACAATTAATTTGATAAATTCCCGATTTTTTGCAGTCTTCAATCTTTTCATTTTTGTTGGTTTTTATTAAATTACCTAAGCTGTAATCATTTTTCAGTGCTAATTTAATGTTGAATTTGTTGAAAATTTTTTGAAACTTGTCAAATACGAAAGGATGGTATGTGAACTTCTTGAATTTTTTGCCCTATATTTTTATCTGTCTGAAGAGTACTTTCATTGATGACTTTTTGTTCTTTGAATTTATTTATTTTCTTGTGTATCATTTTCTTTTGAAAACCATTATCCTTAGCAATTTGTATGATGTGTTCTTTCTCTTTATTGTAATTTTCTTTGCTCATGGGGACATTCACAAGTCTGTGTGTTAAACTATTAAATACTGCCTGTTTGTGTGAAAAAATGGTTAAATCCAGTAGCTTTTATATAATTGTCGATGTGAGTTTCTTTTCTGTAGATTCCAAATTCTATTTTCTTTTTTTCTTCATTCCTAATCAATTTAAGGTCTAAAAATGGTATTTCATGATTATTTTCTATTTCCATTGTAAATTTGATTGTTTTATTTTGAATATTTAACAGTTTAATGGCATCTTCTAATTGTTTCTCTTTTACTATTGCTATGATATCATCTACGTATCTTCTCCAAAATTTAAACATCAAAGGATGTGCTTTGGTTACATGACATTCAAAATTCCCCATAAACATGTCTGCTAAGAATGGTGATAATGGATTTCCCATTGCGAGTCCTGATTTTTGTCTAAAGTATTTTCTTCTAAAGGTGAAGAACATTTGATTTAAGCATAATTTTGTTAGTTTTATGTATTCTTTAACGCTATCATCATCTAATTTGTTTTCTTTCAACCATTTTTCTAAAATTTTCAAAGTTGTGTCAGTCGGTATGTTTGTGAATAATGAAGTAACATCAAATGAGACCAATCTTTCTGAAGGTTCTATTTCTACATTTTCTAATTTCTCAACTAATTGGTAAGAATTTTCTACTGCTAAATTTTCAAATTTTTCCATACCTTTAAATTTATTGTTAAGCCATTTTTAAGGAACTCACAATTTGGGAAAAAATTTACATATGCAAGAATGAAAATACAACTATGAATTTTGAAATACCCGGTTATAAAGAAAGAGGACTGATTTGGAAATTCTTCGGTTGGCCACCAGATGGCGCGGAGGTCAGTCTGCAGGATAGAAGGCCGTTGGACGTCAGTTGTGAACGTGACGCAGCATTGACAATGTCACAAATTATGTGAAGAAACCCAGGGTCTGCTATGAATTATGAAGTATGAGGTGAGTGAAATAATAAAAAATAAACAATATTATGCTTAGTTCCTTAAAATAATATATCAAAACTAAATATAATATTACTATTTAATATATCCATAGTAATTCTGCCCAAAGGCACGTCCTTCACTGCAATCATAGCATTTTCATGCTATGCTTGCAGCTTTACTAGGGAATTGTGTAGGTGTGGTAGCTTCCCGTTGCTTTCCACACCGGTGAAGGATGATGATGATAATGATAATGGTAAGGATGATAATGATAAGGATGATGGCCATATGATTTCGGGGACCGTTTGGGCCTTAAAGTTTTCCTGACATTTGTCTTACAGGTGAGGAAAAACCCCGATAAAAACCTCACCCAGAAAAACTGCCCCGACCGGGGATCGAACCCGGGCCCGCTGCGTGACAAGGCAGTACGCTACCTCGAGACCACATATATATGTGGTCCACTGCTGTGGTCTCGAGGTAGCGTACTGCCTTGTCACGCAGCGGGCCCGGGTTCGATCCCCGGTCGGGGCAGTTTTTCTGGGTGAGGTTTTTATCGGGGTTTTTCCTCACCTATAAGACAAATGTCAGGAAAACTTTAAGGCCCAAACAGTCCCCAAAATCATATGGCCATCATCATCATACTTATCATTATCATCACCACCATCATCATCCTTCACCGGTGTGGAAAGCAATGGGAAGCTACCACACCTACAATTCCCTAGTAAAGCTGCAAGCATAGCATGGAAATGCTATGATTGCAGTGAAGGACCTGCCTTCGGGCAGAATTACAATGGATGGGATATATATGTGTGTATAATTTAATATTTATTATTATTATTATTATTATTATTATTATTATTACTATATTATTATTATTACTATTATTATTATTACTATTATTATTATTATTACTATTATTATTATTACTATTATTATTATTATTATTATTATTATTATTATTATTATTGTTGTTGTTGTTGTTAATACCCTATTATATCTTAAAAGAAATGAAGACTACGCCAATTTTGGAATATACTAAACAGTACCAACTAAATTGGAAACACCATCTTGAAAGAATGAGTTCAAATCGGATCCCCAAAGCTGTTTATAATTATAATTATATACCAAGAGGACGAAGATCTCTCGGCTGTCCTATGAAACGCTGGGGGGAAAATTTTCTATAGGATTGTAACAGGCCTTGGCCTAATACTTGGAAGGAAGAAGAAGAAGATACCCATTAACTAAATAGTTACAGTAAAATTTTAAAGTAAAAAAAATATATATTCCCACAAAGTAAAACTTTAACGTACTTGAACACCTACTAATACTATTAGAGTTGCAGTAATAGTAGTATTAATAAAAAAATATTTATGATTAAACATCTGAAGTATGATTTGATCAATTTTGTGATTTTAGTATTTATATATTAAATTCCTTGTAGGTAAAAAATTTTCTTCTCAGATCCAACGTTATAATTTTATTTTCATAAAACAAAATTAAAATTATATATAATTAATAAAACATTAAAAAGGAAAATGAAAGTAGTTGTTTTGTAAACAATGGCTACTCTATTTCTCCATGCCATCAATTTTCTAATCTAAATGTAGTTTCAGCTATTTTTGTAAGACGTGCGCTTTTTCTCCTTAGATCAGACCCGGGTGTCTAGATAATCAGTGTGAGCATGCCTTCCTTTGTGTACAGTTTTCAATCTTAGTTGCATACTAAAATGGCATGAAGTCTGATCAATGCATTTTACATCAACAGTATATTTCTACTACAGGATACGCACTGAACTGGTTTGTAGTTTCTCTTATCTGTAGTCAATGCGGCAATGTTTGTGTGAGCACACCGGCGCCTCTGTGAGTACGTATCTCCAATCTCTACTTTAGATTATCTTGTTGTTTTGTTGTTGGCCTTCATAAGTACCAAGTCCTCTCGAAATTTAGTTTTCATGTTGTAGACCTGTATGAAACTAACGACGCATTTAAAATTTAATGTATCCACTATTATAACAATCAGTGTCGCTTAGTTCATAGTTACTGGGCAACAAAACCTATACTTTATATTTTAACAAAACACAAAGCACACTATCAAAACATAAAAATAGGTTCAACAAAACCTAAAATACACTTCAGTGATGATTTTGTATCTCTATCTATCTTCGGGTTTTTACAGCTGCTGCCGTCTTCCCATGCCAAACCTCCAAAGCCTACGGTCTTGGGCATCCTCGATGCTTAGCCCTCTAGCTTGCATTACTGTCTTCATGTTTTCCTTCCATGTTAACCTTGGTCTTCCTCTTTTCTTCTTTCTGTTCGGATGCCATTCATATAGTTGCTTCGGCCATCGCTCATCTTCCATTCTTAAAACATGTCCTAACCACTTTAATTCCTTCTCCTCAATTCTTTCTAGAGCTATTAGTTTATTGTTGTAGTACTTATTGATTGTCCATACCTCACTTCCATACATTGCAACAGATTCCACCAATGTTTTACCAATATATTTTTTGTGTCTTTCCAAATATGCTTATCCCACCATATGGAATTTAACGATGATATTATTTTGCTACACAATTCAATTCTATGTTTTATGTTCTCTTTGCCTATACCTTCGATGTTATCCATAATTATTCCCAAATATTTAGTTTGTTTCACTTGCTTTATTTGGATTCCTTCTTCCAATATTGAATTTTCTCTTTCATTGCTATTTATTGCCAGATATTCTGTTTTTTGTAAATTTACTGTGAGACCCCATGATTCATATGTGTTTTTCAACCTTTTTATTATGAATTCCATATCAAATTTGTCTTGCGCTAAAACCAGTCGATCATCGGCAAATTGTAATGCCAGTTATTTTGTATAACTACATAAATAAACTTTCCTTGACTTTTCTAGAAGTATATTAATAGTTGTAATTTGGACCATTTTTAAAAGTGTTTCCTAATAAACCGTGATAATCGCCTTCTCCACTCATTTTTACTTTAAATCCACATATGAAACTAGCGACCAAAATTGCAGAATATAGCAATACTGTTTGTTGATTTATCGTGTACTTTTTCTCTCTCTCCATACCCTACATCATTCTTTCTGTAAACATATCGTTTCCACAATAAATAAATATCATTACATATTAAATTAATATTGAGAAGCTAAAGCTATTACTATGATAGAAATAAGTAAATTAATTAACAGAACTAAATTATTGTAAACCAATGGTAAAGAGAGAAATTTCTGCCTGAACTGGGAATCGAACCCCAAACCTTTAGCTTTCTGTGCTAATGCTCAGACCACTGAGCTCATCCAGGCTTCATTCCCATCCATATTTGTGTATTTGTGAATGATGATTCATTGCAATTGAATGTGGGACCAGTAGAGTAAGGTAAAGGAAGGATTTCTGCTTGGATGGGAATGAAGCCTGGATTAGCTCAGTGGTCTGAGCATTAGCATGGAAAGCTAAAGGTTCGGGGTTCGATTCCCGGTTCAGGCAGAAATTTTTCTCTTTACCATTGATTTATCATTACATATACTAAATTTACAACATATACTAAAATACTCGGGAACGTAGATAAAATATTGTAGACAACTCGTTACAAAATCAAGTTTAGTAACTCACTGCACTCCTTTCGGTCATGTTATAACTTGAGCATCTCGTTTCTAAACCTCTGCTTTTGTAACTAGTCGTCTGTATAACTATTATAATGATCTGAACTTTGTCATTAGACAGTCATGTTTTTATACCTTATATGCAATTGGTGTGTGAATAAGATATAAATCTATATATTCAAGTCCAAGTTCTGAGAGACTTTTCTTGCAGGTTTCCACAACTTTCTCCCTTCTGTGATACGTGGACCACAACTGGAACATAAGCAATCAAAATCTTATTAAGTTATGTAGGTAGGAAATAACACTATGAGGTTTATTTTAATTTAGTTGAGTTGTTTCTTGACTCACCTCATACTTCTTAACTCCCTCGCGATCCGGATTTCGTCACTGCATTTGTGACAGTCTCAATGCTGTTCATGCTCACAACTGACGTCCAATGGTCTCCTCTCCTGCAGACCATTGGACGTCAGTTCTGAGCGTGAACAGCATTGAGACTGTCACAAATGGAGTGACAAAATCCGGATTGCGAGGGAGTTAGAAAGTATGAGGTGAGTCAAGAAACAACTTAACTAAATCAAAATCTTGCTTTATTTTTATTCTTGTTTATAAATCCTTTAATACCTTAGAACATGCCATATTTTTATAATTATATTCAGTGAACTATGTATACTCTTATATGTTGTATGTGGTAATATGTGTAGTGTAGATCTTCAATGCCCTAATTTTAATTAAATGGTAAAATGGGGTTTTGGTGAAATGTTTATTACACTCTAATTCAACCCAGGAAGTTACTACAAACCTTATGGGCTACGCCAATGTCTTCCTATGTACAGGGGATAGATGTTGCCAAACTCTTAATAACGGTATTTGTTTGTTTAGGGAGGAGGGAGGGGGAAGGTTAGCAGTGCTTTTTCCAAATATATGTACTATACATTTGAAACACATAGTTTTTCTTTTACGGCATGCAAACTAGTTTTATAGTAAATATGAGAGTCGACACTTTTACACAGGATAGTACAGGTCTGCATGAGCTCAGTGACAAGTGGTAATTTTTTTTCCTTTAAAAGGGAGTGACTTGGACGGTTACAACTTACAACTCTGTACCTGCTGTGTTGCATACTTCAGTTTTATTTAAGGATTTTTCTTAAGAAAATACTGTTAAAATAGCAACTCAGTTCTCTATTACAAACACACAGTAACTTCCTGGGTTGAATCTGACTGTAGTATTGAAATTTAAAACCCATATTTTGGAAAAGAATGAAAAATCTAATTAGGTTGTTGGCCCCGGAGTTCAAACACATGATATCTCAAATACAATTTTTAAATGTCAACTGCTCGGTCATTGCTTTATTGTTTTCATAGGATGTAATGTATACTACACTATAAGATCAAAATTATAGGGACTTTCAAACAGCTCATAAAACTAAACTCCATGGTGCGACAAGCCTAGAAGGCCCTTGGCCTATCACCCAGCTGCTGGCCTCACATCCACATATGTTAATAATAGAGGTAGACGATCATCCAGCCAGTGTAGAGGTGACATATGGTCAGCATATCAGATTGTACAACTGTTATAGGTGGTTTTCTCAACTTGGAACCGCTACTTAATGTAGATACCCAAATTCCTCACGATGCTGGGTGAGCACCGGCCCCATACTGCCTGAAATTCCATGAGAAAATTTCTTCCCCCATGGGGAATCGAACTACTGTAAGTTCTGTAGCTCAGCGCCAAGACATCTTGCCTTAACCACTCGGCTATGGCTCGGGACCAAACTGCTCATAGTTGTCTCTTTTTTTTTCTGGCACATGCGCATGCACACACATGAGAAAAAAGGTAAACACACTTAGGAGGCTATACCAAAGAACTAAAAATGACAAAAACTTATGCCAGGAAAGAAAAAGGAAGTACCTGGAAGAGAGACATCAGTACGAAGCAAAATTAAATACTGAGAAACTAAATTCATGGAAAAAGTTCTGCAGCATTACAGATGGAACTAACCCATGGAATGCTGTATATAAAATAGCTGCCAACAAATTAAGAGAAAATAACCCACTCACTACATTAAAAAAGGAAAATGGGATTTATGCTACAGATACAGCGAATACAATAGAATATATGATGAACTATTTCATACCGCAAGACGATGATCAAGATGACAGTGAAGAACAAAAAACTAATAAGGGAAAAGGTAGATGGACCCATAGACACTCCAAATGACATAAACTTTACACAAACAAAAATCCTGGCAGTAATAAGAACAATTAACCCGAACAAAACACCGGGAGAAGACGGAGTATCAAGTGACATAATCTTAAGAGCATTTCAACTCTTTCCTCTCTTTTTTTTTACTGCAGCCTATAACACATGTTTACAGAAGAGCATATTTCCAAATCAATGGAAGCATTCGCTAATAATACCAATAATTAAACCTGGCAAAGAAGAAAGCGACAATGTGACAAAATATAGGCCTATCAGTCTACTTAATATCATGGGAAAAGTCTTGGAAAAGCTGATGATCAACAGAATTCTCCACAATATTAATTTGAGGAAATTATTAAACAAGAACCAATATGGATTCATGCTCCAGAGAAGTACAATAGATGCGGCAATGGCAATGGAGCTCTACGTACAAAAAATTTACAACTATTTGGCTACATTGTCTGCACAAGCCTAGATGTGCAAGGTGCCTTCAGTGCTGCTTGGTGACCAAGTATACTCAGCAATTTACGCCAACTAGAATGTCCCAAGAATTTATATAACGTAACACGGAATTACTTCAAGAACAGAAAGGCCACACTTTGTACCAATGAATATAAATCAGTAAGAGAAGTGGAGAAAGGCTGTCCGCAAGGGTCTTCCTGTGGGCCAGGCTTCTGGAACATTTTATATAATTCAATGCTCAATCTGAACTTTACCCACAGAACGGAAGTAATTGCTTTTGCAGATGACTTATTAGTACTGACAAAGGGCAGTAGTGCTAAGGAGGCCGAAAATTATGCAAATCAAGACATCAAAAAATCGAACTCTGGGCTAAAAATAATAAAATTAAATTTAATGATGCAAAATCAAAAGTATTAATAATATCCCGGAAGAAGAACGGACATAACGCAGAAGGTAAGCATTTATCTCTATAACAGGTAGATGAATTGAAATATCTCGGCATATATTTTGATAGGAAACTCAACTTTGACAAACATATAGACCACCTCCATGACAAAGCAATAAGATTAATTCATTCCTTATCAAAATCAGCAAAATTTAACTGGGGACTTGGCAATAAAGCTCTAAAATCCATTTATAGTGGCTCTATTAAACCAATCCTGACATATGGAGCTCCAGTGTAGAGGGATGCCTTACAAATTAAAAAAATCTAACAAAAATTCAGAGTGTTCGGAGATTATTTAACATAAAAATGACAAAAGCTTACAGGACAATTTCATACGAAGCTTCTTGCATTTTGGCTGGTATTCAGATTATTGATATAACAATACAAGGTATAATCAAACTGTATAATTCTATACATGGAGATGTAGATTATGATGCACCCTTAACACCAAGTGATTGGATTCATCCTGCACAAATACCCCAAATACAGAGGCTAAGGAAGGTACAAATTATTTTCTAAAAATTTACACAGATGGCAGTAAAAAGGAAGAAAAGGTCGGAGCCGCAGCCATGATATACAAATATGACAATCTTTTTTTAAATCTCAAATATAGACTTGGTGGAAATTGTTCCAATAATCAGGCTGAACAACTAGCTGTGTTGAAAGCTCTAACAAGAAATTCAGAATATAAGTAACACTTCAGGTGAAGAGAAGACTGTAGCTATATATTCTGATAGAAAAGTGATCCTGTCCTTTTGCAAAAAATAGCAAACACAATTGTATAGTAGAAGGTATTTTAAAAACGATAAAAAAATTTAGAACAGAAATAATGGACAATTAATTTTAAATGGGTGAAAGCACATATAGGTGATGCTGGAAATGAGTTTACCGATAAGCTTGCTAAAGGGGCAGCAAAAAAACCTAAATCAATAATAATGTCTAGAATAAAAGAAAACGGACACCAGTTGTGGCAGAATAGGTGGAACACTACAAATAAGGATGCCCAATGTAGATTATTCTTTCCATCTATCAAAAAAAAGACTTATTATTAAAATTCCAATAACACCGCAGTTTACTGCAATGATATCAGGCCATGGTAAAACAAATGATTATTTACATAGATTTCACATTATAGATAATTTGGGATGCCCGCGACAAACTGTGAATCATATAATTTACTTATGTAAGGAATTCCGGCAGCAAAGATCTATCTTAATAGCTGATATATATAAAATGGAGGGAATTAGCTGGTTACTAACCATGAATTAGTAACTGAACATCTAAAAGAATTTTGTAATTTATAAACCCTATCAACATATAGTTAAATAACTATTAAGGTGCTGAGAAGTTTTGTGAATGAAGAATTAAACAGACATATTACATGGATGTTTGTCATTTAAATAAAATACAATATCTGATTAGTTGAGATTAATTGCGTGTGTGTGTTATAAATTATATAAATGAAAATTTGGGAATGAGTTGGAGATGACTTTAGTAGTGGAACGAATGTAAAAATGTTATCTATAATTAATTATAAAACAAATATGTATAATTATATTTAGAATTATGTAAATTAAGTAACAATGTCACAAGCATAATTAGGAATAGAAAATAGTAAGTTAAGAGATAGTCAGAATTCATAATGTAAATACGTAATGTAATGTATAAATAAAAGTATGATTAGATTTAGAATTAAGTAAACTAAGTAATTAGGAATAGAAAATTGTTATTAAGTTAGATATAGTCAACAAATTTATATATAAAAATGTATATATTGTTATGTAATATTGTGATATAAGTCATTTATGTAAAAGCTTTAAACAAAGCATGTAATATTACTATGTAATGGGGCATGCTGTGGACTTAATAAAAAAACACACACACACAAACACTGAACTTTATACTTTTCCAATGCAAATGGTTTGAATCTCCTCTTTGTAGTTAAGTCCTATTGGGTTTTAATTGTACAAGTTAAATTATCACGTCCTATACCCAAAACTTATTAATATTTTGACACTTCGTACAGCGAAGCATGAATCATCCTCTTTTAGTTTATATCAAATAATGAACGGAGGTAGCCTTTTTTAAATATCCTAACGAAGTTTAGGATTACCTTGGTTGTGAGGAAGATGTCCTCTCTCTTCACGACACCTTCTGCAATCTTTGCTTTAATTCCAGCTCCAACCTCTTTTTCATTTCGGTAGATCATAGCTGTGTCAAAATGTCGGTACCCGATGTCAATAGCATCTTTGACAAGTTGTTCTGCTTCTCCTTGTTTTGTAGCCTTAAAATAATAACAACATATGCATTAGGTCTACTGTTTTTATTCCTTAAGCGTCAATATTTTTTTACAGTCATGATTTTTAGATTGGAACTTGATTATAATGGTCTAGGTAGGTACAAACATTTTGAAATATTGAAAGATGTATGTACCATAGTTAAACTTACTTAGAAATGAATAGGCTGCAATAGAGCTTGAAGAGTCACAATATTTTTTCCACAGCAGTTATATCTCAATTTAATATTTTCACAAATTTTATTTTAATTTCATATTTTATAAAATTCCAAGAGGGTTATTTAAAATAACAATTATGGAAACATAATATACATCTTATAACAATGTGTTATTAGGAAGCTTAGTTTTTCTTCATATTTAATTTCTTTGTGTTCAATCTGTTTTGGAAAAATGGAGGTATTATCATACCATTTTAAAAGAAAGGAGAATTGATTGTTATTCAATTTTGTACTAGAACATGCCATCAACTCCTTAGAGGATAAGGAAGGCGTACAAGTCAATGATATTAATAAGCTCTTGGGATACGTTAAAGAAGTAGTATTATTAGACTATAGTGAGTAGATACTAAGGCCAATATGCATATTACATTAAGTAACATTAAGAAATTGAGGCTGGAAGTAAATATCTTCTTCTTCCTTCCAAGTATTAGGCCAAGGCCTGTTACGATCCTATAGAAAATTTTCCCTCCAGCGTTTCATAGGACGGCCCAGTGATCTTCGTCCTCTTGGTATATAATTATAAACAGCTTTGGGGATCCTATTTGAACTCATTCTTTCAAGATGGTGTTTCCAATTTAGTTGGTACTGTTTAATATATTCCAAAATTGGCGTAGTCTTCAATTCTTTTAAGATATCGGTGTTCCTTTTCCGATCCCATCTGGTGTAACCCACTGTTCTGCGCATGAATCTCATTTCACAAGCCGTTATTCTGCTTTCATGTTGTTTTCTTAGTGTCCATGCTTCACTGCCATAGGTCAACACTGGTCTAGCCAAAGTGTTATATAACGTAATCTGGTGTTTTTTTTGTACAAGGGATGGTTTCATAACTTGATTAATAATTCCCAAACTTTTATTATAACTAGTAAACTTTTTCAGGGATATCCTTTTCATCCCAGATAGAGAGATAATATCCAAGATATTTAAATTGATTAGATCTCTCTAAAATTTTATTCTGGAGACAGATTTTACTTTGTATGGGGTCCTTCCCATGAAATGCCATAATTTTAGTTTTGTTAATTGATATTTCCATATTAAATTTGGCACCTATTTTTTGTAAATTATAAATTGATCGTTGCAAATCATAGGGGTCCTCATCTAGGGGATATGTGGATGGCAACCACAAGGTGCCCAAGCTGAGCAAAACATTTCTTCCACTTACTTGTGTTTTGCACTCTTTTAACTTTACTATCTAATCTCTCTTGGTTAACTCTTGTTTTTTTCGACCCCGACGAGGGCTAGGGAGTCTTTCCTTTCTTCCATTTCTTCTTTCCTTTATTTTCTTTTCTTCTCCAGAAAAGCCTGACCAGAGGCTATAAGATGGCAGCCCCATCACTGGTCTTGCCTTCTTTTGGCCAGCAACCAATCGAAGGGACTATTATTATGCTTTCAAGTCTTATACGAGAATTTCCCGGCATGAAAAAGGACAACTCTTGGAAGAAAAAAAATATTTTGCTTTTTAGCACATGGAATGTACAAGGGATTAACTATAAAGATGATCAATTAGATGATATATTGTGCAAAAAGGGGATTTCATTAGCTGTAATATCAGAAACAAAAAAGGAATTACAAGGAAGTAAATATCAATAAAACTAATTATATAGTCACACATAGAATTACATTTTCCAATAGTTGGGCAGACTGCGGTAGAAGGAAGTAAATATCAATAAAACTAATTATATAGTCACACATAGAATTACATTTTCCAATAGTTGGGCAGACTGCGGTAGAAGCAATGCCCCGTGTATATCCCAAAATCATGCAGTACAAAAAAAAAAGTTTTTTTAGTCATATGTCCTACTTTATGTAGTCTATACCATATCAGTATTGATGTAATTTCCATTTTTGTATTATAAGAGTAGAATGTTTTGAGTAAAATATTTAGCTCTCGATACAATGTCCTTTTTTGTGTGATAGTATATTTTGTCATACTTACAGCAATAGCAACCGTGATTGAAAGTTCTACTACTTCCTACATTTCGGGGTTGCCGTCCTAAATAACTATATTGTAATAAAATAACTATACTCTAATATTACATATTGCAAACTGCGTGTAAGAAGTAAAATCACTGCCCTCTACATATACTACATACAATATATATACAAAAATATCCAAAAGGTTAGTGTTAATGTACATGATACGAAACAAACCACTTGCATTTTTAATGCTAGCCTGAACTTTACTTTGAAATTAATATAAAAACAAATAAATTTACGAACATAAGGACTTGCCATTTTATCAGTAAATTGGCCTCACAGCCTCCTGTTGTTCCAACTAATAAACATTGCTCACACTGTTAACGTTAGTCAGTTGTTTATAATGAATGCAAATATTTCCAATAAAGATATTATTTTACTGTTATTTATTATTTTAAAAAACCCCATCGAGCAAAAGATAATGTTTACAATGCACGTTTGTGAACAGTTTTACAGGATCTCGGAAATTAAAAACCTTGCTATCGCTCGGTTTTTAAACATTTTCCTCGCTTCTGTAAATACCACTTCCCAACCTCGCATCATAATACACCGTGTCCACAAATATAGTATCATACTTTAAACTACTACTACGTCGCTTTGGATAATCGTATCTAAATGAAATTGGTGACAATCAAAAGAAAAACTCAAAACGTTTTTGCTATACCTCATAGACATCGAATGTGGCCCCCACGAGTGACGCTGCAGACATCCATTTTAACCTGTCTGCTAAATATCCAACAATGAACCCACATCGACCACAAAAAAAAACATTAAATTTAGTTTAGTTTCTGTATTCTTGTCCATTATTCTCCATTGTTAACATGAACAAAACTTTTTGAGTTTCTCTTTTGATTGTCACCAATTTCATTTAGATACGATTATCCAAAGCAACGTAGTAGTAGTTTAAAGTATGATACTATATTTGTGGACACGATGTATACTATTTTTTATAAACTACAACACTGACCTAAGATTGGATTATTACTAGCATACTGAACAAATAAATGTCTTGAACTGTACTATTGTAGTAGTATCGGCACGCATATTATAAAATACAATTCAAATTACAAAACGATAATACTAATCAAATCTAACATAATGTGATAACGAACCCCTGCACTGTCTTCTTTTATATGATTCGATCTTTACTTGGACATAATTCCTTATATAGTATCATTCCTTCAATTTACTGGTATTAATTCACCTTTCGTTTTATTAAATTTTTCTGATATCTATTTTGTTACGGCGCAAGCGGTTAGACGCTCGTCTCTCACCGCTGGGATCCCGAGATCGAGTCTCGTCACTCCATGTGGGTTTCGTGGTGGACGAAACGGAACTTGGGCAGGTTTTGCTCGGGGTTTTCTCCCGTTTTCCCCTGTCACAATTTCATTCCATTCCATTCCATCATTTCTCTATACTTATCCATTTCGTTTCATTTCATTAATTTGTCTTTGTGATGGTGCGTTAGGCGTGGTCGGCCGGTACCCTTGTCATTAACAGACCTCTATATAAGGGGCTTCATCTCATCTCATCCCTCGGCCCGACCTGAGTTGGACACGAGTTGAGGATATTTATATTTTTTTATTTAATTTGTTACGATAGTTCAAATACGCAATTTTCCTCCATTATTGATATGGAGCTTACAAATTTCCTGCAACGGAACGGCCTTGTAACGTAGGTATTTATCTGTAAAATAATATAATTAAACATATCAAGTAAAACTGTGTACTTGCAAGGATTAATCATATTTTACGAATTCATATCGAAATTCCGACCTCAACGCAAACATCTTAACTGATTCGTAAAAACTAACTTTTAATGCCTGTAACATAAATAGCTGTTTTAAATATAATTTCGTAACCCCATAACTTTGATTTGAAGGACTCAAATAAATGTTAATTTATTTTATATTTTCATATAATATAACATCCATCCATAGTAATTCTGCCCGAAGGCAGGTCCTTCACTGCAATAATAACATTTTCATGCTATGCTTGCAGCTTTGCTAGGGAATTGTAGGTGTGTAGCTTCCCGTTGCTTTCTACACCGGTGAAGGATGATGATGATATTGATAAGGAGGATGATGATGATCATATGATTTCGGGGACCGTTTGGGCCTTAAAGTTTTCCTGACATTTGTCTTAAAGGTGAGAAAAAACCCCGATAAAAACCTCACCCAGAAAAACTACCCCGACCGGGATCGAACCCAGGCCCGCTGCGTTACAAGGCAGCATGCTACCTGGAGACCACAGCGGTGGACAGTATATATATATATATATATGGACTGAAAAACTACTTGATCGATTTAAGTTGGATTTTTACCATCATTTAGATAAATTTTCTGGGACAATTAACTTATACAACATATTAATGTACGTACTAGAGGTGCGGAAGTAAACAAATAGGGACATCGGTACATTAAAACATTTGCTTTTGGACATTTAAATGGCTTACGCCGTAACATATACACCAAATTAATGTATATAGAATTGAATATCTCAAAAAAGCTCTACAAGAAAATCCGTGACAACATAGTCTACCTTTTACGGATAACTCAGAATAACCATTTTTCCCTTTAAGCTCATTGATGCCAATAAGGTTGGGATAAGTAGATTCCCGTTCAACGCAACGCCGCGCCGCGTAATTAGCACGGGGTATCTTAAAAATAAAGATATAATTTTTTTTTTCTTTCTACTAATTAAACTAAACATAAAAACACATTTAATTTATTTAGACGTAGCAGCACATGCCGGGTATTAGCTAGTTGAAAATGTAAATAATATAATAGTGCACTTACAAATAATGTTCCAACACCGAGAACAGGAAAGTCACAGTTATTATTAAGTTTAACAGAATACATAGCTTTAGTATATGGCACCTGCTCTTCAGCAAGTCTCACAGCTCAATGTTGACTCAATACTTTTATCATGTGATTTAAGTGAGCCGCCAGAAGCTGTAACTGACATTTATCTCTTACGTAACTACTATCATGAAATGCACTATTTTAAAGTGACAAAGCAAAATTTAACTTTCTCTTATCAAGTTTTTTCAATAATACCCGGCGTGCGCTGCTACGCCTAAATAAATTAAATGTGTTTTTATGTTTACTTGAATCAGCAAAAAGAAAAATAATTATAAATTTATATAGCTACTGAAATGAGATCCCTCAGACCAATAGCAGGATATCGAAGAACAGACAAAAAACATAACACAGAAATAAGACAACAACTAAAAGTAGAGGAATTAAACACAACAATAGAGAAATACAGAACAAACTGGAAAGAACACTTGGCAAGAATGACTGAGAACAGAATACCAAAAGCAGCATATAGCTATTCACCACGAGGAAGAAGAAATTTGGGAAGACCAAAGAAAAGATGGAAGGAACAGAAATTTGGAGCCGGAACAGGCTAGTAAATAAGCCTAAACCGTGAAGAAGAAGAAGATAAATTTATATCCTAATTATTTTTAGATACCGCGTGCTGATTATCCGGCGTTGCCTTGGAATCTACTTATCCCGATCCTCTTGGCATAAGTGAGTTGAAAAACAAACAAATGTTAGTTATCCGTAAAAGATAGGCATATGCTGTCGCAGACTTTTTAAGATGTTCAGTTCTGTATAGCCTACATTGATTTGGTGCCTTTGTTATGGTTTAGGAAGCCTAAGCTATTTAAGCATCCAAAAAGCGTGTACGGATGCCTTTTTTTTTTTAGCTTTGGTCCTATAGTACGTAGAATAATATGTTATATACGTTAATTTTCCCAGAAACATTATCTAAATTATGGAAAACCCCCATTCAAATTGGTGAAGTAGTTTTTGAGTCCATAAAGGACGGACGACAATCATCATATATATATATATATATATATATATATGAGTATAAAGATTTAGAAGTGAGCGAGCAGAAATTGTATTTTGCAGACACTGGAATTATAAACGAATTAGTATCCACATTTTTAATGCCACTATCTACGACTAGATCTCATTAATATACACCGTGTCCCATTCAAACCTCCCACATTTTAATTAATCATAACTCTTAAAGTATGTGGAATTATGAAATGAGGTTGGTATTAAAAGAAAGAGAAACTCAAAGAATTTTTGTTTTCATTGTTGCAGTTAATTCATATGTTGCATGTTGGACAATAATGACATAAAACACGTTCGCCAGATGTCACTCCACTGGACTTTTTCCTCTGGGGGTATGTAAAAAACCGTATGTTTGGGACTCCAGTACAAGATCTTCATGATTTACGAACCCGTATCCTTGACACAATTGCAACAGTACCAATGGACATGTTGGACAGAACGTGGCACGAAATCGAATACAGACTTGATATTGTTCGTGCTACTAATGGTGCACATATAGAGGTGTTTTAATGTGTGGCAATGTATGGCAATGAAAAATGCTTTGAGTTTTTGTTTTGTGTAATACCGGCCTCATTTCATAATTTCGCATACTTTGTTAGTTATGATTAATTAAAATGTGAGAGGTTTGAATGGAACACCCTAAATTATTTGTTATTTTTTATATGTTTTAAGCTTTTTTTATTTCTCTTATTATTTAGTGAACATTGAGAGAATTTCGACAAATACATTTATCAATTGAATCTCTAAGTTAAGAGAATTATCAGATGACTTATAATGTTAACAGTAAATGTTGCATGAGTTTTAATGTTGATATAGTTCCGTATAATTATTACATCTAAGGGTCAATTTCACCAACAGAGGTAACTGTATTACTCCAGTTTTCTCTGTGTATAATGCTTAGCTTAAACTGGTGTAATACAGTTACCTCTGTTGGTGAAACCGAACCTAAATATACAAGCGTTACTGCTGTAAAGTAAAAATTCTCTTTAAATAGTTGTTATAGTAACTACTAGATAGCAGTTGGAACGATATCCCGCTGCCTATCGTGTGAATTGAGAATAATATATATATAAAAAGAAAAATAAATGTTTGTGTTAGGATTCATGAGTAGTCGGATTCAAATCCCGACTCAGGCATTTATTTTTCTTTTCATGTCATAATTAGCCTTCATTGCTGCATGTTAAATATATGGTTAAAACAAATATATATATAACAATGTAAGGTAATGAAAAATTAACTCCCGAACCGGGATTTGAACCCGAGACCTCTAAATTTATCCGATAGTGAGATATACTGATGACATTCTAGGAGATCATCAATGTGGATTTAAAAGAAACGGGTCTACAACAGATCAGATTTTTAGTATAAGACAGATTTTAGAAAATAAATGGGAATATAATGGTACTGTACATACAATATACGTAGACTTCAAAATAACATACGATTCAATTAAGAGGGATAAGTTATATAGTATCCTGCTGGAGTTTGGAATTCCTAAAAAAGTTAGGTTTATACGAATGTGTCTAAATGGCACAAGGAGTAGGGTGCGTGTAAGCAAACAGTTTTCGGACACTTTTGAAATCGAGTATGGGTTGAAGCAAGATGAACTATCTCCTCTACTATTTAATTTTGTACTAGAGCATGCCATCAAATCTTTAGAGGATAAAGAAGACCTACAACTCAATGGTATTAATAAGCTGTTAGTTTATGCTGTTGATGTAATACTATTGGGCGATAGCGAGGAGATACTAAAGGACACGCACACACTATTAAGTAACACTAAGAAATTAGGACTGTAAGTGAATATCAATAAAAATAAATATATGGTCACACGTAGAAATACATTATATAATTAAATAGGCAGCTAATGACAAATGAGGGAAATTTTGAGGAAGTGGTTGAATTCAAATAAGTTACCTAGGAACTATAATCACAAATAGGGATGAGATGCACAAAGAAATTAAACATAGGTTCAGTTCTGGAAATGCGTGCTATGTAATATATATTATATGGATGCGAAACATGGACTCTTACTTTAAGGGAGGAAAGGAGATTACGAGTATTTGAGAATAAAGTAGGCTACATAGGAAATTTTTTGGACCAAAGAGAGCTGAACAGACAGGTGAATGGAGAAGACTACATAACAATGAACTACATTGTGTTTATAGGAAGCCAGATATAGCCTAATAAGAACAGTTAAGTCTCATAGACTTCGATGGACAGGACATGTGGCACGTATGGAGAATGAAATACGTGCATGGAAGCTTCTTGTAGGAAAACCAGAGGGAAAACGCCCAGTTGGTAGACCAAAAATGAGGTGGGAGAATAACATTAACTATGATTTGAGGGAAGTAGATTATACAGGGAATGATTGAAAAGTATTAGCTCAGAACAGGGATGTACGGAGAGCTTATGTCCGCGCGGCCATGAACCTACGGGTTCGATAGTGCCAGTGAGTAAGTAAATTTACATAGGCCCATGCACTGTATGTAACCTGGTCAGGAGGAGGATGGATTGGAATCTGGCAGCACTGGTACAAGTGAGAAACAAGTTTAATTAAGTCTTCCTATAGTGCCGATTGTCTAGAAAAAGTGGGAGCCTTAACCTCCTACTACCCCAAGGACCTCCGGGTCTGTTGTGGGATCACTTTACTTTACTTCCTATTTATTCTTATGTCGGCGCGGTGGTAGTTATGCTCGTTGCTTCTGGTCCCGAGGGTTGCGGATCCAAACCCGGCGGTCGATAGATTTTTTTAGGATGGAAAAATCCAAGGAGCAACTCTTTCAGGAGGAACTTTAAGCCGTGGGTCCTGAGTGTGAAGATTTTCAGATTCATAAAAGATCCTTAAACCTGAACAAAGAGAGCTCTAACCAAAATTTACCGATCTCAAACATCCTAGCAATACCTTAGTTGCCTGCTAGATTACTCATTGAAACGGTGTGTTGACCGTGTGCCACTCATGACATCTTTGGACGAATAAGGTAACTGAAATGAATTTCTGACAAAGAGGAGGCTTATGGCTCAACAATGGACTTTGCCATTAATCAACACCAAAGACCGAAACTTTGGCAGAATGCTTTTTTAAATATGTTAAATCTATCTTCAATTTGAACGTGAATTTGTATGAATTATACCTTGCTTATTGAAATGCCACAGTTTATGTTGCCTTTTTTTTAATATAAATGCCTAATTTACGAAATAAATGCTTTCTGTAGTTTTTATTTGATTATTTATCTATTGTTTATTAATTTACTATTAAAAATTGCCTACCGTTACAATGAAAGTGTCTTCACCGAATGTATATTATTGTCTTTCACTCAGTTCATAATATTATTCTCTTCGCAACAATGAGTGCTGCCGTGCAAAAAATATATAAATAGCAGAAAGAATTTTAATTACTGCATGTCTTTATTTGAAAAAGCAACAATGAGTGCGGGATGGAAATCGAGTATAACTATCCCAATATTTAAAAAGGGTGATAAAACTAGACCAGAAAATTATCGTGGAATTACATAACTTAATAGTTCTCTAAAAGTATTCACAAAAATATCAAACAATAAATTAAACACATTAATCCATATTAAAGAAAAACAAATAAGGATTTAGGAAAAATAGATCCACATTAGATGCAATTTACATAGACAAATTGTGGAAAAATCATGGGAATTCAATAAACCAGTATTCTTATGTTTCATAGACATGAAGAAAGCTTTTGATAGAGTACAACTTGAAGATGTTGTACATATCTTGAGAGAGAATGAAATTCGTAATGAACTGATTAGAGCAATAATATCAATTAATACACACTGCAAAACAGTAATCAAAGTAAAAGTACAGCAAACTGAAGAATTAACGCTCACAAAGAGCATCAGGCAAGGTGACTCTTTAAGTCCATTCTTATTTAATATAATGGATAAAATTATTGAAAACATACCATCACTTGGGTTATAAAATGGGAAACACTAGATTTCACTTAATATATTACGCAGATGATGTTCTCCTTTCAGAATCTGAAGATAATTTACAAAGATATTTACATCGATTTAATATAAATGCCAAAAAATACAATATGGAAATTAACACGAATAAGACAAAATGCTTAACAATATCAAAAGAACCAGTAAGATGCAAATTAGAAGTGGAAAGAAAAATTATAGAACAAGTGTCAGAATTTAATTATTTAGGTGTATTAATAACAAACACTAAAAATTTAATAAAAGGAGTAAAGAAACAAGCTGATAAAGCAGCACAAATATCAGGATCAATGAAAGATTTAATTTGGCGCAACAAACATATGTCAATAGTGTGGCAAGTCATTCGCTCAGCCTCTTATTTCAGAAAATAAGTACTTTTATCAAGAGTGAAGAATTTATTAACCTGTAATTATTATCAGAAGTAGGGGATATTTATATTCAAATGAATTGGAATTAAAACAGGAATTCAATGGTAACAAATTTAAAATGATATAACCTACCACAAAATAATTTCATAAGCAATAAATAAAACACTAGTACCAAGCAATTAGCGCCAGTCATAGACCTGGACCTCTGCTATTGTAGCGAACGAAACTAGTAAACATCATACAATGGAACCGTAAGCCCTTATACAATGGGGAAAAAGTCTGCAGTTTCCTTTGTTAAGAGGACTTACAAGACTGCACTATTATTAAATTGTTATAACAATGCTAAGCCCAAAAACTTCATACAAAAGGCTGGGAAGTCGCAAACAAGCAATTGGATTTTCCTAGGTAACTTGTGGAAAGAGTTATCCCCAAACCAATTTTAACTAGGACATGTCGCTAACAGCGGGTGACTTCTTTGGCGGCATAAGGTAGATGCCGACAGTCGATAGCCGCATCCTATTAAGGATCACTCCATTTGGTCAACCCTGAAAATTTTATATTAGGGTGCAACTAATTTAAAGGGAGGGGGACGAGGCCACAAACGCCTAAGTTTAACACCCCCCCCCCCGATAACGCCCTTAAGATATAATTTACCAATCAAAATTAGTGTAACATATAAACTGTTTGTGAGACGCTAAGACTTTTGGTGGAAGGGACTAATGCCGGCCCACTCAGAAATAATAAATATTTTTACTTAGCGAAAACCAGTGTTAGTTGGGTAGTCAGTGCGAGGAGTAGCGACGGAGCGAGTGTGCCGGTGCAGGGCACATCGCTTTACATAAGCGAAATAAATTAAGTTACTAACGTGAGTGCAAGTAGAGACGGCACATCGCTCTGTATAAGTTTCAGCACTTTGTTGAGTGTTATAAATATTGTTAGTTCTGATTCACCAAGAGCCTTCGCGTCAAATCGTCGTCTAATACGACAAATGTAAGTCAAAGTATCAATAAAAGTGGAACGTCAATTTGAAGACATCACACCGGGCCTGCTATATATATATCTCCCCAGTGAATATCCTTTCTCACGGATTCCCGAGATATAAGTTCATTGTTCTACCGAAACCTGAACCCAACTAGTCCGGAACACAATTGTCCTTGTACCTTAATCCTGGACACCTAATAAAACATACCCCGACTACAAGTCCTTCTTTAATAGAAAGCAAAACCCGCATACACAAAACGATAGTTCGACCAGTTATCGTATATGGAGCAGAAACTAGGACTGATACAACAAAAACTAAACAAATAATAAGCACATGCGAAATGAAAATCCTAAGAACTATTTAGGGGAAAACATTATTTGATAAAATACACAACACAGAAATTAGGGACAAATGCCATATTCAAGACATAACCAAATTTATTATAGATAGACGAAAATATTGGAAGGGTCATATAGAAAGAATGGAAGAAAACCGGCTTGCAAAAAGAGCTAAAGAAGATAGACCAATGGACGGGAGAAGAACAAGAGGAGGACCAGCCAAGAGATGGATAGACAGTGAATGCACATCCAGTACGTCTTCCTCCGAGGAGTGATTTTGGAAATAAACAGGATGAAAATCCTACAAATTAAGTTTAAGAAGAAGAAGAAGAGTGCGGGTCTAACTTAATTTTTCTTTCGGTTTTCATTGCGACGTTATTCTAGCTAGCAGCAAGATGCCGAAATTCCTTTACGCAGTAAAATGCAAAGTTACGTTAGTACTTTTGGATCCGAAGTATTTTGTACTGACGGTAACGTACTCACATGCAAAATATGCGAGCAGTCAGTGAACTACGCGAAAAAAAAAAAAAAACTTTTATATCTTAATATATTAGAACAATCAAACACAAAAATGCAGTTTCCAAGGCTACTGGGAAGAAGATTTCTTTGCTTCAAACAGTAATTATTGCAACATTGAGTCGAAAATCTCAATTTGTAAGATTTTCGAATTGCCTTTTATTGCCTATTTTAGCTATTTATAATGCCTTTTCGCCTGCCTATTTTAAGGATTTATTATGCCTAAACTTGCCGTCTCTGATCATCACTTATTCCTAACTTTCAATCCCGTGTGTTCAGTCTCCGCCACAAAATGGCATATATACGCTTCCCGTAGCTAGGGTTCAAATTCAAAAGGTACTTATTACCTCATAATAGGCCTAAGGAAGTTATGACGGGGTAATTACTTCAATTAAAGGTGCAATTCTAACTCAATGGCACTATCGAACCTGTAAGTTCATGGCTGTGTGGAAATAAACTCTCAATACATCCCTATCCTGAGCTACCGCTTCCCAATCATTCCTTGTATAATCTATGTCCCTTAAATCACGGTTAACCTTATTCTCGCCCTACTTACAGGACACTTTCCCCCTGGTTTTCCGACAGAGTTTCCATACCCCTCTTTCATTTCCCATTCATGCCAGATGTCCTGCCAATAGCAGTCTATAAAACTTAACTGTTATTATAACTAGTTTCTCATTAAGATCATGCAGCTCACTGTTGTGCAGTATTCTATTTACCTGAATGTTCATCTCTCATTGGTTCAACATTTTTCCTAAGATTTTTTTCTCAAGTAGGCTATTTTCTCCTCCCTTAAAGAGTCCGTGTTTCACATCCATATAATATAACTGGTAGAATAACAGTTTTTGGCCCTATATATTTCGAGTTTAATGTTTTTTTGGAGAAGCTGAGACAACAACTGTAATGCATAATAGTTACATTTCAAGAATAGAGTCTATGTTTAATTTCTTTCTGCACATTCTTGTTTGTAATTACTGTTCCTAGATATTTTAATTCAGTCACTTCATCAAAATTTCCGAAATTTGTCATTAACTGTCTACTTCTATTGTATAGCCTAATGTATTTCTACGTGCGATCATATATTTAGTTTTACCACAGCACAGGACATGTCTATACTCTGAATCTTACACAATATCTATGGCTAGAGCGTGGAACTCACTTCCTAATCATGTCAAGGACTGTCAATCGCTGTCATTATTTAAATACAAATTAACTGACATCTTAATTTCGACACAATGAAAACATTAACTGCATAACAACTATATACAGCATTCTATAAATAATCATCTAGGAAGCTACTTACTTTATTATATATCATTTTAATTTTATTATATTCCTTGTTTTTGTTAGTACTGTTATTTTGTTCGTATTAGCTAGTATTAGATCACATCATCATTGTATCTTGTTTAGTCTGTATTTTAAAAATATCTTAAAATTGTAATAAGTATGTAATTTTTGTATAAATCTACTATTCGCTGGTTGAGTGGAAGAGAAGACCTTATGGCCTTAACTCTGATAGCTAGAATAAAGCATTATTATTGTTCATCTCCAACCCCGAATTCTTAGTGTTTCTCAATAGAGTCAACTTTATACACTCTATACGTGACAATTCACCAGTTTCATATTTATTTTATTGATTGTTCAATTTTTTTTAAGAATATGCAGTTTTTAATGTTTTGGTAGCTGTGTATTTTTGATGTCCTGATGATCCTGGCCAGGATCTTAGAAAAAAAATATGAAATTATTGTATTGTCATTGATCATTTACAAGTATACAAAGTTTCAAGTTGATCCAATGTTTTTAAGTGGATGAAAATCGTGTTGAAAGATTCCGTTACATAGATAGACAGTACAGGTCAAGCTAATATAAAGCGTGTAAAAAGAGAAACAATTACTGATGTGAATGGAGAAGGCGGGAAACGTTCATTACCCATGTCTCTTCCGTGATTCTGAGTAAACTTTGATGCCAGGCAAGACATTTTAATGCTCCGAGTGTATGTAACTACGCCTTCGATGGAATAATAAATTTTAGACTGTATTTTACATCAGAACATTACGGCTGTTAAAAGAGTAGTGATTAACATGAAGAAACCCAACTTCCTAGTCGACGCTTTTCCTTATATTTCATACTCTCCCTACTCATATAAAGCAGAGTATCAAAATATGGATAATCGGTATGAACGAGCTCATTTTTAAAACGTCTCTTATACTCCTTGTACAAAAGCTTGATTTTTGTGAGTCTGCATGTTCTTAGATTACCCTATAATAAATTTCATTAATTGACATTAGAAAGAACATTATTTAAGTCACTACCAAGAGTTAATATTGGCTTTAGTCTACAGCACAATGGTGACCTTAGATTACTTCCAGTTTTGGAAACAAAATGTATTACGCTCCTATCTGATTATGTAAGTAACTTTTTGGGGCTAAACAGTAGAAAAAGTTACCCTTGATTATAATAGGTTGCGGATTTATCGAATTTTTAGTCCATCGTTGTAAGAAATTAATATTTTATCCTCTGGTAGCTCAGTTGGTAGTGTGGTGGACTGTAGTGGTATATAATTTCAGTAATCCATAGGTCGCTGGTTCAAATCCGGCCCGGAGGATTTTTTTTAGAAGAGTATTACTTTAGCTCATACTACAATAGTATCGAATTTAAAGATATTTACATTTTTATCTTATTCTGTAAAATATTAATGACAATTTTGTAAACATATCACACTGTAATCTTTCCATAAAATGATGAGGATACAATTAACTGTAACTAGTTGTCTATATTAAAAAATTCAAAAATATTATAATAATGTTAGATAATAATAATTCTAAAATGTATAATTATATTCGTGCCTAGACACTAAAAAATATCGTCAGCAATTAAATTTTCATGGGATTTCGGTTTATGACAATCAATTACACTAAAAATTAAAAAAATGAATAATAGTTTAAAAAACTAAACAACACGCTTTATTAGAAAACCAAACTAAAAAAATAAATAATAGTTTAAAAAAAACTAAAACAACACGCTTTATTAGAAAACCGAACTAAAAAAATGAAAAATAATTTTAATTTCCAACACGCTTGGAATAAAATTAAAGTGGTCAACAAAAAATTCATCTCCAACACATCTAGAATAAAACTTGAGTTATCTACAAAAAAAATAAGAATTTTACCATCAAAAGCGTGGGGTGCTTTTTATGTTTTTTACAGTTTCTTCTTAGAGACTTTACTTTTACCGACATCTGTTTATTATCAAATATATTAATTGATATAGAGCACCCCACGCTTTTGATGATAAAATTATTTTTCCTGTAGATAACTGTAGTTTTAATCTAGATGTGTTGGAGATGATTTTTTTGTTGACAACTTTAATTTTATCCCAAGCGTGTTGGAAATTAAAATTATTTTTCATTTTTTAGTTCTGTTTTCTAACGAAGTGTGTTGTTTTAGTTTTTTATAACTATTATTTATTACTATGCGACTTATCAATTGGACAGCGTTATTACGTAAGTTCCGAGAAAAAATCGTTTAAAGTTTTTCTTTTTTACATTTTAAACTCTAACAAGAGCTATTTAATTATTTCTGACTTGATAATCAGTTATATGATAATATTGTATGTACTGATTCGTACTGTATGAGTAAAAACAATTTATATTTTTATTTTCACGGTCAATAATCCAATACTGCACAGATGTAATAAGAATGATGTCACAATATTTCTACATCAATCAGTTAGGCGCCGCAAGAGGGCGTTTACACTGTTGATGCGTATTAGTATGGGGTATTTTATTCTGTATCAATCAGCCAAGCGTTAAGGTAATGCATGTAACACTGTTGATGTAAAATATGGTATCATAAAATTTGTAGTGTTTGTATGCACAATACACTGATTTTATAAGTGTTTATATATTGTATTGTTTTGTAATACTTCATACATATTACATTATGAAATGTACATGTTAAATTAATAATGTGTTCTAAATGAGTTAAATTTATTCATACAAAATATTACAGTACATACGAAAATAGTCCACCGCTGTGGTCTCGAGATAGCGTGCTGCCTTGTCACGCAGCGGGCCCGGGTTCGATCCTGGTCGGGACAGTTTTTCTGGGTGAGGTTTTCATCGGGGGTTTTCCTCACCTGTAAGACAAATGTCAGGGAAACTTTAAGGCCCAAACGGTCCCCGAAATCATATGACCATCATCATCCTTCACCGGCGAGGAAAGCAACGGGAAGCTACCACACCTACAATTCCCTAGGAAAGCTGCAAAACATAGCATGAAAATGCTATGATTGAAATGAAAGACCTGCCCTCGGGCAGAATTACTATGGATGGATACGAAAATTAAAAAAAAAATGTTACTTTGATCAACCGCGGTGGACTAGTGGTTATGCTCCTTGCCTATGGTCCCGAGGGTCGTGGGTTCAAACCCGGCCGGGATAGATGGATGGAAAAATCCAAGGAGCAAGCCCTCCGGGAGGGAGTTTAAGCCGTGGGTCCCGAGTCTGAAGATTTTCAGGCTCGTAAAAAATCCTTAAGCCTGAATGAAAGGCCTCTAAGCAAAATTTACCGAATTTTCCCGTCCTAGTACTACCTTAGTTTCCTAGATGTCAGTATGAGGCGGAACGGTGACCACGGACCACTCAAGTGACATCTATACGAAAACAAGTGAGGGTAAATTAGTATGGTTCAAATTCTTCCCTGTAGGGGGAAAACGCCTAAATAGAGATAAAGGAAAAGATGGGCTTACAAGAAATATATAAATTTTGTGAAATCAATTTTTTTTATTCCTTAGAGTAAAAGAAAATATCGATAGACATCCATAAACTTGCACACTAAACTTTTATTTTTAATTATAATACGTTTTAAAAGGCATACACATGACACATAACATACTTATGTAACTGTAAACAATAATTAGAACAAGTGCAACAACAGTAAATAATTTAACCCACATTTTTAATATGAATTATTCACTTCGGAAATACATACATACACATACATATATAAATTATCATAGAAAAATATAAAACAATCGGGGTGTGGCTGTGTCGTCGACACGTCCGTGTGTTTTACGTGAATACATGTACGTAACGGGTTATATTTGCTTTAAGCGTATTATATATGTAAGCCTATGTGGTCGTTAGTATGCCTTCATTCTTTTACGTTCCGGCACCGCTTCACTCTGTCATATGGTGTTTTATGGGTACCACTGGATTGCTCTTGAGAAGCCTTTTCCAACTGTATGGAATTCTATATTTTGATTTTTGACGAGTATAGGCGGACATTGCTTTTACTTTAACATCATATATTTTCACTATAACTATTTTACACTGTTTTATATATGCATCGATAGATTTTGACTAGAACTGACGATTGAAACGCAAACGAACGTCGTAACTTTGCCAAGTCAAAATTTATACTAAACGAAAATTATGTGATGCTGCAAAACAACAAAATGGCGGCGCTTCCCCCTCCTGCGCGGCGATGCGTCACAGTCCACACTCAACCTAACGAATTCTTTGATCCTTCGCCTGTCGAGTGGTGGAATTAAATTTTGGATGTAGATGATAGGTATGTAGCTGCAACACCAAACTGTATTCCCCGATTTTGTTATCATCAGTTTTCTGAATTGCCTCCCACTGTGGACGCAAATTTAAAGACTTACGTCAAAATACATATTTTTCATTTCACAAAAAAGAAAAAAAAAGTGGATCTCCTAACTTTGCCACCTATTACAATGACCTCTGAATTGACAAGCGCCTCTTTTTATTTTTCGTTTATAAATTGGGAATATATGGAGTTCATGTATAAACAATATATGATTAACGTAATAAATAAAACTTACATACCTGCAGTGAGACAGAAAATGCCTTTCCATTTTCAGGGTAGTTCTTATAACCCATAGACTATCTGAAATTTTCTGAGCTCTGGATGTCATTATAACACTAAAAAAATATGCGCTTTACATAGAAATATGATAAAATTAATTTTAAAAATTTTTATGCATGTTACGGATAGTAATTTGAAAAGTGGACTATAAAAAGTCTGATCAGGTACCAGGAGAATTTAGAATGAGAGAAAATACTAAACTTGACAACCAGGAAGGCAATGCCCATAAACTACAATATTACCATTGTAACTGAAGCCCCTATATGGGGATTTAAATATGACATGATACAGTGCGATCCATATAAACCTGAACCATTTTGAGGGGCCATAAGTCTTGAACCAATAATGGGACATATGTGCAACTCTGAGAGAATATAATACACAATTGGGAGATTACATTAACTGTTTACCTCTCAGAGCAAATGTTGGAAGTGTTCTCCACCTCCGCTAGCATATGTACATATTTGCACTTGTTTCACCATATTCTGTGAAGTTCTATGGAGAGTATCCTTGCCAATGTTGCTTATTTCATTTTGAATGGATTCCTTGAGATCATAAAATTGTCCGAGGCCTATTCTTGTACACTCTATTTTTTAGATAAGAAAAATTCCGGTGAGGTTAGATCAGGGGATCTTGGGATTATTTGATTATCAAAGAAACTGGTTAAAAGTGCCATGGAAGCATTAGATGTATGGCATGTTTCTCCATCTTGCTGGAAATAACCTTCTCTCAATTCGATATCATCCAGCTGTTCCACAAATGTATTGAAGATACCTGTATAAACTTCAGTGTCTACAGTCATATCACAGAAAATGAGACCAACGATCCTGGAAGCTGACACCGTGCACCATACTCCAACCTTTTCATCATGCAGTGGTGTTTCGTGGATCATATGGGGGATTATAGCAGCCCAATATCTAGTTTATTTAACTTTCACAGGGAAAGAACACTATGAGGTTTAATTTAATAATTAAATTAATGTTTTTATTACCTCACCTCATATCCTTTTTCTTCTATACTGCAGTTTCGGAGCTTATCTCCATCGTCAGTAGCCTCTGGTCGACCGGTGTTATCTCGTTTCTTGGCGGTTTCCTTCTTACTTCTATCGGTGGACATATGAACCTCTGGATTAGGTCAAAATTTGCGGGAGTTTCAAAATTCATGAGTTTGTCTTTTTTGATATGGATTTTTTCCCAGACTGTGAGTTCCTTTAGTTTATCTGTTTGTTTGATTAGGCTAGCTTCTTTATCAATTAAATGTTTTTCAGACCAAGCATGGGCTGCTACTGCTGACTTGTCCACTTCACCCTTTTTTACATTTCTAAGGTGTTCCTTCAATCTAGTTTTTAAATTTCTTTTTGTTTTTCCTATATAGATTTTGTCGCAATCTTGACATTTGATCTGATATATTCCTGATTTATATTCTTCTCCAATTTTTTCATTTTTGTTGGTTTTAATTATCTTAAGTTATGTAGATAGGAAATAACACTATGAGGTTTTTTAATATTGTTTATTTTTTATTATTTCACTCACCTCATACTTCATAATTCATAGCAGACCCTGGGTTTCTTCACATCTTTTGTGACATTCTCAATGCTGCGTCACGTTCACATGGCCTGGTTGTGAATGTGACGCAGCATTGAGAATGTCACAAAAGATGTGAAGAAACCCAGGGTCTGCTATGAATTATGAAGTATGAGGTGAGTGAAATAATAAAAAATAAACAATTTTAATTATCTTGTTTAGGCTGTATTCATTCTTTGGGGCCAATCGAATGTTAAACTTATTGAAAATTTTCTGGAACTTGTGGTGTTTTACAGGATGGTAAGTGAATTTTTTGAATCTTATGTTCTCTTCTGTTTGTTTTTTAAGTGTGCTTTCATTAATTAGTTTTTGCCTTTTAAACTTATTTATTTTCTTGTGTACCATGTTCTCTTCATAACCATTTTCTATTGCTACTTTAATTATGTATTCTTTTTCTTTTTCATATTTTTCACGGTTCAGGGGTACATTCACCAATCTGTGTGTTAGGCTATTGAATACAGCTTCTTTGTGAGCGAAATGGTTGAATCCTGATGCCTTAATGTAGTTATCTTTATGTGTGTTCTTTCTGTATATTCCAAATTCTATTTTGTTTTTTTCCTTTCTAGTTAGGGTTAGATCCAAAAATGAGATTTGTCTATCAGTTTCAGTTTCCATTGTGAATTTTACAGTTTTGCTCTGAAGGTTCAGGAGTTTTAAGAAAAAATTCACAATGGAAACTGAAACTGATAGACAAATCTCATTTTTGGATCTAACCCTAACTAGAAAGGAAAAAAACAAAATAGAATTTGGAATATACAGAAAGAACACACATAAAGATAACTACATTAAGGCATCAGGATTCAACCATTTCGCTCACAAAGAAGCTGTATTCAATAGCCTAACACACAGATTGGTGAATGTACCCCTGAACCGTGAAAAATATGAAAAAGAAAAAGAATACATAATTAAAGTAGCAATAGAAAATGGTTATGAAGAGAACATGGTACACAAGAAAATAAATAAGTTTAAAAGGCAAAAACTAATTAATGAAAGCACACTTAAAAAACAAACAGAAGAGAACATAAGATTCAAAAAATTCACTTACCATCCTGTAAAACACCACAAGTTCCAGAAAATTTTCAATAAGTTTAACATTCGATTGGCCCCAAAGAATGAATACAGCCTAAACAAGATAATTAAAACCAACAAAAATGAAAAAATTGGAGAAGAATATAAATCAGGAATATATCAGATCAAATGTCAAGATTGCGACAAAATCTATATAGGAAAAACAAAAAGAAATTTAAAAACTAGATTGAAGGAACACCTTAGAAATGTGAAAAAGGGTGAAGTGGACAAGTCAGCAGTAGCAGCCCAATGCTTGGTCTGAAAAACATTTAATTGATACAGAAGCTAGCCTAATCAAACAAACAGATAAACTAAAGGAACTCACAGTCTGGGAAAAAATCCATATCCAAAAAAACAAAAAAGACAAACTCATGAATTTTGAAACTCCCGCAAATTTTGACCTGATCCAGAGGTTCATATGTCCACTGATAGAAGTAAGAAGGAAACCGCCAAGAAACGACATAACACCGGTCGACCAGAGGCTACTGACGATGGAGATAAGCTCCGAAACTGCAGTATAGAAGAAAAAGGATATGAGGTGAGGTAATAAAAACATTAATTTAATTACCAATATCTAGTGTTTATGTAGCCTGACAGATGAAAACATGCCTCATCTGTAAAGCACATTATGGAGAGAATGTTTGGACGTGGAATAAGAAAATCCTGAAACCATCGACAATAACGGATTTGTTTTTCATAATTTGCTTCTTTTAGTAGTTGCACCATATGTACTCTGTATGGTCATAATCCCATTTTATTCGCAGCTATATAGCATGTGCCATGTGAATAGGTGATTCCTGGCTCAATCAACGCAACAATTTGTGTGGATAGTTCACTAGCCTTCTTCGAACATTATTAATAGTTTCTGCACTCAATCGTGGTCTATGTTTTCCATTCTCACTAACGAGCATACCAGTTGTCTCCAGTTTTCTTGCTAGCGATGAAATTGTTACCTTTGTCGGAACATCCCGTACATTAAATTCTCTTTGAAATTCCCATTGTGTTGTTATCAAGGAATTTGTCTTCCAATATGTTTTCACAATGAAAACACATTCTCGAAGTGAGTACTGCATGATGATCTTGAAGACGATTTCTGAGCTGTAGGCCGTGGTCTTGAGGCCAACAGCCCGGAAATCGTCTTCAAGATCATCATAGCAACTCCGGCCGTGAAAGCCTAAGTCAATACATGAGTACTACATGTTGTTGATATGGTGGCTGCAAACTAAAGACTGTCTACAATACCATGAAAAATTATCGTCATTTCCATTGAAATCAACAATATAATCCAATACCAAATCATCTGCAAAAAGCAAAGAGTTTATTTTATGGTTTCTATTAATTTGGATAGAACCGTCTCTCATCTGTCGCCAATCTTGGAGTAATTCTATCCATGTATATGATAAAGAGCAAGGGCGAGAGGCCACATCCTTGTCTTACGCCCCTATTAATTTTGGTCCATTCTGTTTGTGTGTTATTGATTCGAACTGAAATCAAATTTGTTTTATAGATATTGTATAAATTTAAAATATGCTGTTGTGGCAGATTGTTGTCAGCTAAAATTTCCAACAGTTTATTGCTATTGATTTTGTCGAAGGCTTTTTTGAGTTAATATAGGTGTAATTATTATAATATATATAAAGGTTCTGGTTGGCTAAAAATTTATTGCAAAGTTTTATCAACCTAAACCTTTAATAAATACTAATAACCAGTGTTCTCAAAATTAGCCCTAGAGTTGAGAAGTGTTTCCACATTGAACTCCCTGTGTTTTCCTATTAATAATTTCATGGAGAAATAACCATCACAGCAGGAACGACCTTTACGAAAGCCATTCTGTTCTTCGCTGAGGAGGTTGTTAAAATGTTTGTATAATTTGTTCTTAATTATATTGGCGTAAATTTTGTATCCAGTATTTAGTAAGCTGATGCCTCTGTAATTTTCATAGTTTTTCTTGTCTCCTTTTTTTAAATATTGGTATTACAACGTATATAGAGAAAGATTTGCGCTTAGATCGGTACTTGCTCAGGTAGCTCAGATGGTAGAGCACTTGGACTAGAAAACCAAGGGTCCCAGGTTCAAGTCCCGGTCTGAGCGTATAATTTTTCTCTTCAAATATGATTTATCCATCATTGAGATGTATGAAATTAATAATAAAAACATCGATTACAATAGATTTTGTCCAACTTACAGGAATGTCTCCCTTCCCATAGTTTATTTAAGAATGTTAGAAATCTGTCTAAAAACAGAGGATTTGCATTTTTAAATAGTTCAATACTGATTCCGTCATTTAATAATAATAATTTTTTATCTGGCAGAGTTAAGGCCTTGTTTACCTCTCAATCAGGCTAAAAAAAATACAAAAATTATTCTTACATCTAATTACAATAACAATAAATATTATATGGTATGTCTACAATACAATTATTATTTACAGAATATTTTGATTTAATCTAGATTTAAGAAATTAAATATATATTGTAAGATATAGAAAAATGAGAAAAAGAACCATTAATAATATAGAATAAATTTAATTCTCGAGAAAAATTAATTATATAACAGGTATAAGCGCGACTTAAAAGTTCCAAGTGTGCGGCAACCACTGATATCTTGAGGAAGGAAATTCCAGGAGCAGGCAGAGGTTACTGTGAAAGAAGTACAATATGAGGAAGTGCTATGAAGAGGGAATTTTAGAAGACTGTTATCTGGTGTTATGTCAATTTTGTGTTAAGAAAATAACTTCTCAAATCTGGATGCCAGGTAACTAGTAGTGTAGGAATTCAGAAGCTTGAAAATAAGTGAAAGAGAGTGCAATTAATGTCTATCAGTAAGATGGAGCTGACAGATGTTATTGAAGTGCTCGGAAATATGATCAGAAGGAGGGCAGATATTGAAAATGAATCAAACGCAAGCATTATGAACACGCTGCAGTTTCTGCGGTAAACTCATAGTTTAGATCATTATATATAATGTCACAGTAATCAAAGTGTGGCAACACAAGATTCTGCACAAGGATTTGTTTTAATGAAACTGGGAGAAAATTCTTTAAACGTCTAAGATAATGTAAGATGGAGAAAGTCTTTTTACATATGTGTTTCACTTGTGTTTGCCAGGTTAAATTTGCATCTAGATGTAGTCCAAGATCTATTACTGAAGAAGAATAAAGGATAATTATACTATTCATAGTAATGTTTGGAAGTGTAGATAGTTATGTCAAAGGTTGTAAGCAGTCTTTGTTGTCCCATTATAATGACTTGTGACTTGTTAGGATTCAGATTTAGACCAAAACTTGAAGAACAATTAAAGGTGGACATGAGATCGTCATTCATTTTCGTCAAGCTGTTATAGAGGGAATCAGGAGGTGAATGTAGGTAAATTTGGAGATCATCAGCATAGAGGTGATAATGGCAGTGCTTTAGTACAGTCAGTATGTCAGTGACATAGATTTCATAACACAGAATAATAAAATAAAATCAATATTTGATTTATATTGGAATTTTACTTAATAACAACTGAGTTTTAATTTTTTCTTGTTTCAATTGTTCTTTTTCTTTGTCTAATTTTATTCTCTCTTGTTCCATTTTAATTTCATGCAATTCTTTCTCAAGCTTCATTTTAAATTTCTCATGCTGCATCTTCAATGCATGGAGTTCTTCATTCCACTGTTGTTCCATACAGAACTCTTGCATAGGGCTACAATCAATAATTGTTCTATGGACATTTGAGGCATTATCATCTTCTGTTGAACATTCCCTAGTACTGGCTTCTCCTGCACCCACTTCACCGACTTGCGCTGCTGGGTGTTCAGGACTTTTCAACATGTCTGGTTGATCCCAGTCTTGAAGTATAGAAGATGCCTGAAATATTGAATTAATATATGCTAAAATTATACAATTGATCGCGGTGATCTAGTGGTTATATTTCTTGCCTGTGGATGCAAATTTTACCCTGGTTGATTAGGTTTTTGTATGGAAAAATCAAAGGGACAAGTCTTTCAGGAGGGACTTTAAATCATGTACCCTGGGTCTAAAGATTTTCGGGCTAGTAAAAGAACCTCAAGTTTGAATAAAAATACATCTGAGCAAAATTTAACCGACCATTATCCAACAAAGTAATACCTTAGTTTCCTTCGAGATGTCGCCTCGAGGCAATGTCCCTTGAAGACATCTATAGGGAAATAAGGGAAATAAGCATAACTAAAATTCTTTCGGTTAAGAAACTTTCAGTAGGGAGGAAGCACCTATGTTCTTCAGCAGGAAGAACGGGGATCAACTATCATCAATCAAAATTGTTCAAAAGTTGTCAGTTTGAAATCTGTTGAAGAGACATATCAGAGAATCAGAATAAATAGGAAAATATTTCAGACTACAACATACATATTTGGGTTTATATATTAAATTTGGGAATTTTTAACATTATGAGGTTCAATTAATAAGAATTAAATGAATTGTGATTTCTTCTTACCTCATACTTCTATGTTTTTTTAAACACAGCACTGCAGTATCGGCGACCCATTGTCATCATCGTCAGCTGTTTTCACGACTGTCAATTCTTTCTTCTGAATTGACAGTTGTGAAAACAGCTGACAATGACGACAATGGGTCACCGATACTGCAGTGCTGTGTTTAAAAAAATATAGAAGTATGAGGTAAGAAGAAATCACGATTCATTTAATTCTTATACATATTTGGGAATGAAAATGGGGATATGATTGCAGATTCCAATAATACAAAATAAATGAATAATTATTTAAATTGGATATTATATGTATATGCAGAATGGGATACACAAAAGACGATTTATAGAAAGCAGAAACATTAATCTCACAGAGCCTAATGCAGTAATGGTGACAGAAAAATTAGATTTCTAAAGCATCAATTTCAAATAGAATCTTGAAGAACTTGTAAGAACATGAGATTCACTGGTTGCTTAGTACAACATGGGAAAATAGGCTCTTCCAAATGAATGGAAAGAATCAACTATTGCACCAATTTATACAAAGGAGATACATTTCAAAATTTGCAACAAATGTAAGAATATTTCATTATTTTCAACTACATTCAAATTTCTAACAAATATACTGTTAAGGAGACTAATAGATGATTATCAATATTGATTTAAAAGAAGCTCTGCAATAGATCAGATATTTAGTATAACGCAGATCCAAAAATATAAATGAGAATATAGAGCACTTGTACTGTGCCCGCCAGAAATTGGAAATCCTAAAAAAAATATCCTAATGCGTCTAAATGGCACAAGGAGTAGGATGCAAGTAAGCAAACAAGTTTTTAGATTTTTGAAATTCACAGTGGTTTAAAGCAAGAAGATGAACTCCTCTGTTTTTCAAATTTGTATTAGATCATCCAATCAAATATATAAAGGATAAAGAGAGCATACAACTCAAAGGTATTAAAATACTAAATTGGTACCTGGTAAAATCAGTCGTCCTAAACTAAATTATAGAACTTTATCAAAAGTTCAAAAACAATGTGTCATATTGTGCATTTCAACTGGTACCAGTTGAAATGCAGAAAATAAAACATTGTTTTTGAAAGGTCTCCATATTTGATGAAGTTTTGTAATTTAGTTGAGGATGACTGATTTACCAGGTACCAATTTAGTATTTTAATATCTTACTACATAACCTCAACGGTGCTTTAAAATTAATTTTAAAAGTATTAACCCATAGGTATTAATCAGCTGTATATTCTGATGATGTATTATTAGGCGACAGTGAACAACACACACATTATTAAATAATACTGAGTTACTGGGGTTGGAAGTAAAAAAAATCAATAAACCTAAATGAGCCCTCGAGTATTAAAATGGACCACGTCCACTTTAGATGCATATTCACGTAAGCATGTTGCTGACAGATCAAGAGTATGGGGTGAATCATAAATATGGCTATACGTTTGATTGCGTTGTGTGATGAAAATATTACCATTACAGGAAATATGAAATTACCGTTGGAAAGGCAATTGTTCAAATTACAACAATGGAATAAAACAAAACAGTGTAGAACTTACGTCATTTGTCAAAATGACATTGAATATGCAACAGCAAATTACAATTGCTACACGGGCAATAACGTATGCTAATGATCGTGAGGCCGCAAGACGTGAGTTTAACATAGCATTGCAGCTGTCGACTGTGAGGAAATGCAGAATACGACTGCTGGAAACGGGAAGGATGCAGAAAATCAAACCTCCTGGAAGGCCTTGCATTAGCACGGATGCAGAAACAGCGAAGAGAATTCTGGAGGCATTCGACGCTAGCCCACAAAAATCAACCCGCCAAGCTGCACGTGAGCAGTGATTTGTTTTGTTTTGTTCTATTGTTGTAATTTGAAGGATTCTCTTTCCAATGATAACATCACATTTCCTTTAATAATAATATTTTCGTCACAAAATGTGATCAAACGTATAGCTATATTTCTGAATTACTCTGTATATTTATAATTGTATTTTTCTAGTGTTTCCAAGAATCTATTAAAAGAAAAAAAAAGTTCTTTGTATTACAATTTAAAATACATTATTTAACCCAGCATTTATAAGAAAATTCTGAGTTCTCAAAATGTGACATAATGGTCATGTCCCATTTTAATACTCGAGGACTCTTATGTAGAAATATATTACGGGCACTTAACAAAAATAAATTAGGTGAGTCTGTCGCATCTTACTTCATGAAAGTTGAGTTCTTTTAGGACATGTTTCAGAACACTTGTGTTTTATCATCAGCTTGTCCAGACTGTTCATTTTTAAGTTGTCGGCCCTGGATGTCAACTCCTACTCCATCTTTTTGTGGATCAAAGTACTTACATATCAGATCTCTCTCTCTCTGGGAATTTAAAAATTCATGATTCTATCCTTGTTCTTCTGGATGTAGGATCTTAGTATTTTTAAATGCTGTTATTAGAAATACAATGCATCTCACTTGACTTGAGGCTGCTAGCACGTAAAGTGACTGTGGGCAGTAAGTAATCAACTCACACTGCCCATGCAGTTCAACTGGCACCAGTGGAGCGAATCAGTAGAGCTGCATGCTTGTAAGATGAAATAATCATTCTACTGCAATACTATATTCTCATGTTATAAAGTCTCCAGAATAAAATTTTAGAGAGATCTAATCAATTTAAATATCGTGGATATTATCTCTCTATCTAGGATGAAAAGGATATCCCTGAAAAAATTACTAGTTATAATAAAAGTTTGGGAATTATTAATCAAGTTATGAAACCATCCCTTGTAAAAAAAAACACCAGAGTACGTTTATATAACACTTTGGCTAGACCAGTGTTGACCTACAGTAGTGAAGCATGGACACTAAAAAGACAACATGAAAGCAGGATAACGGCTTGTGAAATGAGATTCATGCGCAGAACAGCGGGTTACACTAGATGGGATCGGAAAAGGAACACTGATATCTTAAAAGAATTGAAGACTACGCCAATTTTGGAATGTATTAAACAGTACCAACTAAATTGGAAACACTATCTAGAAAGAATGAGTTCAAATCGGATCCCCAAAGCTGTTTATAATTTTATACCAAGAGAACGAAGATCACTGGGCCGTCCTATGAAACGCTGGAGGGAAAATATTCTATAGGATCGTAACAGGCCTTGGCCTAATACTTGGAAGGAAGAAGAAGTAAAATTAAGCATTTAGTTAAACTCTATAGTGGTCTTAGTTCATAGTTGCCATTATGCCTTGATCTGTGTTCACAGTACAGCATTAGGTTTAGGTACAATTTTTTATCACTCACCTCATATTGTTCTTCTTATTTGACTATAAACTAGTTTCGGAACATAGTTTCTGTTCCATCCTCAGTATCGCCACGACCGTTGTTCTGTTGTGTTGAAGAACCATCCTTCGCTCCTTCCGTTGGCTGACTGAAAAACCTTGAAACCAGGTCATTCTCACTGGGAATTTCAAAGTTCATGAATTTCTTCTTATCGCTCTTTTCAATGTAGATTTTTTCCCAAACAGTAAGTTCTTTTGGTTTTTCTATTTGTTTTAATAATTTAGCTTTTTTCTCGATAAGATGTTTTTCAGACCATGCATGGGCAGCCACTGCAGATTTTTCTACTTTTCCTTTCTAGACATTCCTGAGATGTTCTTTTACTCTAGTTTTCAAATTTCTCTTAGTTTTTCCTATGACCTGGTTTCGAGGTTTTTCAGCCAGCCAAATGAAAGGAGCGAAGGATGGCTCTTCAAGACAACAGAACAATGGTCATGATAATACTGAGGATGGAACAGAAACTATGCTCCGAAACTAGTTTATAGTCAAATAAGAAGAACAATATGAGGTGAATGATAAAGAATTCTACCTAAATGAATATACCTCATAGTGTGAATTCCTAAAATAAGTAACAGCATTGGGTATTTATGTACGATAATTATGTGAAAACAGAGTATTGCAGAGAAGTCGTTAAGACAATTCAGAACATAATTTCATCATCTCATCATCTTCCTTCACGGATTAGGTCTTTGCCTGTTCCAATCTCACATCTGTTCAGCCCAGTGCAATTTTATAATTCCATCCAGCTTAATCATGTGAGACTTTTAAGAAAGATATTTTTACATGGTGGGTTTCCAGCTATTTCCAGGTGTAAATTCCCCAAATAGAGAGACTGTTTAATGATGTGTAAACAAATTTAAAAAATGAATTCTGTGTTTGATAAGAAACCAAGCATAACAAAACATATGTTGACTGAGGATAAATTAGAGGAAATGGGAAAAAGATTATAACATACGCCAACAAAATCTCTAAGCGACTTGACCAAGAAACCGGTATTTCAAGGAGCATTGTATGACAAGGTACAAAACTGTTATATATTAAACCAGCAAGACACTGCAACTTTCTCCCAGTACTCGTGTTCCATGTATTCCACTCCATTGCACATATTTTCCCTTTCCTTTTTACCAATTTGTTAAAATCTTTGCCGGCACAGAATTTCAACATCTTTAATTTTAAAAGTAATATTTTTACTGCCAACCTACTGTTCTACATCTCCCCAAATTAATTCAATGGGATATCAATTGGAATATTCAGGTAGAAATCTCAAAACTTCATGGTTATTTTTGGCTAATATTGTATAAACATGTAGGTTTTGTGAATTGGTTTCTTTGTTAAGGTTAAATCATATAAATGTGTTGTTTTCTAATGGCGAGATTTAATGCTTAAGTCATTTTCTCTCTGGCTTCCCAGTACAAGTGAACAAGGTTCTTAGAGTGTTGTGCTGTTGGATTTAAAGCTGGACAGACTAGAAGGTGGTGTTTGTCCATGATCAAGTCCGGGTCTTTGCATATGACACATCTGTCAGATTGGAAAACGTGTATTCTGTGGAGATGGTGAGCCAGGCATCATATAAATGTGTTTTAGTACTGTTTTCATCAAAATGGATATTATGTTTAATTAACCAGGCTTGCACATCTCTTTTTAAGGAATTTGATGTTGGGGCTTTATTTAATTGTGTGTTATGGTTATGGTACAAACCATTGTCAATAACTAAGAGTTTGGGTGTAAATCTGGAAACAACATGGTACATAACCATTTGATATAGTTTTCAGTGTCATTTCTATATGGAAGTCTACTGTTTTTAGCTCGGATATGTAAATGAGGAGAGCATTTGGTACAAAACCCAACCTTCCACCAGCATGCACAATTATTTAGTCATTCCACTTGAGGTACAGGAGCTCTCAAATATGAGCCACTGTCGCCAGACCAACCTTTCGAGCTAGTATGACTACTGTGTATATACATTTCGTCTTCATATACTATTGCCCTTTTCTCAGCTCTGTATTTTTTTAATGCAGGTAAGATAGTTTCTCTAAGGGAATGAATATTATGTTTTTCATAAGTAATGCCATGAGTGATTTCCAATTTATTTACATAATTTGGAAATCAAGAGTGGCATTTGTTAGGACTATTCAACGAATAAAATTAAGCTGTTTACTCACAAATCATTATTTAAATATAGTTATTTTAAAATATTTATATATTTAATGTAAATGGTGATGTTTGAAAACAAATGAGAAACAATTGGTACGCTTCATTTACTTCTTTTGTTCGTCACTGCAACCAGATCATATTATTTAATGCCAAAGGAATGCAATATTGTAAGAATGCACTCTAGTGGAGAAAAAATGAAACACATCAAACTGTATATTAATTCATTTCTGATGTCCCATGATGTAAATATGACAATTATATTTTTCTGGGAAAAAATACATTTAAGAAAGTGCAAACAGTGGTTTCTTTTTTTTGTGGTATAATCAATTGCTACAAATGTTTTTATATTAACTCGCATGCGGTATGTGTTGACATTCATGCACTATATATACAATCTGGCAACCGAATTTCTTGGAGAGCCAGTCACTGCACAATAATGCTATGACCTATTCAGAATGTTAAAAAGGAGGTGCTTTCTTTATTATGATAAACTTTAGTTGGTAAATTCTAGGCGAAACACGACTGTGATTGGTCATTGACTCCCATTTGGGGCATGAGTTAAATAGTCAATTAAAACCCTTCAGCTGGTTCTGGTTTCTTCCCAGCGAAAACCCAAGTTCTTTATTGTTGTTCTAAGATTGCTGGCTCCATCAAATTCAATAGTTTGTTTTAACTTTTCCAACAGTTTTGTTATTGCTGGTGCTGTCTTTTCTTCTTCATAAAAATGATATATTAGTACATCATATTACACATTTATCAATGTCGTCAGTGCCAGTTATTTTTTTGGGACATTGTGTTTCTTTCCAAAGGTGCCAAAAGAAGATCCTTCCTCTTCATGTTTTCTTCTTTCTTGTAAAATTCTGTAAACAGAACTGTGTGACACATCTGTGGCTGTAAAAACTCTTTCTTGGATTTTGTTCACTTCTTTAAAATACATGGGTGAAAATTGTTCCTTTTCTTTTCTTCCTCTTTCACATAGTACTGAACATTCATAATAATCTCCGTACTTTGACTGTGAAGAGCTTTTCCTTTTAACTTTGAAACTATAGGAGGCATTATGTAAATAAAAAAATTCAAAATTGTTAACAATTAACAAAAGACACATTCATTATACTATAATTTTATGACTACAGGCAGCAAAGGGACAAATTATTATAATTAAAAACTATTATTTAAAATCTAAATTCAATACATCCATCCACTTCTCACTATAATTTACTATTGACTGTACTCAATGTTTTGTAAGTGGAACTGTTTTTTTTTTCTAAATGTGGCTGGCTGGGTATTTACAACTCGGCAGTCTGGGTCGGCTCTCCCACTGGACTGACCACCAAGGACATTCTTCAAAGACCTATAAGCTCTGGCTGACCTTACCATAAAGAAAGTTGTATTTCTAAGGAGGTTGAATAGATCACACACTCAGTCTGGGCATCAGTAATTAAAAAATCTCACTACCTCACTGTTTGATATCAAACTCATGTTGTTCAATCTGTAGTCCGTTGTCTCACCACATGAGCTACATAGTTCAATACTCTCTGCTAATATTTTATGCAATATGAAAGTTATATTTCCCGTGTTAGTACTACCTTGGTTTCCTAGATGTCAGTATGGGGTGGAACGCTGGCCACGGACCACTCAAAATGTGGTGAGACAACATGAGCTACATAGTTCAATATTCTCTGCTAATATTTTATGCAATATGAATGTTATATTTCCTGTCCTAGTACTACCTTGGTTTCCTAGATGTCAGTATGAGGCAGAACGCTGACCATGGACCACTCAAAATGTGGTGAGACAACATGAGCTACATAGTTCCAATACTCTCTGCTAATATTTTATGCAATATGAATGTTATATTTCCCGTCCTAGTACTACGTTGGTTTCCTAGATGTCAGTATGAGGCGGAACGCTGACCATGGACCACTCAAAATGTGGTGAGACAACATGAGCTACATAGTTCAATACTCTCTGCTAATATTTTATGCAATATGAATGTTATATTTCCCGTCCTAGTACTACCTTGGTTTCCTAAATGTCAGTATGAGGCGGAACGCAGACCATGGACCACTCAAAATGTGGTGAGACAACATCAGCTACATAGTTCAATATTCTCTGCTAATATTTTATGCAATGTGAATGTTATATTTCCCGTCCTGGTACTACCTTGGTTTCCTAGATGTCAGTATTAGGCAGAATGCTGACCACGGACCACTCAAAATATCTATACGAAAACAAGGAACTAAATTAGTATGGTTCAAATTCTTCCCTGTAGGGGAAGAGCGCCTAAATCTCTGTAAAGGGAAAACATGGGCTTAAAATACAATACATGAATTACGTTATGGTGAGTTACTACTCATAAGTAAAGAAGCAAAGCAAAAATAATTGTTACCTCATCATGAGAATTAACTGGTATTTCTGCCAGCATTACAATATTGTTCTTTTCATCTCTTTCTTGAATTTCATTTAACTCTGAAAAATAAAATACAAGATATATATATATATATATTTTAGTTATTTCTAACATGGAACAATATATGTAGGTATAGTAACTGACATTTAATTACTCTATTTAACAACTGAAGACATTATTAGCCTTATAATTGAAAGTCTGGATATAAAAGGGACAACAAACTTTGGTAAAATCTTTTATATAAGATTTAAGTACTTTTACATGTTAAACATATACAGCCTTTGAAATAATTGATGGCACATAGATAATTTTCAAGTCTCAGAAAAAAACCACTGCACATGATCAGAGTTCAGCTATTTGGTTCACAATTATACAACTATTTGAGAAACTAAATCCATTCTATTTTGTTGTGTGTCATGCAATGGAAAACAATTTTGTGTAAATAAGTAGTGCGGTAAATACTGAAAATAAAACAATAGAAAAGGATGAGAGAGAAAAAAAAAGCATGAGAAACAAAGCTCCCTCCACTAGACCACAACCATCTCTCCTAGAAATTATCTGTATGAAGTGATGCAGTACTTCAGGACTTACTTGTATAATGAAATTACATATTAACTTAATTTAAATTAATCAGACACATTTTGTATTAGTAATGGAAATAAATAATTTTATTATGCCATGTGTTTTGTAAACAAAGTAACAAGACATTACAATCGTTATTCATATATATATATATATATATATGAACTGTTACCTTTAATTTATTTATTTCCATATATTCCATTCCATAGTAATTCTGCCTGAGGTCAGGTCTTTCACTGCATTCATAGCATTTTCATGCTATTGCTTTGCAGCTTTACTATGGAACTGTAGGTGATAATTAATTAATATTCATGTATTTATATAAATTTTAATGAATTTATTAATTAATAATCCATATTTCTTTATAAGTTTTTATATGCGTATTGGTAGCTTCGCGTTTCTTTCCACACCGGTGAAGAATGATGATGATGACCAGATGATTTTCGGGGACCGTTGGGCCCTAAGCTTCCTGACATTTATTTTACAGGTGAGGAAAAACCCCGAAAAAACCTCATCCAGGACCCTGTCCCGACCGGGAATATTTCCATATATATACAAATTTATTTATATAACGAATCCTGGTAACATGTAGGCATTATGAAATTAACAATGTTATTATATAGTAACAAAAATCTACCTGACCAGAATCAAATGTGGGCCCACATCATTAGAAAATGAGCATCTTACCGACTGCTCCACTGAAGCGAATGATACGAATGCTGCATGAAGAGAGACTTATGCCATCCACTTCATACTCAAACGTCAGAACATGTAAAACATACTGGTGTGAATTGCTCTTCAAAACTCTTTCCATCATCAAGAGTTGCGCCATAATTTTTTTCAAATCATCTTGAAGATCATCAAAACCATATTTAGGATGTTTACTGCTGTAGCCTTGAGGTAGCATGCTGCCTTGTCACGTAGCAAGCCCAAGTTTGATTCCCAGTCAGGACAAGTATCCTGGGTGATTTTTTTTTTTAGTTTTTCCTCACTTGTAAGAAAAATGTCGGGAAACTTTAAGGTCCAAACAGTCTTCAAACATCATTATCTGACTATCATTATCATCATTAACATATTCATTAAGATTAGAAATAAGGCCTCTCCTGGAGCATCTTTACCATCACCTATCATATATCATCAGGGTAGCATTAACTCTGCCTTCCAGGCGCCCCAATCTCAGAAGTGGGTTACAATAATGCCATGCCAGGAGAGAATACAGAATGTTGAAATGATGATTTGGTGGCAATGAATAAAAAAAATATTTAAGCCTATTCACTGAAAAATTATTGATGGCTGTCAGCTTTGAGACCACAAATGTCACATCCAAAGATGAGCGTAATTGCAAATCCAGAGATGACCATAGTAACCACTAGATCATCAGTATATATTATCAATAATATATATCTGAATACAACTAACTTAAAATGAATAAAATATTTCTCGAATATGGTGATCTAAAGAAACATGCATTTACAGAAATTTTATTCTTTATTATTAGAGACCGGATGCTAGGGAAAATGCCTAGTTATTTATTATAGACTAGAAGTCCCGGCCACGCGTTGCCGTGGCTAAGGTATACATTAAAAATTTAAATTAAGTTGCAGTCTTTCAGCCAGATTACTTAAAACTAATACTTACACACGAAATTAATAATATTGAAAATAAAATAAACACTGAACACACTTAAATTATGAAATAATCAATATTTGTAATTCAATTGAAATTCGCGGTTGCAACAAAAAACACAGCCATCTGGATCTCTCTTTGTTAAATAATAAACCAATGACCTTACCAAATTACCTTACACTGCCATCTGTTAGAATCGTATGGAACTCACAGATAATTATAACTCTTTGTTAAATAATAAATAAATAATTTGCAATAAAAAATAATGCGACTATAAATTTAGTTATAAACTACCCTAAGTCTGAAGTTGGATCAAACTGCACACAGTTCGGAAAATTTTATTAAAATCGGTTCAGTAGTTTAGGATTCCATCGCGGACAAACAACGTGACACGACATTTTTGTATGTTAAGATATTGAAAAAGTGACTTCACATAAGTTCATATCGACGACCCTAGAGTTTTTTCAATTAAGTTAATTTTGCCTATAAATGCCTATTTCAGCTTACAATGCCTATAAATGCCTATTTGCCATTTTTTCTTGAAATTAACTTAGTATTTCAATGAAATCAATTGAAATGGACAAAGTTCATGACACATATCATTGCATAGAAACCTTTACTGACTGGCAATATTATTTTTGATGTTGTAACCCTGAATTCAGTCTGTAGTCCTAGTTCACAAATAGTGTGTTTTAAAGACAAAGTGGTGCGATAAGTGTATATGGCTTTTTTTACACCTTTAGAACAGTTGTTTCACTATGCCATAAGAACGGACAACAGTAAACAGTAAGACAAACTGACAAATTTCATGAAAGAATTTGGCGTGGAAATGTTCTCAAGTGACGGTTCAATATTTTTTTGCAGAGTGTGTAAAATTTCCGTGAATTGCGCGAAGAAGTGACATGTTTTGCAGCACGTACACACTGCAAATCATACGTATTCTCTTTGTAAAAAGGCAAAAGAAGTTCCAAAATCATCTCTGATATCTTCGTATGCTATTGATAGCATATATTTATATTCTTTATGTAAGGCTGTAAAATGTATGTTATAGTCTGTTTTTAAGAGCCTATTTTGAATTTTATAGGGCCTATATTAATGATTTTTAGTGCCTTTTTGCCTACCTATTTTGAATTTTTTTAAATGCCTAACATCCGGACTCTTTTTATTCTTCTTCTTCACTTCCTGGTTTAGGCAAGAGTTGCCTGTTCCGTCTTCACTAATAGATCTAAGACCATCTCTTCTGAGGACGTCCGACATCTCTTCTTCCTCTTGGAAAATAATGGAAGATTTTATTTGGTAATCTACTTTTTTCCATTCTTTCTACATGTTCTTTCCACTGTATCTTGTTGTTAAATATCTTTTCTTTTATGGAGTAGATCTGTAGTTCTTCACGGATATCCTCGTTTCTTATCTGGTCCATTCTAGTGCAGCCTTTTACTCTTCTTAAAAATTTCATCTCGGCTGCTTGGATTTTACTTTCTTGTTTGGTATTTATTATAAATACAAATTCAGAGTACATAAGAAATATGCTAATTTTTTGAGAGGATATACGAGATACCTGAATGGTTATTGAAACACAGGATAATTTGATAATATCTAGTATACAATCTCTTCATAAAATAATTTGAAATCAAATTTTTGGAAGTTCTAAACTTGATTAATAATAATTCAATGAAGTAACACTATGAGGTTTATTTTAGATAATACGCGTTAGATATGCACTACTCACATCATATTTGTAGTAACATTTGTTAATAAATTTAATATTGGGAGACCCTCAGGGGTCCTCATCTAGGGGATATGTGGATGGCGACCACAAGGTGCCCAAGCTGTGCAAAACATTTCTTCCACTTACTTGTGTTTTGCACTCTTTTAACTTTACTATCTAACCTCTCTTGGTTAACTCTGTTGTTTTTTTCGACCCCCGACGCTATTAGGGCATCCGAGGGCTAGGGAGTCTTTCCTTTCTTCTTCTTCTTCATTTCTTCTTTACTTTATTTCTCTTTCTTCTCCAGAAAAGCCTGACCAGAGGCTGTAAGATGGCAGCCCCATCACTTGTCTTGCCTTCCTTTGGCCAGCAACCAATCGAAGGGTTTTTTATTATGCTTTCAAGTCTTATACGAGAATTTCCCTCGAACGTTGGAGGGGAAATTTTCTATAGGATCGTAACAGGCCTTGGCCTGGTACTTGGAGGGAAGAAGAAGAATATTGGGAGCTCTTTTGCTTCTTTTTTGTTTAAGTGTCAAATATTGTTTAAGTTCATCTTCAGCTCCCGAAAAATTTATGTTGAATTTAAGGTTATGTTTTGATGCTGCCATTTTCTGTACAAATTTAACAAAATATTTTGCTACAAATATGAGGTGAGTAGTGCATATCTAACTCATACAAGTATTATCTTGAATAACATATTTTGCTTGAAAAGTAAGTACAATGTGTAATCTCATTTTTCTTGGCCCGATAACCTTAAAATAAAATAAATGTTCAATCATATCTTACGACATGTATTAGATTAATAAATTGAAATATTTTTATGGAATTGCAAAATCCAGATTAGCATTCATTAGAGCAAAATAATCCGTCGTCAGGAGCAGCTGCTACCAACTAAGCAAATTAATTTTCTGATTTTGTTGGTTTACAAAATACATCTTTAATTACTCAGTTAATTCATTTGTATCCAATATCATTGAAAGGAAACAGAACTTGCAGGTGCTAAAACAAATTTTAAATTTTGAATTCCGAGTAAATTTCTATTTCTAATTGTCTGATTTTGATGATTTATGGAATGTATTATTTTTATAATCATAAATCATATATATATATATATATATATATATAGGTGGAACTTAGGATACTTGACCCAAGGCCTCTTTCTCATAGTAGGGGTATTTTGGATACATGGTGTTTCTACCACTGTATGCCCTTGGTGCCCTCTCTCATTTCCTTAGAAAGAAATTACATTGTTTAATGAGATTAGTGAAAGAAGGAAAAAAATGTCCTTCGTACTGTTATAAGTAAATTTTGAGTCATTGAATTTTCATCAGTCTACATTTGTTTACTTCGAGGTAAGAAACTTAGTACTATTTCTTGTTATTAGTAATGTATCTGGCCTTATTTTCACACAATGCCACCTAGCTGTTTTATAGTAGATACAGTGAAATATTGGATTGTGTGTATGAACTCAGTGCAGGGATACTTGACCCACGTTTGACAGGATACTTGACCAATATTTGTTATATGTAAATAAAAACTACATTATAAGTATTAGATTCCAGATACCACATCTCCATAAAAGTAAAGAGAATGCCAAACCCAGTGAGTCCATCCCCAAAACCCCAAAACAATTATGAAAGGGCCAGTCAAGAAAGTTTTAGTTACTGGTGCCCTAAATACAATTACAATAAAAAACAAAATGGCATTAATGGAGTACTTTGTGGATATGGCCTATATAAATTTTAGTTGCGAGAAAGTAAAATGCAATCGCTAGAGTATATTTTTTTTACCACAATTTCATTTTGAGATGCTTCAATTGCTTTTATTATATCACATCTATATTTGAGTTATATAATTAGATTGTCTACGCTATATCTATTATTGTTTATATTCAAGTATAGGCTTTGTCCATTGTTGTGTATCTATGCTTATTGTGTAACTTCATTGAATATTAATTTTAAACTAAGAATGAAAAGATGATTAAGGATGAAGTGGATCATTGTAATGAAATTTCAACAACCCATCACTTGCTTTGACAACTGAGTAAAAAAAAAAAAAACTCAGGTTGGTCGAACCTTGGATTAATTCTAGCATTTTAGCCAACTCGTTTTGTGCTAATAGAGCATTAAAATGTTCCCATTAAAATTTTCACTTCACGTTAATCTCCACTGAGAATGATCCAATTTTGCTGGTTAACGAATTTGACCTTGTCTTAATTGATTGCTATAGGTCAAGTTAGATTCCAAAAAAATGTGACCGTTAGAAAATATATTTTGAGTATCTTTATCAGGGTACCATCGATAAAGATTTGTAAACTTTTTATTACAATTATTTTCATGAATACAACCTGCTTCATTCACCAATAAGGTAGCATTATACTCACCATTTTCTTCAGATTGATTTATCAATCCTTCCACAGGTAGTTTAATAATTTCCAAAATCCTCTCTAATACTGGATCTTTTTTTTTCTTGGGTTCATCATCGTCTAAAAAAATATAATAATTTATAAATATATTATAAATTACCTTTGTAAACAACCTATATGCTATATATATATATATATATATACCTTCTTATGTCCCTCATTGAGACATTAGTGTCCCCTTATTGGGATTTACCTTAACACTTTGAGTCTGGAGGTGGTAATAATACCACGGCATTTAATGACACTGAAGCTGGAGAAAATTAAATCCTTCGGCATGCCTGTGCAGGCAGATTTACAGGGGCGTTTTCTGGTTCAGAAAAACACCCCTGTAAATCTGCCAGCACAGGCATGCCGAGGGATTTAATTTTCTCCGGCTTCAGTATCATTTAAATGCCATGGTACTAGTACCACTGCTGGACTCAAAGTGTTAACCATGCTAATTCAGCTACACTTATTTCCCTATAGATGTTAGTATGTGGCAGATAGTCAGCATTCCTACTCAATGGGAATTCTAATAAGAAAGCAAGATATTACTAGGATGGTTGAAAGTTTGTTAATTTTACAGAGGACTTTTTATTTAAATCTGCAGTTCTTTTATTAGCCTTAAAATCTTCAGACTTGGGACCCACAGCTTGAAGTCCCTCTCAGAGAACACTGTTCCTTGGATTATTCTATTCTAAAAAATCCACCATCCCAGGGCGGGTTTGAACCTGCGACTCTCGGGACTAGAGGCATGGAATATAACCATTAGACCACTGCATCCAACATTTTTTATATATACATATATTCATTCAAGAAAAATGTTTCAGAATAGCATGGACAGTTACTTAATAAATATGCAACTTCAATAGGTAGGCCTAATGTACTTCCTAAATGACCCTTCCCTAAATCTAAGCCATGTTAACAAACATAACATCTCTTATCAAAATTAAGAAAATAATTATAGTTCAACAACCCATGCTATAGCCGAGAAGAGTGGTTAAGGCAAGATGCCATGACCCAGAGTTACAGGACCATGGGGGAAGAAATTTTCTCATGGAATATCGGCCACTATGGGACCAGAGCCTATCGAGCATTGTGAGGAATTTGGGTAGCTACAATAAATAGCAGTTCCAGGTTGAAAAAAAAACCATGACGGCTGGGGGACCCGACATGCTGACCAAATGTCACATCTACACTGGCTGGATATTCGTCTACCTCTGTGATTTACACATGTGGATGTGAGGCCAGGTGCGAGCTGGTAGACCAATGGCCGTCCAGGCCTATTGCGCCGTGGAATTATTATAGTTTAACAACGAGAATTCAAAATGTAGATTCCACTGTTTGAACATTTAAAAAAGTAATAATGTTCATAAACTGGGTTATAAACGATCTTACCTGTGTTAATTTGCTCCATTTTTTCTTTCGGCGTTAAATTTTCTTTCTGCAGATTTTTTTAAATTGTCCCATGTTGTTCTTAAGTTGTTGACGTCCCTAACCGTGCCGAGGCCATGTGAGTTGAATCGTACATAAATTTTCTCCCATTCTTTATTTTTACTTTGTATAGTTACTGCGTCCGTTTTTTTACTTTCGATGATGTCAACGTGTTCTTTAACTAAATCTACTAAAATGTTCCTTTCTTTAAAACTCATATTAGGCATCTTCTTCCGTTTTCTGTTTTCAGATTTATTCATTTTTCGTCGCTACAGTACTTCACTTACACAAGATGCTAACCACTACTACGGTACCGTGGTTTATGAAAACCGTTCGTTTTCCCTTCGATTCCTTGAAAATTCGGTATGAGAAATTTACGAATCGTAATATAGTTTGCCGCAAAACTCTAGTTTCTGTATCTCGATAAAATATGGCGTGGTGAACAATATCATATGCATTCTCATAGTTAATCGGAGATAATTACAAAAATTATCTCTGGTTTGATGAAATCGGCTCTTACATATTTAGGAATCATTGCACAGAAGCGAATGAATTGAACTTGTGCATTGCATTGCCATCTGTTACCGGCTTCTGGAACTACTTGCTCTAGCTTGAGCGTTAGAACGTTATCTCTGGTTAGAACATCAATTCTATTGTAGGAATCACTGATAACTCACCGTGGAAAATATCTTTCGTTTTCAACGACATGGATAATATAATCGGAGTTAAGTATTTATCTATGATAAATTGTTGCTGTTCACACAACGCCTAATTTTATGGTGAGAAAGAAAATGGAGTTTTGCGGAAAGGTGATTATGATTAGTATATTTTTCATACACGATACTCAAGCAGAACAAATAAGGAGTGGGGGGGATAAATAAACACCATCGCTTGCAGCGCACCGAGTTACCACAATAACCAATATAACAAGCATAATGTATATAATTCGAAAAATAGAGAATTAATGCTGAACGTGAGTATTCAAAGAAAAATAACGGAGAAATATTATAATTATAAAAATTGAGGTAATTGCCCTGTAGAAGGGTACCGCGTCCAAACTAGTTTACGTCTGTAAACAATTGAGTCATGCAGGATGACATTGCTTTTCAATTAATTTTAGATTAATTTTAGTGCATACTTTAATGTAATGAACGATTCAACTAAATCTGACATTAATTAATTTATTCTGTAATTTTCAAGATGGCTACCACGTTCTACGAATTTTAATTCCGCCTATTATTTAGACGTGGATATATAATGTTTTGGGGGAACGAAGCTCATCTCAATCTGGATTTCTAAACACGAAACTCTACTAATTTCGAACCATGCGGGCACACTATGTCGGAATCGAAGAATAAATCGTTCCACTATTTTCACTTTACACACATCTACATTTAAATTAAAAAACCAACTAAAATAATTCGCACTAAAGTTATACTTGACCTTTCTTTCTATCATAGGTAATTAATTAGATTGAATTTTCTAGTAATAACCTATAAGTTTGATTTATGGAATTGATATATTGAAATCTATTTTATTACACCACTTCCTCGTAATTTTCAACCATTTGTTAGAAACAGGTTATTTCAGGAAATTCATACTACTTTTTTAGTTGAAATTAAAACCAATAACATTTTTTAGATTATTATATTCTTCCAGCTATTATGAATGTGATGTCATTTCTGCAGTGCATTAATTAATCGGAAAAGACATGACGTTAAAATTTTTTGAATATTTCACAAATGCAATAATTCAAGTTTCATTGATGATTATTAATATTTCGCATTTATGACAAAATTTCGAAGTATTCTTTATATAAACATGTAATTTCGCCCCTTTTTTAGATTATAGGAATCATTATTATACCAATAATATATTACATGTTAGAATACTAGCTAATACCTGGCGTGCGTTGCTACGCCTAAATGAATGAAAATTAATGTGTTTTTTATGTTGAGTTGAATAAGTAAAAGGAAAAATAATTATAAATTTATATCGCAAATATTTTTAGATACCCCGTGCTGATTACCCGGCGTTGCCCGGGAATCAACTTATCCCGATCTTTATGGCATAAATGAGCTGAAAGACGAAAATCAATGTGTTTTTATGTTTAGTTGAAAAAGTAAAAGGAAAATTTATATCGTAATTTTTTTTTATAGATTTCCCATGCTGATTATCAGACGTTGCTCGGGAATCTACTTATCCCGATCTTCTTGGCATAAATGAGCTGAAAGACAAAACTAGTTATTCTGAGTTATCCGTAAATGAATACCCGACGTGCGCTGTTACGCTTACCTGGGAATCTACTTATCCCGATCTTCTTGAGATCAATGAAAGACAAAAATAGTTATTGTGAGTTATCCGTAAAAGATAGGGTCTAAACATATGCTGTCGGGGACTTTTCGTACAGTCTTTTTGAGATATTCAATTCTGTATAGCCTACATTAATTTTATGTTTTTGTTATGGTTTAGGCAGTGTAAGCCATTTATGCGACCAAAAAGCTACTTTTTTTTCACTACAAAAGATGATTTTAAGGGTCAGGGGTTGAGCCTGTAACCTTCCTGGGAAACTCCTGAACATTTTGCAAAAATGCCCCATCACAATCGGATGAACGGTATGGAAGCGCATAAAATACGAACAAACAAACATTCATTTTTATATATTAGATTAATTCCCTATTACGTTAGATTACTACACACATGATTGATTATATGAATCGCCGCATCCCAATTGACCGGCTAGTCGAACGTGGTAGGAAAAAGTGTCGGAAAAACTTCAGTTTACCTTTCCTAATACGTTTTCTAAGTGATAGGAAAAGTCTCGGAAAAACTTCAGTTTACCTTTCCTAATACGTTTTCTGTCCTACAGAATAACAAAGCGCATGCGCAAAAGTTTATAAAAAGTTTATAGAGTTGTCACTAGATGGTAGGCCCTAAGACATGTATATGAAATCCTGCAGAATGTTTATAGAGCTGTCGCATAGCTGTGAAATCGATATGACAGATCTTCGGATTATATTCCCAAACGTTTATTAGAAATGGACGTACAGGAACTTAGCCCTTCCTAATCTAACAAAATAAATTACATGCTTATTATTTAATAATCTTGTGTGTACACTAACTTGTGCCATCGGAGTCTAACATAGTGATGTGAGTGAACATCCATTTCTTCAAATATATTTTCGAATATTGGTATTTCCGATTTCACAGATATCTCCACTACTTAGCTTCCGCACATGCGCACAATGATTCTGCGTAACGTCGAAGAAATCATTACGTATGTAGATAAATATTTAATACTTGTAACAAAAAATTATAAGAATCATTGCAAAACGTTTAAAATATTACGAAATGTTATTAAAGGCAGAAGAACAACGTTGAGCAACAGTAGTACAAGAATATACTATGGAAAATCAAGGGAAGGTAATCTAAAGTTGACCTAAATTTTCAGTTATATATCATGTTATACTTTAAGATGCATTGAATTATATGGTAGAAATATAAAAGAAATACAAGTGGTGCATAGTAGACTAGAAAATAGAAAAATTGAGACACCTGGTGGTTAATTTATTAACAATCTGTAGCAGTTGAATGTAAAACTGGCATAACTACAAACTAAAACGTTAATTGTGATGAATTAATTAAATAAACGGGACCTTTCTTTCTATATACTAAATTTCGGGTAAAATTTTTATGTCATGTTTAGGATACCAAATCATGTGACTAATATACACCGTGTCCCGTTCAAACGTCCCACATTTTAATTAATCATAACTCTCATAGTATGTGAAATTATGAAATGGGGTTGGCATTAAAAGAAAGAGAACTCAAAGAATTTTTGTCTTCATTGTTGCAGTTAATTCATCTGTCACATGTTGGACAATAATGACATAAAACAAAATGGCAAGCACAAACTGTTTTCTGGCATGCAGAGACGAAGTCAATAATTACAGTGCAAAGAAATTACCGGAGAGAATATGGAGGAAATACCTGATGGGAAGACCATTAAGGCATGGCTTGAGAAGTTCCTGGCGACTGGAAGAGTTAAAAAAAGAATCAGGAGGTGCTCGTACACGTGTTTCAGAAGAAAAGATTGAAGAAATGGTGCACATATAGAGGTGTTTTAATGTGTGGCAATGAACATTCTTTGAGTTTCTGTTTCGTTTAATGCCGGCTTCATTTCATAATTCCGCATACTTTGTTAGTTATGATTAATTAAAATGTGGGAGGTTTGAATGGGACACCATGTATAATTGACTGGCCCGGTACAGAATGTAGAATGAATTTAATACTCGTAAAATTCCAAGGCTAAGCAATCTGGATTTTTTTCATGGTTTTTGAAATTGTCTACATAAATACACAGTCAAGAGATCAAAACTCTTCAATATATTGGAAGACAGAAATATACCAAATTTACTTCTGCAGAACATGCAAAATATTTACAAACACAACACATAAAGATTAAATTAAATAACAGATTTTCTGAAGAAGGAATTATAAATCGTGGTGTGAGACAAGTCTGCCCCCTATCCCCAACACTCTTTGCGATTTATATCAACGAAGTAATATGTTGCTGGAACAAGAAATATAAATTTGGAATAAGAATATCAGAAAATACAAAATTAAACACCCTATTGTTTAGAGGTGACCAAATAATAATAGCAAATCCAGAAGATAATCTGCAGAAAGGTCTGTATGAACTTAACAAAATTACAGAAGAATATGGATTGAAGATATCTACAGAGAAAACGAATATTATGGCATTTCAAGGTGTAGATCCTGTCAGAAGTAAATTTGTACTTGACAATAAAATTTTGGAGCAGGTGAATAATTTTACAATCTAGGATGCAATATCTCATATGAAGAAGAAAAGAATGCAAATGCAAAAAAAAAAAAAATATGAATGTTTAAGAATTTTAGGGTTAATAAATTCTATCTTCAAGTCATAGTTAGTCCAAAAACATTCAAGACTAAAAGTGTATAAAACAGTGGCTCTTCCAACTCCTTTGTATGGCAGCGAAGTATGGACGTTGAAACAGAAGGATATACAGAGATTTAGATCTGCTGAAATGAGATACCTTCGGAGGACTGCAGGATACACACTACTAGATAACAAAAAGAAAATGAAGACATCTTAGAAGAATTACACATGGAACCTTTAGAAAACAACATTTCTGATTATAAGTCAAGATGGATGCAACATGTTCATCGAATGAAGATCACAGCATACCCAAACAAATGTTAAGATATTAACCTTGCAGGAAGAAGAAGATCAGGACGTCCACTCAAAAGACTTCTGGATGGTGTTTCTCTTGAGGCAGAAACAGGTCAACAAATGACCTAAATTCTTGAATGTACTATGACGATGATGATATCTAATTCGCTGGCACTATCGAAATAGTAGGTTCATGACCGTACAGACATAAGCTCTCCATACATCCCTATCCCGAGCTAACATCTTCAAATTATCTCCTGTATAATTTATCTTCCTGAAAGCATGGTTAATGTTTTTCTCCCACCTAATTCTTGTCCTACCTATCCGGGCGCTTTCCCTCTAGTTTTTATACAAGGAATTTCAAAACCCCTCCTTCATTCCCCAGTCGTGCCACATATCCTGCCCATCGCAGTCTACAAGACTTAACTGTTTCTTATTACATCTGGTTTCCCATAAAGATCATGTAGCTCACTGTTATGTATCTTCACCAATCGCCTGTCAGTGCGTCTATAGTTATATTTATTCTAAGTAGGCTATAACACAAGCAAACGAAATAAATGTTGTCAAAATGAACAAATCAGTAATATTAGCCTCAAGTAATCTGAAAATATTTAAACAAGACAAGTGATTCTCCTAAATGTTTGGACCAAAGAGAGAGATGAACAGACAGGTGAATGGAGAAGACTGCATAACAGTGAATTACATGGTCTTTATAGGAAGCCAGATATAATGAGATCAGTTAAGTCTCGTGGACTGCGATGGGCAGAACATGTGGCACGAATGGGGAATGAAAGACGTGTATGGAAGCTTCTTGTAGGAAAACCAGAGGGAAAATGCCCAGTTGGTAGACCAAGAATGGCATTAACTATGATTTGAGGGAAGTAGATTATACAGGGGATGTTTGGAAAATATTGGCTCAGGATAGGGATGTATGGAGAGCTTATGTCCGCGCGGCCATGAACCTACGGGTTTGATAGTGCCAGGGAGTTAGTTAAGTGATTCTCTTAATAGTTGAAGTTGCGCAGTATTTACTTTGCTTGGAGCAACTCTTGAATATGATGTGAGTATATATGCGAGATTTTCAAGAAATAAATTTACTAAATAGAAAATTTTACTAACGACTGGAAAGAACATATTGATAGAATGCCAGAAGGAAGATTTTCAGAATTATTGCTGAATTATAAACCGCACGGAAGGAGAAATGATGGATGCCCACACAGAGGATGGTCTGAACAATTTTAACAATTCTAGCTTTCATGAAACCGGAACGAGCCAACAGGCTTAATCCCTGGATGATGATGAAAATTTTACTACTCTTTCCCCTTCCTTTCCAACCCTCTTCCACCTCATTCTAATTCTCTACCTACAGATTACTCCCCCATCTCTATCTCATACATTCACCCTCCTACTCTAATTTCTACTAAAGCCGGTTTCACCAACGTGTATAATATTTGTTGTTCTTGGGTAAAGTAACCGGATTTAAAGTACTTATTTAACACTTTCCAATATTGTTATTTTAACACAGTTCCAATAATGGATCATATTATAATGATATTGTGAAAAGAAAAATTGTTCGAACCAGGAATCGAACCGTGGACTTCTTGTATTCCGTACAAGCGTGCAAGACCACTACACTATACAAGACATGGTACAAACATTGACAATTCTTTCCACGTAATATACAAATCTATAATTCTCGTTTCGTCCGCTGCCAAGTAGATGTCACCACCAACGTCAACGGCCGACTTCATTTAGAAGTATCTATGTTTTGAGAATTTTATACCATCATTTTTTGGTATAAAATTCTCAAAACATAAATACTTCTAAATGAAGCCGGTCGTTGACGTTGGTGGTGACATCTTACCTGGCAGTGGACAAAAACGAGAATTATAGATTTGTATATGTGGAAAGAATTGTTAATATTTGTACCATGTCTCGTATAGTGTACCGGTAGTGGTCTTGCACACTTGTACAGAATACAAGAGGTCCACGGTTCGATTCCTGCTTCAGACATTAATTTTTCTTTTCACAATATCACTAAAGTAGTGTTGCCATTCGCGACCATATTCGCGACGCTATATTTTATTATGATAAAGAAGCTGGAATTTTGCAGCGAAAAATATTATGATTCGCAATGACCCCTGCTACACCAGTACTGCTGGGATAACTAATATATTCATAATTTTGGATTAAAACTTTTTTTTAGCTAGTTTACTTGTAAAATCTCTAATTTGTTAGCCATGTTTTATTCTTATATTAGTGACAATGAATATTACAGTACAAACTCACTGCCACTATGGAATCCGAGGTTCATAGCCTCTTCATACATCCCTGTCCTGAGATAACGTTTTCCAATCACTCCTGGCTAATAATTTACCTCACTCAAATTAAGGTTAATGTGATTTTCCAACTCACCCTTTACCTGCCTACTGGGCACTTTCCCTCTGGTTTTCCTACAAGAAGTTTTCACGACCCTCTTTAATTTTTATTTGTGCCACATGTTCTGGTCATCTCAGATAAATGAAACTATTATCCTTCCGACTTATTTGCAAAATAATAGGCTGCGGAAATAAGACAGTATGAACAAAACAATTATGCAGTTTGTGGTAAATAAATAAATTACAATGGCTTGGATACGTGAAGAAGGTGAGTGAAGATAGATTGCCAGTTAGGAGTTTGAAGTGGGTTTCAAATGAGATGAAAAGAAGAGGGAAAACTAACTTCTTAGAGGGAATTATACATTTGATGTAGGATGATGCATGAAAAGATATTCTGGTATATTAATGGGGGAATAGAATCAAAACTTACGTAATATTGGGGACAGGAAGATGAATAAAAAAATGAAATACATTATACAGGTGCCTCTAACCTTTCGAAGCATGATTCAGATGTTTGAGGACTGTAAACTAACCCTCTTACTAATTATCCATATATAACTTTTGTACACGGTTTATACACATCTCAGTTGAAAATTCTTACTAATAAACACTGTATTAGCTGTTCAGTGTAGAAAAGGTGTACAACTTTACATGGGAAT